>CAJVRN010000126.1:4370000-4970000 GCA_911728415.1 Lagocephalus sceleratus
CTGGTAAATGTTGGGTTTTTCGAAATGCACGGCTTTGTTCTTGTGAGGTATTGCCAAGAGGTGGCTGCAGATCTTTTGAGCACATTATGTATTTATTTGCTAGCTCCTATATGTAAATATACATGTAACACAGTTCTATATGATTTTTTTTTTTCAGTTTTCCTGGCTGTTTTTCTCCTTATCTTATTATCTATTAGTATTCGTGTTATTATCACAAGTTGTAGCAGTAGTACGTTTTAACTTAATATTACTTAAAATATTACATAAAAAAAGAAAAAACATTGTAGTTCAGTCCGGTTCCAACATCTAGAGGCCTGGATGAACTTCTTTGTAGAATGAATGAATCCAACAATCAAAGCGTCTGGCCGTGCTGGCTGCAGTGCGCACATGTCGCCACTAGATGGCGCCAGACGCCGCTCCCTTCTTTGCGGCTCTTTAAACGGAACAAGACGGAACATGCCTGAAGGGAAAATATGCAGCGGAGAAATTTGTTCCTCCACACGAGCCTCTGCCTCGGTCACAGCGCGACTTCTCTCCCAAATTAAGAGCTCCGCTCGGAGATGCTTTGATTCACCCGTCCCTCCGCTCCAAACTTTCACTTTAAGAAGGCGCGTCTCCGCTGCGGTGGAACTGTGTGTTTATCCCAGTCCTCGCAGCGGCACATGGAATCCACGGATGATCTCTGCATGACACAAATATAGACCCTCATACTCCCACCGTGCATCGGAGAAACAGACCCCCGTTATGCATTCCTCTATTTTGTTTGATTATTTTTAACCCGAGGCGGAGGCAGCTCCGTCAACCGCATGCGGCAGGCTGAGCCGCCGAGCCGCCATCCAGAGGGGAGCGACCCGCCGACTCAGACAGGCGTCTGCTCGGTGCTCCAGACGAGGCATGAACTAGTTCCCCGGCAGAGGCGAGGACGGTAAAGCGCGCCGGGGAGGGGGAGGAAATGGATGCACCGCCGCGGACGATCTGCTGTGAGCGCACGTCGGCCACCCGGGAGTAACCGGAGCGTGAAGCGAGGCTGGGATGGCAGCATCCAGCAACTCAAGCCTCTCAGGTTCATCTGTGTCCTCTGGTAAGAGTTCACACCAGCCAGGCGCAAACTGGCTCCAAACCTTAATAACAACGACTTCCAAACGTGCGCATCTATGTGATTTAAATAAAAAATAACCTTCTTTATGTCCCTGTAAACCCTTTCGTTCCAGCAGGTCTTGAGCTGCAACTCGCATGTGCTTTTTTTTTTTTTCCTTCGGGGAACCTATTATTTTAGTGGCTGGCATCGCTGTTGTTATTATTTATGATTATTGGTAAGTGGAGGCATCGCGGCGGTGGGAACGCAGGGAATGGGTTCACCTTTTTTATTTTATTTTATTTATTTATTTTTTTTTGCGCGCCGAGGGATTAGAAGGTTTGGAGATGCAGTCAGGCAGACTTTGGGTTTGGATGTTATCATTAGATTGCCAATCATCTCCATAATTCCCCTTCTGGTTTTCCACTTGGCTGGTTTTTAAGATTATCTTTGGCTTGTGCACTCTGCTATTTCTGCCCCCCAAAAAAATGCGGGGGGATATTTTCTGACATTGTTAATACGCTCCGCTCCAGTGACATAATAGTTGAAGCAGCAATCAAATATGTCTATAATAGCTGAATGAGCAACGCATATTAAGTGCTTGTATTGGATTTCAGGGTTTGACTGAAGGAGAGCAGAAAGTGGACCTGCAGCTGTTCCAACGCTTTCCGGAGCAGCTCCAGTGTTTGCATGCCCCATTATGTGTTAAGTGTGCTCGTCCAAGGTGTAAAGTACAATCGACACCATCACACTGCTGTTTGCTATCACCCCGGCAACTAGGGAGGAGGAGGAGGAGGAGGTGGTGGTGGTGGTGGTGGTGGGGGGGGTAATTCTATTGCAGGAGCAGGAGTGGGTATTTGCTTTATTTGCCTCCTCCCTGCAGAAGCGCAGCTCCCAAAGTCGTCCCACTGCCCAGGGAGAGGTGGTGTAGCCAGTTGTTCCTGAGCCGACGCAGCCTGCGGCGCCCACACCATCCACACGGCATTATCTCATGTGTGTGCGTGCGTGCGTGCGCGTGTGTGTGTGTGTGTTTCAGAGAGCAGCGGCTTTACTGTTTGACCGCTGCTGCTTTAAGAAGAAAGTCTTTTCTTTCTGTGGCATCGGAGGGCTGTCATTACCGTTGGGCCCTCAATATAATCATCAGAGGTTACAAGCTGCGCCGCTGCCAGCGATGGAGCGCTCGTCACAAGGGTGTTATTATTTTCGTGCACAGCTCTCTGGCAGGCAGACACAACATTTGAATAATCTTGTCTATGAGGCATGAGACTCCAAAATGAATCTCGACGCAATTTTATTGGGACTCTTGTTCTGTAAACAAGAGGGAGGCTGTTTGGGGGGGGGGGGGTACAAACATACCAAAAACACCCCAAAAATCCAGCTTCTACGCGCCTCCCGTCGCACAAAGGCGTGAAATACTGCGTCGGATTTCGAGGCCCGTGAGGGAAAGAGCGGCGAGAGGGCTCGCGAGAGGGTTGCGAGCGCGGTCGCTCGGCGAGAGCGGCGAGCCTCCAGTCGAGGGATATTTTCTGGCCCCCGCGTCTGGCTGAGGGAGATTCCTACACATTCTTGGCGCGGGTTGGCATCCGCGCACGCACGCCACGAGCAGCCGCGCCATTTGCGAGGCGGCTCCAGGAAGCGAGGGCTTTGAAACTAAATAGAGGGATAGAGGATGAAAGTGTGCCTTTAGCCCCTGCTAGGCCTCCAATAACAAAAAAAAAAATCCAGCCAGGGCCGCCCGCTCCTGAAAAAAGTCTCTGGCAGCTTACCAGCGCGTCAAAATATTTACACGTTCATTTTTTTCTCTCTCTCTCCGTCCTTATCTGCGTCGTTCATGTAGGCCACCGAATCCCCAGGTTTGTTTTCCAGCGCCGCTGGCCCGGTGCTGTCATTCCTTTGTTATTGACACAAGTGGTGGCGGACACCAGGGAACGTCGCAAAGTCAATCATCGACTGCGGGCGGCTGCAAAGGGACGCGGAGTTTGACGGGGGGGGGCATACCTGAGACTTCCATGCCTGTCTGATCAACACTCCGCTGGTGGTTGGAAACGCTTGGTTTGGGCCGGTGTGACGCGCAGATGGTCTCTCCGCTGGCACTCGGGTTGCTTCCTGCTGTCACCATATGAGCGTGTTTTTTTTTTTGTTTGTTTGTTTGTCGCCGCGCGCGGAGACAAGCGATGATATTACTTCGACAACTTTGCAGGGTCTCGGTGGCCACTGTTGGTGTGTGTGTGTGTGTGTGTGTGTCTGTGTGTGTGTTTGTGCTGGCGTTCCACTCCAGACGGTGAGGACATGGGAGCAAAAGTGATGAACCGGTAGTGATTCATTTCTACGTGATGTTTCCAAATCGGTCACGCACCAGTTGAGCAGCTTTGGACGACGCTGTGGAAAATGAAGCTGAAATTAGCAGAAAGGATGCTAATGCGCTGTCTCGTCATCTGTTTCTCATAAGACTTCACCGGGTTGAGATGTTTGAGGCTGGAAAAGTGATAACTGCTCTGAAGCCAGATTCACTGATTGATTACGGGAGAAGCCCCGACTGGCCCATTCTTTTTGGAAGGACTCGGCAAAAACAGATTTTATTTTTGGACTCTGGTCCCGCTCCAGGTTTCTTCCTGTTAAAGGGGCACTCTTTTTTTGTTTTTTTTCCAGCCCTACGGCTGATGTGCGAAACCTGTTTGTTTCTGCAAAGGGACCCCGGGGGGAAAAGTCAGGATTGGAGCGAACATTTGCGATAACGTGCTGATGCGTGCGCATTTCTCTGAACGGTTTGGTTTGAATTAAGAGGTCTGATGTCAGCGCAGTCTTCCACAGGCCTGCATGGGCGGGAGGGCGGGAGCTGCTCGCTCTGGTGTGCAGACTGCACACCCACCACCACCAGTTCTTAGGATATCTGGCTCGTATTAGGCGGCGTCAGCGGCTGATATGACAGATTGTGTCCTGTGTGTGCTCACACACACACACACACACACACACACACACACACACACACACACACACACACCTGAAGTCAGTTATCCTACGCGAAGATGACAAAAGATGTTTTCAACGCTAAGATGCAACGCCAGCGCGATCGTTTCGATCCAAAAGCACAACCTGGAGGAAGCCCCCCCAACACACACACACACACACACACACACACACACACACACACACACACACACACAAGAAGGAAAGACGTCTTTGCTCGAGATGGAAAAACAAACTGTGTTCAGAGATCCTGCGCAAACATCTCAGGCTGCTGAGCGCAAACCCTCGACACAGCCCCGCGATGGGGCCGTGTTTACTGTACTCCGCTCCTCGCACTTGCGCTCGTCTGACCGTCTGCACGTGAACAGCCCGCAGGCGTCCGTCCTCCCACGAGCGCCTTGACTCCGAGACGGCGGCGGCGGCGGCGGCCAGCTCCCGTCTCCCCGTAGCTGCGGCTGAGAACAACATGTTGTCGCATTACGGGCTATACTCTAGGATGCTTGCGAACAAACTCCTTTGGCTTCTTAAAAATAGAATCTTCCCCAGTTCTGCTTTGAAAATGACGTATCAAATGCGGGTTGGGTTTTGGGTTTTGTTTTTTTTTTTCATACTTTTGCTCCTTGTTCCAAATTCCAGGAGATGCAGAGACACCCTGCACATGTAGCTGAACATTTGCATAATTATGCACGCATGGTATCTTTTAGTGAAGTGATTGATATTGACCCACATTATCAAAGACACAGACAGACAGACACACACACACACACACACACACACACTCACACTGAGGCCGTGGAATCCTCTAAACGTCTTCCGCTGTTGGCCGTGTTCTCATTCCACCTCACATAAGAGATTACTTTATGTCTTGCAGTTAATTCCTTCCTTTATTTATTTATTTGTTTATTTCGACTCACGGGGGGATAACTCATGGACGAGCTCCCTCTTCCACTCATCGCAGATTCTCTCTGTCGCCCGAGCAAACACCCTCAGGCCGTCATTTCATTGAAACGCCTCAGAGCAGCAACTAAATTTTTTCCGTGATGGGGGGGTGGGGGGGAGTCTCCAGGCTGCAGGAGAATTATGCATTCGCCCTCATCGCCAGACGCCGCGCTCTCGGAGCTCCTCACGCAGTCTCTTTGATGTTCTTTGAACGGCGGTGTGCGCGCACACACTCGCCCGTCGTTTGCATCCGCCCCCGAAAGCTCCCTCCTCCGGGCTGTGTAGTGGCTGCAGGATTCCAGACTCAGATGGCATTCCTTATTAAAATAAAGCCTATTGAAAAGGAGGCGGGGGGGTGGGGGGGGATGGGGGGGGTGCTTGGCAGCAAACCGGCTGAAATCACACTTTTTAAAACGAGCCGCAGCGGAGTAAATCTTCCCCGCCGTTGCCAGTGCGGCGCGCAGTGACAGAGCTCCGGCTTCCTCCGAGGGAGCCCCAGCTGATCTGCGGCCTGTTCATCTGTGCTTTGGGGGGGAGACCTAGAGCGCAGGGCTCCGGCAAACAACGTCCACTCCGCCGCCTTCTCCTCGCTTATGCGGCATGGTGTCGCAATCCCTCCCCATAACTTTGGTCTTTGATGAGCGATCGCGCGCCGCTGGGATGCTGGGCCGAGCCCCCTGCTGAAGGAACGGCTCCCTGCCCACCCCCCGACAAGTGCTCGCAGGCCGCTCGCACCAGCGCAGGTGTGTTGCGCTGCTCCGCTGGCCCGCGGGACCGCTCATCACTTCGTAGGAATGTTAACATGTAGCTTCTGGACCAGCGTGACTCACTCGGCTGTTGATTGAGTCTCTCGGCAGCCTTACCTCAGCTCACATTCCGGGCTGCGGGGAGAGAAGGGAATGGGAATCAGATCAGAGGAGCTGAATGAGAGATCCCAGAGGCCTTCGCCATCACATGCCCCCCCCCCAGCACGGACATCCATGATCGATAGGTGTAAAATGTGTCATTTTTCATTACCAAAGGTAATCATTCAGCAGAAAATTGCTGAGCTGTGAGACTCAAGTCATTATAATCCACATAAATATGCCGCACCATTCAAATAGAAGCCTGGGATTTTACTGCATCAGTGGCTCTGGGGGTCAGCGGCGTATTTTACCACATGTTTGACTCATTGATTGACACATTTTACAACAAGCCATTACTTTCCCGAGTAGATTAGCACACTCCATCGCACACTCTGGGACGTGCTCACATAATTATAAATCAGCAAACCGTATTTCCCAGAGGGAAGTCACCCCCGCGGGCGGGTGGCGGGGTTTCTGATTTTTGACAGCTGTGTTTATGCTCCTCTCCCAGAACAGACGTGTCGTGTCTCCGAGACCGCGCCGGCGGCTAATAAAGAGGAGATGTGCGCCGTCATGGCGCTTCGGTGAGAAAGCATCGGTATCGATTGTCCTTGAGGCGGAGCGGAGCGCGTGGCTTCTGAAGAGGCCCCCGGCGAATGATTAGAAGAGAGATAAACAACAGCGACGCGCTGAACCGGGGTCCGATCCGTCGGGAACGGAAGAGAGACGGAGATTTAATGAGAAAAGGGCGACGCTGCTGTGAGCTCCTAACACAAACCAGCTTTCTTTTTGTGTTTTACAGACCCCGAGGATTACCAGCCGCCCATATGGAAATCCTACTGTAAGTACTTATTTCCCCCCCCCATGTGTGAACAGCAAAGGGATTCAACCTGCTGTTGGCCTTCAGAGCCTTCACTTTGTGATCTATAAATAACAGAAGTCGCCACCGTCGGGGGGGGGACCTGGGCCCGCAGCCTCGGCCGGCAGGCAGACCTTCGCGGTCCGGGTTTCAAAAGGCAAAGTGCTCCAACGGCGGCTCACCCACACAAACCATTCACACGTGCACAAACGCCTTCCCGGTCTGAGGAAAATAGGTTACCAGCGCCGGGGGAAAATGCGATTCTCTACCTGCAGTAGCCAAAAAAAAAGCCCCAAAAAAAAAAAAAGGCTTCGCCCAACACCCACTTCATTATACAGCGTTTGAGGCGTGTAGGAGGAAAGTCTGTGCCCACGTTTCTTTTTTAGAACTCACTTGGGTGGACGATCGCCAGAGTTTTCTGGCTCTGTTTGAGTTGGCCTGACAAAGCACGAGGGTTCGCAGTCAGAAGTCCCGCATCCTTCTGGGAAGATGTTGCTGGACCTCACACAGCGCTTTGTTTGCTATTTTAGTCCTCGGCCCGACCACTCCAAAAAAAAAAAAAAAAAAAAAAGTCGGATCCCTCCAAACATGTAGGAACAGGTGCATTACAGCGTGAGATAGTAAAGACCATCATTTCAGCGGGATTTTTATAGCCAGACTGGTTTTTGAAGACTGGGATTAAAGACAGCTGGATATGGAAAAATGAAGCAACCCCCCCCCCCCACAGCTTAATATTTATCTATGCTGACAGCCCAAGCACAATTTTCGCCTCTTCCATTTTTAATCAGTAATTACGCTCATTCCGCAAGGCGGCTGAAGTGTTTACGGTTTTCGCTGCAAATCTCTCAATTCCATCGGCGGCGGCGTAAGGACGTGTCGGGCAGAGGAGCGCCGCGCGTGAACATCTCACAGGACACCGCGCGCACTTAAAGGCGCGTGAAGCGGGCTCGTTCTCCACGCAGATGGTTCGCAGGCATAAAGCCGCTGTCACGTAAACCCCATCTACCTCGCTCCGCACATACAGGCCGCGTTTGTACCCGGGGGTCACCTCTGGAGCGAGGCTGGACTACAGGCCTGGGGAGGGGGGGGGTGAAGCCTCCTCCATGGCCGCTGGAGTTGGTATTGTCGATACACCCGTGAGGAGCAGAGGAGCTTTTTCATTTCCACCTGTGTGTTTCTCCGACAGTGTACCAGCTACAGCAGGAAGCCCCAAGACCCAAGAGGATTACATGTCCTCAGGAGGTCAGTGCATCTGTAAATCCCTGGACAAAGGGCTACTGTTGTGTCACGGACTGGCTGCTGGTCTGGTGTTCTTTTACAGCCCTGTAAATCCCTGTCATCGAGGAAACCCTCGGTATTTCACTTGACCAACTAATGGCTCTTTTTATTGACGCTCTCTGCTGTATTATAGGACATTCGCTCATGAAATGACCACTTAGTCTGCTTCTCTACTGTCTGCTGAAAGGAAATACACGAATCGCTGGCAGAAGATCACGTTTTAGAGCAAAACTTAGCCGTCTTTACAATTTCAAACACTTGTTGGCCTTTCTTTTACCCCCCTCAATCCAGACTACAGCTGCACTACATTTTGCAAAATGGTTCTCCCCTCTGGGAAACGTTCACCATGCACTGATTGAACCTGGCAGCTGGAAGCCAGACCCATTAGTAACCGGTGGAAAGAGACCCAGTTCAGCCCCTCTTTCCTCCTGGACTCAGTTCATTCATTATTTACTTATTTATTTGTTGTCAGCAGTGGCTTTTGGTGAATGAAAATTGACACTTCCACAAACGCACTCATGCTTTCTCAGAGCTGTCTTGTTGTCATTATGTTTATGATATATATATATATATATATATATATATATGTATATATATATATATTTTATCCTTTTTTTTAGAACTGCAAAATAAACAGAGCCATCTGTAACGACACAGCAGCGTAAATATTCATCATTGTGCGGCTGGCCGTTGCTCTCCAGCTGTTTTCTCGCACCACCTCTAATTTATCCTCACACTCTGTGATTTGCTTTTGAGATTGTGGTGTTATGTGTGTGTATCTGTGTGTGTGTGTGTGTGCGCGCGCGTGTTTTCGTAGCTGTGAAAAATTGCACGACCGCAGATGGAGATCATCTGTCCTGCGATGCGCAGCCGCGCCGTAATTTTCATTTGACATTTGACTGAACTTTCTTATCATATTCTCATCATATTTCCCTATAATGCCGTGTTTAATGTCCTTTGCAGATGGAGAGCAGGCCCAAATACTACGGCAGAGAGTGAGTGTCATTTCGCCGCTCCTGGTGCTTTTCTGCGAGATGTCGCCGACGGAGAAATCGTCCCGATTTGCATGTTTGGTAGCTACAGGTGCTTCCGCCCTGTGCCGCCTGCCGGCGTGCTCTCCTGTCCCCATCCGGTGCGCTTTTTGTCAGACGGTTGCTTCTGTCAGACCGGCTGTGGATCAGCTCGGCCCTGTTGGCAAACCTGACCTCCGCCGCCCCCCCCCCGCCGAGGCTGCGTCCAGTCCGGCCTCGGCCCGATCGGAACGCACGTGAATAAACGCAGCAGCAACCGGGAAGTGCACCTGTCTGTGCACCTCACGTTTTAATTCAAAATAAATGTTAACAAAGCCTTTTCGGAAGCTCCCGACTCGGCACGCGATCGGGGGTGGGGGGGGGGGTATTGCGGCATGTGCAGGTTGCCATAGCGACAACCAAACATGACAATAACAGGGATGTGGTCTGCAGCCCCTTCGGAATTATTTGGCAGGCTTGCGGAACGAGCGGATCCTGATGCAGTTTCACGCAGCGCGTCCATTATGACCACCGCTTCCACTCCTTCTCCAGATTTCACGGCAGGATCTCTCGGGAATGTGCGGACGAGCTGCTGGCCACTGCAGAAGGTGCTTACCTCATCAGGGAGAGCCAGAGGCAGCTAGGGACGCACACCTTGGCCTTAAGGTGCTGACGCCATCGGTGTGCAGTAGGGGAACGCGCGCGCCTAATCTGACCTGACCCTCCCCCCTCCCCCCTCGCCCTGCAGGTTTGGTCACCAGACCCTCAACTACAGGTTGTTCTACGACGGGAAGCACTTCGTCGGGGAGAAGAGGTTCGAGTCGGTCCACGACCTCGTGACGGACGCGCTCATCACCCTCTACATCGAGACCAAGGCGGCGGAGTACATCGCCAAAATGACCACCAATCCCATCTACGAGCACCTGGGTTACACCTCGCTGCTCAAGGACAAGGCCGTGCACAGGCTGAGCCGCGGGCGCACGGAACAACGCAGGGTCACGTTCCAGAGGGATGAACGAGTGAGTCCCAGGCCCACCGCGTATTTAAGAATTTAAAGGAAGTGGTGACTCCAGTCTAAACACAAGTCGAGAGTAAGAAAGAGTAAAATAAAGTGAGGGGTTTTAGGGGTTGGTTATGAGCCTAAACAGCACCAGGGAGCTCATCATTCTATCCATTAACTAAATAAGCCTTTCTTATAGTTGTCTGTCAGTGGTTCAGATGCAGGAAAAGTGCAACACTACCACTGCTCTCTGACAAGATACGTGCTAAACTGCATATTCAATGTGGTGGTTAACTGATGAGTCAGAGAAAGAAGGATGCACACTTACAGTCTTGTGTAACCAGTCTAAGGTTCCGTCTAAATCCATATCTGCCCAGACTTGAATAATACATGCAGCAAAGGCGGGGAAGGAATTTAATGAAAGGCATTAGGTGTATGTGTTACGACAAAGTAGAAGCCATTACTGTGTGAACATGTTACATTAGAGCCGTACCTGTGATCGTATTCATTACGGTGTAATTGTAGTGAGCTGAGCGTGCCGTTCGACACCCGGTGTTGTTCTCCGCGTAGGTGTTGTTGAGGTATATCATGTCATTTTGAGACACACCTCAGCTGTTTCATCTCGCCGTAGATAAATTGTCATGTACCCCCCCCCCCGCTCCCCCCGGGTCCGACTGACAGATGTTATGTCACACCGTTCTGATCTGCCTCCGTGCTGCTGAACGCGTCTCGAGCGCCACTGAGGGTTCGTTTCATCCCGAGAATGAGCCGCGCACCAACCCCCCCCCCAAAGGCCCTGGGCTGTTTGCTTTGTCGCGCCCTTTGAAAGGTAATGATGACCGAGGGGACTGGGACGCGGCCTGCCGGGCCCTGTCAGACACGCCGCTGCCGGCTGAGACAAATCGCTCGTTGTGTTCGCTGGCACTCGCGGCCCGTCGTCAGATTAAGCTCCATGAATGATTTAGTGTGTCGGCGAGGAACCCATCCGCTCCTTTTGAAGCCGACACGCTCCCGCTCCTCCACTAGGTGGCGACCTGACCTTGTTTTCCCCTCCTTCCTCGGGCCTCCACGCCAACCTCCTCCTAAGAACAGACCCGAATATTTCCTGAGGTCGTCTCCCGTCTGCCGCTGTCTTACTCGCCTGTGTGAGGCAGCCTTTGTTTCACGCTTGTTCAAAATGGAGCAGGTCCTCGGCCCCCCCCCCGGACTGGTGCTATTTCGTGCCTGCGTTCCATTTTTAGCCGCCGTCTATCGGCTCTGCGCGCGTCCCTCGTTATCTCGCTGGCCGCCGCCATTGTCGGAGGCCGTTCGGCTGCCAGCAGGAATCTGGCCGCGGCGTCTGCGGCGCGGGCCAGGCGGTTCCTCCCACGGTCCACCGAACAAGCGCCACGACGGCGTCCAGGCGCCTCCGTCCGTGTTCGGGGACCCTGTAAACCACGGCTCGCGTCGTCGCAGGGGTGGGGGAGGCGAAAACACGCCCGCGAGCTCCAAATGTCACACTGTCAGTTATCTTGACGCTTTTTTTTTTTCCTGTCTCGGGTGATCTCCGAAGACGGAAAAGGAAGGGGCTTTATTTTCTGTCCGGTCGACTATCGACCGTCCGGTCGGAGCGAATCCCCGCCGCTGCTTTCTGATCTTGGCGCCCACGCGCGAGTTCACCTGAGTCAGCTCCGCACCGCCGCCTCCCCCCAACCGCAGATTCTTTCGTAATTAAAAGGCCGCCCAGAAGGTGAGAGGAGGATTGCTCGACTTGATCTCTTCACATGTCCAGGAATTTGCCCCCCCCCCTCACCCATCCCCTCGGCCTCATCCCTGCTGATACTCGCCCCGCGTGTTTGATCGCCAGCTCTGGCCTGCCCGGCCTGTTTGCATAGCCTGGGAAGGGTCGCGGAGAAGCCGTCCCGCTATTTGTTATGATAATTCCGACGAGATTTCCGGCAAGTTTCATCCTATGAAAATGCGAACGAGCGGCCCTGTTGGCCCCTCGCCGTCCTCCTCCGCCTCCCGAACTATTGCACCACACTCTCCACACTTTCAGAGGTTCCATTGTGGCTTCACACACAAACACATTTATTAAATGACAGTGTATCTGTTGAAGGGTGTGCCCCCCCCCCTTCTCCTTCCCATTTCAGAATAATGGCAGTTGTTGAAGCTGTGGAGCCGTGTGTATAGGCTTGTTTTGTGGAGGGCGCGTGTGTGTGTGTGTCCCTACAGCATCAGCCCCCCCCACTGTGCCGTTTGGTCCGTGCCCTCGCTCCCCGACCGAGTCCGCTCAGCTGTGCTGCCACAAAGCCTCGCCGGGAATAAAAGGGGCCACGTTTCCTGAAAGGGAAGCGGCGCTCTCTGTGCGACCACCTTTTGTGTCCATTCTCCCTCCGCTCTCCTTTAAAAAGACAAGGAGCCATCTGCCCGCGGGACAAAAAGAGCGCCGCCCCCCCCGCCCCGACAACCTCAGGAGGCAGGAACGTCTATATATAAGTCGTCTCTTCCTCGTCTGCGCCCGACTGCCGCAGCATGTGTGCATCCTTTCGAGGGAATGTCAGTCACAATGGCAGATATCCTCACCTGCCCCGTCACTCCGGGAGGCGTCAAGCGTTCCCAGAGGGGGAGAGAGAGAGAGACGAGGGCCCGCCGCTCGGGAGCTGTGTTTTCCCACTTAGGGCCCCCCCGAGCGGCCGGCGCTTTCGTTTTTATCTCAGCTTCGCCTTTAAGGGCTTTTTTTTTTTTTTTTGCTCTCTGCTTCCTCTGTCTTGACACTTCATCGTCGCTAATCCAGTGTTTACTGACGTCCCGACCTTCCCGTCCAGCTCAGTAAATCAGTTTGATCTGTGTTTTTATCTCACGGCTTTCAACGTTCACGCTCGGGCTGTCATCCGAGATGGCAGTCCGATGTAAATCCTGGCGGATATTTGTTCTTCCCCTCGCTCCGCTGTGCTCTTGGTTGTAATTAACGAAGCGGACAATCATGCAGGACTGTTTACTGGTTGTTTACAAGCAGAGCTAATAAGGACAAATTCAGCATGAAGACAGTAACAGCCCCCCCCCCCCACCAGGCCCGTCCTAGGGTAAACGGCGTCAGCCTGTACAAATGAGCTTCTTGTAGGATTTTGTTTAGATTTGCGCACTATGGGATTAATTCCAGTGTTAGGATTATGGCGGTAATCCCTCCCAATCCCGGGTGATGGTCTGGCTCTGCTGGTGCTGTTAGACAAATGATTTTGATTGGTGGCAGCAGCTTGCAGTCAGAGCGTCTGGAAGGTCGAGTCTGCAGGACTGTTTGGGGAATTCCACAAACTGGCTTACATAGCATAGGAGGGAGGGGGGGGTCAAGTCTGGATTTCAAGGATGCACCCACGGCTCAGCCAGAGCTTGGGCCGATGTTGTGCCGAGTGACCCATTTAAGAGGCGCACCGCTGACTGAGAGCGGCGTTATTATCTTTGCCGAAGTGAACTGGAGTGTGTCCGGAAGGCATCGTGCTAATGGGAGAGCGCACTCTGATATAAAGAGGTCGTCTGAACTATTGATCCTCCTTTAGAGAGCTGCTGAGCTGTGTGAAACGGTCCTGACAGCCCCCGACCGCCCCGGCTCTCATAGCTCTCAACCTCTGGGTCCCTGTTTTCTCTCTCTCTCTCTCTCTCTCTCTCTCTGTGTCTCTCTCTCTCTCCCTTTCTGGGCGTGTGAAAGAAGGCCATTGTGTAAGGCACACTCCTGCCCTCAGGCCGCCCACTACCACTCCTGGTCCCCCTCGCTCCTCCGGCTCCTTGCTGCCACCGGATTTAGACCAGATGCAGAGTCGACCTCGTTCGGGCTGTCATCGGTCTCGCTCCTGAGTTTCGGACGCCAGTTGGAGCGGGAGCTGCGCCGCGCCGTCGCAGCCAGCGTCTGCCCCCACCCCCCCCCATCTCCCTTCCGCGACTTTCCTCGGAGGAGATGGAGCGTCCGTGGGAACCCGAACGGGCCGGCGTGGAGGCTGAAGAGACCAGGGGAGGTCTGGGAGGAGAGCTGATCGCCCACAAGGCTAGAAGACATGAGAGGAAGCGGCAGGAGCTGCTGGCTTTGGCTCTGGGAGTCAAACTGGGAAGCAAGGGGACCCTTTTGTGGAAGCCCATTAAACTGTTGGCCTCCTGTCCGCAGATCGCCTCTCCTCTGGTGCGGCGGACCGTGTTGAAAGACGCTCCAGAGAAGCAGTGCTCCTATGAGAAGATACACAACTTCAAGGTGAGTTAAAATATTTGAAATCTTTGAAAAACTGCTCGGTGACCTTAGGGGGAAGCATTCGCTGCGCCTGTTCAGACTGTACTGGATCCAGCGTTGATGGGAACATGTGCAGCTGACACCCGTCCGCACTGGGGGGAAGAAACTAATTACACCATGGCACAGCCCATTAACTGCGGAGCACATCGATTCGCTTCGATCTAAAAGCTCTTTGGGCCATTTTTGTTTCATGAAAGCTCGTCCACCAGCCGAAAGCTACCGCCTCGGTCCGCATGACAACAGATTTATGCCTCCGAAAATATACAAAGGAGAGTTTGGGGACTCTTTGCCTCCGGGCTTCTCAGCATTCTTGCAATTGTATCTTAGGTTTCAGTTAACAGGCTGCTTATAATACCCCCCCCCAGGTTTTAGCCTTTTACCTTTAAGAACAAAAACGTCCCCTCACCACCTGCCATATGCCGTCGCCAGTCATTAGTCTGCTGCTACCTATACAGACTTCATGTGAAGGTGTGTGTGCGTGTGTGTGTGTGTGTGCGCGCGCGTGCAGGTGTGGCTCCGTTCGCCTTTTCCCCCCTCGTGCATCTGTTATTTTGACTCCGGCCTGTCGTGCGTGTATCCGATTG
This sequence comes from Lagocephalus sceleratus, assembly GCA_911728415.1. Taxonomy (NCBI): domain Eukaryota; kingdom Metazoa; phylum Chordata; class Actinopteri; order Tetraodontiformes; family Tetraodontidae; genus Lagocephalus; species Lagocephalus sceleratus. The sequence continues at coordinate 4,384,813 of CAJVRN010000126.1, forward strand.
CCCACCAGCAGATGCCAGACACATTTTAGTAAATCCTTTAATCTGCCTTGCGCATACAAATGCCGTCATTTGGGGGGGTCGGGTCTTGTCCTCTTCAGCACCAGATCCCAAACTAACGTCTGTCCAGTGGAGGCTCTCCAGTTTAGCGCCAGCGCCCTAATGACTCTTAATGTTCGGCGCGTGTTACTCTGTGTGTGTGTGTGTAAGCATGTCTTCTGTGCCCCCCCCCGCAGGTACACACGTTTCGGGGGCCACACTGGTGCGAGTACTGCGCCAACTTCATGTGGGGCCTCATCGCGCAGGGCGTTCGCTGTTCAGGTAACCGCTCACACCCACCCCGCCGCGGCATCGCCAGAGAGACGGCCGAGGGTTAACTTCCCCGTCACATGATGATGCTTCATTGGCGTAATTGATCTAAATTTCTTGATTTGATTTTTAATGTTGTCATACTTGATGTGCTCTGCTTTCATGTCCTTTCTGAAAGAGAGGCGCTGTAATCGATCCAGCCCGGCCCTTTTTGAGATATTGACGCAGTTGTCGCTAAAGGGGGCTTAAACAAACTTTCATCAAAACTAAAGCAATCATGACTTTATTGATGATTGGATGCAGTTGCTCGTCCGTGCACTTGATGTAAAAAAAAAAAACCAAAACAAACACTTTTCATAAAGTGGAGGTCAGGAAATGTTAAACAAATGAAACATCAGAGCTAAATATATAAAAAAGTTCTACGCAGTGAGAGAATCTTGTGACCAAAGAACACATGAAAAAACCCAGACAGTCCTGATTGTGTTTGCACATCAGGGGACTCGGTTTCCTTCTCCCCAAACAGAGCGTTTGTTGTTGAGACATTCACCATGCTGATAAGCCAGAAGCAAACGTTGGTATCATCAGACACCTCATGCGCCGTCGGGAACAGGGGCAACCCTTTTTTTTTTTTTTGTTTTGTTTTCTTCTTTCCCCCCCGTCTGTGCTCGCTCTGTGTCTAGCCTTGATTTTTATTTTTCCATTATTGTCTACTTCCTCTGCAAACTGTGTCTGAAGTCCCCAATCAGCAGAGCAAACAACTGCTCCTTCAGAAACCTCCTTTCCGAGTGTGTGTGTGTGTGTGTGTGTGTGTGTACGCCTGTAGCACACGGCGTCCTACGTGAACCCCGGCTCGGTTGACTGTTATCTACCTTCTGCACAGTGAATCCAGACAACCTTTACAAACCTCTGCCCCGAGTCTGCTCTGATGGCCGCGTTATCAGTCCCACGCTAATCTCTCTCTCTCTCTCTTTTAGACTGTGGGCTGAATGTACACAAACAGTGCTCCAAACTGGTTCCCAGTGACTGCCAGCCGGACCTGCGCAGGATAAAAAAGGTGTTCAGCTGCGACCTCACCACGCTGGTCAAAGCTCACAACGCCACGCGGCCCATGGTGGTGGACATGTGCATTCAAGAGATAGAGCTGAGAGGTAGACAAAAACTAGCATTTTTTTTTTTTTTTTTTTACAGAAATAAAACAAAACAAACAAAAACAGCTCCCTAGAGCCGAGACAAACTTTTAATTGTCTCTCAGGGATGAAATCTGAAGGTCTGTACCGAGTGTCTGGCTTCTCGGAGCACATAGAGGACGTGAGGCTGGCCTTTGACCGAGGTTGGTTGCTTTGCATAATCTTATGCTGCCGCTCCTGTACATCTCTTCGCATTTGCATAGGCGTCGTTGAATTCTTGTTTCTCCTCAACAGATGGCGAGAAGGCCGACATCAGTGCCAGTGCCTATGCTGACATCAACATCATCGCCGGTGCTTTGAAACTGTACTTGAGGGACCTTCCCATTCCCGTCATTACGTTCGAATTGTACTCGAAATTCATCCAAGCTGCAAGTAAGAGCCTCTCTCCAAACGCACGGGGACATCTCGCCCCGTTACTGCTCCGATTCTGATCGTGTCGACGCTGATGTGACGCAGGAATTCCGAACGCCGACAGCAGCCTGGAGGCCATCCACGAGAGTTTACTCCAGCTGCCTCCGGCCCACTACGAGACCCTGCGCTACCTGATGGCTCACCTGAAGAGGTCGGCACCTGAGTATCCCCTGCCCCCCCCCCCTCCCCCTTGGGGTGCAGAGTTACTCATCAGTCTTGTGATCTTGCAGGGTGACGCTGTTTGAAAAGTACAATTTAATGAACGCCGAGAACCTGGGGATCGTCTTCGGTCCCACGCTCATGCAGCCGCCGGAGATGAACGCCCTGACGACCCTGAATGACATGAGGCTGCAGAAGCTGGTGGTGCAGCTCATGATCGAGCACGAAGACGTGCTATTCTGACGACGCGGGCGAGACAGAGGACAGTGACTTATCCCGTCAAAGAGGAAATTCAAGCCACCCCCCGATGCTAATGAAGTTTTCAGAAACATTTGTAATATGAACTTGAAATGCTTCTTTCATGCATGTTAGAAGTCGGTTTAGTATTACTGTAAGTTTTGGGTTTTCATAGTCAGCCATGTTTTCCTTTTTTTTTTTTTTTTTTTTATATAAACTGATGTTGATTCTTTTTGAAGACATGCTGATTCCTGCTCACTGTCACTACCTGGTGTAGCCATGACAACAGCACTGTGTCAATCATCGGAGGCCTGGGGCAGCGTCACGTAAGCCAAGTCGACTTTCCCACATGTGTGCATATTGTGATGTAGTGGGAACACTGGTTAAAGCTGTAAATAAAATGTGATCATCCGATGGTCGAGATGTAACTAGCGTTTACTAAATTGAGACGAGTGAGCGCCGGTGAAGCACTTTTTTTTTTTTTTTTTCCAACATGTGAAAAGATTTTATTTTGTAAAGATGTTTATTTTTGTCTTTTACGCTGCATCCTGATTTTTTCGTCACGATAATCGCTATAAATGCTGTTGAGAATTGATGTCCAAACCAAGAAAAAAAAAAAAAGACAACAGAACAGACTGTTTGTGGTTTTAACCATCTTGTTTGTGAAACACTGTTATCATGAGGAGTTTTAGTCCCAAAAGCAAAGCCCCTCTCCACACTTGTCGGGTGCCAGTTTTGTACGATTCCTCTTTCTGTGCTTTTTGGAAAATCATTCAGTTCGTCTGTAATCACCATTTCCATCACGATGCCATCGAAGCTAATAGATGAAACAGCCCTGCCCAGCATGTTCACGGTCAGTTTGATGTGATGAAGTGAATCCTTTCTACGAATCCATTTTATCAAAGTGTATTTTTGTGAAGACTGCATTTCAAATGTAATTTATGAGACGATTTATTAAAGGGTAGAAAAGCAGCCTTTCGCACAGTGTGACCTGTTTTCCCACAATGCTGGTTTATGATGAGTAACTGCAAAACGGGGTCAGCCAAAAAAACAGAAAAAAGCCCAACCTCGGATGTGATGATTGCTTATGGCCTGCAGCACATCGATGTGGATCTTCTGATTTATCTCGTGACAGCTTTTGCCAAATCCTCGTCAGGTGTTCCAGCAAAAGGTCCTTATCGAACCGCCAGTATGTGTGGAAATTCACCAGATCTAGGATTTCACAGGAGAAACAGGGAAGTTTGTTGTGAGGAAGGGGGCAAATATCACACGGATCAATGCTAGGTTTGCTTCTCTTGATGCTGCATTACTGTCTGGTTTTAGAAACCCTTCAAAGCCCTTCACACACACACATAAATATCTGGAAATGCATGTTGTGGAGTCACTGTTTTGGCCTTAATGCCTGCTAGAAAAAATGTTGAGATGCTGCTGGTACTGTTGTAGTTGCCCAGGCTCGGATCATTAAAGTATACCTATCTATCTATACAATACCAAAACACCACAGGGGCTGACATTCACCAACAAATAAACACACAAGTAACTGTTAAAACATTAAACTACATTTAAAGGAAGATTTGAGCATACTGTTTAATTGACGTGTGATGATAGTTTGGTAATTTTGCTACCCAAAGATGTAAAGATGGGCTCTGCAGACGGTGCAGTGTTGTTTTGAAGCGTTCAAGTTGGTGAGTGGTAATTATCCAAACACCTGGAGCGCCCTCTAGCGACCGCTGATGGAAAGCACACCACAAATGTTCCAGCGACACGACGACAAGCAATCACGGTCAAAGAGGACAAGAAACGCTTCATATCAAAAAAAGTTTTTACAAATTTATTTTTCCTGTGTGTGTTTCAGAAGTATTTATTTCAGAAAAAAAACTACACCTTAAAAAAAAATAATTCCATTTTTGCAGCCTAAATAAATCTCGGATGGCTACCTGGCTTGTTGAAATAAATATATTATGGACCTCCACAAAATGTTTTCACAGAAATGTAGGACAATACTGCTAACGTAAGGCAACACTGGTGCATCAAAATGGTCGATTTCACGGCGACAGAAACTATCCACCGAGCTCCCACAGTCGTCCGTTCACAGCTCATCGTGCTGGTAGACAAATTCCCTTGTGGATATGAACCCGTCCTTGTCCTCGTCCTCGTTCTTGAAGATGTCCTCCACCATCAGCTCATGGTGTGTGTCGTTGGGGGAGTAGCCGTGTCTTTCAAACTCTTTCTTCAGGTACTCCTTCACCTGTTGCAGGAAGGAGGGACAACATTTTTTTTTTTTTTTTTTACAACAGCAAACGAAAATAGCACACGCTAAAGTGCGCACAAACGCCAGGAAACGCAAAATAAGAACCGGGAGGCGCAAACCTCTTCTTTGGACAGCTTCCAGTCGTCGTTGATGTCCATCTCCTTGAACGAGTCATGCGACCTGGGGCCGTTTTTAATGTCCATGAGTTCAATGTCAAACACCAGAGTGCTCCCGGGCGGGATTTTACCTGCGAACGAAGCAGAGGGCTCCGGGTTGAGGGGACGGTCGCGGCGGATCGTTCGGCGGGGGGCGCTTGGAGCTTTCATCCGTTACCTTTTCCCTCCTTGCCGTAGGCCAGCGCTGGAGGGACGGTCAGTTTCCTGCGCTCCCCCGTGCACATGTTCTGCAGACCTTTGTCCCAGCCCTTCACAGCCTCCTGGACCCCGAGTGTGAACCACACTGGGTTTTTATCCCCATCTTTGCGGCTGCCAATGGTTACAATGGTTACAATGGTGCAACACAGTTATACAGTGCAGACTGAAGAAGAAAACACAGCCCCCCCCCTCACCCAACTTTTTTGAAAAGTACTCTTCACCTGGAATGAAATAGCGTGCCGTTACTCTCTAGGAATCCATCGTAATGGACAAGAAGCATGTCTCCGTATTTTGACTTACGAAAACAAGAGAATGGTTTATGTAGGACTTCTATTTTTACCTCCGGCTCAGGCAATTTTCTCCCAGTGACAAAAACAAAGATCGAGGATAACATCGAACAAACAGACAAAAGAATCATTCTGTCTTGTATATACGAATAAAAAAGACTATCTAACCTGACCTGAAAACGACCTAAAATAGATTTAAAGGAATGCCAACTACGTGGCAGTCAACTTCTGTTATGGACGTAAACCCTGTCGGCCGTTGCGCCCGCCTCCTCCTACGATTGGACTAAAACGACAGAAGACACGCCCTCTCCCTGTCATTCTCACACCCGATTGGCTGAGCCTTGCGTCACTCTCCGCTGCCCACGCCCACAAGCGCTCAAATCTTTCTGACGTAAGTGGGCGGGGTGACGTGAGCTGCCGAGGGCTTAGACCCCCATTCACGAAGGCTTTACGCAGTTTCCGTGGCGTAGGCGCGGTCCGGACGCGCCGGCGTACTCCAGAAATCACACGGGGACCCGATGGAAGCGCAGTCAGCTGGGCACCGCATCCTGCTATGATAAACAAGTAATGAGCGCGGCGAGCACCGAAGTCAACCATGGAAGGAATGTTGTACAAGTGGACCAATTACATAAGCGGTATGTTAAGGCTGGATTTGCTTCCCGGTGGTCGTTTTGGGGCGGCTAGCTAGCGTCGCTTGAGTTGGGGATTACGTTAACGGACCAGCTAGCGTTAGCCGCTGTCAGCTCCCAAATGTCTCTATCGCCTTTAAATAAAAGGTTGTCGGCTTAATTCTGCTGACATTTCGTCACTTGTGAAGTTAATTGGCGAGGTCTCGGTAGAGGGCGCCGGCTAATCTGGATTACGAGCCGCGGACCTTCGGGGTTAACTCTGTACAAGTTCGAAAAGTACGGCAGAAATCAGGGTTTATTTCTTGACGTTTTCATCTGCCCGATGGGCAACAACCTCGAGGAAGTCCGTGGCTGAAGTGTCTCCTCCGTTTTGCTCAGGTTGGCAGCCTCGTTGGTTTGTGCTTGAAGGAGGAACTTTGTCTTATTATGACTCCCAAGAAGACGCCTGGAAAGGCTGCAAAGGCAGCATCAAGGTGTCGGTTTGTGAAATTCAAGGTCGGTATAGATTGCTCAGTCCTCGCTTTTTCGGTACATTCTTCAAAAACAACCAATGTGTTTTGTCCGTCTGTCTGGATATCCTCATCCGTGTGTCTTCTTAGTTCACCCCACTGATGCCACCCGGGTTGACCTGACCATCCCTGGAGAACAGTACTTCTACCTCCGAGCCATCAACGCAGCCGAGAGACAGAAGTGGCTGGTGGCGCTCGGAACGGCCAAAGCTTGCCTTACGGATAATCGGACAAAGAGAGAAAAAGGTATTTTGGATGGGGTCGTATCCATGTGGGTGATGTTGACTGAATGAAGGGGTGTAAACATCCTTGAGCCTGGATTGCAGAGCTCCAGGAGAACACGGAGGCACTGAGAACAAAGATGTCGGAGCTCAGACTCTACTGTGACCTTCTTCTGCAACAAGTGAACAAGATCAAGGAGAACGATGAGCTAGTGGAGACAGCGGAGGTAGGTTTTGAATGACTGGGTGAAATCAGAGAAGCGTCTGCTGGGGGTGACGCAACAGTGGGAGACGGTGATGTGCTGCGCTGTCAATTCGTGTGTCATTCTCAGGCTGGCGTGGACACTGGAAACATGGTGAAGTCCACATGTGCTACTTTCCTGAAGACACTGGAGGAATGCATGCAAATAGCAAACCATACGTTCAGTCTGGATATGGCAACGCAGAGTCCACCAGGATCGCCGCCGGTGGCAGCTATCAAACCTCGGAAGGTTTCTCTGAACATTCCTTTTTCTCCTGGGATAGACAGCAGCATTTAGAAGAGAAAATCTCTTCAGCTCATAGATAAATCCACACAGTCATCACCTACTGTTTCATTATTCCCCTCAGGCTAAAGGTGTGAATCATCTCTGTCAAAATGTTGGAGAAAAGTAGGTTTTATTTCATAACTAATGCACAAATGTAACATTTCTGGATATAAAAGAAACACACTCAAGTTCCTATAAGTAACACAATACACTGGAATGTTTTTAGATGGAGAGAATTGGAAGACGCCCCAGTGGATGCAGTTGCAGATGACAACCAGAGTCCTGACTCTAAACCAGAAAGACCAGAAGATCCTGATAAACCAGAAGAGCAGTTTCATCATCTAAGTAAGTGATCTGAGCCACACCATCAGACAAATGACGTTGTACTAAAGACTACCACTGCATACTTGTACAATGCTGAGTGTCTTGTTGTGATTCACATGATTTAATTTGATGGTATTTACATCTTAGGATAGATTAGCACACTTGTAGTGATGCTACGCAGCCACACAAAGCTCTGTATATCAACCCCCCCCCAAAAAATGTGTGTGTATATATAATATATATATATATGTATATATATTATAAACTATAACTTCTGTTTTGTCTGTTGTGCCACAGCTACTGAAGTGACCAACAGTGAAAGCACGACCCCTGAGGATCTGATCGATCCTAACGCACACACGGCTCTGGATGCTCCCGAGCCCACACACCACGACACATCAGCTAGGGAGGCTGATGAAAACCAGACCAATCAAGAGCAGAAGCACAAAGTAGACCAAAGTCAGGAGGAGGAAAACTGCAGCGATGCTGTCCAGCATCTTCAGGAACAGGGAGCTGCACCAGACCAGCGTGAATGTGAGACTTGCACTGATTCAGCAGACCCAGAAGACACAGAGCAGGTGGAAACGTTCTTCAGCACAATGAGTCACAGGTATGAGAACGCTACTCAGGAAGGTCACATCCTGTAGGGCATGTCACCACAGAAACCGAGTGTGTGTGTGTGTGTGTGTGTGTTGTTTCGCCACAACAGTATTAGGATTTACCAGTCTAAGCTATATATAATGTTTGTGCACTTCTGCTGCATAATTACACTAGTCTGTGATAATATAGCATTTGTTAAAGTGCACAGAATAATTCTGTACCACAAGGAAAGATTTTAAAGGGATATGTTTGAAAATGTCAAACTGTATGTGTTTTATATTAGTGTGTTCTCTCTTGATCACATCACAGAGATGCCCTCATCTGATATTTGGGTTTGTAAAGCTTTTTTTTTTTGTTGGTTTGTCGTGTCTGTACTCTATCATATTTCATTTTTTCCTGAACTGTCCCGAACAGTGTTACTGAACCACAGACAAGGTCGATTTCTATACCTTGTCTCACCTTTTAAATATGTTGTAAACACTCGAACCGACACCCGTCTGACCTGCTGGACTGGGCGTCTGCAGGATGCACTATTTGGAGTGGTTCTTTTGAAGGTGACAGTCTTCCTGTAACAGTTCGAGCGATGTCGGGCTGTAAACGAGCCAGCACCGAGTAGCCCCTCCTCTCTCCCGCTGTCAGGCGTCGAACGGCATGACTGGATCGTTTCTCTGGCGTGATTTTGACCTTTGTACCCTTCTCTGTTTTGGTTTGATGAAATAAAAGTGGACACACTCACCTCTAACTTACTCTCCTGTTTGAATCTGTTTAGATTTAGTGATATGAGACTGGATGACGACAATGGCATCCCCACACAAGAGTTTTTGGACTCATGCTATGCAATAGTGCCTGTATTAGGTAGGCCATCACTTTCAAGATGCTCCTCTTCATAATCTGCCTCTCTGTTCCTCTCCACCTTACTCTATGTGGGATCATTTAACCCTTTCTCACTGTTCTTCTTGTCACGTGCATGCTGGCTCGTCCTTTCATTTCATGCCTACATTGTTTTCACCCTCAAATGAATGATTTTTTTTGTTTTTTTTTGTGTGTCATGAAGCATAATTGTGTTATGATCTTGAACATGTGTCTGCTGCCTTTTACAGGAAGCTATGAAAAGATGGACAGTAAAGTGAGAATAGACATGTTTAAAGCATAGACTAGGAGGAAAGTTGACCATTGTTATATGGAGTGGTATTTAGACATTAATGTTCTTAATCTCTGCTCATGCTTTATGATCAGGACGTCAGTAGTTTGATCCCTCCGAGCCAGTTTAGCTCCAGATATGTTTGAAATTCTCACGCCAGCTGCTGTCTCACTGACTAAAAGAAAAAGAGGAAATGATCAAGGATTTTCTCTCTTCAGACAAGCTGGGATCCACAGTTTTTGCACCAGTTAAAATGGATTTTGTTGGAAATATCAAGGTACGTGTGAATTTCATTGACAAATCGGCTTCACTCTGCATGCAAACTGATCTGTCGTCAGGACTTCGCTGAGAGCTTCGATGCCGGGTGTTTACGCAAGCGACGTTCCACTGTGTCTCTCCGCCATGTAGAAAATTCACCAGAAGCTGATGTCGGATCCCGACAGCTTCCCCACGCTCCAGTCCATCGTGCTGAACGAAGTCCAGAACGGCGTCGCCCTGGTGCGCAACTCGGCCACGGAGGCTCTGCTGTGGCTCCGGCGAGGCCTCAAGTTCCTCAAGGAGTTCCTGTCGGAGGTCAACGCGGGGCAACAAGACATCCAGGGAGCGCTGAGTAAGCGTGGCGCCGCGGGGACATCTACAAACGAGTCTGGATAAGCCCCTAACCCTTCTGTGGGTCTCTCCGTCCAGATAACGCGTATGGGAAGACCCTCCGACAGTACCACGGCTGGGTCGTGCGAGGAGTGTTCGCTGTAGGTATTTCCGTCTCTTCACGTCAGTACTTTCGCCGTCCCGATGATTGTGAGCGTGTTTTCCCCAGCTGGCCCTGAGAGCAGCTCCGTCCTATCAGAGCTTCAGCGCCGCCCTGGTGTCGCGAGAGGGCGACGAGCTGAAGAGCGGCTTCGCCAGAGGGATGCACCGGGACCTGGGCAGGTACCTGCCCGCCATGGAGAGGCAGCTGGCCATCCTGGACGACCTGTACGAGGAGTACAACCTGGAGTCGGACGAAGTGGTGTGAGGACGTGGGCGCCCACGGTTTCACTTCCGGGAATGTCGACGCGACCACGGGGGGGGAGAGGGGCAGAACAATGGCTGGATGCTGCCAGGCCCTACCGCCATCTTGTGTACAAAAGAATGTGAGCGTCTCCTGCTCCACTTCCAGGTGTTTCCAGTGGTTGTTGAAAACCTATGCCATTTTGAAGAAGGACTTTTGGTCCACATTTAAGAGCCCCCAAAGATGCAGCAAACTGAGGGGGCTATAATTACTACAATGCAGACTAAAGCAGCAAAGTTCACAGAGAAATTCATTCTGTTGCATATTTTGTCAAAGCTCTTTATGTACGTTATTCTTTTGAAGGTACATATCAGAGTCGTGGCTCCTGGAAAGTCCCTGATATGAACGAACTGATGAGAATATGAAGAAATATTTATTCCAGATTGTTTACTTGCATTAACGAAACAGGGTGTGAGTGGGTAGTAAACGCACAGCACTGTTTTATCTGTCAAACTGTTGCCGTATGTATGTGATTCAGTTGCATACTAGGCATGTTTTTATTCTTGCACTGACTTAAATGGGAATCCGTTGTTGTTTTTTTCTTTTTTCTTTTTTTTTTTTTTTCCTACCAACTCCATGGGACCAAACAGAACCAGTAAAGTGAATGGCTTTAGCCTCTGCTGCCTATAGCACCACAACATGCTACAGTCGAGCTCTGCTGAATATTTACATTGTGTGGACTAAGTTTGCACAAACCTATGCATAGCGTGCATCTTCACCGTGTCTGTTTTAAATGCAGTTGCAGGATCTTGTCCAGCTTTGTGTGGATGTGTGGGCGTTCATGGGGCATGTGTATTGCATGGTGTTATGTACTAACTTACATAGGTGCCAATGGGAACTCGAAATGTAGGGTAACATTAACAGGTTGTGAAAATTTAATATGAAGCGTAGGACAGTAGTGACAGGAAGGCCCTTCCGTGTGTGTTCCAGCTTTGTTTCACCACGTTCTCCATATACTGGTGTTGTTACCAGCCGTCCCAGATGTTTTAGGTGTCCTACATTGACACATCCACTGAGCCGTTGTAACAATTTCTCATTTCCTTTTCTACCAACAAGTATTTGTAACTCCAGCATAACACTTATCTTTTAGGTTTCAGTAGCGCGCACTAATGTTACTACAGCTGAGTCATTTGCATCACATGTGTGGAACAAAGCCTCTGCCACAAACAACGCAAGTCATGCCTCATTATTATATGTTAAGGAAAAAAAAAACAACAGGATTTTTGTACAGAAGATGCTGTTTGATTTTTATGTAATAAATAATCAAGTTGCCTCAGCGTGTGTTGAGTTTTTTTTTTTTTTTTCATTACATGCACTACAGATGCAAGGATGTTCTATTTTAACCCCATTTTGGCCTCAGTCAGTAAGCACCAGACAGCAGATCAGCGCAGGTGTTGTGACACGGAGCCCAAGAGGCTGTCTGCACGTGTCGCGCGACGCTGCGTGCCGGCCGTTCCTGTCGGCAGGTCACAGATTTTCACTGGTCTCCGGCCAACAGCTGGGTCCCCGCCTGCTTCCTGTCACTGTGACCTCCTTTATCGGCCCCCGCAGCCAGCGCCAAAATTAGAGCTCTTATTTACATGTTTGCGTTCACTGAACCCGCTGATGTTGGTTATTAGAGAGCAGCAGGGTCAGCCTGGTCTGGGAGAGGCGGGGGGGGGGGCTGCACCCAGGGAAGCTCTTACTGGGGCATCTCAGCAGACAAATTGTCTTAATGTGATTTAGAGAAAAGCAGCGCAGCGTGGTAATGGAGTTATACGAGCGAGCCTGGTCCGAGATCCCCCTGCTGTGGCACCGGAGGCCCGCCCGTGCCCAAACTCTTATCACTGTGCCACATCAGCAGGCACAGATTCAGCTCTGGGAGGCATTGTCACCACCGTATGGAAACCAGTAAACCTTGTATGCCCGCTCTGCTGAATCTAAAGCAGCACTTTGGAGCAGCTGACAGCGTCCTTTAGCCACTTGATGGATATCTGCTCCTTTTTATTACAGTGAGTGCTCCGAGGGAACATCAATCGCAATTCCGCCTTTTTGCGCTGCTCCCGTCGCGAGCCGGCGGCAGCGCGGAGCTGACTCAAGCTGCACGTCAGGCCCGAGCTTTGGGTGATTTAAACTCCTCTTTTATTTTACACATACCCACGAGTACTGTAGAAACCGTTTCATGACATTGAAGTAAAAGAGCAATCCCAGCCTCAGTGCATATGACATTTCATGCTTTGAACATTGATGTGATTACACCGTACACAACAGCGCAGATCAGCACAGGCCACAGGGCATTCAACATACAGTCATTTTAAAAAGATATCTCAGCTTTGTGCATGGCACAATACACCATACATACAGTACTCAGCTGCACTCTGGCCACAGGTGGACTCGTATCCCTTAAGACAACGGCTACACTGAAGGATGCGGCGATTAACAATATTTGGAAGCAGTTCACACCCACTGGCATGGTGCCACAAGCATGCGGAGACACGGTGGCAGTCTTTTCAAAGCCTTTTACAGGAGAATCACCTGACTAATTGCGGCCGAGCGAAGAGGAGAGGAGCTCTCCCTCCCGACAGCAGCTCGTGGAAAACGTCAGCTTATTTCGTCAAAAGCGCTTTCCGATAGGGGGGGGGGGGGGCGACGCCCGAAATGCACAGGACGCGTAAAGACACGAGTCTGACCGTTGAGATTCACCGTTGCTGTAAGACAGAAAGACTGGATAAAGAGGTATTAGAGTAAATACAGTAAAGAGCATAAAACAGACTGGAATTATAACTTCACCCCTCTAGCAGCGCACGATTCCAGCCTTGGCTGTGCTGTGACAACATTAAGAACGTAACAGTTTCAAGCCTTCACATACGGTTTCACTTCTCACTGAAGCACAGGGAAGAGACTCAGCCTGAAGGTCGGCACCCTGTGGAGACGTTAAAGCTCTTGTCTGAGTAGCCTGTGTGCTTCAGCGCGCAGTCGCCGCCATTTCTTTTGTAAAGAGTTGTACCGGAGAGGCCTGTGAAAGGCGCCGTGTGGACATATATGACCTGTTTGTTCCTGAGAAACTTTAGATGTACGACTCCACAGTGAACGTATCCGTTGCGGTAACAGTCTCCTGGTGTAACAGTCGCATTGAAATATATGAATATGAATAGGCTTTCATGCACTACTTCCATCTCTGACCATACCCGTGTGTGTAGCGCCGATGCTCGGCCTCGCGATTTACAGTGCGAACGGAGTTGTAACAATGTCAAGTCAAATATTTTGCCTCATGCAAATGCACTCTTGTTCACGCTGTAGCAGAACACCCAGGGCCCCGGATGTGGCACCACCTTAACAGCAGCCCCCTCCCCCCCCACGGCCACAGTCCAATAAAGTCTCGGCATCCCCCCCTCACAAATGTTGCAGGTGCCGGTCTGATCCGACGTGGCGAGGAGACCGAGCTTGTTAAGACAGCGTTCCTGTGATGGGTGAAGGTTCTCGCCTCCACCGGCTGAGTAGAACTCCAGAGAGCTATGTGGCGTCTCAGCAGCAATACAGATGAGTGATATTTACACACATATATGGATTCTGGTAAGTTCTTTCACTAGAGAATCGTTGGCTGCCTCTAAATTTAGAGGCGTTCTGTTTTTTGTTTTTGTTTTTTTTGCTTGGCATATATATGTCCCCCCCCCCCCTTTTTCTTTATACATCAAAATATTCTTTGCATGTCAAGCAAAACCCAGAGGACACCGCTGAACCATCCAGCTTCCTCTTCAAGTGAAGTACTTGCAGTTTGTAGAGTCAATGACACAGTACGGCGTGCACTTGAGTTGACCATATGACCTGCGGGCGGGACGAGACACGGCTTTTTGGTCAGCGCGCCGACTAAGCAGCAAGAGGGCGGGACATTATTGGGGCATTATCGTGCTCACCCTGGTAGGTATGAATTACATGTCTGGTATCCAAAGTCCTTTCCATCACACTCCTCAGCACCCTCGTGGCGGTATCCGTCTCCGCAGTACGCGTGTTTACACTCTGCCCGGGATGGAGGAGTCGTGTTATATGTGCATAGCGATGCCGTGACAAATGTGACGGCGACAACACATGACGAGACTTACTGACGCAGCCGTCTGTGACCACCCTGTTCCTGTCGTCGCACTCCTCCCCCCTGGGAACCTGCACCACCCCGTCGCCGCAGTAGCCGTCGTCATCGGGCGCGTTTTCCATGGACTGGAATGGCATCAGCTGGAATGGAAAAGACTTTTACAGAGTTTTAAAAAGGGTTTGCTGGTGGTGGGGGGGGGGGCGTTGAGGGCTAAGGAGAATCTGTCTTGTTACTTGGATCGGAAACCATCCGTCGAGGTCTTTGAAATAGAGGGATCTCTGGTCTTTGCGGAATGCGAGAGCGTTGTCTGTGTGAAGGCGCTCCATCTCCTCATCGCTGCTCACAATGAATATCTGAATAAAAGCACAAGACAAGCGGGACATTCCGTCTTGACGTCGCGGTGAACGTTGCCTCAAGCCCAAGCGGTTCTAATGACGTGCGTTTCCAGCGGTAACGAGGAGACGGACAAGGCTGTTATTTCCTCACCGCTGGTACTTTGGGGTAGTGTCCTCTGGAAGAATAATCATCGTACGGAAAATTGCTGAGAGAGCCGCAGCTACACTTTCCAGGAGGCCCCGGCAGGCCCCGCGCACCCTTGGTTCCAACCATGTACAGTCCTTAATGTGCACAGTTATACAGAGAATGTTCATAAAGACAGGGTAAGACCAGGCTACACGATCAGATTAAACATGCAATCAAATATCGTATTGTGGATTCTGTCAAGCTGTCAGTACACATGGGGTCTTTCATCAATGACAAATAATAAATGCCACCTGTTGACATAATATTTTTATATGTGTATAGAGGGCTGACATCTGTGAATCCAGTTGAGCGCATGATGTCATAACCAGCGCGTCGCGTTTCCTCTCCAGAGATAAAGTTTCTGGGCTGCTAAATAAAACTCCTGCTGTTCTTTCTCACGCTGTTGCTCTGCCGACCGTCGGATCTGCTACCCGTATCGGACGCTCCGGCGAAAGAACATCCTGCTCAGAATGTGATATCTTTCCGAGCAAAAAGTCCCCACCTGTGGCAGGTGAACCGGGCGGACCGGGATGTCCTACTGGTCCCTGCGGGCCCGCGGGTCCCATGGGACCGCCATTCCCCGGATCTCCTTTCAGTCCCTGCAGCACGAGCAAAACAGGACAAAAGCAGTCGGACCTTGCGCCACGAACCGCGTGCGTAGCACTGCTGAGAGCGCAAAGAGAAACTCAGAGAGGAAAATAATAATATTAATTATAAATATTCTATTATTCCTTTGATGTCTGTGTCTGCACAACAGGAAGCCTCACCTGCTTTCCTCTCTTTCCTGGTCGGCCTGTAGGCCCTCTGTTTCCTGCAGTTCCAGGTTCTCCCTTTGGACCCATTTCACCCTGCAACAGTCAGCAAAGTTGGTTGGAAAGATCCAAATCACTCAAGTGGGAAATCTCTTCTTTGCTACTTATGCTTATTTATTGCCTTACTTTCTGCCCAAGCATGCCTGGGAAGCCCATCGCCCCCTGTGGAGAAAGAAGAGCAGATGGAATGCAATGCAGGTACGTGCACAGTATGAACTGTTGAGTTATAGCTGATCAACTTTCCCACCTTGTCTCCCTTTGCCCCGCTCTCGCCACGGTCTCCTCGGGAGCCCTGGAGAGGAGATGAGCGAGTGTTACATCACATATAATCATCGGAAGACATCCTTATCAGCACATTGGAATATGCTCTCCGCAGATAATGACCAAAAGGGCCACGAACCTTCTCGCCTTTATAGCCTGGCAAACCCTAGGATTGAAGATCAAACACACGGAGATGGTGAAACATTTTCTTTTCTTTCAGTTCAGTGTAATACGTGAATGTGGATCGTACCCGTGGCCCAATTGGTCCTCTGCCTCCAGGTAAACCCATTAGTCCTTGGTCGCCTTTCTCACCCTAAAACAAAAGGACAGTTTCTGGAATCAGTCAAATATAGAACAGCTGCACTTTAAAACGTTCAGTGGCAGCACTACAGTCAAATGTCCGAACAGAAAATACTATACCTGCACTCATGTTGCACAAGGTCCTATGTTATGACACAGTCCTAATCCTCCTTTAATTATTACATACTAATTTACATCAGAAGGTTTGACTTACTCACTTTGGGCCCACTAGGTCCCGCCCACCCAGCTGGTCCTTGCTTTCCAGGAAGTCCAGGAGGACCTGTCCGGCCCTAACAGGAAATACATTCGAAAGCCTGAAGGCTAATTCAAAAATCACTTTTTGGACTAATAAAATTCTTGCTATCACGGCTGAAGGAGCAGCTCGGTGTTAATAAAATCAGGACCGTTCGCGCTGTGCCTTTGTGCTTGGCGGGTTAGAAAATGTGCAGGACATGCTGCATAGGCCGACAGCCTCCTCGCTCCACTATTTATCAGTGCTGCACATGGAGGGGGGAGAATGACTTTAACGAGCTCTGTCACTTTGCTCTATTTAATTAAATGATGGACCGTATATAGAACAGAAGCCTGTGCTTGTGGGAAATAAAATGATTTATGACCTGGCTGAAGCACTAAGCTAAATTGCCCTGCAGTGCTGCAAAGCAGCTCAGTCAGGCCACCAGCCAACTGAAGCTTTCCAACTGGGCTGCTTTTACTGCTCAATCACAGCCACTCAGCCTTTCAGGGGAGGTCACTTCTTTCCTGCCTGACCCCCCCGATCAAACAATGTGTCCTCAAATCTTAAAAAAGCTATGTGCTATCCAACAAGGAGGGAGGGGCCTCTCGCTGGGGGGGGGGGGCGTGTCACTGTTTGTCTTTGAGGAGTCACCATCGCATCAAAACTGTAGAGGGGCTACTCGTAATCCCACTGTTGTCAAAAAACAGCCCGTCTCAGCAGGTCGCCGCACATGCATCGCATCTCGTCGGCGGGGCTCCGACGTCCGCTGTCAAGGTTGCGCCAGCGCGCAGTCTGTTGCAGAGCACATCCAAGCCCTGGCACCGCTCTGAGTTGCAGCTTGCAAGCAGGCGGAGGCAGCATATCTCATTTTTGAGTAAATTCACTTAGCGGAGAATATAAAGTGATTAATGGGGGATGCTCACCTTTTGGCCAGGTCTTCCGATTTCTCCCTGACAACAGGATGCGGAGGAGGGGACAAGGACACAGGCTGTTTAATATGCTTCCCCAGACAATCTTTCAGTCACTTAGGCTTTAGTTTACTTTATCAAGCGAAGCTTGTGAAATAGCACGTTTGGTATCGTTACAGGAAGATTGAAGGAAATCAAAAGCTCACCTTTTCTCCCTTGGGCCCTCCTAATCCGGGTAATCCTGGTGGACCCTGAGGAACATAAAAAGAAATCAAATTTATTCTTCTGAATGTCCATAAATCTCCACTCTGATAGAGTTCTGAAAGTGCAGCTTTAATTAAAAGTTGAGCTGTGACGACCCATTGAAATTAAAATCCTCGTGGGGCTCTGTGGTACAAAAGGCCGAGATAGGCACGACTTTCACATGTGAAGGAGGAGGAAGAGGGGTTCGCAGGTCCACCGCTTCCACAAGCTCCGCCATTATCTTTCGTCGCCACAGGACACGGACCCGCGCTTGTGTTGGCAACCAGCGGAATTTACGCATCTTTCCGACCAGACGACTCTTTGGACAGTTTCTAAGAATGATGTGTGGCACCCTGGCAGGCGGTGGAAAAAGGCTATTTGCGTCTGAGCTAAATGTAGACCGTTAATGCGCTGCTGTGATACAAGGGGCACAGAAATCCCCATCTCCTGCAGGAACTCTCAGGTTGAGAGTGGGTAATGTTAGATCGCGGGGCTTATTAGGTCTTTGACCCCGGTGGGTCACACTAACAGTACAGACGGTGTGGCCGCGATGTGCGGTGCAGCGAGAGAAGATTCCGGACCCAACCTCGATTCCAGGGGGTCCAGCGGGCCCTCGGGGGCCTCGAGTGCAGGCTGAACCTTTGTCCTCACCGCCCTGCTCTGTCTCACTGCCTTGGTTGTCGCCATCCTGTACGTAATAAAAGGAAGGATCGATAGTTGAGGCACCCGTAAACTTCCACTGTGGGTGACTCAGGGGTCAAAAGACAGTAAGTGGGATATTTTGGACATCAATCAAGAGCACAAAAGTAGATATTCCACAATAAAAAGTCACGTGACTTTGACTCACACGAGCATGGCGGCGCCAAAGCGAAGGGGGTGGAGGAAATAGCGGGGGCGGAGGGAGACTCAGCAAACAGCATGGGCTGAATCTCTTCTGCTGCTCCTGAGACCTGAGAGCTGTGCACAGTGTGCATGCGACCAGTCACACAGGCAGTGACGACAGGTGCCAAGAACAGGGAGAAGGAGGAACAAAACAAAACAAAAGGGACAGTCAGAAAGCTGCAGAGTAGTGTGTCACCCTTCACGGTGCAGCGGCAGATTTCAGAGCCAGATCAGAAGAGTGACAGCATTACTTAAGCCCATCGCACAGACGATGCTTTTATAATCCTCATAAACAACCAGTGTAAGTGAGAGGTTGTTTTCAGTGGTCTCACCCGGTTTAGGTGCTGGTCACATTAAAGTAAATAAAATAACTGGGCAAATCCCGGAGCTTAAGGGCACGCAGGAGCAGCAAAAGCAATGGCTAAACAGGTGCAAACGATCAAAACGTGACACCCATCCGGCAGATATCCAAGAGCTGGACATGGATATAACGTGCCTGTGCCTCTCACTGAAGGACTGAATCTGCTCTCCCTATTTATAGAGGCATTTCCAGAGCACCTCACGGGCAGCAAGACAATGAAAACAAGCAGTTTATAATTGAAATAAGCTCAAAGCGAAGCCTCAAATCCAAGTCTAAAACAGCCTAATTCAACACATCTGTATAATCTCTGGCACACCGTACTGTATGTACAGTAAAGTGCACACGCACGCACAAACGCACCAAGACATGCACCCGGGCTCGTGCTTGCAGTAATCTTACCTGGGAGAGAAATGTAGCTGTCCAGATAGGAGGATTGAGCCAGGCCGTAACAAAGCCACAAAGGCAGATACAGTCCGAGCACTGGAAGAGTCATGCTGCTCCAGATTCTTGCTTGACTTTATTTGTGACCCACAGCAGCCCGTCCACGTTCACTGTCCTCTCCCTCTGCTCCCCTCCTCTGCTGCTCTACCTTCTTTACGCCCCTAGCAGAGGGTATGCTGACCAATGCCCATTAAATCTTTCCTCTGCATCAGTGTGTGCTAAAATTATAGGAGACAGCCCGCCAGCTGCTTCGGGTGCCAATATTAGATCTCTACTACTGCAGGGGGGGGGGGCTTTTGTTGTCTCCACCGCTCCTGCTGCAGGAAGACTTGTGAGAAATGACCCGGTCGGCTCTTGTGAGGGATTCAAACAGGAATCTGTGCATGTGTGTGTGGATGTGTGTGTGTGATCCATGCAACCTGTGTGATCTGTGCCAATTTATCTGCTGCACACAGCATCCCCATGAGTGTTGTACAGACATGATTAGTTTGATTGCCCAGACTAAGTGCCTGCATGTCCAAGGAGGCACTCTGGAGGATGTGACAGCATGAAAAAAAAGAAACCAAAGGCTATATCACTGCAGTCAGCCCCCCCCCAGACAGGCCTGATGGCACAAATGATCGTCTTGAGATAACTGCCAGTATTTCGTAGCAATTAAAAAAAAAAAAGTTTGAAATCAAAGCAGGATTCCACCTAGGGTTTCGAAGGTTCTATGGATTTTCTTTCTTCCTCCAATGGTGCACGTAACACACATTCGGTTAATTAGGGTCTAAATTGCCCCCAGGCGTCAGTGATGTGTGTGTTTAAAGAAGAAATTCAAGAAGGAGAAAGAAAAAGATAATGATGTGAACAAACTGCAGCAGCAGAAGGAGATGAAACTGATAATATTTGTATTCTTTCTTGATTTGTAAAACCTATATTCTTTTTGTGAAAACGTGAAAAAACGGCATTTTCAGAGTCGCCACATTCAAGAAAGAGGAGGAAGAAGAGGAGGTGCTGGTGAAGGCAGTAGAAGAGGTTTTAAAAAAACTAGTGGAGGAGGTGGTGAAGGAAGTAGAGGAGGAATTCAAGAAAGAGGAGGAAGAGGAGGGCATGAAGGCAGTAGAAGTGGTTTTAAAAAAACTAGTGGAGGAGGTGGTGAAGGAAGTGGAGGAGGAATTCAAGAAAGAGGAGGAGGAGGAAGAGGAGGTGCTGGTGAAGGCACTAGAGGAAGGTTTAAAAAAACTAGTGGAGGAGGTGGTGAAGGAAGTGGAGGTGGAATTTAAGAAAGAGGAGGAGGAGAAAAGTCAGACTGAGACTGAGACAGCGTTAAAGAGGAAGACAAAGGAGGCAGAGGCCCAGAAACAAAAAGAGGCCTTCAACCAAGAACTGAGAGAGGAAGAGGAGGAGAAAAAACAGCAGCATCTGAAGCTACCGTCAAAGAGGGAGGAAAAGAGAAAAACCCCAAAACAGCTGAAGAACCAGAAAGAGCACATGAGAAAGAAACAGAGGAAAGAGGAGCTGAGGAAGAAAAGAGTGTTTGATCTGCAGCAGCAGAAGGAGATGAGACTGGAGAGGAAGGAGGAGGAAGATGCGTTCAAACACAAGGAGGAGCTGAAAAAAGAAACGCAGGAGTAAATGAAAATGGAGGAGTTTTAGAAGAACACCTGAGAAATGGTGACAAGCTTCAGGACAATGAGAAGGAAGAGAAACCCTCCCTTTTTCTAGTGCTTGTCTAGTGTCAATTCCCATCAGGTGTGCAGCGGGCAGAGGGAGGAGGGAGACGACAGAGAGACAGAGAAAAAGACCGACAGAGAGAGAGAGAGAGAGAAACAGCAACAGGTGCTGCACATACCACCAGTTATATTCATTAGTGTTTTGTTTGACATTTATTTACTCAGTTTGTAAGAACTGGAACATCATTTCATAGAAACAATCACAAATATAATAGAGGTTGTTGGATCTTTTTCTTTTCCCCAGAAATGGAGGAAAAGAAAAGAACGTTGACGGAGAAGGCTTCATCTTCAGCTCTACAAGTTTGAGCGCGTGAGCCAGGGGAATTCCTACAAATGCCCAAAAAGTTGTTGATTTTGAATCGATTCAATAAGACAAGACATTGATCTCATTATTTAATCAATAAAATAGGAAAATCAATTTATTTTCAACCGTTACCATAGTAACAGGAGTGCCATGTTGTCAGAACATCTCTGTCAATTCAAAAGTGTCCACACTGCTTTCATCTTCACATAAAAGAGCCCTCTATGATCTTTCATGATAACACCACCCTGATCTTACACAGAGTTCAAACTCTCCAACAGAGTTGAGCAGCAACTGATGAGACAGCAGCTCTCAACATTGTGACTCGCAGTTGGTTTGCTAACGTTCTAAAGAAAGAGACAGATAAACAGATGGCAAAAGAGAGCAGGAGAATGGCGCAAGAGTCAAAATTAAGGTTTTGGTTCATCCGCAAATTCAGCACAAAGGCTGAAAACGGTGAGAAGACGCACCAACAGGAAGACGCTGCAAACGAAGCGCTGCAGCCTGAGGAGAAACCGAGAAACAGGAGTTTGTGGAAGAGTTTGAAAAATAAATTCAAGAAGGAGAAACGCAAAGAAACTGTTGCGAAAAATCAGAGAGGAGAGGAGGAGGAGGAGACAGAGGAGGAGGTGATGAGTCTCTGGTGTTGCTGGAAGACCAAAAGAGTGACCAAGGAAAAGAATAAAGTGGAAGAAGAGAAGCAAGAGGAGGTGGTGAAGAGGGAGACGAAAGCAGAAAGGAACAACCTGTACAATGAAGAGAAAGACAAGACACCATCTGAGGAGGTGTCAGAGAAAGAGCCTGAGGAAAAGGAGGAGGAGGTGGTAGTGGTGGTGGAGAAGACACCAAGAGAGGAGCAATTAAGGAAAGAGGAGGAGGAGGAAGAGGAGGTGCTGGTGAAGGCACTAGAGGAAATGTTAAAGAAACTAGTGGAGGAGGTGGTGAAGGAAGTGGAGGAGGAATTCAAGAAAGAGGAGGAGGAGGAAGAGGAGGTGCTGGTGAAGGCAGTAGAAGAGGTTTCAAAAAAACTAGTGGAGGAGGTTGTGAAGGAAGTAGAGGAGGAATTCAAGAAAGAGGAGGAAGAGGAGGGCATGAAGGCAGTAGAAGTGGTTTTAAAAAAACTAGTGGAGGAGGTGGTGAAGGAAGTGGAGGAGGAATTCAAGAAAGAGGAGGAGGAAGAGGAGGTGCTGGTGAAGGCACTAGAGGAAGGTTTAAAAAAACTAGTGGAGGAGGTGGTGAAGGAAGTGGAGGAGGAATTCAAGAAAGAGGAGGAGGAGAAAAGTCAGACTGAGACTGAGACAGCGTTAAAGAGGAAGACGAAGGAGGCAGAGGCCAAGAAACAAAAAGAGGCCTTCAACCAAGAACTGAGAGAGGAAGAGGAAGAGAAAAAACAGCAGCATCTGAAGCTACCGTCAAAGAGGGAGGAAAAGAGAAAAACCCCAAAACAGCTGAAGAACCAGAAAGAGCACATGAGAAAGAAACAGAGAAAAGAGGAGCTGAGGAAGAAAAGAGTGTTTGATCTGCAGCAGCAGAAGGAGATGAGACTGGAGAGGAAGGAGGAGGAAGATGCGTTCAAGCACAAGAAGGAGCTGAAGAAAGAGAAACGCAGGAGTAAATGAAAATGGAGGAGTTTTAGAACACCTGAGAAATGGTGACAAGCTTCAGGACAATGAGAAGGAAGAGAAACCCTCCCTTTTTCTAGTGTACATAAAGACTGAGGCCCACATTGACTGTTTGAATTTACAGATTCATTCAGTGGGCTTTTCATTTTGATCAACCTGCTTCTGTAAATAGTGAAGTTGTGCATGTGTTTTTAAAAATAAACCCCTATTTGTTATGACAAGAATATGTCAGTCTGGTTATTCACACAGATGTCAGGACATTCTCAGCGAAACAATTTAAGGCTGAATTGTACCATCACAAGTCCCCATTACTGTCACAATTGCAAACGTATAATTTATTATTAGAATGAAATGAATATGCATGACACTCTGTACACTTTAGATCACCATACTTTCTAAAAAATACCTTGGATGAGTTTGGATTAGTTTCTTCCTTGTTTATATTGGGGGGTGCATTTTCTGAAATGCTCAAAACTGTAGTTGGAATATTTTGATGAAAACTCATTATTGAAAAGGTCTGTGGGAGTAGGAGTGTTGAGGAATTATCACCTGCTCCTTTTAGTGCTGATCGTAAGTTTAAATTATTTAAATTAATTTTAAATATGAAAGAAGACGACTAAAAACAAGTAATACACAATAGTATTCAACATTTCTCAAGAAAATATTTGTATTCTTTCTTGATTTGTGAAACCTATATTCTTTTTGTGAAAACTTGATGAAATAAGGAATTTCAGAGTCTTTTTACTTTATTGGATGGAGAAAAAGCGAAATTTGCCACATCATCATGACAAAACACTTTTATTGATGTTAATATAAACAGTAACTGCAAGAGTTTATTTAGCAATAAGCATCAAATTAAAAAACAAATATTAAAATCATTTCTTAATTCTCTGTAAATAATTACATTTACTTTATAAAAATTCTCCTAAAAGTTGTTGATTTTGAATCAATTCAATAAGACAAGACATTGATCTCATTATTTAATCAATAAAATAGGAAAATCAATTTATTTTCAACCGTTACCATAGTAACAGGAGTGCCATGTTGTCAGAACATCTCTGTCAATTCAAAAGTGTCCACACTGCTTTCATCTTCACATAAAAGAGCCCTCTATGATCTTTCATGATAACACCACCCTGATCTTACACAGAGTTCAAACTCTCCAACAGAGTTGAGCAGCAACTGTTGAGACAGCAGCTCTCAACATTGTGACTCGCAGTTGGTTTGCTAACGTTCTAAAGAAAGAGACAGATAAACAGATGGCAAAAGAGAGCAGGAGAATGGCGCAAGAGTCAAAATTAAGGTTTTGGTTCATCCGCAAATTCAGCACAAAGGCTGAAAACGGTGAGAAGACGCACCAACAGGAAGATGCTGCAAACGAAGCGCTGCAGCCTGAGGAGAAACCGAGAAACAGGAGTTTGTGGAAGAGTTTGAAAAATAAATTCAAGAAGGAGAAACGCAAAGAAACTGTTGCGAAAAATCAGAGAGGAGAGGAGGAGGAGGAGACAGAGGAGGAGGTGATGAGTCTCTGGTGTTGCTGGAAGACCAAAAGAGTGACCAAGGAAAAGAATAAAGTGGAAGAAGAGAAGCAAGAGGAGGTGGTGAAGAGGGAGACGAAAGCAGAAAGGAACAACCTGTACAATGAAGAGAAAGACAAGACACCATCTGAGGAGGTGTCAGAGAAAGAGCCTGAGGAAAAGGAGGAGGAGGTGGTAGTGGTGGTGGAGAAGACACCAAGAGAGGAGCAATTAAGGAAAGAGGAGGAGGAGGAAGAGGAGGTGCTGGTGAAGGCACTAGAGGAAGTGTTAAAGAAACTAGTGGAGGAGGTGGTGAAGGAAGTGGAGGAGGAATTCAAGAAAGAGGAGGAGGAGGAAGAGGAGGTGCTGGTGAAAGCAGTAGAAGAGGTTTCAAAAAAACTAGTGGAGGAGGTTGTGAAGGAAGTAGAGGAGGAATTCAAGAAAGAGGAGGAAGAGGAGGGCATGAAGACAGGAGAAGAGGTTTTAAAAAAACTAGTGGAGGAGGTGGTGAAGGAAGTAGAGGAGGAATTCAAGAAAGAGGAGGAGGAAGAGGAGGTGCTGGTGAAGGCAGTAGAAGAGGTTTTAAAAAAACTAGTGGAGGAGGTGGTGAAGGAAGTGGAGGTGGAATTTAAGAAAGAGGAGGAGGAGAAAAGTCAGACTGAGACTGAGACAGCGTTAAAGAGGAAGACGAAGCAGGCAGAGGCCCAGAAACAAAAAGAGGCCTTCAACCAAGAACTGAGAGAGGAAGAGGAGGAGAAAAAACAGCAGCATCTGAAGCTACCGTCAAAGAGGGAGGAAAAGAGAAAAACCCCAAAACAGCTGAAGAACCAGAAAGAGCACATGAGAAAGAAACAGAGGAAAGAGGAGCTGAGGAAGAAAAGAGTGTTTGATCTGCAGCAGCAGAAGGAGATGAGACTGGAGAGGAAGGAGGAGGAAGATGCGTTCAAACACAAGAAGGAGCTGAAGAAAGAGAAACGCAGGAGTAAATGAAAATGGAGTTTTAGAACACCTGAGAAATGGTGACAAGCTTCAGGACAATGAGAAGGAAGAGAAACCCTCCCTTTTTCTAGTGTACATAAAGACTGAAGCCCACATTGACTGTTTGAATTTACAGATTCATTCAGTGGGCTTTTCATTTTGATCAACCTGCTTCTGAAAATAGTGAAGTTGTGCATGTGTTTTTTTAAAAATAAACCCCTATTTGTTATAACAAGAATATGTCAGTCTGGTTATTCACACAGATGTCAGGACATTCTCAGCGAAACAATTTAAGGCTGAATTGTACCATCACAAGTCCCCATTACTGTCACAATTGCAAACGTATAATTTATTATTAGAATGAAATGAATATGCATGACACTCTGTACACTTTAGATCACCATACTTTCTAAAAAATACCTTGGATGAGTTTGGATTAGTTTCTTCCTTGTTTATATTGGGGTGTGCATTTTCTGAAATGCTCAAAACTGTAGTTGGAATATTTTGATGAAAACTCATTATTGAAAAGGTCTGTGGGAGTAGGAGTGTTGTTGGATTATCACCTGCTCCTTTTAGTACTGATCGTAAGTTTAAATTATTTAAATTAATTTTAAATATGAAAGAAGATGACCAAAAACAAGTAATACACAATAGTATTCCAACATTTCTCAAAAAAATATTTGTATTCTTTCTTGATTTGTGAAACCTATATTCTTTTTGTGAAAACTTGATGAAATAAGGAATTTCAGAGTCTTTTTACTTTATTGGATGGAGAAAAAGTGAAATTTGCCACACCGTCATGACAAAACACTTTTATTGATGTTAATATAAACAGTAACTGCAAGAGTTTATTTAGGAATAAGCATCAAATTAAAAAACAAATATTAAAATCATTTCTTAATTCTCTGTAAATAATTACATTTACTTTAAAAATTCTCCTAAAAGTTGTTGATTTTGAATCAATTCAATAAGACAAGACATTGATCTCATTATTTAATCAATAAAATAGGAAAATCAATTTATTTTCAACCGTTACCATAGTAACAGAAGGGGTGCCATGTTGTCAGAACATCTCTGTCAATTCAAAAGTGTCCACACTGCTTTCATCTTCACATAAAAGAGCCCTCTATGATCTTTCATGATAACACCGCCCTGATCTTACACAGAGTTCAAACTCTCCAACAGAGTTGAGCAGCAACTGATGAGACAGCAGCTCTCAACATTGTGACTCGCAGTTGGTTTGCTAACGTTCTAAAGAAAGAGACAGATAAACAGATGGCAAAAGAGAGCAGGAGAATGGCGCAAGAGTCAAAATTAAGGTTTTGGTTCATCCGCAAATTCAGCACAAAGGCTGAAAACGGTGAGAAGACGCACCAACAAGAAGATGCTGCAAACGAAGCGCTGCAGCCTGAGGAGAAACCGAGAAACAGGAGTTTGTGGAAGAGTTTGAAAAATAAATTCAAGAAGGAGAAACTCAAAGAAACTGTTGCGAAAAATCAGAGAGGAGAGGAGGAGGAGGAGACAGAGGAGGAGGTGATGAGTCTCTGGTGTTGCTGGAAGACCAAAAGAGTGACCAAGGAAAAGAATAAAGTGGAAGAAGAGAAGCAAGAGGAGGTGGTGAAGAGGGAGACGAAAGCAGAAAGGAACAACCTGTACAATGAAGAGAAAGACAAGACACCATCTGAGGAGGTGTCAGAGAAAGAGCCTGAGGAAAAGGAGGAGGAGGTGGTAGTGGTGGTGGAGAAGACACCAAGAGAGGAGCAATTAAGGAAAGAGGAGGAGGAGGAAGAGGAGGTGCTGGTGAAGGCACTAGAGGAAGTGTTAAAGAAACTAGTGGAGGAGGTGGTGAAGGAAGTGGAGGAGGAATTCAAGAAAGAGGAGGAGGAGGAAGAGGAGGTGCTGGTGAAAGCAGTAGAAGAGGTTTCAAAAAAACTAGTGGAGGAGGTTGTGAAGGAAGTAGAGGAGGAATTCAAGAAAGAGGAGGAAGAGGAGGGCATGAAGGCGGTAGAAGTGGTTTTAAAAAAACTAGTGGAGGAGGTGGTGAAGGAAGTGGAGGAGGAATTCAAGAAAGAGGAGGAGGAGGAAGAGGAGGTGCTGGTGAAGGCACTAGAGGAAGGTTTAAAAAAACTAGTGGAGGAGGTGGTGAAGGAAGTGGAGGAGGAATTCAAGAAAGAGGAGGAGGAGAAAAGTCAGACTGAGACTGAGACAACGTTAAAGAGGAAGACGAAGGAGGCAGAGGCCCAGAAACAAAAAGAGGCCTTCAACCAAGAACTGAGAGAGGAAGAGGAGGAGAAAAAACAGCAGCATCTGAAGCTACCGCCAAAGAGGGAGGAAAAGAGAAAAACCCCAAAACAGCTGAAGAACCAGAAAGAGCACATGAGAAAGAAACAGAGGAAAGAGGAGCTGAGGAAGAAAAGAGTGTTTGATCTGCAGCAGCAGAAGGAGATGAGACTGGAGAGGAAGGAGGAGGAAGATGCGTTCAAACACAAGAAGGAGCTGAAGAAAGAGAAACGCAGGAGTAAATGAAAATGGAGGAGTTTTCGAACACCTGAGAAATGGTGACAAGCTTCAGGACAATGAGAAGGAAGAGAAACCCTCCCTTTTTCTAGTGTACATAAAGACTGAAGCCCACATTGACTGTTTGAATTTACAGATTCATTCAGTGGGCTTTTCATTTTGATCAACCTGCTTCTGTAAATAGTGAAGTTGTGCATGTGTTTTTTTAAAAATAAACCCCTATTTGTTATAACAAGAATATGTCAGTCTGGTTATTCACACAGATGTCAGGACATTCTGAGCGAAACAATTTAAGGCTGAATTGTACCATCACAAGTCCCCATTACTGTCACAATTGCAAAAGTATATTTTATTATTAGAATGAAATGAATATGCATGACACTCTGTACACTTTAGATCACCATACTTTCTAAAAAATACCTTGGATGAGTTTGGATTAGTTTCTTCCTTGTTTATATTGGGGGGTGCATTTTCTGAAATGCTCAAAACTGTAGTTGGAATATTTTGATGAAAACTCATTATTGAAAAGGTCTGGAGTGTTGTTGGATTATCACCTGCTCCTTTTAGTACTGATCGTAAGTTTAAATTATTTAAATTAATTTTAAATATGAAAGAAGACGACTAAAAACAAGTAATACACAATAGTGTTCAACATTTCTCAAGAAAATATTTGTATTCTTTCTTGATTTGTGAAACCTATATTCTTTTTGTGAAAACTTGATGAAATAAGGAATTTCAGAGTCTTTTTACTTTATTGGATGGAGAAAAAGCGAAATTTGCCACACCGTCATGACAAAACACTTTTATTGATGTTAATATAAACAGTAACTGCAAGAGTTTATTTAGCAATAAGCATCAAATTAAAAAACAAATATTAAAATCATTTCTTAATTCTCTGTAAATAATTACATTTACTTCATAAAAATTCTCCTAAAAGTTGTTGATTTTGAATCAATTCAATAAGACAAGACATTGATCTCATTATTTAATCAATAAAATAGGAAAATCAATTTATTTTCAACCGTTACCATAGTAACAGAAGGGGTGCCATGTTGTCAGAACATCTCTGTCAATTCAAAAGTGTCCACACTGCTTTCATCTTCACATAAAAGAGCCCTCTATGATCTTTCATGATAACACCGCCCTGATCTTACACAGAGTTCAAACTCTCCAACAGAGTTGAGCAGCAACTGATGAGACAGCAGCTCTCAACAGTGTGACTCGCAGTTGGTTTGCTAACGTTCTAAAGAAAGAGACAGATAAACAGATGGCAAAAGAGAGCAGGAGAATGGCGCAAGAGTCAAAATTAAGGTTTTGGTTCATCCGCAAATTCAGCACAAAGGCTGAAAACGGTGAGAAGACGCACCAACAAGAAGATGCTGCAAACGAAGCGCTGCAGCCTGAGGAGAAACCGAGAAACAGGAGTTTGTGGAAGAGTTTGAAAAATAAATTCAAGAAGGAGAAACGCAAAGAAACTGTTGCGAAAAATCAGAGAGGAGAGGAGGAGACAGAGGAGGAGGTGATGAGTCTCTGGTGTTGCTGGAAGACCAAAAGAGTGACCAAGGAAAAGAATAAAGTGGAAGAAGAGAAGCAAGAGGAGGTGGTGAAGAGGGAGACGAAAGCAGAAAGGAACAACCTGTACAATTAAGTGAAACAATTTAAGGCTGAATTGTACCATCACAAGTCCCCATTACTGTCACAATTGCAAAAGTATATTTTATTATTAGAATGAAATGAATATGCATGACACTCTGTACACTTTAGATCACCATACTTTCTAAAAAATACCTTGGATGAGTTTGGATTAGTTTCTTCCTTGTTTATATTGGGGGGTGCATTTTCTTAACTGGTTAAACTCAACAGGCTGCAACTCAATTTATATACATATAAAGCAGGACGCCACTCAAAATGTAGGTCCAAGCTTTATTCTTTGTTTAACCCAACTCATCAACCAGAATCACCAACAAAGGTGAAAACAAAAAGGGACTGGAGACCGCCGTTAAAAGGAAAACGAGGGGAGATACTGGGCCAACCACATACTGGGCTGCTGCTCCCAGCATCTTCCCCTCAACTACCTAATGCAAAAACTAAGACACAAAAGACAAATAACATACCTCCCAGCAAACCTCCAGCCCAAACTAACAAGCTGAAACAACAAAACCCCAGCACCTAAACATGTAGGGGAAATAAACGATTAGGGGAAAAAGGGGGAAGGGGAACAAAAACCTTCCCACTACCCGTGTGAGCTGTGTGTCAGGCCTATGCCCGTCTCCACCCTCCCGCCCCTCTTATCACCTCCTCCTCTACCTGAGTGTCAATTCCCATCAGGTGTGCAGCGGGCAGAGGGAGGAGGGAGACGACAGAGAGACAGAGAAAAAGACCGACAGAGAGAGAGAGAGAGAGAAACAGCAACAGGTGCTGCACATACCACCAGTTATATTCATTAGTGTTTTGTTTGACATTTATTTACTCCGTTTGTAAGAACTGGAACATCATTTCATAGAAACAATCACAAATATAATAGAGGTTGTTGGATCTTTTTTTTTCCCCAGAAATGGAAAAAAAAAAAGAATGTTGACGGAGAAGGCTTCATCTTCAGCTCTTCAGCTCTACAAGTTTGAGCGCGTGAGCCAGGGGAATTCCTGCAAATGCCCAAAAAGACAAAATGTGATTAGAAACACGGTTTCTGAAAATTGAGAAGATCGACTTGTTTTTTCTTTATCTAAACGTGAGCCACGCTTTTCCAGTGGGGGGAGAAAACTGACAGCAGCACCCATCAAATACGGGGGGGGGTCATGCCTTTCCGCGGTGCAGCTGAGCGCCATGGCTACGGCCCTCAATACATGGGGAGGGTTGCGTGGATACCCTCGAGATAAACACGGAGGGCCATGCGTCCTCATTATGGGGACTGAAATAGTCAGGTCAGGCTGGTGCGAGGTGGAGGGATCGAGTGCAGCGCATCGGTCCTGCAGCACGGCGAGCGTGTGGATTACTACCGAGAAGTGGCGCGACGCTGAGCTGTTGGTCACTGCGGTAAAGAAGTGAACGGCAGCAGTTGTGACCTGGTCCACCTGCTGTCGTGAGGATCAATCGTGTCGCCGCACGTCTCATTTCTGTTCAAAGCAAGTGAAGACACAACAGGTGCTGCCCATGATGAAGGGCCTCACACTGCTGGGGCCCCGCCCACATTTCACTGGAGGGTTGGATTAGGGTCGGGATTACAGCAAATCTGTGTGTAAATCAGGATATTTGGATGACCTTCACCTGCCCTAGAAAGACTGACCAAGGTGTGGTGGGACTTCGAGTTTCAACGAAAGACGCCGTCGGTCGCGGGGCGCGGCGAAGCGCCGGTCCCCGTCAACGGCGCCGCCGCGAGTTACCTGCTGTTTCCTGTCGGACGAGGGGTCGATGAGGACGTTCAGGAGGCTCGGCCTCTGCCAGTCGGTCAAGCTGAGCTCCAAAGCCCCGCGCAGCTCCGCCGCCGTCCTCACCAGGTAGCCGTTCCCTCCGAACGCCGCCATGACCTCGTCGTAGCGCGCCTCGGGGAGGAGAGTCACGGGCGGGGCGCTGGCACAGACCGCGGCGGCGCGTTAAAAGGGAAAGCCCACTGTCGCGACGGATGCTCGAACCTCTCAGACTCACACGGACGTCAGATCTCCCATTTTTGCCATCTCTTTCCAGGTTTCCGGATCCACGCCACTGTAGATGCCATTATTGTTGACCACAATAACGACCACGGGTAGGTTATACCTGCAAATATTATAATAGTAATAGTAGTTGTTATTATAATAGTATAATATAATAATAATAATAGTATAATAATAATAGTATAATATAATAATAATAATAGTATAATAATAATAGTATAATATTATAATAATAATAGTATAATAATAATAGTATGATATTATAATAACCACTTAGAGCAGGAAGTCCAACGAGGATCTGTGGGATAGCAGTCGTGGACCCACCTGCACATGGTTTCAACCTCCATGCCGGAGAATCCGAAGGCGCTGTCTCCCTCCACGCAGACTATCCTCCGCCCTTTGTCGCCCTTGCTCCTCTCCAGGGCCGCCGCTGCGATGGCGAAGCCGAGGCCCACTCCCATGGTCCCAAAGGTGCCGGCGTCCAACCTGCGAGGACACGGCGAGGCTCAGAGACGGGGACCGCGCCGCCCGCGCGCGCGCTCTCCCTTTACGGTGTCCTTCTGATCTGATTCTGATCAGTTGCCAGGGGCAGATGTGAGCTCGGCCCGCGCTTGATCCCTCGTTCGGTGTCACCAGATTGCATCGGCCTAATTAAACCGTCTGAGCGTCCGGCGCGCATAAACAGCCCCGATTGACGTTAAGCCTGCAGCGACTGTCGGCCAACAACAAAAACAAAGAAAACAAAAAACAGGACGAGACGACGCAGGATGAGAGGCTGATGATGAGCTAAGTCATCATCGGGGGGGGGGCTTGCCTGTGTCGAGGCAGGTAGTTGTTCAGCATGGTTCGTCCTATGTCCATCGTGTTCGCCCCCTCGCTGACGATGACGCAGTCGCGCGGCAGCAGCTGGGACACGTGATGGAACACTGCGTAGTAGTTCATGGGCACAGTCGCCTGGAGGGCGAGGCTCTGGGGACCCACGGGAACGCAACAGTCACAAGTTCACAAGTTCACAGGTTCACAGTTCACGTCACTCGTTTCAAAATGACCGACGCTTTAAGTGCACATTTCAAACTACGCCTGCCTTTGAGATCTCTGCGTTGGCAGCAACCTTGCTCCTCAGCGAGCTCCACCACTCTGTGTCTGACCCGTATTTCCAGCCGTCCTCACAGACGCCCTGCAGCAGCTGAATGGGGGGGGGACAAAAAACACATTCCTCTCTAATCTTCCGTCGACGCTGCACTTAAGACTGTTATTGCGATCAAGGATACGAGTTGATCCGCAGGTACCTGAGTCACAACAGCGTTGATGTCTCCCAGCAGAGCAACGGCGGGCCTCACGTTGTTCCCCATCTCTTCGGCACAGAGGTCGACCTGCGTGTGGGAAAGGATCGGGTTGTTTTGATGCCGAATGCCCGTCAAGAGGACCTTGTTCTGAGTTTAGTTTTTTTTAATTTTTTTTTTATCCCCATTCGCGCACCTGGATTATTTTTACATTGGGATCAAACCTCGGCGGCAGACCAAAGTGCAGCATCCAGTTGAGTCTAGCGCCGAGAAGAAGTATGACGTCGGCCTGAAGAAGAGCTCTTCGCAGCAGAAACGAATGGAGGAAAAAAAAAAAAAAGAGCAAACATTTGCGTTTAAAATGAGCGCCGGTCGCGTTTTCACATTCCTGCATGTTTACAGCGAAAGGTGTGTGTGTGTGTGTGAGTGTGTGTGTGTGGGGGGGGCCCGACCTTGAGCGGGCCGCAGCCACACAGTTTGGGTGATCATCAGGGAGGACCCCCTTCCCCATGGGCGTGGGCAGAAACGGCAGGCCGCCCGCCTCCACCAGCTCCCTCAGGGCGGCTTCCGCTCGGCCGTAAGCTGCACCTGTTCGCAACGACGCGGCCGCGACTCATCCGATTAACCGGGCCCGGCCGATGGGACGGAGCGCGCGCGCCAGCCCGAGACGGCGTAATTGCACGAGACACTGATGCCTTTTATTGAATGCTACCTTTGCCGATGATGACTAAGGGTCTTCTCGCCGTCTTCAACAGGGAGACGGCCGCGGCCGCCGCGGCGTGGTCGGCCAGGCTCGCCGGTGGATCCGGGCAGCAGGACGCAGCCCTGAGGGGAAAAAAAAACCAAAAAACGGCACAGGCCACGTTTTTTGCGGGCACGTAAATAAACATACATGACGGAACGAGTCGCCGCAAACCTGATCTTGCTCCGTTCGACTTTGGCGTTCACCATGTCCCCGGCTATATCGATGTAACAGGCTCCGGGGCGCCCGTACATGCTTGTCCTCACCGCCTGTGGGGAGGGAAGACGGTTGCCCGGGCAGTCACCGGGTGACGGTGGCAGTCACCCAGGATCAGGTTTTAACGGTACGGGTCCGGATCACCTTCTCCACCACCGAGGGGATGACTTCGAGACTGCTGGGTCTGGCGGAGAACTTGCTATAAAGACGGCATGCCTCCACCTAACAGCAAAAGGAGTCCGGTTTATTGAGCATCAAAAAGAGCAAATCTCCGCATAAAAGATGTTTTTTGTAATTTTTTTTTACCTGGGGAAACTCCTGAAAGGCACCCGCTGTTTCCTGGTTGCGATCCGAGGACCCTCCGACGACAATAACGGGCCTGGAAGCAAAAGAAAAGGAAAAAAAAACAGGAAAAAAAAAAACACCCCAGATGTTACAGATGCAGACGCGCACCTCCCAGACCTCCCAGTCGCCGGATGAAGCCACACCAGCAGTTGATGTTGGCGTTGGCCATTCCGCCCAGAGCGTGAATGAGTCCGGGTCCAGACACCACCAGGCAGGCCCCCGGTCTGCAAACACGACCATGTCAAAGAGAACACGGTTTAGGAAGGTGAACCTCAGGTACGGGGACGCTCACGTGCAGGCCCTTACCTCCCGGTGAGATACCCAATGGCTGACGCTGCGTAGCAAGCCTGTTTTTAGACAAATGCCATTGTTGTTCAGTGCAGTTGCTGAGGCTTATATACGGTTATTCTGGTGCATATCTCGCTTTACCGCCTGCTCATTCCTCATTCCCACATATTTGATCCCAGCAGCCTGAGCAGCCATGGCCACTTCAATGATAGGAACACCAACTATCCCAAACATGTACTCCACTTTCTGCAGGGTGGGGGGGTTAAACGAACAGAATTAGCATTAAAAACAAAAATCAGGACTGACATGTGAATGTGAGCTGGTCTGACTGAAAGTTAAACTTGAACTTTGACCCTTCGCTCTGGACATCTTCGCCCTTGTTTTTGGCCGATCCTACCTGAGTCTTTAAAGACTCTGCAATCAGCTGAGCACCCGTCAGCTCGTCCATGGCTCCCCCACAAAGACGCTCGGAGCTCTTCGGTCGCTAAAAAGTGACAGATTGTGACGAGAAACCCCCGAAAGTGGACCCAGTCTGGTGGGGGCGGGTCCACACCACTTCCGGGTTACCAGCCAATCACGTCCGACGCTGAGTCCGAGCCAACTCATTAAAAACATACTAAATAAACATGTGCTTGCAAAAGTTCTCCAATTACATCTATTGTCTTTTATTTTACTCTTAATTACGCGATATATTTTTTCCACTACGAATAATAAATCTGCACACATCTAGAAAGTCACAAGACGGGAGCCAAGGAACATTGAGGGTGTTCCCAAATATAATCCGTGTACAAACTTCGATTATAGTTTATTGATCACTGACGGGTTTAAATTAGTTTATGTTTAATCATGACACCGTCGAGGTTCTTTATTCTGGGGTGACGCGTCGTGTAGTCGCTAGGGGGCAGCAGTCATCGTATTTCCGCTGGGTCAGATCAACTCCATCCTTCTCTTGGATTTCATCTCGTTTAAGGTCTTTTCATTCTTAGTGTGATTCTCTTTTGCAGAAATGTAACAGATTGGGAATTAGGAATGTTACTAACAAAGCCATTTAAAACAAGACATGCCTTCAGGAATCATAAACTTCTTAACACAGGCTCATTATTAAATAACTCATTTCTTTATTACCCATAAAATATACAGCAATCTCAGTATTGAAAGAACTCGGTGACGCATTGAATTCACAGTCATAATTTCTATATACAGACTATTTTCATCCCTCTTCAAGAAAAAAAGCAATGAAAAGTATCTTTTCACTTCTATCGAAGCTACCAATTGTGTTTTGTACATATTTCCAGTTAAAAGAATTATACAGACAGAAAACTGAAGTTTAGAGTCATGGAAGGATCGAGTGGTTTGTTTTCTGAAGTTAAAGCAAGCAAACTGTGAACAAACTGACTAATGTTGGAGAAAAAAATATCATTCAAACAGAATAAAATCAAATGCTGTCATCTCATTGGTTTACAGTGTTTCTTCACACAAAGCTCAGCCGCAGACTCATCAATCAGTGCTTCTTAGAAATGTATCATTAACCACCAAACGCTTATTTACTTTCACAGATGTCTCCACAAACCCATCTTTTTTCAGTAACTTATGAAGGCACAAAATGAACACATAAATAGGAACCAAAAGGAACACAAATAATTTATTCTTGAAAGCCTAATCTGTGTGGAAAGGTTGTGAAACAAACACAAGATAGGCCAACTTAAAATCACCTGCTGCACACATCAAAGGGTTCTTGATTATTTTTTCTTTTACCACATGGGGGGGTAAATCATTTAAGACATGGGTTTATTAAAATTCTGATCTCAAAAATAGATGGTTTAACCGCTGTATGACCACAGGTTTGAAAGAGTGCATTCAAATGGATGCAGTGTGCAGATATCAACCTCTCAAAGTTGCCACGAAATCCCAAAAGTGAACACTGGCTCCTTTGTATCCTTTTTTTAACGGATAAACCCCGAAACTCTTAATCTCATACACAGTTAAAACTCGGTTTAAATCTATTTGTGTCTTTTGGTCCCTGTCATTTTAGCTCTCTGTGAAGTGCTACCATCCCACATCAGCATTTATTGCTGAACAGAATCGCTGTCCTCCCTCCAACTACAGTTTTTTTTAAGCACACAAGAAGTCAGTGTTAGTAAAACAACAGGTACTGAGGTCCAGTATCAGCTGAAGGACACCTGGTGCTGGATGAGGTCGGGATGTGTGTGCCAGCCCGCTGCACCTCCTCCCCGTCTTCCTCTCTGCTGGGTAGGGATGGACTCTTAAGGCTCCTGTGTGTGGGGGGGGGGGGGCTTCTTCGCTCTTCTTCTGCCCAATCAAGCTGGCGATTGGTGATTTTAAGACACCGTGTGTGTTTCGGACATTTGTCGCTGCCCTCTTCCCCTCAGTACGTCTCTGAATCAGAGTCATTCAGCTCCTCGTCTTTGTAGATGCCGTCGTGATGGCTGATGTTGTTGAAGCTGCAGTAGGAGCTGTGCTCACCGCGCAGCACGGGGAGGCTGTCAAAGGTGATGCTTTTTGGGGGGCTGGTGGTGTAATGATTAATGGCACTGAAGGGGAGGGTGGGTGCCGTGGTGCAGGGGGACACAGGCATCATGGTGGCCAGGATGAGGGCTAGGCAGTCGGCCACGTCTTTGTTAGGGGCACAAGCCAAGGCGGGAGTGTAACCTGAAACGATGACAGTCAAAATTGATTGAAGTCAAATGATCTGCACCAAAGCTACAAAGGGAACGTATTAAAAACCAAATGCAATCACTCATGAAAAAATTCCAAGAGGTATTTCCATTCCTGCCTCTCACAGTGGGGGCTGGGACAGACTCCAGCACCCCCCTGAGCCTGATTAGGTATAAGCAGCGGTTTACAGAAAATCAATGGATGGTATTATTGTTACACGAGCACAATAGGCTTCTAAAATATCCCTCACAGAAACTGGAAGCATGAAATACTTGCTGTTTTCTTCCAGATAATAAAAATAAATTCAATTTAAAAACCGGTGCCTGTTTTTTCCGTTCGAATCGCATCAAAACGTGGCCAGATCAAGGTATGTAACAAATAACAGCTTATTATTCAAATTCTGAACGGATTTCTGGAACTATCTATGTAAAGTACAAATACGCTGTTCATGGCATTGGTCGCAAGTTAGATGATTAAAAGAAGCAACAATGTGCACTAGAACGAGGGCAATAATTGATGAAAGGTGCCACTAATCATTAACAGGAAATCAATTTTAAAAAAATAGATATTAGAGATGTAATCTTATGTAATCCAACAGGCCAAAGTATAAGACAAGAATAGATGAATAAAAATATGCTTTACCGTTTTCATCTACTGCAAGTACACTTGCTCCCTTTGCAAGCAGCTCTTGCACCACAACAGTTAATCCATTTCTTGCAGCCACATGTAGAGGCCTTTGGAGGACACACATTGATTTTCACATTGAAACAAATTCATCCAATTGCCACACCAGTAAAATCCATCCCTCAAAGCATCAAAAGATGAAGAGTAACAGAAGCATACGTACGTCTGTAAGGCGGCGTTAGTGGCATTTATGAGGTTTCTGTCTGTAATCTTCTCCAATATCAACAAGGCACTGGTTTCATGTCCCTGTGGGAAACATGAAAACTGTGTTAAATAGCAAAAGACAAAAGATTCTGAGTCAAACTGTCCACTTAAACATGGATAGTCCGTCTAATCTGATTATTACAGATGAAGGACTCTTGGGATTAATGGTTTTGTATGATGCGTGTTCATGTGTACAGACAATGCTGAGTACTCTGAAGGGTACGATGTGTTTTCTGTTTTGGAAGTTATTATTGTGTAACTGTAGCGCCATCACATGGTGATACCCACCTTACTGCAGGCGAGGTGGAGCGCAGTGTTTTTTGCTGCATCCTGCAGAGTGAGATCTGCTTTTGCGCTGCTCACCAGCAGTTCTAAACAGGAAAAAAAAAAAAGATTTTTTTTCCCCCCCTACAATCTTAATGAATAAGTAACAGTTTCTTTATTGAGTTCAATGATGCCTACCAACAGCGTTGGTCTGGCCATTCTGAGCGGCCATCATCAGCGGGGTCTTTCCTGCAGCATCAACACTGTTGACCTGAGCGTTGTGGCTCAGCAGCAGCTGCAGACACTCCACGTGGTCGGTGAAGGCTGCGGCATGCAGCGGGGTCCTGGATGAGCAGCACCAACACAGGGCTCAGTTTCCAGTCAAACATTAGATTCTTCCATGAACTGTCCTGCTCTTCGACATACCTGTTTTTACCGTCTTTGGCGTTGACAATGGCAGGTCCGAGAGTGTCTATCAGCATCTCTGCTGCACCTTCATTGTCGTGTATCCTGAATAAGAGAGCACAAATACGTCACCGTTTTGAACCTACTGCAGTGTGTTCCTCCTCCTGGCATGCACAGAATGGTTGCTCCTTACACAGCACAGTGGAGGGGGCTGAACGCATTGCCTTCAGCCTTGTGAAAAACCTCATGTTCCAGTAAAACCTCCACACATGTATCATGACCTGCAAAGAGAATTAATCACTGTGACTCGTATAGAAAATAAATGCTTCTATTAAACTGCTACGTTTAACTTTTCCTTGCATTTGTATTTTTTTTTTTTTTTTTAAATGAAGTAGGGATTTCCCAGCCTCGTCTCTGTACCATTGTAGCAGGCCCAGTGCAGTGGGGTATAGCCTTGGCTGTCTGTTAAGACGGGGAGTGTTTCCAATGATTGGGCAGCATGCAACAGGCCTCCCAGTACCCCAATGTGGCCACAGGCTGCTGCCAGGTGGATCGGCGTGCGTCCTTTGCAGTCTTGTGATACGAAGTTTGCGCTGTGTTGAAGCAAAGCCTCGACACATTCCTCATGACCAGTCACAGCCTGCAGCCAGGAAACAATAGATTTTTGTTTTCCCACTACACCACTGGCAATATATCATAAACAGCTCTATTTCCTCAATGAAGAGAAAGACAACAGAAAGAGTTAAGTGAAATGTGGTGACTTGAAAAAAGAATCAAATATCAAATATCCTCTCTCATCAGTCTACCCTGAAAACAGAGAACTTTCTAGAAATAAAGACAACAGTAAATGTTTAAGTTAATGCCTTATTTCAGTTTGTTTTTAACACAAGTGCAAATTTATAGGATAAAATTGTAAAAGTCTGGAAACTATCTAACTGTACAGCATACAGACTGTGCAAGGGTATAAAGCTCTACTCACTCCTCTGTGTAGAGCTGTCCTGCCCCACTTATCTTTGGCTTCTACACTGGCTCCCTTATTTAGCAGAGAATACACACAATCTGTGTGTCCACTCAGGACTGACAGCATCAGTGGAGTTCTGCAAAACAACAGAAAATAAGGTCAAAACACAACTTATATTAAAGTGTCACAACAATAATAAAATGACTTACTGTCCATTGCCATCCTGTATGTCTACAGCACTCTGAAGATCAGCATTTCCAATCAGCAAACGCAAACATTCCGAGTGACCATTAGTAGCTTAACAGAAAAAAAAAAAACATGTTGAGATTAGATATTTTGACAGTACATTGTAAAATCCTACACAGTCTTTGCATCAATAGTAGATAAGAGGCACATATAATTACCTGCAGCATGGATGGGAGTACGCTTCAAGTTAAAGTCTTTAACCAGAATAGAAGCTCCCTGGTTGATTAAGACGTCCACACACTCTACGTGTCCTTTAAAGGCAGCCAGATCCAGGGGTGTGCATCCTTGACTGTTTCTCACATCTAGGTCCAGCAGAGACTGCACCAGGACCTCCATCGCGTGGTGATGCCCATGGTATGCCTGAAAGAGTAAAAGGGTGTCCTGAAATGTGCTCAGAAAGATGACATCATGATAAAATGGAAAATATATTATGATTATTAAACTTACAGCAAGGTGCAGGGGGCTGACAGGAGCTCTGACATCTGAATCATTCAAAATGTCTGTCCCTGAGGTTTCCATTAGCTTAACAAATCACACACACATTAGAACCTACTTTGACTACAAGAACTCGTATTTGTAAGAAATACGATTTGCATTCAACTCACCACATCTAGAGGTGTTTCACTGGCAATCTGTATATTAAAAAAAAAAGAGAAAAGGCAGGAATGTGTTAAATCACTCCAACTCATAAAAGCAGAATTTAAGCAAACCACAGTGAAATCCTCACCAGCTCCAAACAGAGGCGATGTCCGTATGCTGAGGCATAGTGCACAGCATTGTAGCCCTGACTGTCCCGGATCCCTGGATTTGCATCATTTCGCAGTAAATATTCCAGGCACCTGCCACAACAGAAAGCTGTAGTGAAGGGAACGGCCCGCGCAAGTGCAACCGGTCTCTAATGCAGCCGCCACCCCTCTTTGATGACTGAGTTATGTTGGAATACATACTTTCCATCTGTGTCAGAGGCAGCTGCGTAGTGAAGAGGAGTGCAGCCCCGCTCGTCTAAGTCGTTGACGCTGGCCCCGGAGCCCACCAGAGCGAACAGACACTGGTAGTTACAGTTGGCAGCAGCGTAGTGCAGGGGAGTCCTGGAAACACAAGCGCAGCTCAGTTCACGTTCGATCAAGAACACAGAGAAATAAAGAACAAAATCTTGATGTGTAGACCAGTTCAGAATGGGACGAACCTTCCAAAGCTGTCCTTTCTGTTAAAGTCGGCTCCGGTGTTGAGGAGGAGATTGAGACATTCCAGGTTCCTGAGGTGAGAGGTTAGATGTGACTGATAAACCAAAAAAAATGTTCATTTTCCCTTTTTCTTTTTAAATGGCATGTGGCAGACATAACATCCCAGTCGCAGACAGAAAATCCCCCCGCCTGCAGACATCACTCCTGTGCTGACTGACACTGCTAATGTAGATCACAGCTGAGCTTTAGCTAATAAGACACTACATAAATCTGGTCCTGATTATAGGTGATGGTGGTGATGTGACGATGATCGCGGTATGCTGGACACCCGTAGTAAACACGTCTTAACACTGACTAGCAACACATAATACTGTACTCACCCTCCAGCAGCTGCTGCATGTAAACAGGTCCTCCCAAAGTCATCAGGAGTGTCAATATCAAATCCTGCATACAGTAAAAACACTTCTTATAGAAGCTTGCTTTCCCCAAACACTCCCATAGGTGTTTTTCTGCCAATGGCTAACATTCACCTGAAGACAGGAGCTTCCGGCAGCAGTCAGAGAAACCGCTGAGAGCAGCCAAATGCAGCGGAAACATACCGTGAATGCCTCGTCTGAAACAAGGCGCATTTTTAAAATCAGTAAAGCATATTTCTATGAATAAGATAACATTCAAACAATAGAATAGTGTACACCAGGTTTCAATCATGCAGCAGTAGAAAATAGGCAACGCTTTGCTTACTTAGCCGTGTCAGCGCC
Source organism: Lagocephalus sceleratus (assembly GCA_911728415.1). Classification (NCBI taxonomy): domain Eukaryota; kingdom Metazoa; phylum Chordata; class Actinopteri; order Tetraodontiformes; family Tetraodontidae; genus Lagocephalus; species Lagocephalus sceleratus. Next base: position 4,426,611 of record CAJVRN010000126.1, read on the forward strand.
ATTGGTAATGAGGGTGTTAATTAGGAGCTCGTGCCCGTATCGAGCTGCAATGTGCAGCGGCGTATTTCCATTCTTATCTTCACAGTCGATTTCTGCGCCTGTGGGAAAAAAAAAAAATGCAAAGCACGTTAATGATTTAGGTTGTTTTGTAATGAGATGCTGATTTAGTTCATACAGCCGTGAAAGTGAAACGCAACAAGGCAGAACTTTTGGACGAGCTCACCGTTCTCGATGATTGCTTGAGAGCGGGAAAACCTCCCGTGAATGGCTGTCATGTGCAGGGGAGTCTTTCCATCTTTACTCTGAAGCAAAGCACAAACAATGGAGTCACTGTCTAATTCCAATTAAAGCAAGGGTTTTTATTGACCATTATTAGTGCTGTGAAATTATATGAGGCTTACAAACATTCCTTCTCCAGCCAAGCATGCAGAGACACATTTCTTTTTTTTATACCTTGATGTTGACATCAGCCCCGTTGCAGACTAGAAGCTCCAGACACAGGGCCCCGTGGCGTGAAGCGGCAGTAAAATGCAGTGGCGCGAAGCCTTTCTCGTTCACTTGGTTAACGTTGGCTCCGCATTCGATAAGCTCATTCACCACCACGTCCTGCCCGTTGTAGCAGGCCACGTGGAGGGGGGTGTTGCCGTATGAGTTGGGCTCATTGATCTGGACATTCAACAGAAATATGAATCTTTTTATATGGAAAGCAGCAATTTCAAGCCTGCATAATGACACAGTTATGCAATTCCTCCTTAAATCTAACAGCGTTAACACAACGAGCGCAATAATTCTGTAGGTGGAACTTACATCCACCCCCAAGTCCAGGAGGTATTTGACAATACTGATCATTCCACTAGAGGCTGCTGCATGTAGGGGGGTGTAGGATTTCTTATCCTTGCAAGCAACCTCAGCTCCATGTGACGCCAGCAGCTTCACCACTTCTATGTGCCCTGTAGAAAAAAAAGAGACAGGAAAACAGACAAATCTAATTACAATCATATACAATAATAGAATATCTTTTACAGAAGAAAATATGTCATTAATCCCTTTAATGTCTTAAAACCTAAAGCGACAGAAGTGAGAACGGATGCTTTTACCCATGTAAGCAGCCCAGTGGATTGCACGACGGTCCCTCTTGTCAAAGGCATTGATGTTTGCTCCTCTAGAGAGCAAAAGCCTCACCATCTATTCAGAGCAAGAACACAAAAATTAAATTCATTTCATTGAACTTAAATGTATACTTAAATATATACTTAAATGCCTTACTATCAGAATTTTACATAATTTTATTCAGAAATGAAGCAGGGACACAACGGTGTCTTAGCTTTAAGCTGATTATGACAGTTTAAAGGCCTCACATTTTTGTGAGTTTAAATGAATAACCAAGAGGCAGAGTGTACATCTCCCATTATTTGCCTACACAATGGCACATTTCCACATAATTTCCATTAAATGCGTGTTTGTTCGGACTCATTTACATGTTAGTTAAAGAAAAAAAAAACATGTCATGCACACAAGATCCTCCAGTACAGTTTGAAGGCCTACTCTGTCTCAATGGAGACAAATATAATGACTGGATTACAAATAGACTGGTCTCCATTTGACTCCAATTAAATTTATCTGAAGTCATCTACATAAATATGGTTGGATCTTTGTCTTGATGCTATCATTTCCAGATTTTTATCAGTCAGTCTTTAACAGGAAAAATCTTTTCCATTCTTCAGCTGGAATTACAGCGCTCAGTACAATGACCATTGTGTGTACTCATTTATGAAGCATTCACAAACACTTCCTTTAAGTAAGCGGAAGGCTTAAGAGCTTAGATCAACAGTCAGGTGAAGGACTCCAATAGCAAATCATCAGGTTTTGTAAGGTGCACGTGTCAAAGCCTTTTTCATCTATAATTAGCAAACAAAAGGGAGAATCCTCTGAAAGGGTTTTTGTCCCCTGTAGGTTGACTCAAATACCTCAAGATGGCCGCTGAAGGCTGCGTGGTGCAGCGCAGTCCGGCCGGCTCTGTCTGACACGTTCACGTTGCTGAGCAGAGGGACGAGGGCTTCGGCACAGCGCACGGCCTTGTTCGCTGCCGCGATGTGGAGCGGCGTCTGCCAGTTCTTGTCTCTGGCATTGACATCTGCAGAGTGTTTCAGCAACACCTGGACGGCCTCCTGAGGGAAGATCTTTGGATTACGAACCCAATCGATGAGTGATCGTGTGAGCTACCGAGAAGCTGTGTTGCGTGTGCATACCTCGCTGCAGGAGGCCACAGCCCGGTGCAGAGGAGTGAGCCACTTGTTATCTTTGGCATTTACCCTGGCACCTACAATTGAAATGACACTCTAACTGTTAGAAAGGACAAAAATAACAGCGGACAAGTTATTTATTTATTTTTTTTCACAGTTCTCAGTTTCTGTTTTCTGTCTGAAACCACACTGAGCGACGGAAGAAGAAACCGCCTGTAGTTTACAGTTTGGAATGCAGATGTACCAATTGACCGCAGACCAAAATTATAAGTGACTCAAGCAGTGCCTAATCATTGTACACTTCCTTTTGCAAGAAAAAGAGAAACCGGTTTGTCAGGGATAGGAAAAATGAAGATGTGAGGGGAAGCAAAAATTGCCGACAAACAAGACAAACTTCTACTGCCCATTAATTGGTCATTGGAATTTATGCTGATTAGTTCCATACCCAACCTTTCCCCATTACAGAAAATATTATATATGGTTGTCAGAGTGAAGAACCATACCTGAAAGAATTAGAAGTTCAATAATTTCTGCATCTCCGAGATAGGCAGCAGCATGTAGAGGAGTTCGTTTCTCATTGTCCTGAAATCAGTCAGAAATACATGAATATAAAAACCTGACATTTTGATCTACTTTATATAATTACACATCTTTTGGAAGCCTTAGAAATGTTTTGTGATATGAGGAAACAGCTGTGAGAAATCAGCTGGAATTACCTGCGCGTTGACATCCTCTTTTTTGAATATAAGTGAGCGTACTTCATCTGGGTCCACGTTGAAAATAGCTTTTAGTAAAGCAGGCTGCAAAAGAAAGAGGAAAAAGTCAGAAATCAACTTAACTAGCCGACAAGCAATACTCAATTTTTTTTTTTAATTTCCTTTTAAGGTACAATATAGTCTGACAGCCATGAAAAGTTAGACAAAACACCACTATAGGTAATTTAAAATAAAAAAAAAATAGCAACCTTTGACTACTTGAAAACTTTAGACCTTGGAGAATTTTCAGGATTGTCATTGTCAAGGACCACAATCCACACCCGACTCATTTGTTCAGATTACAATCATATTTAAGGTGCTTAATACGTCCCAACATATTCCTGTTCACATCATTCAGCACACAACAGAGGTTAAAGGAAGGAGGAATGTGTTTTTGAATCCAAGATGGAGGTAGGCTGTCAGGGCTGATCCCAAGGAGTCCTGTACCATCACTTTCCAATTATGTTCTGTGTTTAAAGGCTACTGGCAAAAGAAGAAATATCCCAATTTTAATCCAACTGCAGCAACTTGCTCCAAATACCTGATCTGCTGTCCAAATGAGAAATCTCCTGCACATTTTCACTTTTATCTCCAGCCATATGCAACGTTGGGGTTACCTGTGAGTGTATTCCATCTAAGCAAAAATATATTAAAAAATATCTGTCCATTGCTGATATGATACTTGATACTATAACAATGATACTTTTTTTAATCAAAAAGTGTTATAAAAATAATTTTATCAAGAAGTCCAACCCTTTCATTGCTCTCCTGGCATCTCACAAAAGAAATGAAGTTTGTCCTGACTGTTCAAGGAAAACTAGTGCTGTGAAAGTGGGCTGTGCTCCTTGAGCAAACACATTATGCCCTGTCTACTTCCTTCTTAATATTTTGTCAAACACTAACTGTCAAAATGATGATGAGAATAATTACAGTCCTTTCTTTCAAAATGCAGGCAAATGGAAAAAAAAACCCTGTGTGAGGATTCTAAGCTATTCGTTTGATGCCATTTTTTTACCACTTGCAATGTTTGAACAGAAAATTCGACATGGAAATTCAACTTTTTAAGCTTTACACAAGAAAATTGATTAAAACATCTACAAAGGCAATTTCTTGTAGCTGCCAGCATGACGATACTTCAACACACAACAGTTGAAACTGCTGAAGTTTTCCTTTTCTTTCTCACTGCTGGTGTTAAAATAAGGGAAAGTCAGCATTTCTTACTCTTGTATACCATCAGCCTGCAGACATATAAATGTCCCCAATCACATTTAGATTAAAAAAAAAAATCCAGCAATGTATATCAAAACCCCTGTCACTGAAACACAAACACAAACTGTAAATTCAAATCTGCAAATAGCCAATCATAGGAAATGGCTGCAATCTACAATCTCGAAACACTAGCCTATCTGATCTCCCTTACGATCAGCAGTCTTCCATTGTTTGCAGGAGAAGGCTGGTATGGATGTGGAAAACATTGAGGGCAAAGGATTCAGTACAACTGGTTACACATTAAAAAAAAAGAAAGAAACAAATGGAACATTCATGGGTTTCAAACAAGAAACACCCCTATGATGAAAATAGTAAAAGTATAAAGAAGTACTGGTAACTGCTCAGTGTATTTTAACAACCACAAAGAGATTAAATTACCACATAACAACTGTAAAACACGTTTCATTAAAATAAAAGAGAAAAAGGTCATGGTGTTTGCTTAACCACCTTTAATCGGGACCTTGATGAACTTATGAGCAACAAGCCCCACTGCTAACCTTTATAAAGTTACTGTACTTGACATATTTTTTCTTCAAAACAGTTCACAAACCTCACCTTTAAATATTCAGATATAATATAATACTCAATACATGTCATACTGTACACACGATTGATTCTGGGCCAAAAACGCCAAGAAGGGACAGACCATCTATTGCCATTTTTAGAAGGGCTTATCTGTATTAGTCGTGAAAACTGAAAGGTACACCATCCAAGGTCAAACCCTCTCACCTACTACACTGCTAAGATGTGCAAACAGATTAAATAGTCAAAAAATACAACACAATCCATCTTTTCTCGATGTTAACACCTTGAATATCTGTTAGAGCTCAGAGCTCCCAGGGCCAAACTCAAGGGCAACAAGTAGTCTGTTGGGTTTGGGCTCCATCCTGCACCCCTGCAGTAAGAATCCCAGCTTTTGCTCCACGTGTGAACTGCATGCGCTTCCTTTCCTCATGCAACCCTAGTCATGGGTAGTGTGTGCTGTCGCCATGGCGACAGAGCCCAGGTACAGGACCATTCAAGCAGCACAATGATGCACATGCACGTACATGTCACGGGGATAGCGGACGCGTCCAAAACACACACAGTGCGCGAACGATGAGGGTTATTTTCTGTTCTCAAGTAGGTGGTAAATGTTTAAAAGGGCCACGGGGCGCCCTGATGGCCCGCCAGTCCTGGTAGAAATGTGTCACAACATGACACAGATGCCTCCCTGCATGCCCCCACCATGCACACACAGTTAGGCTCCATCCACTGGCAACTCCACGATGACTGAATCTTTTAGTAGATCCCTGTCAAAAGTGCACAGGACCCCTGACAGCCACCCCCCCCACACACACACACACTTCAACAACAAAGCGGCGGTAGCTGGTTTTAAATATTTGACCCAATCGCTCCATAATTACCAAGCCAGATGATTTCCCCACGTTATTTACCCTTTCGGCTATTGACGTGCCTGTTAATTTACCAACATAAAGGCTTTTTTAATGCATATTCAGTAGCCCCAGTGAGGTCAGAACCAGACTGATCGTCGATCGCCTCGTTACGGATATTTAGCAGCTGCCATTTAACCACAGGTTTGTCTGGAAACGACGGCCCAGACGCGGTTCCGGACGGGCTAGATCCCCAAACGCTGCCCGCTCGCCCCTCGTTTATCACAGCAGCAGCGTTTTGTGTGTGTGTGTGTGTTTTTTTTCAGGCAGGCTCCGGCTAATTGCTGGAGAAATACTCTCTCTATTAGCTGGCTCCAACTCCACCACGGCTCCAGCATGCGTCTCAGCGCGATGCTCCGATTACCCCCCCCCCCCAAAAAAAAATAACGCCGAATATCGACTACACAACAACACGGTACACAGCCTGAGTGCGCCCAGCCACCATTTAACCCCCCAGCCTCGGGGGGTGGGTTTGCAAAACCCGTAAAATAGCCGCAGAAAGTGAGCAGCTCGCAGGCTAACGTGTGCAGCCAGCGGCAGCCCCCCAGAACCGCCCCGAGCCTTACCTGGTCTCGAATTTTGAGAACCACCATATTTCTGGGATTTCAAGTGTTCTCATGCAGCTTCATAAAGGGGTGTGTGTGTGTGTGTTTGTCCCTGTTTTGGTGTCCGCGACAGGCCGTGCGTGGCGCTAGCTTAGCTCCGGGTGCTAGCTCCCCGTCCTGTTGCTGTGGATGCGAGCGGAGAAGTAGCGGAAACTCCATAACATTACCGCCGCCTCCCAACAAGCCCGGCCCTGATTGGTCCGTCTCGGGCCACCTTCCAGCACGGCGGGCGCTGGTTGGCCGCTGTTCACAGCGCTCCCTGACAGTCGCGCTGTGCTTCCGAACGTTCATTTATTTTAGTATGAAAGGAATTAAGATGATCTTCATATTATATAACAGCGACTGCGCGATGTTTTAAAATATATATAGCCTTGATTTCAAAAATACTTCGCCTTCATATACCGCTGCATTCTGTTTGCATGACTCATGTTGAAGTTGCACATAACTCGAGAACTATGCGGTCCAGTCACTGTGGAGCTATTTTAGTAGAGCCTCGGCCAACAGGCACGTATATATTTATCTTTATTTGTCTATTTGTGTTCTAGGAGCACGGGCTTCTGTTTTGGGAGCTCTGGCCATCGTAACAGTATCTTTAAAAAGGTTGCTGCCCAATGGCACAAGGACGCAAAAGGGATTGGAGTAATTGAACGCCCGCTCCTGTCGCCTTAGACGCACAAACACACGCACACGCACCTAATATTTAGAAGCAAAATGAGAGAAATGTCTCCCTCTAGTGATTATTTTGCAACAACATTTATAAAAAAAAAAACAATCCGTGTGTTTCTGTTTGTCTACATTCTGTATTCTCTGTACTATACTACATGTGTAAGTCGCAATATGTTGCCAAATTACTTGATTGTCATTATTAATATATCACATATATAATTTATACAAGGAGTTTATACAATTGTGGGTTTTCCTATGTAACTTATACAACACTTCCATGTAGCAGTTTTAAGTTGTGGTGCAAAATATGTCAATATAATATAATATAATCTGTATAAAATAATATATTTAACAAAAAAATGATCATGTTTATAGTTTACCTCTAAAAAAGGCAGCCTAGTTTGCAAAGTAAAAGGTAAATCTGCAAAATATGCAAAGTAAATTATTTTCTTTTGACCGATTTAGACAAGTATCTCTGACATTAAAAATTCTGGAAGTTTAATAACTGAAGTTTTTCAGCCACAGCAGCTAATGGTGTGGGACAGTTCTTTTTTCTTTATGGGGAAAATATGAATGACACAGCTGGGGATGATGATGCGACAACACCTTTTGAGATAAATAAAAAGTTTTTTTTTATTATGCTTTTCAAGGCCAAAACTCTCCTTTGAAATGCAAGGAAAAAAGGCCAACGTGACTCAACAAACAGCACGGATTAAAAAAAAAAAAAGAAAAGCAAAAGTCATTTGGAAAAGTGATACACTTCAGTAAATCTGAGAGGTAAGCAAAGGTCCATGAAAGAATGTGGCTTATGCTCACTCGGCAACTTTCCAGGGTGGCTCAGATTTCATGGTTATAGTTATTAAGAGGGGGGGGAGAGGGAAAAAGGTTGTGGCAGATAAGTTGATTATTTTGTGTGTAGATAGGTTGCCTTTGCTTGGGGTAATCCTACTAGATCTGCCTCTAAGCCCCCCTCCAAAGGCCGCGGTAACCTCAGCAGGAATATGTTTTCTCTTCCCGGGTGGAGAGTGTTTCCCACAAATTATATTAAGGAGAGGGAGAAGCAGCGGATGGGGGATTAAATGCGTGATGGGGAAAACAGATGTATACACGCATACCTTTATCCAGCTTTAAAACTGCACCCTGACCCTGTGTTTACACCCTTCTCTGTGTTTACAGGACCCCTTCTGTGCCTGTCCTGGAGAAAGTGTGAGAAAAAGTAAACCCATCCTGTCGTCAGACTCCTCCTCCACATTCTAAAGAAGGCTTTTTTTTTTTTTTTTTAAAGACTGATTCCATATGAATGCTTTATACAACCCCCCACAAAACATTGAATTCCTGCAATTCTTCTCATAGATAAGTAAAAATGAACACATGCACAAATCCATGCATGGAGGTCCTATTCCAGAAAAGTTTTCATTTTTGGAACACCCTTTGACTATCTCATGAAATTTTGGTTCCTCATGCACACCTCAGGTGCCATTCGGACCTCTCCATGGGGGTCCTGCACCCTAAAGAGACAGCCACAGACGTGAATCAAGGCTTCGATTGTCTCATCCCGGGTTGGAGCCCCCGGGCTCGTCAGCCATCGGGATGAGAGACAGCAAACAGCTGGAGCTCTGGGCTCCACGGATGAAAGCGGTGTCACACATCCCAGCTGCTGCAGCACAGTGGCATGATGGGAGGAGACCGGATTTAAGGCCGTCAGCCGCCGACCTTGCCGCTGAATCAGCAGATAAATCCAAATCCTCACGTGAGATCATGTTTGGTGCCAGTGGTGAAGGCACCCATGGTGGGTGGTGATGGAGAACATTCAAACCCAGGGTGGGATTTGAGGCAGTGTGGGAAACAGGTGAGGAGAGATGAGGGCGGTACCCTGTCCCCTGGGGAGGGAGGGGGGGCAGTATGCTTTGAAGTGACAAATAAAAATGTGAGACCGTGGACAGCTGTGCATTTATGACGATGACAAATCTGCATATAATCTGCGTTAATCACACAGGCTTCCCTTCTGGTTAGGAATAACCCCCCTCTTTTTCTTTAAGCAACATTCCCACCAGTAACAAGAGTGTCCACAGTGAGAAAGTTAAAGGGTGAAGAGCTTTTTTTATTCCCCTTTGACTTTGAATTATGGAATCACTGCACACTATCTGCAACCGAGGAGCATATATTATAAACCATTAAACTATTTAAAAAATAAATAACTTCAATTTGATTCTCTGTGGGGTTAATGCTGACCAGTGTGACCGGTAGATGGCAGTGTTTCCATTATAATGTCCATATTAATCGCCTAATTCCTACAGGTGCGTCGTTTCAAACTCTGCAAACACAGCTGAATAGCGGCGTGCACGTTTTTATCAGAGCCATCAACGTCCAGATTCTCCGTTCTGATGATTTAGGAGACATCTATGAACGCGGCTCTTACGCCGAGGACCTCGACACGGACGTCACCTCTAACGAATAATTAACGCGGTTGCCTGAGTGGGTGTTTGCTGAAACGGGCTCGGATTTAACAAAGACTTTGGGATAATAACTACTCCAAAGTTAGCACGTTATATAATTGTGTTCCCAGGCTGACCTTTGGGTTTCTGTTGAAAGTAGGTTGGTTCATAATCCAATGTATCACTGAAGATTTGCATAAAACCTTTCACCTGTGCTGTTCCAACACTAGTTATTTGTGAGTTGGTGATGACAGTTTCACATAAAAGTTATTCTTTTTTTCCCCCCTGTTTAGATTTTGCTGTATTCTGCATTAGCAACAGTTGAACGAATACTGTCTCTGCACACAGAGAGGAATTCTGATTGAGGAAATGTACTAGAGCGTTGGTTTTGACTATTGTTTATTTATTAATGCGTCTGTTGTGTGCAGGATTGGGGACGGCACCAGCTCGTGTGTGTATCACATCAGGAGAAGATCCAATAATGCATCCAGCAGATGAAGACCTGAACACCAAGGTCTGCGCTGGTATTTCAAAATAAAGCGCGCTGTGTGCGAAATGAGGGCCCTGCCCTCCAAACACAGTTTGCTGGCTTCCCTGCCGCTGCACGAGTCCTTCTGCATGTGCGTTCAATGTGAAATAACTTGTTTACGTGTCAGTCATGCGATGACAGTGTTTGGGCGTCGGTCTCTGGCAATAAGAGGACACGGCACACCACCATTTTCACGCCGCAGGAACGTTGACATGAAAGTATGTCGCAGCTACTCCAAATGACCCTTCAGCTGTCACTCCACTTTATGGCTTTTTTGAAATATATATATTTTTACATTAGACATGTTCTTGGCAGGTTGATGCTCGCAGATGTCTGCACTGCTCAGATGGCTTGAGGGGGCAGGTACCATCTGAGCAGTGTCAGGGAGAGAGTCATTTCAGCAACACCTTACACTTAGGCTAACACATAATTTCATAGTACCAATGAATGTGTTAATGAGACAAAATGTTTTTGATAGAAAAAATCCTGGCAGGCATCTGTGAATTATTCACTGGACCTGAGAATTTGGCATTTTCTGGCCATGCTATTGGCAAGTGGCACTTGCAAAAAAGCACCATGGTGCATGGCAACCCCGCTGCGTAATGCATGTTACCTATAGTGAATTATTCTTATGATCCTGAAACTTGTTGTTTGCGGATTTGTACCAGCGTTAATATTCCACAGAACTGTCACCCAGCTGGCACAGATGACATAACAACTGAGAGTGGGCTTGTGTGGGGAGAATACAGAGCCTTTTTTTATTTCCACAAGAGTGAAAACGATGAGTTACACTCCGCGCCTGGCGAATCTATTTCCCGTGTTTGCGCGCCCATCTTTGTCTGAGTGACCGTGACGGTGTGAAGGAGGCTCTCGTGTCGCCGAAAGAATGCCGCGATGTTTGTTCCCCCGGTGATGCATTGAAAAGTCTGACGTAACGAAAAGACCGAGACGACCCTGCATCAGATGGGTGCATTACAATTCTGTATCTTTTCACAGGAAAAACTGAATCTCCCTACGGGAACATTGGTTCTCCGAACGCAGCAGTAGAAGGGAACACCTAAAATGGGATGACCTGTCGAACTGGTTTGTGAGGGACACTGAAGCGGTAATGAGGGAAGAGCCGCAAATACAGTAGTCCATTTTTTTTTTGGAGTGTTTGTGCGTTATGTGAGAAGAACTGTCTAACTCCCAGTGTGGGCACGATGTCCTGACTGACTCACAGCCGGGTGTCTCATGCTTCTTCATAATTCATGAATACGTGGAATTCATGCACAGTTCCAGTTTTTCTGGATCCCTCAGTGGCGCACGCTGCTTGCTAACAACCAGTCTCGCGGCTGTTCATCATTCATGAACCCCCCCCCCCCACACACACACACGTTCTGGCCTCTTTCCACTGGCTCCCCATTTGTTTCGGGCTTCATTTCGTGATCTGTATTGTTTGCTTTTAAATCCTCGTACATATTCATGGGTTGGACCGAAACACCCACCTACCGTCTCCTCGTCATCGTGCGTGGATTTCACACTCAGAAGAGGTCTCGCTCTGGTGCTCCATCCATTAAAAAACATTTAAAAAAAAACAAAAACCCAACTGATGAGTGATGCACGTAAGTGTTTGCGACGACAAACAACAGAGAAAAAAAAAAAAAGTTTAACCAGCGACTGGGGTTTGGTTCTTGTGCGTCTTTCGTTGCGTGTTTCTGAGCTATGCGTGATTGTTGACACTTAAAATACTTTTTGTGTCGTCCCAGAATCTATTATTGGCTGCGACAGTGCATGTTTCTGTTCCATAACAAGATGAATAGTCAGCATAGCATTAGGTAACCAGGCAACCGTGTACACTCTGCTCGGTTATAATTTCCTCTGTATGGTTATGATGTTAAATGGCAAGTGACTCCATGGCAGTCCACCAAAATTAACGACTGCTCGCGGAGCTCTTAACGGCTGATGTATGTCAGGAGGCAAGGAGGCCGGTGAGCTATATTTGGCTGCCTCGTTCCTTTCAAAGAGCTCTCGGACTGGATTTGACATTTCGACTCAGACTGGAGACAAAAATGACTGGGTCAGTGAGTTTTTGGAGGAGGAGCGTGGGGGGGGGTGTCAGCGCCTAGAGGAAGGTGCGGTGTTCTATTTACCCGTACCAACAGAAACAGGAAGTGTCATTTATAAATAACCACAAAACTTCATCCCAACCTGAATTAGTGTCTTTGCGGGGCGAGCAGCTTTGCAGGCCTACTTTGTGATTCCTCACCTCTGAGTTATTTTGATGCGAGACAGGATCATTTCTGCCCTGTTTCTCCCCACACAGACACGCACACACACACAGACACACACAGAGTTCTGCACTACAAATCCATGGAGAGTCTTTTGTTCTGCCATCCGCGGCTGCCGCTGTAATCCGAGTGAGCCCAGGTGTCACAAAACTGCCTTGGCTGAGATGCACTTTCCTCCAGTCATGACATCACCGGGCCTATTTCTGTTCTTTATTTATTTTTCTCTCGCGCTCCCTGCGTGAGATATCCGTGTTGACATCCGCAGAGAAGATTTCATCCATCCTCGCAGCAACCTGACGGCGCAGAGGCGCTGCAGGGTGAAATGTCAGAGGTGCTCCCACAGCACACAACTGGATCCGGGAATGGATTTGAGCGCAGGGGCAGAGTGGCGCGCATGTGAGGAGTATTTTTCTCTCCGTATCCAGGAAATAGTTGAAGAACAGCAGCCCAGAGGGGGAGTTCTGGCTCCTGTTGCAGCTGAGGCGGAGAGCTCGGTGGGTTTTCAGCCTGGTGTTCTCGGTGTTCATCATCCGAGCCCGCCGAGGACCCCTCGGCCCTCGGGGGGGGGGCTGCTTCCATTTGTTTTGACGAGATGAATCATTCATATCTTCCAGGGACCTCTTTTGAAAAAATAAAAGTGATTCAAGACTCCTGCCGTCCATCTTCAAGATTGATTAATGTGATTTTCCCCTCAGCCAACCTCTGTATTACTCACACTATCTGCTTTTTAAATGTGCACTCAGTCAACTGTTTATTTTTAGACTTTCAGACAGACTTTCTGCTGTATTTTTTTTTTTTAAATCATAATGTCTAATTCTCCACACACCTGCTTATCAGTTTGTCATCATGGTCCCAAACAGGAAACTGATCCTGCTCTGACAAATGTGCACGGCGTTATAAGTGACGGTGATAAATGAGTCTTCAGTCTAACGGGCAGGTTGTCACATAAGTGTTTGCCCTAATAGCAGAAACAGACGCACGCTTCCCAGACGCGCAGGTCGTCAGTCCGTGCCATCCCGGCGTCCTCTGGGGCCCCGTCTGCGCCGCCATGCATCATGCGAAGTAACGCTTTGTTGTTATCTTTCATCTTTGGGTACCTGCCACCTCGCTAGGCTCATCCTGTGAGTTATGGGTCTGCGGGAGGTCACGGCCTCGGCTCCTCCGCGCTCGGTGTGAAATGTGCCGAGCAAACGGATCCAGGGATTACACACAGATTGGACACACTGGCTGGATATCTAAGAGCAGACTCCCATAAAGGTCTCTGTGCCTGGATAGGTGTGAAAGGGGTTGCAAGCCCATCTGTTTCCAGAGGAACATTCTTCACCTCGTTTGAGGTGACAACATCAGAGCGACTCTCTAAAGACACACCTGTAGATCTGAGTAGCCACGGCCAAAAAGTTTGCATTCTAAATAAAGGTAACATCATGATTGCTTTAGAACCTTGGAAGGTTTAACTTTCTATTGCCTATTAAGACTTTGAGTGCTGAAATTAATATATCTTCACACCTGTTCCTCTGATGCATGTAAAGAAGTAGAACTCTGTGTTGTTTTCCCCACACACTAAGCTGTAAAGATCACATAGCTAAAAAAGGTTTTATTTAATTAATTCGTTTATTTGCTGATAGTCAACTGGGGCTTGTTAGACCCTCTGTTATTGAATGGAGCAGGGTTAAAAATACCAGTTTGCTTGAATCAGTCCGTTATTGGATCTAGCTCGGAGGTTGAACACTCAGCCGCTCCCAAGAACAGCATGGTGGCATTTCTCTGTGGAATTGTGGGCATCTGTGTTTTTGTTTACAGAGTGTTGGTATTCCTGCAGTAGTCACGTTCTTGGGGCCCGTCTTACCGCAGCATTTAAAATATGTCCGGTGTGATGGACTATTATTCTACACTGGAGTTTGGTACAGTTGTTGACATCTTTTGCATTTCTAGTCCTTTGCTTTCTCGCCTACTTCCGTTCTCGCTGCTGTTTCGATCGACCTCTAGGGGGCACTGTTGCTGAAGAATCCAAGAGGGGCTTTATCCCACTGTGACAGCGTCCCATATTTGTAAATCATGTCACCGTAGATAAAACTGTCGCGTCCACAACTTAGTCTGGATGCCATGACATTAACTACAGGAACCGTTGTTGTAATGTGATATAACTCTGCAATGATGAAGTCATTCTGCTGTTGAAAAGAAAAAATCCCCACCAAATGGGGCATTTATTGGGAAATAGGGTGTTTTTGTTAGTTCCTGTGAATGACTCCTCAACAGCTCTACTCTACAGGAAAGCAGCAGTTTGGCACCTTGCTTAAGGGCACCTCATCAGGACTTAAAATGCTCCACGCTGAATTGCCGGAGCTCGACTGGTCCATCCACCCTCCATTTCCCAAGCTGAATCCCCACAGGCACAGCTACTGACACCCAAATAAGGAGCCGTTTGACTTATTTCAATTGCCTCATGGGAATTTCGAGCAGCATGCGATTCTGACTCAACAAACAATTAAGAGTTTGCTAAAAAAAAAACCCCAACCCCGCCAAAACCCCCCCCCCCCTCATAATTAATATCAGGCTTCATCAATGTGAGTTTATTTAGCAAAGGCTGTAGAAGAATGCAAATTAATACAATGCTATATTAAAACCCAGCAGCTCAAGGTCACCCAAGCAAACGTTTAAAAATACACCTGGATCCCCTCCAGGTTTATGCATATGGAGCAGCCGAGACATTAACATTGTAATGGAGGCATTGGCTGCACTGTGGGACATTTCCTGCTATGCATAGTGCTACCTTAATAATCAGAGGAAGAGCTATTTTTCAGACGTATTGTTGTGGCCGAGACCTTTGAGACACCGCGGGAGAGGAGCGCTGTGACTCTGCCGCGGTGCAGTAAAATACCATGGAGGTGGAAATGGCCTGGACCAAGTGCGTCAGTCCACACTTCCCATAGTAAACTTGATTTCCTTGTGCACTTTTTTAGACCTTTTTAAAATTAATGAATGGACTTTTGCCAAAACCTTTAAAGGTCATTGACTAATAAGAAAAAAAGATCGAGCAGAGTGCGTAACCTGTTAACTTCGGCTTGTTTGTTTTTTTATAGTAATGTGTTGTATGATGCCAATTGGGTGAGAAGAAAAAGGCCTGGCTTGTTACGTATATTTAACTAAAATACTGTGCAGGACAGAACATTTTAAAGACTAAGACACAGGAAAACAAAAAGCATACCATTATGAGGATAGTAGGACTAAGGTACTGGGAAGGAATGATAGTCTGATCATCCACGTAAGTGGTCTCGACTAGCAGGATGTGGGTTGGAAGGATGCCTCCGAACAAAGAACCTTTGTTTTTATTAATCCCTCTGGGATATTCTAAGGTCAACTGAGCTTGCCTGGATTCCATCATAGTCACATGTTTCTGTTTGCGTCTGTGAGTTTGTGTGATACAGATAAATGATCCGACTTTTGCGGGCGTTTTCAGTGATGTCGGTCGAAGAGCCTCTGACGCAACGGTGGCTTCAGGCGACACGATTCTTCTTCGGCGCTGCTTTCAGTTTAAAGGTTTAAAGCCGGTGTAAATATGCAATTATGAGAAGTTTCTCTTCTTGGATGATTTTTGGAGCAAGCCTGAAAGACGGGAGGAGGGAAGAGGGGGAACAAAAGTGGAACACAGAGGGCTTGTCGTGACCGAACCTAGGGTGAAAGTTGCACCACCACAACCGAGTTGGTTTGATACAAACAGCAGATCAATGGTTTCCAGCAGAGATGAGAACATTGATCAGTAAAAAAAAAGTGAGAGCAGCTCTCCGTTTCCAGTGTGCTGTTGCACTCCGTATTTATTTTTAGAAGAGCCTATGGCAGCAGATGAAGGCATGGCATCAGGGACCTATTCAAAGTTAGAAAGTAAACTGACCTCAAGGTCAGTGCACAATGAGTGGATGCTTTGAAACTGTGTTTTTGCTTTTTGGAGCGGTGTTATGGTTCAGGCTATCTCTCACATCTCAGATGGTTCACAGTAAATGAATGAATGAATGAATGAATGAACGTTTCCTTTTTTAAGCTTTAAAAGACGTGGACTGATTCATCATTTTGAATAGTGGCCTCTTGTTTTGTCGCAAAAAGAAAGACACAAAGCTCCGGGTCTCCATGTTATTATTGGCGCTGCGAAACTTTGTTCATAATGTTCTGAGACTTAAGCGTCAAACATGAATGCCTCTAAAATCCTTTTTCATGTTATTTGATCCAACCAGTTAAGTGCATTCTATATCACCCCGCGAGTCCGACAGGAAATACCACAGGATGCCAGACAGAGTAACCCAATAAAAGCAAAAGAGCCCAAATCATTAGTGGGAAAACATGCTCGCATAACACATCCAGATGTACAAGCTAATTGGATTTTACCATTAAATCAACTGTTGTAGAGCCTTTGTGCTTTTATGAGGCCGACCGCAAGGTAAAGTGAAAATGGGATGTTTGAAGCGACCAACCTTTGCCCGAGCCTTCGGGCGGGTAAACCAGTAAGCTCTGGTTTGCCAACAGAGCCTCCTGCACTCTGTGGGGCAGCAATTCTTAAATACTTCCAAGCAACCGCCCAAGGAACTCTTCGGTTTTGCGATGGTGACGCATTCGAGTCTGATGTAAATAAGATGTGATTGTCGAGGTAATTGCTGTGGGGAGATAATTTCCCTCCTGTAACCAGGGCTGCCCCCAGAGCTATGGGGTGGCCATTAGAGACGGGGGGGGGCAGGAGGAAGGGGGAGGGGCTCGGTTACATCAGAATTGCCATGCATCCCCTCTCCTGGGAGGAACATCCT
Organism: Lagocephalus sceleratus; assembly: GCA_911728415.1. NCBI lineage: Eukaryota > Metazoa > Chordata > Actinopteri > Tetraodontiformes > Tetraodontidae > Lagocephalus > Lagocephalus sceleratus. Next base: position 4,443,606 of record CAJVRN010000126.1, read on the forward strand.
CTCTGGCTGGAGAAATCAGCACCTGAGAACGATCACATCCGCCACAGCTCTCCATGGGTGGCATAATGGAAATACACGCAAGCAGGCTGGAGACCAGAATGACATCTCCTTTTTATAGAATCCGGCTCAGTTAGCTTCCGGTAAATAGAGATAATTTAGTAGATCCGGAACATCTCTGATTTTTCGGCACAACTTTAAAGCCTGTATATGATCGGAAAACAATGAATTACAAATTGTGTGTGACATCTGCCCATGCACAGATCATCAGTCTAATATGAGGAACAAGCCTCCGCCAACACCCACCCCCAAAATTAAATCTGGTAGTGAAACTTTCGGATCTGTTGCAACACTCGAGTTCTACTCCCTTCCTCCTCGGTCCGACTCCCTGCTGGGTTTCGTCATGCCGAGTGTGTCACAAGGCAGCAGTGCCATGGTGATTAACCCGCAGAGTTTAGCTGCGACTGGCACAGTAATTGTGGTAATGTAGAGGAAAACAAGCTCTGACCACGGCTCCTCGAAATAGAATTTAAGAAAAATAAATAAATAATGCAAAATGAACATGGCGGGAAGCTCGTTGAGTCCCGGTCCCAACAAGTAATTTAATAAATGCGCAAAATCACAGTTAGACGACGGTGCACGTGTGGGTGGACACGTGTTTGTAGTCTGACAGGTCTTTAAAATGGGCTTTAATATTGTTTTGGAAAGCATGTCCTCTTCACTGGGTTGGCCCTCTTGTTCCCTCATCTCTAATATTTCCTCCACTCCACATCAAAACACACACACACACACACACACACACACAGACGCATATAGAGGCGTGCACACAGAGTGTGTGTGTGTTTGATATGAGGGAGGTGACAGACAGTTGAGCCGCGACCCCGGGGAGAGCGGAGTGGAGTGGCTCTCCAGCAGGGACGCTGACGTTCACACTTAAATGCTTTAATAGGACTAAAGTAGACAAAGGCCGCCAGTGACGCAGTCGGAGCTATAATGGGCTCAGCACATTGCAGGTTCGCTGGGCTTGTTATTGGACAGCGCTATTTCCATCCCCACAATCCCTCATCAGCCTCAGGAAGCTAGTTATAAATAAAAAGTGTAGGTTAATCACCGCTAATATGGCCCGCTGATTGACCAGGTTTTTCGGTTTGTGCTAGAAACTCGTTGGGAAAGAGCGGATTTGTCCGTGCTTAGAGGAATAAGGACAAAAATATATAAACCAGGAATGCAAAAATAGAGTTTCCAGTCTATAATGGAGAAGCACCCAAACAGGACCGTTGCAAAAATAACCTTTGACCTTTAAATATCAGGATATGGTCAAGAATATAATCTGCAGGATGTGTCATATAAATAGAGGTTTGAATTCTTTTCGTTCACGTGGCTCTTTGTTGCGTTGGGCCCACTGGGTCAGCAGTCTCTTACAGGTACGCTGACAGATGGGCCGTCAGCTCTCTTCCGTCTTACCTGGGACTGAAGGCCTGTTGTCCAGAACTACAATCTACAACTGCTAAACCAATTATATCCGTTAGTTATCAAAATAGCTAACAAAGCAGATTAAAGTTATTAGATAGTGACCAGACACCTTTGATTAGGAACAATGGCCACTGGTTGTGCCCCCCCCGTTTAATGAGTAAACGAGCACAATACCACGGCTTGTTGTTGTGGTTCTGGAGCGTGCCCATGATCCGTCTCCCCTCCTGGACGTCTTTGTTGCGGCGCGATAAAAGAACCTGAGGGGTTAAATGTTTGTCCAGCTGAAACAACACAGTAAAACTCCTTCTCCGCGTCTCTGTAGCCCAGTCGTCAGAGCGCAGCGCCTAAAAATAGCCTCGCTGGCTCCAAGCCCCTGGCTGGGGGACAGGTCAAATTATGAAGGAAGATGAAAAATTTAAAGGCGCAGGCAGCCCGGCCACAGACCCAGCCCTGCATCAGTGGTCAGATAGAACATTTGACTTGACTTTTATGGGTTTGACATTATATTAACTATGGATGTTGGACACCCGGAGATGTAATATTAATTGAAGCCTTCCTGCTGGGTGGAGTGTGATGTTTTGTTTTTTCATTTGGAAACACCACATTGTGCACTTTCATGGGTGTTCCAGGGAAGCGGAATGCGCGATTCCAAAGAGGCGTCGCTGACATAGTTTGAGAGCTTTATGTAATTGTGATCGGGCTATTCTGGCATCTTACAGCTGGCTTCCTTGGTCAGCTGAAAGCATGCTTCCTGAGTAGCATTACTGCCCTGGATACACACTGAACCCCACACATGCGCCGCTGCGTCTTAGATAAACACCATGTTCATTGTAGATCTCTTCGGGCTTCTCCCCGTGCGCAGCTGCATTTCTGTATATTTCACCTGAGCCTTTTTCTTTTCTTTTTTTTTTTTGCACAAGTTTGGAATAAAGCAAAAACGGGCAGAAATAGATCATTCCAGAGACCAAAAATGAAGACATAAATATAGTGAGAGAGGAAGAGGGGGGAAGAGAGAGAGAAAGAGAGAGAGAGAGAGAGAGAGAACCCAAGTCTCCATCTGCAGGGAGCGAGTCAGGAGACATGCCTTCTGGCAGGAGCTGGAGAAGACAGCTGTGTTTGGTGTGGTATTTTTAAACGCATCAATGCTGCTCCAATCCCTGCGCCTCGCCTGACCTATTTTTAGCCAGGGCTGGCCATTGTTCTATTTCTGTCACCTGTGGGCCACGCAGTTGTTGATTCACATGCAAATGAAGCTTACTCCCGCCCTGGTTTGCGTTAGTGCTCGGTGCCTCGGCGCGGCGCGCAGTACGCAGCTCTCCAAGCCGCTCGGCTCACACTTTCCACTGCCGTTGCTCAGTTACTTGAAGGAGGAGAGGAGGAGGAGGTGGGGGTAAAAGAGCCACATACCTGGTAGGGATACGCAGAGAAGGCAGATACAAGAAAAGAGAGACACCTGCGCTCGCCTTAGAAATCTCGAGTGTTTGGTCAGTGGCAGCCCCTGCAGACGAAAGCCTGCTGTTTTGCGCCGCCGCTTCAGCGGTTCGAGCGGCGGATCGGAGGAGGAGGAAGAGGAGGAGGAGGAGGAGGCAGAGGAAGGAAGGGAGAGAGAGCCGCCTCATGCCGCGGTCGCTCCCCTGAGTGGCTGAGGGGTGGCTCTTTGGTGACAGGAAACGCGAAGGCTTGCGATGAGACGTGCGCGCTGAGTGGAGTATGCTGCAGACGATTTACGAGGGCGAGTCAAGTTTCTCCACAACAGAAGGGCGCGTCGGACACCAGCAGTTACCCAACCAGAGCAAGATGCACAACGTGAACAGCTCAGGTGATCACACACACCGCTCGGTGCTTCTCCCGGTTCTGCTCTCGTTCCCGGCACCCCTCTCTCTCCCTTTCTCTCTCTCTCTCTCTCTCTCCCTCACTCCCTCTCACCGCATTCCAAACTCCTCTCTTTGAATCTGCTTCCACTTCTCTGCTATCTGCCTCTCCTGCACACATTCAGCCCGCTCCCCTCTCCCTTGCGCACATACTCTGCGCTCAGCTGGTCTCCCTGTCTGTAAGAAAAGTGAACTCAGAGCTTCAGCTGGCTCAGGATCAGGCTCTCCTTCCTCAGTTAAGGTATTTGCTCTTGTCATGGTTTGTTACCTCAAGCTCTGTCTAAAGATATATTTTTTAAAATCAAAAACCTGCTTTTTTTTTTTTTTTTTTTAAAGGATCTACTGTGTATTCATACTAACAATGCTGTGTTGTGTGAGCTCTGTCCGCATGCACTTTTTTTTTTTTTTTTTTAAAGGAAAAAGCATTAATCATGGCAGAAATGGGAAGGGCATATCTGAAGGCTTTCTTTATGACATTGACTCTTCTATTTTGGACACACGCATTGAACTAAAGAGTACAGGGCTGACACCAGCACGAGTAATGTCTATTCAATGTATTGACTCCAGATGAGTCACGCGCTGTTTACTTTGTGTTTTATACGGCGCAGCCATTGATCAGCCCATAAAATGATCACTGGATATTGTTTGGCTCTGACATTGTGTTCCGTCACCTGCAAGGCAAGCCCGGTGAGGGAGGGAGGTGTGGTGTTGAAGGCATGCAAATGTGTTCAAAACACACTCGGAGCAACGTTTAGTCGCCTCCAACGTGCATTTGTTTCATTCCCTTTGACAAAACCCCGCTGGTCGCGACTGTTTCAGCGTTGACCAACTTGTGCTACTAGCACTGCAGACAGGCAAAGCAGAAGGGTTGAGAGAAACCCTCCAGAGGCCTCGGTCTGAACGTGAGGGGATTTAAAAATAAGACACGGGGATGACAGGGGGATGACACATTCCTTCTCCGTCAATAGAGCGGGTTATTAGAATATCAAGCCTCAAATGTCTCAGGGGCTCCTTTGCTCTTAACAGCCCCAGTTATAACCTAAACAACAGATACACCGAGCGCTCGAATTTGGGCTTCTTGCTCATTCTGTGGGTCAGCTATTCTTAGGTGAGTTATTTTCAGCTGATGGCATTAGCCTGCTAAGATTAGTCGTCTGTGCGTTATCATTCCTTCTCAGTATGCTGCTGATATAATATAACGGCAGTGTGCAACAGATATTTTTAGAGGGTTTTCCATCTTTCTGCTCCCCACTTCATAACAAAGTCACTTCAGAAGATCTGTTAAGATACTGATCAGAGATTCTTTTGTACGAGTTTAATGCAGGAGATTTTGCAGATATAGTCGGACCCGGGAGTTATTACATAACGCTCCACTTCGACGTGAAATGAAAGGGCATAATCAGGTTTTTGTTCTGTTATTTGCGTAAGTGACATCAAAGTTCTGGCAAAAATGGATCCTTAGGTTAATTAGTTGCCAATGAATGCAAGATATCATGCAAATTATCACGCAAGCTCCCAACAATGGGGACCTTTCAGGCAAAACAATGCTGTACCTTTCAAGTCCTCTCCTCTGAACGCTACATCCATTCAGTTTGCCTCACTGTGTGTGTGTGTGTGTGTGTGTGCGTTGTTGATCAGTCCAGAGACCGTGAAAATGACACACAAATTTGTTGTTTAGCAGTTGCTCATGATCTGAATTAAGTAAATTGGTTTTCCACACCTTTGTTTGCTTTGATTGACGAGCAGACATCTTTTTTTTAGCTTTTTTTTTTTTTTTAAAACTTAATAAGCAGGTGTAGAAAAGCAATTTATGGCGTGTTTGTGTGTGTGTGCGTGTGTCTGTGTTTATGGTTGGAAAATGTGCTACTGCTCAATGTGACTGATTTATGTGAGATTTTATTTCAGATATTTTAGGATCCCGTGCCAATGTTGTCCACAGATGATAGGATGAAGATTAAAAAGAAGTCTTAAGAGAGGGAGCTAATTAACAGCTACAGTTTGCTGGTTTTTTTTTTATAAATCTCCTAGCTTCAGTTTGCGTTGTTGTCCTGTGAAATGATGTGGCATGGCGACAGGGGACAGGAGATGACCGGACTCCTGGCACCTCTTAGTGAAAAGGCTGAATATTGGGTGATGGCCTGGAAGCCGCGGCTCCCGCTCAGCTGCAAGGACGAGCCCGAGTCTTAAAAATAAAGACCTGTTTCTTGCTTTAGACATGCCAGCTGCTCAAAATAACAAGGCACTTAATGAGAGATCCAGCACCACATTGCAGTCCCAAGCATCAGCTTATTTTTGCCCTCAAACATCTTCTGTATCTCTGGTTCTATTTATACACCACCAGACAGAGAATTTAGAGCAGCAACCATGTCTAGTGCACAATGAGAGCCTGCACCATGCAACATGTTTAAAGGTTGCTCTCGTGTTCACTGAATATAAACTTGGTTAATGGGTTTTACAGCCCAAGTGAGACAGAAACAACTCTGCGTTTGTTCCAGCGGTCGCGCGTTAACAGATATATCGAAGCGTTTTAAGATCCGGATAGGCTTTCGCGCCGCACGTGCTAAACTAGTCTCATTATTTCCACTGTTTTTGCGCTGAAAACGGACCCTCGCCTTTGGTGTTTTTGACCTCTGAACATGTTTCTGGGAGCTCCTCTGCAGTGGCAGGCGTTTCATTTCACTGTTATGTCATGAACGGTGGGTCTTGTGAGTGACGCGGTCCTGCCAACGAGGTCATGCTATTCCCTTAATCAACAGGTGGTGGCGAGGTGTGCCAAGAGATGCTGTAATCTGTCACATACACCGCTTATGATTATGTTTAATCTTATTCATGCAGTTGAGTTACCTCTTGTTGTGAAATTAGTTGTACCATTTATATTTAGCAGGAAACGTTAGTCAATATCCCCAGTCGGATCAAAACAGAGATTAAGCCGATTGATCAGTTGCAGGAACATAAAGATATTTGGCCCTTAATAAACTCTTGCAATACAGATCCACACAGTTCAGTACCATCAGGTGGAATAGAGGTCTGCTCCCCAGGCTGTGAAGCTGGCTGATGCGGCCGGGGGGGAGACGCCACCGACTGTCTCAAATTATAGTTGTGATTGTCACTTTAAGCGCCACTAAGACTAATGAGAGATGGGTTATAGGAATAAACACTACGGGGAGTGTGGCACCGGGCCATGAGTCACCCTATCCTCCGCTGGCTGGGCGTCCACAGGGAGGAATTTGGGCACGGGGCAGAGTGCTTGTTGCTTGTGCTAAAAACAAATTTGTCTTTCATAAATCTCTTGTTTACCAGTACCGAGAGTCACGTTCATCTCCATCTACCTATCTGTCTGTCTGTCTATCTATCTATCTATCTATCTATCTATCTATCTCTAAAGTGTTTTTTCATTTTATTTTTTGCCTGTCTAAATTGAGCAGGCGACCTCACAACTGTGACAATCTTTCAGTCTATATAAAGACCCCCCCCTCGCTCAAAAAAAAAAAAAAAAGCATTTATATTTAGCCCTTGTTGGTGGTTCCGTGTTCTCTTCTGCCTGTGGAGTATTTTTGCAGTACTCTTTTTTAGTTTCTAGTTTCGAGGTCTGTGCGACAGCGTTATATCAGATCTGCATGTGTGAATAGACGCTATTCACCCGAGCAGCGCAGCCCTTTGACATCACCAGCGTGTCCGTTACAGACGCTGCCACGGAGCAGGGGCGCTGCCAACCTTTAGGTATCTTGTTATGTTCCGTCGACGTCGTCACGCCGCCTGACCTTATTCTCGCAGACAAGAGCGGAGAAGGCGCATACGGCCGTTGTTCTGTCCTCAAGGGCCATTTCATACAGCCTTGGTAGATTCTGCTTCCTCCTCCCTCCTTCCCATCCTGTTAAACCGATGTCTGTGATTTCTTTTCTTTTTTTTTTTTTCCCGATGGCGCCTCAGCTTGATGTGTTGATCAAAGTGGAGATTCTTAATGCCAGTCACAGCGAGAACACTGAATGAAATATGAGATTAATTAGACGTCTCAGTGATGAATTCGCGCAGGCAGCAGGTGTTTTTTTTTTTTTTTTTCCTTTAATGCTATTTTTAGATCCATTAGGTAAAAGCAGCAGGCTGTCTGACTCTCTGAACCCCTTCACTGGTTCACGGGTTCAAGGCTGCAGAACGGCGGCCGCCACAAAAGACTTCTTTTGTCAAGTGTTTACATGCTAAGATTAATATTGCCTGTCAAGAGAGAAGGGTGTGTTCTACAGGTGCCTGTTCTCCGCGCCTGCTGAGCCGCTGACCTCCTCTGTCATTTGATTGGAGCTGTTTTTAGAACAGAGAGGAAAATTACAGAACGGGACTTCCCTCTATAGCTCGCTTTACTCTTTGAACATGTTTTAAGGCAAGTTATCACCTAGCCACTGAATCCCTACTTTGTGGTTACGCGTGGGCGTGTGTGTGTGTGTGTGTGTGTGTATCTGTGTGTTTTATAATGCTTTCTCTCTGCTGGGGACTCCTTTTCTTATATAAGAGCTGAAAGGCTGCTATAATAGTCAACATGTCACGTCGCCACTGTAGGCAGGAGTTGACATGCAGTGAGACTCCATATCTGCAGGATGGGGAGACATAATTACGTAGGCAGTGTTGCCATGGCAGCAGCAAGTTAGGGTGGTGGATACTAGGGTGTGGGGGTTGTCACAGACCAGAATTGCGCCACTTGCTTTTATGTTGCTATTTATAATCATCACCAGCGCGCGCACACACACACACATGGAATGGTGGCTATGAAAAACAGGCTACACGGCTAAATGAGCGAGCGGCCGTGAGCATCGCAGCGTCAGCGAGCAGGAGGGCACGGCTTCCTGACTGACTGCTGCTGTAGACTAATGATGCAGGTTTAAATGCATTATTAATGGGGGTAAATGCATGGCGCCACCAACCACAAAGTTCTTTATATTATCAGCTGTAACGGGCAAGTTTCCTCCAGGAGTTCTAAAGAAGGGAGAAAAAAAAAAAAAAAAAAAAGAAAGAAAACAGCCCAAAACAGGTGGTGCCGCAACTTTGCCAAGGTTCGTTGCCGCAAATCTGACCCTTGAGGAGATTATGGCAATAAATAGGCCCCATAAATCTCCCACCAGGCGCTGGAATTTTAAGGAGATTTAAATACTTTTCTGGTCACAAAATGTGAGCGACCTCATATGGACCGGCCCCTTCCTTAAAGGTTAGATCATGAGCAGCATGACTAAGGGGAAATAAGTCAGTAAATGTAGAATTTCATTTATGAGAAAGAAGCAACCGGAAAGTTAAACAAAAATGTGGAAAACATTGCATAATCAGTGACTTATTCTCTGGGGGGATAAAGAGATGAAGTGACCCTGTCTCCTATGTTCTGGCAATCGATAGTCTTTGCTGAAGAGCCTATATATAGATGTTTGAGAGAAAAGGGATCTCTGTGGATGTGGCAATTATTCCTAATGGAGGCAGTTCTGAAGCGCGGCGATGTGCGGACGACAGGGGAGTTATTTCAGATGCATGTGTGGGCTTCAGGCACCGACTACGCTTCCCTCAATCATTTATGTTAAGGAGTGGTATCAACACCACCGTCCAGTCGAGACGGGGAGAAGCGCCCACTTTATTTATTTAGCGAACGGTGGGATGCACTTGCGTAATGACTTTAAACGGCCACTTCAACGTTTCGTGCCAGATGTCGATTGAGTTTGCTGCACAGCTGCTCCCAGGAGACTCCGTGCTGATGGAGGCGATCCCATGTTTGTTTATAGAAACTATTATAATTACATGTTTCTGAGGATCACAGGAAAGAAAGTATTGCCCTGTATCGCTTCTTATTTCCTCCGCCCGCGTTTTTCATGGTTTCAGCACAGTCTTGTCTTCCTCACCGCCGAAGGACATGAAGTATTTTACTCATTTATTCTTATAATGTGATTTCAATCCTTAAAATAAAATGGAACTCAAGAAGTCTTCTCTTTTCCCTGCTCTGCAATCCACTTTTTCAGTGGACGTAAAGCTGGACGTGCCGCTGAGTGTGGAGCCCTTGTCACCGTTGGACCTGCGCACCGACCTGAGGATGCTGGGGCCGGGCTCGGACCCAGGGCTGTGGGAGAGGCAGCTGCAGCAGGAGCTGCTCCTCATTCAGAAGCAGCAGCAGATCCAGAAACAGCTACTCATCAGCGAGTTCCAGAAGCAGCATGAAAAGCTGACCCGTCAGCACCAGGCTCAGCTCCAGGAACACCTCAAGGTCGGTACCGCTCTGCCGGACATTTTCACAGAGAATATAAGATAAGTCGGCGCGGTGAGATAGTGTATGAGCAGCATATTACAGGCAGAGAACAGCCCATCCCAGCAAAATAGATGCTGCAGAAGTTCAGCGGGGCTTTAGGTGATATGATTCTGTGTTTGCTGACTGGTGGTGTGCACATTTCTCAGCTTCAGCAGGAGCTCCAGGCCATGAAGAAGCAGCAGGAGCTGGCAGAGAAAGAGCGTCGTCTGGAGCAGCAGCAGCAGCAGCAGCAGCAGCAGCAGCAACAGCAGCAGCAGAATCAGCAAGAGAAGGAGCAGGAGAGGCATCGGCGAGAGCAGCACGTCTCCAGCCTGATCCTCAGGGGCAAGGAGCGCTCTCGAGAGAGTAAGAGCTCGCCACCGTCATCAGCACCGGAGCTCACAGAAATGGTTGTTTCAGGGCACAGGGATCATGGAGGGAAGATGAGTACAGTGGGGTGCAGAAGTCTCCAACAGAAGTGTGATTCAAAATTTCAAATCACAGCAGCTGTATAAAGCAAGATGAATTCAGAGTATACTTAATCATTTGAATTTTAGTCACGTTATTGTTTATTTAAAACAAGACAAGACTACTTAATTCATACCTTTATCAAGTCCTGAGTAATTTATAATAAACTATTGGTCCAAATCCAGATATTTAGTATATGTAAATTTGTCCAGCAACTTTAGAATAAAATAATTTTAAACAGCCTTATTGACTGCTGTTTTTTACATTCCTAAAAAGTCAGGATTTGAGCTTTTGTAATTTGATTCTGCACTATGAAATCACAATCCTCCAGTGGAAAAAAGAACCGTTCTCTCTCGGTTTTAATTGATGAAAAACAATTTGACCACTAGGGGGAGATGTTCCTACATTGGTTGCTCTTGAAAGAGTCTAGACACAATTAGAACTACAATTAGTAATTGTTCCGTAAGTAGAGTGTTACCTGTTTTTGATATTGATATTGGTTATAAAATGGCAGCAGGACTGAGAACAGACTTTTGAATCTATTTCTTTTATGCCCAAGGGTCACCCCAATTCTGTTGCTTCCCTCTTTTGGTCTCACAGGTGCGGTGGCCAGTACGGAAGTGAAACAGAAACTCCAAGAGTTTCTGTTGAGTAAATCAGCAAAGGATCCAGTCAGCAACGGAGTTAGTAACTCCATGATCCATCAGCAAAAACTCTGGTACACGTATGTAGATTTTGATATTAAGGAATATACCCATATATGCACTGTTAAATCACATAGAAGCAGGCTGTGTCATACTTACCGTCTCTCAAACAGGTCCTCTCACCACACGTCACTGGACCAAAGCTCCCCACCTCTGGGTGGCACATCCCCCTCCTGCCAGTACACTCTGCCATCTCCCATAGAGAGCAAGGATGACTTCCCCTTGAGGAAGACAGGTCTGTTGATTTGCATGCACACAGACAGTACATGTGCACGCTTGTAGTGACTATCTGTTTGACCTTTGCCCTTCAAGAGGTCAAGTATTTCCTGTTTCTGTTACTGCTGACCTGCTAATAGCATTAGTTTAGCTTGGTCTCTGCAGGGCCAACAGAAACATTGGAGAACAACCTAACTCACAATTTGGCATTTTTATGAAGCAATTGCACACTGAAAAAGACGCCATTTTCCCCCATATTGGTGTTTTATAGCCTCTTTAAAGTGTTCGTGTTGATAGAAGAATTTAAACCCGTAATTTCTTCTGAGTTATTACATGAAAGTCTATTTCGATATGACAAAGGTTCCCCTTAACAAGCAGCCGCTCGTTTTTTTAAAGCGGGAGGAAGCCTTTAGCGATGACTGTGTAAATAAGAATAACTCCTGTCTCTCGGTTTGCGTAAGCAAAAGGGCCTGTTGCGCTAAAAACGCTCATAATTTGTCAATGAAGTCACCAAATCCCATTATGTCTTTTCCCCTTCATGTTATTTTAAATTATATTGAAAAACAATTTGACTTGTTAAATTACAGGCCTGCCATGTGGCGTGTGTGCGCAGTTTAGACACCAGGCTAAGGTATTATTATAAGTCCTGACATGAAGGAATAAAGGTTTCAGTTATTAAGTCAACATTCCTCTTGTATCTTATATATATATTTACATATTTCCGTGATTTACCTGTGAAAAATTATAATAACAAGTTCAAGGTGGTCGGCTGAAATACCAGAGAGCAAATTTATAGTAGAATTGCTTGTTTTTCATGGAGATAAATCTCTTCCCATCTCAACTTCATCATGAAAATAACGTATAATTCTTGCCATTCTCATCAATTGCCATTCTCGACCCTCTGATGAATCTCTTTTCTGTTCTTTGGATTCCTGAATCTATATGTGGTCATTTCCTGCTCAGGCCTTCCTCCCCCACTTCCTGTCTGTCTTCATTAAAGCCCCCTGGGGGCCCGGCCCCCCCGGGGGGGGGGGCGCACAAAGGTGGTGTTGTTCCCCGGGCCGCCGCCTGTCACCGAGGGTTGATTGGCAGGTGTTGCTGAGCATGAGATGGGCACAGGGCTGGCTGGTCGGCGGCAGGCCTGTTTGCTTAAGCCCAGATAGTTCTCTCAAAACAAAGTGTGGATGACTCGAGCGCGTTCCACCTCCCCGCAGGGCCGTGCGAGATCTCCCATCGTGGCTGCAGCTATGACGTTGGAATATTCAGAGCCCTGGCATACGCTCGCTCCGGGGTCCGAAAACCTCTCAAATTTGAGAATAATTTACCTTTTCCTCTTTATATTTCTTTTTTTTTTTTTTAGAATGGAAAAAATAAACAATCGCCTCTTTGATGGGCGCGATCAGAATAGCTGCAGCTCCCTTGGCCTTAGTTCCCTCAGCAGTTTTGAGAATTTCACGTGATTAACTTGTTTACTTGCGACATATCCTCTTTGTTTCCATTTCCGGGAACTAGAATAGCGCGGACTGAGGGCACGCGATAGTCTGTGACAGGAATAGTCGCGGCTTAACAGTAAGAAGTGCAGCACCCTCGCCAGTCTTGACCCAGTTATATTTGTGTGCGTTCAGCAGGTGCAGGACAGATTTTGAAGAATAATCCCGCAAAGGTAAACCTTCTGGGGGCTTAAGTAAGTTTTCGGCTCGATCTGGATCAGCTGGATTTTTTTTTAGGCTTCAGCCGGGTCTTTCATTCGCTCTTAGAGAATAAAAATTCCAACGATTCGCCCGCGGTGGCGTCAGTCATTCAAAATGAAAAAAAAAAAAATCAATAATTGATGATAATAGCGCATGCAGCTCAACTAAGTTGATTTAGATCAGTATTTAGCGTGCTGTGGTTGAGGATCTGCTTTTTCATTCACCGCAGAAGCGGCTCTGAACCAGGTGTTTACCGCCAACCTCAACCCCCCCCCCCTCCTGTTGCACCGGGGTGTATCTCTTTTTCCGCCGAGACCGGTCGAGAAAGCGCTTGTTCCCGTGCTGCTGTCTGCCGTTCCTGTGGCGACCAATTGGGATGCGTAGTTTGGTGGCAGCGGTGTGTAAAAATAGAAAGCAATCAAGGCAGCGGGGTGTGAAGCAGATTCATGCGACTCCCAGCAGCGTTTTCTCTCTATTTATCCCCCCCCCCCGCCTCCTTTCTTCTTCCCTCACTCTCTTTCATTCTACCTCACACCCACAGGATTAGAGGTCTGTGCCACGTATTAGGAAAGAGGGTTTTGCTGCTTTTGACAAAAGCCAAAAATAGCAGCATGTGGCCCACTCTCCCTCGCTGTGCCCCCCCCCACCGCTGCTGCTCCCCCTCCACATCCCTGCAGCGCTCCTACGTCACAGCCCCACTTTGACATATATAAAATGGCATCTTTTCGACACTGTAAAAGGCTTCGTGAATGATTTATTGGAGTTAAATAATTGAACCAGGAGCCGTTGTGTAACAGCGTGTTTACATAACTTGAATGCGGCTCTGTGTCGCGGACCCCGGTCGGAACACCTTATCTCTGCTTGTACGTATGTGTGTCAGGCTGGCTGCGGGATCCCGTATTCCAAAGGCCTGATGGGAAGTCCACATTAAATCTGTTGAGCCAGTGAGTCAGACAGTCAGATGCAAACTCTTGATGCGCCATTGCGTAATGGTTCCCGGTCAAATGCACTTCCCGCCACATCAAAAAAATGTGTGACGCTTGTTCTATTCTATTAGATTAGTTTACTGGCATACGGTAACCTTATCCTAACCCTAAACCAAATTAATGGTGTTGTGAAAGAGTGGCACAGTATTTCCTCTGTTATTAAGCTCTTTTGTAACAAGATGATGAGTCTCTTTTAATCTTTCGGGTGCTTAGGTTCCAGGTTCTTCGTCATTTGTGTCGGCTATATGAATGAATAAACAGACTTTATTGACTTTTATCCACTCTCAGTAATTCTTCATTGGTTTTGGAGTTCGGGAGCCGTATGTAAAATTTCGAATAATTTCACATTTCTCCCGTCAACTCCGACGAAAAGGATTTGGATCAGTTCTGGACAGGCTGTATGAGCATGTGCTCACACTGTGTATTGGGGTATCTCTGTTTTGCATTAGGAGGAGGGGGTGTGGGGAGAGCCTGAAACATCTGCCATGTTTTTATGTTAGTTTAACTGTTGCTACTGTATCAGACTGTGGTCACCAGTGCGGCAGGTAGCACTATTTCACTTAAAGCCCGTGTGTTGCTCAACCTAATTTCTTCCAGATGAGGTGGAAATGGGCCCAATCTTGACTCATTTAATTTATCTAAAATCTCTGCTGAATTTTCACTCAAAATGAAAATGTTACACGTCAAAACATGACAACATGTCTTCTTAGCTCATTGATTTATTACTAAGTGCTAAACTGTTTTTTTTGATAAAGTCCATTCCACTCAAGCAGTACTTCAGCAAAATTGTTGGCACCTCTTTTACATCTCTCTTTAAGTTTGCTTACGGGGCATGCAAGTATCGAGGGGTTCCAGCGCTAAACACCCGTTTATTTATTCATTTTTTTATTAGCTTCCGAACCCAACCTGAAGGTACGATCCAGGCTGAAGCAAAAAGTGGCAGAGAGAAGGAGCAGCCCGATGCTGAAAAGAAGAGACGGAAATATCATGACTCCTTACAAGAAAAGGGCTCTGGAATTAATGGGTAGGTAGAAATAAAAGAAAATAAAAATGGTCCATACACATGAACCCATCCTGAAGCTGCAGCTGCTATTCTGAGCCTCTGCATGTGTGTGCCGAGTGTGAGCGTGCACTCTTTGTAACTGCTTGATGTTTTGTAGACTCTACGCCCACTAACAGTGCCCCTGGCTCCGGCCCCAGCTCTCCCATAGGGGCTTCCAGTGCCTTGGGGGCTGAAAATGGTCCCTCCTCTCTGCCTACTACCACAAAAACGGAGGTATGTCTATAAATCAACTGCACTGCTGTGCACTTGCCAAAATAAAGAGAAGCAGAAATCTTGCTGGTGTTGCTGTTGACATGCATGTAAAGACCATAACTAGAATCCTCGGCCACGTAAAGACTGCTAGTCTGGCCTGATTGTAGCCAAAAAAACAGGCAGTTTCCCTCCTCCAACAAAAATAACTTCATGTTTTAAGGCGGCACAGCCCGAGCCGCACAAGTCTCCTTGTGCAAAGACAACACAGTCGCAGTAAAATAAACGGACTCTTATCAGCTCTACAAGGCAAACAGCGCACAAACAACTGCTCTCTAACCCGACTTTTTTGTTATCCAGATGTGCTGTCCGGCCAAGATTTAGCGTTTGGAATGAAACTTTTGTCTGGCTGTAAGGTTACGGTTGGCCTGTCACCGCTGCCCTGTCAGATTCCTGGCGTCGCATCTCATGACTTGTTTGGAGGTGTTTCCCCTGTAGATTCATGGCTGAGTTATTGACCAAAGGTCCCCTTAGACAAAAGCTCACAAAGCAGACCATTATGAAGGGTGGCAGATATGACACAGTTGTGAACAACAGAGCAGCTGTGTTTTCCTTAACCGTTGATGTTTACTCTCCTTGGGACCTCCAGTGACACGGGGAGTGGAGAGACGCCCTGACAGCAGGCCGAGGGTCGGGGCTTAGGGAGACAGATGAATTGTGGACTTTAATTGATATCCCAGGCACTAGTAGCCAGCGATATCCACATGATAACAACATAAACACACGTGATTGCTATTGTATCGGTCCAAGCCGAGGCTCTCATTGAAGTCGGCGGACTCTAGGGGTTCTTGTAGACCTCATGCCTGTTGCAAAAGCAAGACATGTTTGTACGCTGTTACATTAGGTATCCTTTTTCAGAGGGAACGGTTCCCTTGGGTCAAATATGGGCCGGATATCCACATACAGGTCACCGAGTACTGGTAGGGGTTGGAAGGATAAACATGGCTGTTCCAAAACCACATGCTGTTCTGCTGCTCTGCTGGGTACAGGAAATATGCCCCAGTGCTGATGTTCTCTGAGAGACTGGCCCGAGGGTGGGACTGGGGAGTAACACCAGGCAGCCGGCCCGCCGAAGACCGAAGGGCCCAGGGTGGAAGGGTCGATTTAGCCTGCAGCCTCTGACAATAGCAAATCATCCTCAGCGGTGCCGCTCCGCAGTCTGCCTGGAAAAGTTCTCCCTCACGCAATGCCTTTGTGTCATCCATCATGAAAAATTCAGCCTTTCGGTTCCGCGGCGAGGAGGGCTGTTGTTCGTCACAGGCAATTAGTGTTATTGCCGCAGCCCGTGCTGACTTTTGAAAAAGGTCACGCTGTGATTTCTGTTGGTCAACTCCTCCTAAATCTGTTTTTTTTTTTTTTTTTTTTTACTTATTTATTTATTTTGAATCCGTCCTGTCTCCCTGATGCAGAGATGGCCCTCGCAGCCAAGACTGTTCCGACCTGAGGGCTCCGTGTCCATGCTGAGCTTATACACGTCTCCCTCTTTACCCAACATCTCCTTCGGGATTTCAACTGCGTCCTCGCCCATTAGCGTGAGTACTGATAAGCCACGTGTTTTACATGAAAGAAAATCTTCCAACCTACCGGTATGGTGATCCAGCCTAGGTTTTACCAGCTCGGTTGACTCAGTGGTTCCTGCGTGTGACCAGAGGTCGCCGACCTGTGGCCTCGGGTGATTTTTTTCGCCCCTAGATAAATATTGTTCTGCAGTGTCTTGTGTCAGGCATCCTCTTATCTCCCCCTATTACCTCATTTATCACAGCCTTTAAAAAAGCCAACTCAACTCAAGTGCATCTACTGATAACACATCGCATGATATATCATTTTTTAGGTTTGTACCACATTCCGCAGAGGCCTTTTCGTCAGCTGCGCTGATTCACTTTGTTGATATCTGATTAAGCGCAGGACGTTATTCTGACTGACGATGCATCTCGGTTCTTGTCCCGTTGCATAGTGTCAAGTTTTTTTGTTTTTTTTTGTTAACCGTATTTGTGTGTTCTCTCAGGCTGCCATGGCGTTGAAGGACAGATCGACAGAAATCAAGCACGGGTTGCCCGGGCAGCTGCTGGGCTCTGTGGCGCTACAGACGGGCCTCGAGTCCAAAGTGAGCCCGAGTCACCAGGCGCTCCTGCAGCACCTCCTCCAGAAGGAGCAGATGAGGCAGCAGAAGATGTTTTCCACCGGTACAGTCGCACGGCGCTAAATTCACTCCTGGAAATATCGCTTTTCGAACGTGATTTTTTTTAAAAGCCGACCTCTTCTCCCTCCTGTTCAAGGCCAAAGCGCCATGTCGTCACACCCCCAGTCCCCTCTGGCCATGAAGGATCGGTCCTCCAGTCGGCCGAAAATACCCAAACACCGGCCCTTGAACAGGACCCAGTCCGCACCACTACCACAGAACACACTGGCCCAACTGGTCATTCAGCAGCAACACCAGCACTTCCTGGAGAAACAGAAGCAGTACCAGCAGCAGATCCATATCAATAAGGTATTCCGCCATTCCAAATTCAGAGGGAACACTTCGGACTCTTTAGCTATTCGCAAAAGCCTTTATTCATCCTTTAAAGTTCTCACAAGGTTTTCCTTTTACTACAGGGAGACCAGTTTAATCACTTTAAGCACACAACAGTTCTATTTTTATCCTTTTTGTAAAAAAGCATCTGCGGTGGCTCAGATTTACACTCTGAGGTTGTTGTCTGTTCTTCCCTGGAATCCTGCTGTTATTCCTGACTTCAGATGTGGAAAAAAAAAAATGCTTCCCCTGCATTAATTCTGTTATCGTAGCTTAAGGCATCAGCCCCGTCCACATGCTAACTCTGTGAAATTCAATTCACCCAAGTTCAAATGAAGGCAAAAAAAAAAGAAAAAGAAAAAAGTGTTCAGAATACATTTTGTTCCTCTGTGGCAATATTTGCCTTTCTGTTAGCCCGGCTGAGGTGACCTTGCTGTACAAAGTGTAATTATTCTGCTGAGGGACGCGTGCGAGGTGGCAGACACTCTGAAAGGCTGCATTGTGTGAGCTCACATACTGATGTGGCTGGTGCCTGAAAGAGTCATGGGAACTGTAGCACCAGAAGTCATAAAAAGCACAGCGCTACATAATGCAAAACTTGAACTGTAATAAAAAAAAAAAAAAAAGTTTCTGTTTGATTTCCTCTGCAACTATCAAAGTACATTTTCCCTTTTAGTATCGGCTGTAGTCGTAACCAGTGTCATTATTAAAAAGTCCTTTGTGGAGTTTATTTAATTTGAAAAGGGCTTTGGAAACATTTTGACATCTTGTCTAGAAACATGTGAACAGGCCTGGCTCTGATTACTCAGGCCAATGAGATCGCAAGTAAAGCCTCTTTAAGTGGAGGTTATAAATGGTCATTAATCAGGGATGAGCCCTCCGTGTTTATTGAGAGTGATCTCCGAAACATTGCCCTAATTAATTTTCGAGGAGCGGCTTGACTTGGTTGTTTTTAAACGTCCTTCAGTAGAGGGAGCTAATAAAAAAAAAAAAAACGGCAAGAGCTTAGGGACTTTAGGAAGAGATACGAACTGTGTTTATGCATGCCAGGCTAAGGAGGCTAATTCTCCTCGCTCAAAGCATATTGTTCCATCGCCGGTCTCTTTTATGTTCCTGGAGACCTCTTGTGGCAGAGAACTTAAAAAATAGCAGATCAATACTGCCAATTTACTCAAGCTGAACGACTGGGGTTGTTTGAGTTTGAATTTAGATGTTACCAAAGAGCATATACTTGATTTTTAATATCTGTGATAGCAAAGGTTCAGTGAATCCCCAATTAAGTATTCCCGTAACCTTTTTGAGTTGTTGTTTGGAAAAGGATGTTCATCTTTTAAAAGGGGACGATGAATTATTGAGGGTCCTTGCCCGCAGCATTTAACGATTAACATGGAGACAATGTGCTTTGCAGCTGTTGTCCAAGTCCATCGAGCAGCTACGCCAGCCGAGCGCACACCTGCAGGAGTCCGAGGAGGAGCAGGAGGAGCAGCAGCACAGGGAGCAGATGCAGCGCATGCAGGAGGACCGGGTGCCCCCTGGAGGAGTCATCCGGAAGCACACGCTGAGCAGCAGCAGCGGCTCGAGCGGCGAGCTGCCCGACGGTCACTACGGGGTCATCAAGGTCAAAGAGGAGCCGGCTGATAGCGAGGACGAGGGGCTGTCCAACCCGAGCTTGGAGTCAGAGCAGAGCACCTACCTTCATCAGGTCAAAGGAAGATTGGTGATCAGAGCCATGATATGAAAGGGAAAGGCGGCGAGATCGCGCAGATGTGCAGGTCGCGGCCGCGTCCGCGTTCGTGCAAGTTACACACACGCACACACACATACACACACACACACACACACACACACAGGGCAGCCATTGCACAGTAGGTCAGCTCTTTCCTTTTACCTGCCGCCACATCCTGAGCTCGTTCCGCTCTCCAAGACTCTCAGTTTGTGATGTTTGTGTTGTGATCTCTGTAAAATATGTATGTTTCACGTTTGTGTACATAATACGAGGACAGTTTAGGCCGTTCTTTTTAAGAGCCGCTTCGCTTGTCTGGAGTCCGCTCAGCCGAAAGAGTTTTTTTTTTTTTTTTTTTTTTTTGTACATATAAGTGGATTTTAGTATCAAAGATGTTCTCTGGAGGGGGGCTTGGAAACAGGTGTACAGTTTTGAGAAGCTGCCTCATGTTCCCGTGTCGTTTCTTTTCCCCCTCCTCGAAATATTTCAGTGTTCCTTCGTCCATGTCGGCTTTGAGAATTCTCAGAAGTCCTCGCGGTGAACGAGTTAAACGGTTTTAAAACACTACACGCTGTTGTCAAACTCTGTGCTGATGTTTCATGTGTAAGTTGTCTCAAATCTGAAATAACAATTAACGGACTGTCTTAGAAAGAATGTATACTCAAATCTTAAACAGAGGATTCTCCCTTATTGCAGCCTCCTGCACGAGGAGCGGGCTCGCCATTGGAATATAATGTTCTTATGGAGGTTTTGAAAGCTAAAACACCAAATCCCTGCTAGGGCATGCAGGCATCTCCTTCAGTCTCTCCGTACACTCCCAGAACCAGAGCCCTGCGTTAAGCCCAGCACTCCTCCCTCTCTCCCTCTGGGTCCAAATCAAAGCTCGGTGGGCTCCTGCCCAGATTTCAGCAGAGGAGTCAGACGGAGAGAAAGAGAGAGCGAAGGCCGGGCAGGAAATGCCTTCTGGAAGCCAGGACTTGGAGTGATTCATGTGTGCAGGAATGTTGAGAGAGGAGGACCTAAGGTTGGAGGAGTCTAAGAGGCCAAGCTTTAGAATTGATTTACTGTCAAAGCAAATTACAAAGCGAGCGGGGATATGGTGAAGGGAGTCCCTTTTAAAGGGAACCGTTTCCTTCGTATTCCCCAGTGGCCTGCTGAGATTGGATGTTCAATTTAAAAAAGAACTTGGAAGGGACCATCTTTTCTCTCGAGCTGGTTTTCCCCTCAAAAAGTGCCCGTTGCGACATGTACAGCCTGTCTTACAGTGATCAATCGAGTGTATCGCATAGCCGTAAACCATCCTCTTTTCATTTGTGCCGTCGGATAAATGTATGGAAAAAAAGAAAAATGTAAAAAAAGCTAGTGTAAAGTTCTGTGTTTATGTGGAGATGAAAATTGTTTGTCTTAACACTTCATTCGGATGGTCTGATGTTTTTAGTGACTACAATCGCAGCAGCAACGTGAGTCTCGTCGTGTCGCTCCTTCAGTTTCAGCTGTAACAAGAACCTCCGCTGCCAGCTGAGGTGATGGAGGTGGGGGGGGGGGGTCCTGTGGTCTGTTCATAGCAATTTGTATTTTCTTTTCTCTTTTTTGCCTTGTGTGGTTAACCTTTCTTTTTCAAACAAAGAAATGAATAAAGTTAATTTACCTCTTACACCGTTTCACCTTGCAAATTATTCTATTGCTCGTTTAACGGTCGCACGGCAAGCGTTTTTTTTTTCTCCACTTTTTTTTTTCTTTTTTTCGTTTTCGCCCTCCTAGAGCTTTCTGCTTTGTGTCAAATCAACAAAGTACATCCTGAAAAATGCTGACATTTTAAATATACCACCTAAATCATTCTAATGCAGCTCGCCTTTCCCACACTAGGTCACATAACCTGGATCTTTATTTCCAGGGGATCTTTAGTAACCCTTTAAGGGGAGCTTAAGAGACTTTCAGAGACATTTCTTTGATGTGAGCAAGCAAGGCTTCTTGTTGCAATATAGAGCGGCAAAGATAAGGTGAGCTGCGAGAGGGTGATATATTACTTGCGCGGGTCCTTTCAAACCAAGCTTAGGAAATTTCACAGCGAGCTTAGTTCTTGGAACTTCCCAGATATGCTTATACACACAGCGATGAGACTGGAAGAGTTCGCTTGACGTGTAACGTTGGAAAGATCCCCGTAGAAGCAGCAGTTGTAGGTAGACTGGCTTCCAACCCATTCTAACAAATGGTTTGGAGGGGTCTTGCATTTCATTTCATTGGGGTTGTTAAACGTTGACCACAAGCGCGCACCATTACATCAAATTTGGCACTATTTCGGTTGAATTCGACACTGACGCTGTCTGAGGTACACAGTTTGTCCATCAGGCTTGATTTTGGATGAGCTGTTACACAGGCGGGAAAAAAAAAAAAGGAATGAACCCAAATCCATCCTCACCCCCCCTCCCCAAACACCCACAGAGCCAGTTGTAAAAGCAAACAACCATTTAAAGGTGTAAGGAATTAAGAATAACACAAGGCTCCTTATTTCATGTAAAATGGGTGAGATTTTTTTTTTTTTATCACCCACAGAGTTGTAACAAATAGGTACTTGGATGCAACACTGACTGAGAACGTGTGAGAGATAATGATGATCACTGGCGACAACAGAATTCACTGAAAATGATTCAGATCCAGTTCACACAATGGTTGAGAATTGAAGGTTTGCACTTCCCCAAAAATTTCTTACATACCTTTATTGTTGAGCTCTGGGCTCACACGGACTATAGCGAAGCCTGGCTGTCCCCAGAGCGCCAAAAATACATTCAAAAAAGACATCTAATCAGGAGGAGAGGAGTGGCTGTAAGCATTAATGTAACCTTTCAGATATATGCAGGTCATCCAAAAATCTTTCTGAACAGTGATACTGAAAGAAAATAGTTGCTGCATGAAACATAGTACATCTCCTGTGCTGTAATTACTCATGAGTTTTTGGTGGTTGGTGTTTTTAAACTGGATTGATGGTGATTTGAGCCCCACAAAGGAAGTTTAACTAGCTAAAAAGAGATTATCATAGCCTCTGTTGGCCTGAAGGTCCATATTTGAAAATAAAATGTGTAATATTTGTCCTAAATTAAAAATGCACCTGCAAAGGTAAGTTTGTGCGTGAATAATATCCGCTGTTCTGCTGTAAAGCTGGCTCAAGGCTTTACTGTTCCATATTGTTTTTCTTTTTTTTTTTGCGTGCGGGTGCAAGAAGCGCATTTTCCGACTGTCTCCTGTGCATGTCAAGCTTTGGAGAAATCTTGTATCTGGTGGAGCAGCTCGCTGTTTTTCTTTCCGTGTGCGTTCAACCATGCTTGAGGTGGAGGATGTTGAAGTGCTGGCAACAAATGGACGAGAGCCTTTAATGTCCTTAAAACAAAAATAAAGAACTGAGAGGTGGGGGGGGCGCGGGCTAATGTCAGACGGTGTCCAGAAGCTTCGTTTATGTCAGGTTCTTTGTGTGGAGATTAAATTGATTTAAAGTGCAAGCCTCTGGATAATCATTTAAAAAGAGCTCTAATATAATAAGAAAGTTTTTCTCCAATCTAAAATATTTAAATAGAGAAGATCCCCAGTCTTCTCTTGTCCCCTCAGAGGAAACCTTGATAACCCAACATTGATTATGTTTCCGTTACCGTCAGACTCCCTGACCGGTGTCAGCGGCGCTGTTATCTTAACCTTTCCAGGATTAATACACCTTTTCAAGTTTAATGAGATAAGTGACCTGAGAGAGTTCTCCCCCTGCTGTGTTCAAAGGCCCCAGGCTGGAGAAACTGCTTTATCTCGGGCCCTGATTGGCCTGGCTGATAGGTGATACTGAGGAACCGCAGTGAGCCGGGGAAGTGGCCTCTCCAGAGAGCAGATAGGGACCAGCAACCTTGGCCTCTCCTGTCTGCGAGGATCCCATCAGCGGGGTTCTGGCGTCCCCGGGATGCCGTCTCCTCCCTTTGATTCCTCCGACTCGGGCACTTTTACGCGCCCTCCCTCCCTCACATGTCCCATCCAGAGCCCATAAAGCCAGTCTGCCTCTCTCCTGCTATTTTGACAGGACGTGTTTTTAAGTGTCGCTCGAACGCGCCGCCAGGCAAACTGACACCCTGAAGGTTCGTAAGTCTTTTCCGAGCCCACGCCAAGTTCCAGTCTCAGGCCTTCTAAGACCCTGCCATTTTGTGGCCCTCGCACAAAACCACTGGGGTTTGTCTCATCACATCTGGCAACCCAAGCCTCTCTCTATTAACTAGGGAATGAATAATAAGAGGCCCTGGCTGTAACATCACGCAATATCCTCACACTTCAAAAGGAAAGTTCCTGAAAACGTGTTCAAATCCACACGCGATCCTCACTATGTAACCTTACAGATTGTTCAGGTTGTCAAACACTCGTGCTGCAGTGCGTGCTGTCCGGCTCGTCAAACGCAGGTGATTTAAAAAGACAGACCTCCCAGAAGCCATGGAAATTTGGTGAATTTCTGTATTTCAATATTAAGATATTTGAAATGCGAGATGGTGTTGCACAACCAATGTGGCCACAGAGAAAACTACTGCAGGGAAAATGTTTTCCGAGGTCCACGCAAAAGGCTTTCCCATCACTTTTATGCGCTGAAGGGACAAAGCGTGGACCAGAGAAAGGGTTCCCAAGACAGTCGTGTGTAAAGGAACTCACGCCGCATCAGGGGTCAGTCACTGAGGGGAATGTCCGCCTCTGCACGTGGACACTGGAGGCCCGAGCAGCTGGGCAGCAGGTCTGAGACAGTGGGGAAAATGGAAAATTAGGCTCCATTAATTTTCCCTCGTTTGATCATCGGTGCCTTTTCCAAATAACATCAGTCCTCAAATACAACGCAGAGGTGATGTGCCTGAAACCTGAAAGCTGTTTTCATAGGCTGGATCAGTCATTCTGTGGTGGTGCCTAATTTGCAATTATAAAAAAAAAAAAAAAAGAGTAAAGAATAAGTTTAAGAATTCTTAGTGGGAAACTGACATTGTGACTTTGGTAGGGAACAAGATGTTCAAGCTAAATATAAAGAAAACAGATGGATTTTCAAGCATTTTTGAGTTGATATTAGCGAAAGTGATATGCCCTCTGTTTTAAATTGCCTATATGAAGTGCAACACTGTGCACTAATGTCTCGTATGAAAATAAAGCAGATTTATTTCCTGCAAAACTGATCCCGAGGCCTCAGTCTCGACCTTGAGAACTTGTGGCTGGTTTATTTTTCTGTGTCACAAGATATTACGATCAGAAACAAGTCTTTATATCAACGTTTATTGGGCCACATTAAGCACTACTGTGCCTTTATAATAATGACTTCCAAGCTGGAAAAATGAAATTGTGGCAGCTGTGACTTTTATAGAGCTTTTGGAAAGCGTGAACACCAGCTTATCTCTGTTCATTTATAAGAGCGAAACTAGACAGGGAAAAAAAGTTGGAATGAGTTGGTTGATGGATGTCAAAAATCTGTGCTCGTGTGATTTCTACCAGGAGTCATGAAATCCACCAGCTAATGTGTGGCTGCTTTGGGCAGCGGCCAGACTGTTGAAACAGCTCTGTGGCAGATCCACTGCACAGCATCACAGCTTTAACGGAACAGCACCGTGTAGGATTGCTGTTGACTGAACATAACACGCTACTAATGTTATGGAAGAATGTGTTACCGTACCAGATGGGAGCGAGTGCCCACGCCGGAGAGTCGTGACAGAGCATTTCTCTTGACAAAGTGGGAAATCACCATCCCCTGCACATGAGGGGATCAAGTGATTTAAGTGCACAGGATGCCACAAATTGCAGCGTGCCGAAACTGCTGGCAGTTTCCTTCATGGTTTAAGGTTCGGATGGCACTGCCAGCTCACGTGGCCTTGTGTTGATCCGCACGGTGCCAAGTGAGCGACAGAAAGGAGACAGGTGACCTCCGAGCTCTCTCTTTCCCCGCAAATGCTGAATTTGACACGCAGGCAGGGGCCTGGATGCTTTCTGAGGGTTTCCCTTTTGGACAATCTTGTGAGTTCTTCAAGGTAAGCACCAGCTTTTACTCACTCGCATGGATGGATCTGAAGCGAGCTGTCTGCTGCAATTTCACCTCAGCTCAACTCGGCTTTGGTGTCAGCGGCTGCTTTTTCAGGTGAAAAGTTACAAATTCAGAGTGGGTTAAAGGGTTTACTTAAATTTCAGAATGGAAATTGTAAGACATGTACAGTCAAGATTAGTCCTAAGCTTAGTTTAAAACAGATGCTGAGGTTATAGTGAAGGTTAGCCCGGCTCTCTGCATGTCTGTGCCCTCCACATCAGAGAGCAAAGCGTTTTACAAGTCTGCATTCATCCATTCACACACCAGCGCCACAGACCTGACAGGATGCCTCCTGCTCATTCACACATGCTCGTTCAATGGCCAGTTTGGGGTTCAGCGTCTTCTCGTGTGTCCTGAGATCAAACCTGTCACGTTTCGATCAGTGGAGCGATCGCTCCACCACTCGAACCCCAGCTACGCCCCCTACAGGCCAAAAACCAGATCATCAAATATGTTAGTAAAATTTAATAAAAAATAAGTCCAGTGCTTTTAGCCCGAGTTGTAGAGCGGTTA
The DNA here is from genome assembly GCA_911728415.1 of Lagocephalus sceleratus. Classification (NCBI taxonomy): domain Eukaryota; kingdom Metazoa; phylum Chordata; class Actinopteri; order Tetraodontiformes; family Tetraodontidae; genus Lagocephalus; species Lagocephalus sceleratus. Next base: position 4,469,392 of record CAJVRN010000126.1, read on the forward strand.
AATAGACAGACAAGAGTGTGATGTTGAAAAGGCATTTTCACAGTAAAAAACAGCGTTCCTGCAGACACCAGCACTGTACAGATAATTACACTGTCATGACCGACCTCCTGTGGATTTACGGCCTGCTTTCCATAACCTTTTTCGGAACATTGAAACGTGCTGCCCGCTTATCTTAATACCTGACATAAAAGGATGACGTCGATCCATGTCAGCCGGAGGCATCTCAGACACCCCATAAATTAAGGTTTCTATTGTGTTCAGATAAAAAAGAAGACAGACGGTAAAGTGCATAAATATATCTTCCACACACGAGACAATGGACTGTTAGGAAAGAATTCCCGCTCCGAGACTTTGCCCACTGTTATCACTTATATCTTGGCCGGAGTACAGACAGAGATTCCACGAATTTCGAGAAATTGATAGCAGATTGCCTGCAAGATGCTTTCTGGCATGAAAGAATGGGTCGAAACAAGGAGTGCTCGTTTGCTTAGAAATACGTCTAGAAATAATTCATCTTTAAATGGCTCTTTTTTAAAACTTCAGAAACTTGAAAACCGGCAGCCTGAACTACTGTTGCAGGAAGCGTGGAAGGTAACTGTGTGGAATTCTGTCTGATTAAAAGTACAGAAAATTGTTGAATTTACTCCTCCAACTGAAAAAAGGATTTTTTTTTTTTTTTTAAAAAGAGCCATTTGTGGTTGTGGTTTTTCGCACTAATAGAGAAAGTCAGGTGTCAGTCAACAATAGGCAGGCAGCCTGGGGAGTCGTAGCCGCTCCGGCTCTCTGGTGCTGCACTTGGATGGAGATGAGAGAACGTGGGGGAAAAGAAAGAGGTCTGCTTTCTATAAAGTTCTGGTATCCAGAGAGACGGCTCCACTTCATAATCATAAATCGCCTCGATGAAAATATGGGGTTCGTCATACTCCAACGTCACGGGGAGGATTCGGAATGAGAAAGACGGGACTGGCAGTCCTCGCGACGGCTCCACTTCAAGGGAACTTTTGAAAGTTCCAAAGGTATCTGCTTGTTTTTATTGGATGTTTTGTAACAACGGAAGGCAGCGACGCGACGTCTGGACTTAGAATGTATACGTGCCCTCTCTTCAGGAACCGACATCCGCGTCTCCGAGCCCAGCGGACGACTGAGATCTCTGACCCGGGCCTGCCTTGAGACGGGGCCAGCTCCAGCCCATGCATGTAATACTGTTTGTAAGGAGAAAACTAAACAGGGAACAGCACTGAGGCATGACAGGAATGTGTTTCCATTGGAGGGAGCTCCAAAAAAGAGCAGCAAAAGGCAGAACGAGAATAAATGTTGGGGCAAAGTTGTCTCCTAAAGGGCTGCACACTCGGGCTGGAGCGGAAGACTAATGTTATTGTACATCGGTTGTCACTCCGCCAGTGCTCCTTCGCCAATTGGTGGACGGCCTTCCTACTGGTTTCCCTCCCGCCTCTCGCTCGCTCTGTGTTTGCTCAGGTGGACAATGACACAGTTCTAAATGAGCCCCGGTCGCCCCCCCTCACTCCAACATCTTCCGCACGCATTGCTTTGGACTGTGTCATCGAGCGGTTGGCGGCGAAGCTTCAAGCCAGGTTCACAAGCAGGAAGTCAAAGGACAAATAGTGAATTAGAGCAGGATTCGGCCACAAACGGGGGCAAACAGAGGGAGAGAAGGAGCCGGGGTGCACGAGGAACAAACTGGGACAAAGGACAAGCAAGAATGAGATGGCGGGGGGGGGGGCTCTGGCCACCCATTCTGAAAATCAGAGAAGGGTGGTTGTAAACTGTGTAGGCCATCTCGGTGTACGGTGCACGGAGGTTGTCATGAAACAGAGCTGTTTGGAGTTTATTTGATCATGCCATGCCGTCCCAGGCCCTCTGTCAGTAATCTCACTCTGCAGAGACTAATTACAGTGTAAACACTACATTAAAGTCTGTAGCCCACTCCGCCTCACTATTTACCTTTTCTTCCTAACAATCCCGACATCCTCTGCACAGATTGATTTCCTCCGCACAAAACTGCCTCCCGCCCGAGTTTATTTGTCTTGAAGCTCGCATGCGACGCGACGAGTCGAGTTGGCCCCACCTGCGGGATTCTGCTCGAGAAAAAGGGGGGAGCAAACGGCTATCGAGGTTGTTGTATGACCGCCAGCCTGTCGCCGGCGTCCGACACCCGAGGGTGGCGGCCGGCCGCGAAAGCTGGTCGTCTCGCTCTGCTCTCGGCGACCGCGCTTGATGAGCCCATGCGCGGCTGCCGAGGAGTGGTCAGCGAATGTCAGTCACCTGCGCGGCTCAGCCGGGGAAGGTAATTGCTACCACATGGACCCAAAGGGCCGGAAGAGAATGCTTTTAGGGCGGCCGGAGAGTTATGGCTTCCAAGATCTTTAAGAGCATAAAATAAACAAGGAAACTGCTACTGCATGCAAGTCTGTGTCTTTTGTACTTTCCATTCATGAAAATTGTAGATTGCTTGACCCTACCCCATTTAAGGTTGTTAAAACAGTAGTAGAGGAAGCGCTCCTCGTTTTTGTTTTGGAAAGTAGAAATACTCCTAATTTAACCCCATTTGGTTTTCAAAGCAATTTCCGGATGGCAGAATGCTCCACGCCTCCCTCTTTATTGGTGAATTATAAAATGAAAGCGGCATTTTTATATTACAGCTGGTTAAAATCAAAGTGATTTTACTACCACACAATACCCACGCTTGAAGCTGAAGGCATGTTGGCATGCGCGTCTCTCAGGATTTGCTGTTTCGCTGCACAGAGATCTCTACTTCGACGGACTGGACTCACAAATTGAAAGCGTTTCTCTTGCGCACTGTTTGATTCTTCAGCCGACACCTGAGCAGCGCCGATGTTTAGCACACACGGCTGCTGTCTGGGAGGTGTGGGTTGTTTTACAAAGCACAGACAGGAAATGAACCCTGGTATCAAGCTCGAATCAGCCACATCTGGACCCAATTATTCATCCCGGTTGTTTTTTCGGCTGGTGATAAATGATTTAGTCGCACCGCTGACACCATTTCTCAAATGTAAATGTATCTGTGATATAGTACAATGCAGAAAAAAAAATGTATAGAGGACGAGATGAGGTGTAGGGTGATACGAATGCTCTGGTTTTGCACTCAAGTAAACAAACAGTGTTAGATCACCAGATGAAATCATTTTATTAGGATATAATTTTTTTCTGTTTTTTAGATATTAGCAGAATTTCATCACCAAGGGTTCTTCTCCGCTTGATTTGTTTCTTAAGTCTGTTTTCTCTGCTGTGATTAACGGCATTCTCCGACCATAAATCCCCCCCGAAAGGCCTTCAGTAATTGGAAAACAATGCGGGCCCGTTATTATCTTTATCTTGACACCACGGGCTGATGTTTACGCTGATTTCGTTGCACTTGCACACAGGGCGGGAGAAGCGCAGCAACACTCAAACATCGCTCCAGTCCAAATTAAACACTGGCATTTTTCGCTGTGACCACAGAAGGATGTTTAATAGCTCCTTGGAGGTTATGAACTGTTGACAGTTAATAAGTCATAAAATCTGCCTTTAAAAAGAGGGGAGGGGGGACACTAGATTCCATCTGCAGGGCACCCAGAACAAAGAACCGGAAAGTAAATATCTCGCAATGAAAGTGGACTGGGATCTGTCATTGGCTGCTCATGCAGAGTCTCTAGAGCATGTCCCTCAACGTTTCCTGATTTCTAGAGGCGTAGAGGAAAAATGACCACATTACTGAGTAATTTTCCCTCAAAGTACACTGACTTTTTCTCTTTTTTTCCCCCGACTTTTGAAGACTACAGGGCCTTGAAAGTAGAAGCCAGCCCAGCGCACGCAGCTGACCCTCATGATTACACCTTGTATTATTGTACTTGTCATCTATTTTCTTTGGCCCTTGGGATGTTTGCCATGGTAACAGCCCACAGCGGGCTGTCGGGGGCTGACCCACGCTGTCCTCTGCATTTCCCAGCTTGGCTGTGATGAAGGGAAGTCTCTGCCCATGATCCCTAACCCCTGATGAGGAGGCTTCTCAATTTCAGCTTCAGGTCCTGCGTGGGCCTCATGTCCCCCTGCTCCTTCAGCACCCCCCTCCCCAGTTCACCCAAACAGGGCATCTCTAAATTAAAGCAGTTGTTTTTCTGAACCTCTTAGGTTAGCTTCGACTCGGATGACTAAGGCCATTCACCGACATTTTTCTAACCCCAACTCTATCCGACCCTCCTGCCACCTGAGAAGACGGTCACCGGGGCGATCCTCCATGATTAAAGACGGGTCCTCCTGAGTCTTTAAATGCCGTTTCAGCCCATTTAGATGCGACGCGCTCATGCACAGGGTCTCTAAACATGCCTGCGCGCTGCGGGTCTCGACCCTGACGTGCGCGGCCGTGGCCGGCGGGACGGGAAGCAAAGCGCTCACGCGGCTTTACCTGGGAGCAAAACCAACAGCGTTGGTTGGGCCAACTGCTCTTCGGACGCCGCGGCGTCCTCGCGCGGCGAGGGAGCCAAATGTTGTGTTTTTTTGTGTCCTGTCGGGTTGAAAGACAAAAATCTATTGACAAAAGCATGAAAATATTTTATCACTAGCAGCGGGGGCAGGAGTGTTTTAACGACCCGATCCACAGGCCTCTGGCTGGATGCAGCCTTCCTCGAACTGCAGAGAGCCCGCTGGTCTGCCTGCCAACGCTTTGGGGCAGCGCTGAGATGAAACAGATAAGATAATTATCTCTAATGAAATCCAGATATTCTGCACCGTCTGGATGAGAACGATCTGAGGCCTTTTTCTCCTGTTTCTCTCTCTCTCTTTTTTTTAAAGGAGTTTTCCATATTGATCTTGAATTCGAAGGGAGACTCTGCAAGTTGGTCCCTAATTCAAACCAGAGCTCCTGCACCAGCCCCGGTGCAGCTTTGATACCGTTTGAAGTTCCACAAGCGAACCCCCGGCACAGTCGCCCTGCCGGACCCAGTCGCCATGACAACCCTAATTATCTTCCTTTACAGGCTCGTTTTTAAACAGGAAGGCGGCCATTATGTTCTACGGGCATTTGCATCTCTCTGTTGCAAGTGTTAAAGGTCGAGGAATGAACCAAAATAACACGTAATAGGAACACGCCAGAGCGAAAGGGTGCGCGCTCGAAAGAAAAAAGAAAAAAAACAAAAAAAGGTGACTCACTGAAGCACATTTGATAGTCTGACAGGCATTTCTATTGTGAAACATTTCATGAATTACTCACTTAAACATGTGTTCTCAAGGACGCTCCAGAATTCTGCGGCATTATTATTTCTTCTTTTTTTTTTTTTCAGCAGAGCTTTGAGTGAACCACCTCTTTGTACTTTGAGATGTCTTTTGAGTTTTCTCGCTCGCTTTTTTTTTTTTTTTTTTTTTTACGGGCACGTCATTCTGCTTTTCCCATCAAACGCCGAGCGGCTCCTTCTCCTTTGCCGAAAAAAAAAAAAAAAAAAAAAAACCACTGACAAGTTGGAAAAAGGTTGTGAAATAATTAGCCACCCATCCACTTTGCACAATTATTTTTTACTTCAATGAGTTGACATTTGTCTTAACACGATACATTAGTCACCCTTACAACGTGATAATGTAGCCCTAATACTAAATAAACACGGCACTGTTTTTCCTGATGGCCTTCCAGTCGTGTTCAGATGTCTTCTGTGGAAAGTTAATGTGCCATTTCATTTGACTTTTGGATCATGTAAGCCTTTAGCGGATCGTTCAAAAGCAGACTAAACTGCTGTGTTCACACGGTGGAGACAGATACTAGCGCGAGGGCTGTTAAAGCGATGTGAAGTTCAGGTGTCTCCGTTTTGCTTGGTGTCAGCCCCTTGAATTTTGGTACCCGATTGGAAATGATAAAACCGATCCGATTATCATTCAGAACAAAGCTGGGCGCCACCACAGGTCACAGAGTGCTGCGAATCAAAGGGGGAGCCAGAGGTCGACCAAACAGTCTTTTCTGCCTCTGCCCTCGTATGAAACTATCTGACAAACCCCAGCGACCCTCTTTGAACTTGATTTAGTACTTAGGTCACAAACAGCCGGCCCTCTGTTTGTGGAGGACAGAGCCGGCGTGCTGATGACATGGAGATAAAGGAGTCAGATTATCAGCGGCTTCTTAATGGGCTCTCAGACAGACACTCAAGGTAATGACCCAGTGTGCAGGAAAAGAGGAGGTTTTCACTTTCAAGAATGGGAAAATGTGTCATTTTCTGTTGATCATGACCATCAGCAATACCAGTAAGGGATGGAACATCAGCGCAAAAGCACATACAAAACCACACTATTTATTGGTTCACATTTATAAACAACATGCAGAATCTCTTTGCGCATATGTGGAGAAAAAAACATGAGATTGTGGAGTTTTACTGTTGTGTCCTCGTCTTGGTCCTCTGACCAGCCCGCGCTCTCAAAGCTGACTGATCCAGACGCCGCGTGTGACGAGTCACCGTCCCCTCGTCCATGCCCCTGCCGGGATGTGTGGAAATAAATACACGGTGAGTCACCGATTGCAGTTTATGGAATATCAAAACCGACTGAGGACACGCGACGCATTAAAAGCGACCCTGTTTACTCGGCGACTCATCGGAGACATAAATTTGTAGATTCATTCTTGAGTCACAGCTTCATGCAAATAATATTTACTTTAACAAGGAAAGAAATGAAACCACAGCTTCCTATTCAAATAGCCAGTGTGGTTTCACTCATAAACACTCATATAGTCCAGCATGATGGTGCTAATTGATGGATGTTGCTGTTCTTTTTGAAATACAGACAATGGAGAGTTTTTTTCCTCCTCGTTGAGACGCTGCGTCTGTCTCGGGATTCCTTAAACTCCTTGAGACAGAATAGGGAGATCTTTGTTACCCCAGGTAACAACACATCAATTATCAGCTGACTCGGTTACAGTCCTGGTATTCAGCGTGGGTGCGACTGGTGGGCCAGCAGGTTAATGAAGGGAGCAACGGGATTAATACCCACAGAGTGGAGCGCCCTCGGGGACAGACGCGGGGACACGGCTTCATTAGGGGCCTGTTAACCCCTGGGCAGCGTGCGCGGGGCTGCAGGTTTTCACTCAGAGCCCCCTATAAGGGACAAATTGTGCTCCTCTCGCATGCAGGGGGAGGTCCCTTTGAGTGGGGCTGGGGTTTTAGATGAGTAGGCCAGGACTGTTCACACCACACATGCTGTATGCTAATTTCAGTTTCCACATCAAATCCCTGTGTGTGGCTGGCTCCCCAAAATAAAAGAACCGAACACTCTTCAGAGAGGCATTCTTTCCCCCCTCTTTAGTACTTCATGCCCGGACTGGGCCTGCAGTTATATTCATTTTTATATATATATATTCCATCTTGATTGGTCCTAAACAGAAATGTTTAGAATAACTGTGCTGGACTACGACTGGCCTCCACTTTGTATGTTTATGCTTCCTGTGAGAGGCCCTCTATTTATGGACAACTGGAGAACACAAATAATCATCCCCCTCGAGTCAAAAATCTGCTTTTATTATCTGCGCAGAGTTGCCATGCTTTTGTGTACGCTCACGCTGCCTTCTGATTGCCTGTTTATTATTACAGCGTTTCTGCTGAGCCAGAGGGGACCCGGCCAGTTCCACAGAGGTGCCAAGCCTCTTTCTTGCCTTTTCCTGTCCGTGACATCATTGTGTATTCCCCTAAAACACACTCACTCACACACACACACACGTCTTGGCCGCAGCCTGGGTGGCGCACAAGGTGCACAGGCTTTGGCTGAGGGCTGTTTCTGGTCCTGGACACCGTCACGTCGTCGGCTGAGGCAGCGCCGCCGCCGCGCTCCGTGACCCCGGGCGCCTCTCGCCGTGATGGAGCACGAGGCTGGTTATGGCGTTTTTCTAGTTCAAATCTGTAATTTGCCAACTTAAACATGGTGCCGGTCCACAAGCCTTCAATTTAAACAAGCATTCATTTACCGTGTACTCAAGCAGCCTGTGTCCACTTTTACTCCAACATCTCAAGTAAGAATCACTTCCACGCTGTGATTTCTGACAGTGATTACTCACCAAACAAGAGGCTTTATGTTGTCATATCATCCAAAACAATAAATCATAACTCTGATTGTTTTTATGAAAGAAAAGAGCGCTGAAATTCAAATGGACTTTGTATTTTCCTTTTTGTCTTGAATGCACATAACAAATACACCAAACAAGTTTTCTTGGGCTCCACGCGCTGAAAAATGATAAATAAAACAATGTACGTTCCTCTGGCCCTGCACTGAAATGCATTTTTGGCACGAAACATCCCTCAGACCCAGATTGGAGATGCAGCATTCAGGCGTGTCTTTGCATCCAAAGAATAAATGCTCTGGAAGGAGATTCCTGTGTATTTACATCAGGTGACAACCCTCTCTGAGCAACGAGCGCTGCCAAGAACATAACGTATGATGGTTGCAGAAATTCCCTGATCATTACGGGAAACCTTGTCCAAAAAACACAGGCGAGTGAGACGTCGGCGATATAACTGAAGAGGGGAATTCTGCACATTTGCAAACGCTGCCCTGCTAGTGGGGTGGAAACCCTGAAAAGCGCCCGGAGCTCAGGCAGAATCTGTGTTCGAATGGCAACAATGGCGGCGCGGATGTGACCCTGAGTGAGCGTTCCTCCCCTGTTTTAAACATGTTCGTCATCCTGACGTCTGATCTGCTGCTGTCAGTGTCACACCCTCGCAGGTACCCGTACCCACTCACCCAGGACCGTGCATGTGCCTGCTCACATCAGAACCTTATGGTTTGGGTCACCTCTTGGGTCAGTTTGGGTATTTCAATAAAGTGGCTGCCTGCACCTTTATTTCTTTATTGTGAACATAAAGAAAATGGACACTTCTAACGTGTTACATGCAGACCCAGGGTTAACACAGTTAATGTAGGTGTTAATTTAGTAAATCAAATTACTTTTATGTCCTTTTTGTTGGCAAAAACTGGCATTTCACCGTGACAAACCTTGGCACTAAAAAGGAATAAATAAAATGGATTGTTAAATGAGAATTATGTAATGAGAGTAACTGGTGGGGAAACTTTCGAACTGTTTCATTACTATAAATCAGTCTGAATTTTAAAGCAATTAAAAATTAAATTTACAGCAAAAATTAGATATATGTGTATACCTGTGCATAAACGAACACGTAAAAACCACTTTTATTATTCTTGACTAACCTGGCTCACGTGGTTATCGCCAGTTTCAGAGCAACGAGACATCATATCGAGACGATAACTATAATTTCTAACAAGAACAACGATAACACTAAAAATAATAATAAATAATAGAATAAGATGAAACATCGTTTTCAGTTATTTTGACATTGTTCTTATAGCAGCTGCAGATGATAATGTCGATATTTAGTCAATATTCTGCATATTTCGAGCTTCCCCTGTACTTTAAGCATTACCCCCACTCCACCCATGCACGTACCCACCCACACGCCACACACGCACGCCACACACACACACACACGCACACACGCACGCACGCACGCACGCACACGCAGAGTTTGAGGTACTCTCCGGTACTTTTGCAATGGTTTAAAAGGCCCCGTCTGTAAGAGAAGCACCAGGCTGGAGTCGCTCTCCGTCGTGCAGAGGCTCTGCCCACCTTTTTGCTCGCTGCTCTCCTTTAGTTTCCGCTCCTCCGGCGGCTCCGCAGAAACACGTGCAGGTGTCCACGTTTATAAATCCATATGATCAAACCTCTGGGCTGACCCGAGCGAGCGACCTCAGCCTGTTTGTGCGTGTCTGCGCGGAACCGAGGCAGCTCTGAGCTCCTTCTCTCTGTCTCTCCCTCTCCCTCTCTGCAGAGACTGCACGGCGAACCGCTGCATGAACATCTGCTCACTTCACGTGACTTTTTTAAAAATACTAACATCTGTTCTAAATAGGTTTCATTCTTTGCCTCTGCATCGCGTCAATTGCCAACTACTTCTCCCTTGAAAGAAGGGAGAGAGGAATCTCGCTGAAACTTAACCTGCACTGGGCCACAATGTGAATTCTTTTAGTTATAAAAACCCCATTTTTTTTTTGCTTTTTTTTGCGTCCCACGCCGCATCTGTCTCTGCGTGTTCGTACAACCTTTGTTTATTTATCCAGCATTTAAAGAAAAGCCTAAAATGTAAAGGATTTTTGTAAAAGCTATGTATTAATTTCAGTTATGCCTCCGTGTGTGTATGTTTTTCCAGAGAAACTCTCGGGCCTATATTCCTCCATGCTGCCTTCACGGTCTCCTTAAATTTCATAGACATCTGGGAATTCCATACATGCCTTGAAAGCCAATTACACACCTTCAAACGGACACAAACTTTGGTTTGGACAGTCAGAAACACTTTCCCATGATCAATCAAGATTTATTCTGTGGAAATAACTGGGCTCGGAGCTTTAGGGGGGGCATGGACTTATTAAAATATGTTCAGCCAATATATTTATGTTTGTTGTTGTTTTAAGCATGCTTATTTTCTCATGAAAGTTATTATAGAAATATGACATGCCCAGCTGTTTATGGCATAAGGACTCAACAGCAACATGACGGAGTGATTTCTTATTATATACTAATAAGTAAGTCTAATAAATCACGTTTAGATAGAGCCACGGAAGTGGGGAAAAAAATCTAAATTGTAGACTCTTAAAAAAAACATTTTCAGTCCTTAAACATTACCTAAAAATAATTGTAAATGTCATATTTATATTTACAGATTTAAATTTTACCCATTATACGCAAAAAAAAAAAATACAAAACGAAAGGCTGGATTATTTTTGGAGTTTTTGTAACTAAAGAGAAAAAGTAGCTGCACTCGAGCTTTTATTGAGCCAATAATAACTTCAGCTGTTTCCCCAAGTGATGGGCGATTCTTTTGTCATTAAATCTGAATTATAATTTGCCCTATAATCATCAGACTACATGTTTCAATGCTGGTTTCTTTAATGTATTACTTAAAAATATATATATAATAATTGTATTACATTTCTGCGTGTTAGATAAGCAGACCAAAGAAGGTAAAGCACAGCACTTTTTCGTCGACATTTTCTTTAATGCAAAAAAGTACAAACATTTACAAAAAAAAAAAACCCACAAAAATATGCATTAAAAATAGGAGTGTGTTTGTATTTCAGACACAGGATATTTTCCCAAATGTAACGAGTCTCGTCAATAAATAAATAAATGCGTTCTGGAAAAAAAAAAAAAAAGAGCACAGGTTCGATCCACACGGTCAGCCTGTAATGTGAGCTGCACCACCAGTTGACAGTCTCACACCAAACGCTGAGGCCATGCTTCAAAAATGCACTTTGACCTCCACAGTTTTTAGGGGGGGGGGGGTCCAAAAAAGCATTGTAATTTCTCGAGAAAACTAAAAACACGTACAATTTTTTTTTCAACATCCGCGGGCAGAGATGTGAACGGAGGCGTAAACGCACGGCTGCAGGTCGGGCCTCCGCAGACAGATCCCCGTCAGAGCGCAAGTCTCCTCGGGTTTAAATAGATCCCATGTATCCAGTATTGGACTCCAGATTTGTCCCATCAGAATGTTTGAGAAGAATCAGCAGTAACCTGGAAGTTGGATAAGGCATTCATTAGCACTGATCTGTGCAGAAACGTACACAAAGTGTTGCTTTAGACCACAGTACAACCCTCTGGGGGAAAATGGAGGCATTCTCGAGTGGCTTTACGCTTCTTTTTGTGTTTTTTTTTTAAACTGAAAATCAAGCGCACCGTTTAGGGTACAATTCCTCCAGATGCTAGTGAGATGTTGACATGGACCAAGCGCCCTCCATCCTCCACACAGAGAAGGCGTAGCTCAGTCTCTCATGGGCCACATAGCTACAACTTGCCATTTTGGAGTCCAGCTCATCACTTTGCAGCACCTGGCAGAGGAAGTCGATGTATCTGGCTGCGAGTTTGAGGGTCTGTATTTTGCTCAGTTTGTCCGAGGGCAAAGTGGGGATGATTTTACGCAGCGCCGCGAACGCCTCGTTCAGGGACTGCGTCCTCTGGCGCTCCCGCACGTTGGCCATGACGCGCTGCGACTGGATGTCCTCGAAAGACTGGGGGCTGCTGCTGCTGTTGGACTTCTTCCCTCTTTTCCCAGGGGTCGGGCTATCTGAGTCCTCCCCGTTTTTCCTGCTCGGTCTCCTCTTTCTCGCGCTTCTCTTCGGCTGTCTGTCCAGCTCCCCCTCGCTGTTGCTCAGGCTGTCCACTGGAGAGACGGGGGAGCTGCCGGACTCTTCCCCTAGGTTTTCCTCAGACATCTCCACTTGGGTAGAAGGCGGCCAGAAAACGTCCCCCCCCCTCCACCGCTCAAGATTATTCCCCTCTCATGAAGACCCAGAATTAGTCCACCTGTAGGTGAGTTCTGCCTGACTCTGAGGACCCCGCAGTATCCATAGATGTGTTCCTGGTAAGACAACTCTTTTCCGAATCTTGAGTAACTTTGTCAGTTCTTATAGGCTGCAGCGCGCAAACTTTTTTTTAGTGGCTCAGGCGCAGGATTGGACAAGGAGAGGAATTACGCGCAGCGAGGGGCGGGAGCATGTGATCAGTCAGAATGGCTCCAGATACAAATTCAGGGTTGTGAAAAAGGTAGCTGATCCAAATACTGGGGCGCCCACACAACTGTCATGTTCGAGGACTAAAACGTTTAATTGAATAATTAACCAGCATGTGAATATAAGCATTCAAGACACGTGAATGCAACAGATTTATGAGAAATTCTTTTGCATCACTGCTGCAAAAGTACATTTAGTTTGGTGTTCTTCTACCCACATCTGTTTCAGTAAGTCCCATCTACAATTTAGATATATGTTTCTTTATATTTATGTATATAATATGTAATATATAATGTCTGCGTGTATGTATGTATGTATGTGTATGTATGTATGTATGTATGTATGTATGTATGTATGTATATACAAGCTCCCATAAAGATATCATATGATCCCAATCCTCATATTTGACATGCAGCCAGACAGCACATTTTCAGACTTTATCTTGGAGAACTGATGCTTTACAAGCTTATCGCCCATAAGAGTGTATGCTTTTTTTGCTAGACCCAAATAGCACAACCTGGATTTGAAACAGCTGGGGAATAAAGTTGCCCATCTATAAAACAATGCAGGCTGGTTTTACTGAACGTAGTTTCTGGTCTGAGATGGGGGGGGGGTCTGTTTTTAAGAGGCCGCGGTATTTACTGGGTTTGTGACAATATCCATCTTGTTTAGTGGAGGATTACTTTGTTTAGGTTGAGAAGGCCTCAGTCCACGGGAGCCGCATCTGGTTCAGGAAACAGGGGGCAGCCGGGGTCAGAGGTCACACCACCGATGTACATCCATTTACATCCATGTGGAGGCCTGAGAGTGAAGTATTGTTCCAGGAGAAGCATTTCCCCCATTAGTCACTGATACATTTTACACTGACATAAAAGCAAATCCCATCACATCTGACTGACTCATGAATGAACACTCTCATTACATCACCGATCTGCATGCGTCAGCTCTTCAAGCCGGGAAATCTCGTGCATGTTCACATGTGTGGGCAGCAGCTCAAGATCTCTTCAAGATGAGCTCACCTGTGAGGGGGGGGGCTCTGTCCATGGTCCTGAATGCATCACCTGGCCTCACCTGTAAACCCTGAAAAACTCATATTGCTCCATTTTCTTCTTTGTAGTGATAAAAGTAAACCATTTTACTATTTTTACTTAAAGAAATAAACCAAATATGGGTTTTAAGTACCTTTTTTGCCCTTTCTCAATCACAGTTTCACCCCAGTCTGCCCCTTCCATAATCACAAACTAAGTACTAACACATGCATGTATGGAAACAGAGACAGAAAGGCTACTTCAAAAATGGCTTACACTTACTGCTAAATCCATTATTTGGTGTATATCTGGAAGTCTTGTTTGACATACAGTGTCTGTGGGGTTACAGGGACTCTTTAACAAAGAAAATCATGATTTTAATGCTGTAAGTGGATGTGCAAAACTCTTTTTGTCGCAAAATTTGTCTGATTCTTGCACAAGGTTGCGTTGCTTCTTTTCCTTGTCAAGATTTGACAGAAACTTTTCCGTCACAGAGATCCCGCCCAAATGTCCCGCACACATCAGTAGATATCAACACCTAAATTGAGAAGAAAAAACAAGAAAAAAAACAGATTCCAGCCAGAGGTTCACCCTCAGTATCTTAAGGCCTCATCCTGAGGACACGCATCGTCCCCAATTATATAATATTAGCAGAGCAAAACGCAACAGCATTGACACACACTTTACGTCCAGATTTCTTGGCAAATTGCTCTCCGGAGTTCAACTATGTGCTGCTGAAGTGACTCTGAGAAAACACAGCTGCTCTTCTAGTATATGATGTCATCACAGGACAACTCCTCCACTGTTGATCTTTAATAAAGACCAAACTTTCATCAGGCGGTTACGGACTGTCACGGCCCTGGCAATTAACCAGAACACGAGGAGATAAACAGATCCGCTTGTTTTTTCGGTGTCCTTTACCACGCACCGCCGTCCCATCGGCCGGATGAGGTCCTCGCCGCGGGTTAAGGCGAATCCGAGTGTGTATTGCAGACTCGCGCGGCCGCGAGCGACCCCGGGAGCGTCATTAAGTGCCCTTCCCCGGGGTCGTGTCATGACAGACACCACTCAGCCCCCAGGCCTCTCGGTCCGGCCTCAGATCCGCAGAGACCTGTCTATTTTCACTGCCGGAGCGCTAAAAGGCAGCGATTGTCTATCAGCCCACTCATATCTATTGAAACAACAAACCGCAGTCCTTCGCTCGCACAAGGCTCTCCCAGTTGACAGTAATATTCATGTTCACTCCATTAGATGTAAACCGCAGCGGGTCCGGGCCGCCTGTGACAGATCACCTGCGAGAGACGCGGCGAGACAGGGGCGCGCCCTTTTCAAAGGGCAGGCAGGCTCTAATCAAGCCCCGTCCGGTGAGGTCAAGCAGCAAACTTGGATGACAGCAACCCCCCCCCCCCCCGCCCTGCCCCCACCCCTCCACACACACCCCTCCGCAATCCCTGAGAAATCCAGACGTCGTATCAGAGGATTTCTGATAACAGCAGTCCAGTGAGAGAAGCTCTGCAGCGTTCCATTAAGGAGTGGAGGATGAAAACAAGCCCTTTATAAGCTGTCTGGACACATAGGAGCCAGGCCTGCTGAAGTTAGCTGTAAAAGAAAGCCTTTGAAAGCAGAACACTTTGATGTTCCAGGTCCTAATCTCACTTTAAGTCACTATTCTTGTGTTCGAGAACAATTAAACCTTGTCGGGGAGAGGAAAGCCCGCGCTCTCCTGCCATGTCCTCATGACAAAAACGGTTTTTGGGGCTGATTAAGCTGAGGAAGAGCGGCATGAAAGTGTAATGAGTCTTCTATTAGGTCTGCCGGTGTTGTCTTAAAGGCTCTGTGGATATCAGACAGCTCTACCGCACAGTGACACCTTATTAGCCAATAAACCCCCAGTATGTTTTCACAGCTTGATGCGGAGACTGTGGAAGAACGGGGAACCTCACACGCAGACAGACAGACAAACACGCACACACACACACACACACATAGAGAGAGCTCACATTTCATTAGTGCAACTTCAAAAACAACAACGACAACAGCACACAACCCAACAGGAATAGCAGTAAACTTAGCCCACTGAAGACACGGTAGAGGAATCACGGTTCCTCATAGTTGGAACTGTTTCCTGTTGAGATAACCCCAATGAAACGTGTATTTAAATGTCTGGCACCATGGAAAAACCTGTTAATTTTTAGACGGTCCATGTCATTGCCATACAGACAGAAAAAGACAGCAGAAAAGAGAAGAACAATGAAACAAAAGTAGGAACGTCAACATAGGACAATCTCCTTGGAGAAAACTGCACATGCAGCAATGTATGATTTACAGTGCAGTCTCCTACAGGTTCCTCTCAGTTGGACCACAAATTCTCATCCACATCCCAGCGAATATCTTCTCTTGTGTTGCAGCAGTGAAAGAAGCTTTTAGAGTGTCTCATCCAGCCTCTGCAGTCATCTGCTGTGATGTCATCACACACTGCATTCAAGGCAGCCCGAAGGCATATTTGTGTATGTGGCTGCCCATTGTATATTTTCCATGTTAAGAAAACATTCTCAGTGGGATTCAGGAAATGTGAAGTAGGATGAGAGGGAGCATCCTGGATCAGTAGGATCAGCATCCTGTTGTATCTATATCACATGTAATGATGACACATTCAACCATTTTGCATTTCAAGACGTATGCGATGAACTGAAGACATGATAATACATTTTCATCAACCAGACAGAAGCAGGTGATAATAGGAAACAAAAATAATTGTTCATAAATCATTTGCATGGATGCACCAAAGCATTTGCAACATTTTCAGTGAAATGAAAAACAGCTTCTTTGATGAGCACATGTGACACAGTGATGTGGAAAAATGGTAGTTTTGAGAATTTCTATTCTGACTCAAGAAACGTGCCAAAGCGACTCAGAAGAGCTGTAATCCTGCAGACATTCTCTCGAAATAGGTGGGTAAGAATCAAAAAATTTCAGGGAACTCGTCAGAGAAAACAACCTTTTTTGGGTTTTTTTGCACATTTCCCTTCACAATTGAACATTTAACTGTTTCTCCAGGCAAAGGAGAAAATTCCAAACCCCCAGAGGAAATGATGGCACGTGTGCTGTAATGACATCTCATCAGGCCACACCCACATCCAAAAGTGCTCTGCAGGTGCATTTTGGAAATTCCGGAAATAGGATAAATTGCCTTCATGCACTGTTCCCACAAGTGAGCTCTTCTGTTATTGTTTCATATTTTGAGCATAACTGACAAGATGACTTGGCAAAAGCCCCCAGATGGGATGTCCGCACTCGTGCCCCGAATGAGAAACGATAAAAAAAAAAAAAAAAAAAAGAAAGAAAGAAAACGAGCTGTCTGTCGGGACCACGAACAGCTGCGACTTTATCTGGGGCTCAAAGCCCGGGAGGACGCCATGTCCCTCAGAATTATATAACTATGAGCATAGCGCAGGTAGTCCCACGCCGGGCTTCGGGGGTCCCTGAACGGGCCCTGAGAGGAGTGGGGAGGTCAGGGAAAGTCCTCCAGCTGCATAGGAGGATGAATAGCCTGGGGGGGGGGGTCATGGTCAGAGGTGGGGGGAGATAATGGTCCAAAACTGGGGAGATGGATAGACAGATAGACAGATAGACAGATAGATAGATAGATAGATAGATAGATAGATAGATAGATAGATAGATAGATAGACTCTACATTCAACCTCAGCAGGTTGTAAATTATGTCAGGTAGTGAAGACCCAAACGGCTGATCTGCAGCTGTGTTCCCATCTCCCCCAGATTTGTGCTCACCTCTGCTTCTCCCTGTGTGTCAGTCACTCCTCCTCCGCCTCCTCCACTCAGGGCAATCTGTCAGGACACAATAGGCTACCTCTCCAGCTATGTTGTTTTTGAAATGAGACCCCCCCCCCACCTTTCTCCTCCTCCTCCTCCTCAGCCCGTTTGTTCTCTGTTTGTTTCCTGGATGCGATGCTGTGCTCTTTACTCGTTCATCGGAGGAGAGGATCTGTGCTGCTGCTGCCGCCGCTGCCACACACTCGGGGATGAAATCGGTCGGGCTGAAGGTCTGAGGACATTGACATGGATTTCTCCAGGACGGCTCATGCAAACCTAATCGGGTCACCAGTGGAACCAGTTGGGAGGACTGGTGCTGGCCAGGTGTCTCCGATTTGTTGAAAGTATGATGCTGTTGGAAAGTGAAGACATCTGTACAACCATGAGGGAGAGTTCTTACAACACAAAATACTTTTTTTTTTTTTTCCTCCCCGTGTCCGATTAGAAGGCGCTCCACCATTTTATTTGTGCCGCGGAGTCGGCGAAGCTCGTTGAAGAACATCTTTTTAAAAGCTCAGGCGTTATTAAAACGTTCTGCCGCGGCCCTCCACATTCTCATCATTCTCGGCTCTCCTCCATCTGGTTTTCAGATCACCGACCAACTGGGAGCGTCATGGTTGGTACATCAGATCTGTCAGCAGACGTGCTCTCTGCACACCCCCGCAGGATCGCAGCCCACCTGACCAAACTACACCCTCGCAGATAGGATACGATCACATCAACATAAATAAACCGGTCTCGGGGGCCGACCCCATTCACTCTCACCTGATCTGGCACCCCGCTGCTGTCGCCCTCTCGGATGTTTACATTGTGTCTTCTCTTTCATAACCGCTGTGTTCTGCCATGATGGAACTCTGCGAGGCTGGTTGATGGAAAAAGTGAGAGCGAAGCGAGGCATCCAGGGATGTGGATGGTGATTACTCACAAAGCTGCTCTAAAGGTCTGCCAAACACTCCAGGTTGTTTTCTCTCTCTTTTTTTTTTTTTTTCCCTGTGAGTCATTCAGTAACAGAGCTTCCTCCTTCCCAGCGGTGGTCATGGGAAGAGGCTCCGAACAGGCTGTTAGTCAGCAGAAAGGCATTGAACTCCGGGCAAAAATCAACACCTTGTAACCTGCACCACAAACACTGGAAGCTAAATATGGACATGTTAAACATTACAAGCCGACAGTGAGAACTCCGCTCGACAGTTGGTGTAGTAATTAAAGCAAAGAGTAACTAATTTAAAGGACTTTCTAACTTTTCTCTTTCTCTTGATGCATGGGCCACTGACAAGGTAACTTCACCCCCCCCCATTTTATCCCATGTCTTTCATTAAATGCTGGACTTTATCAGCTTCCACATCATCTATTACCAAATTACTGCGGTACAATGAGGAAAGGAAGGCGAGCAGAGGGAAGTGTGGTGGTCTCGGAGACACCGCCAGCACCTCGTGTGTTCATAAATCACAGGGCTAATAAATTGAAAGCTAAATGACTTCTTGCCCTCGACATATATCACGGAGGCAAAGCAAATGAAGCCCTGTATACCCCAGAGGACAGAGGAATGCTTCTGTTCATAACAGTGATTTGTGGATGGCTCTCCTGCTGTAGGAGTTAAAACAGGCCTGTTTAGTGCATTACGGCCCTGTTAAAAAAAAAAAAAAGAGATGCATTTTGTTGTTTTTTTGGAAGGAAAAAAGACATCCAATAAACTTGACATCTTTGTTTTTCATGAACATTCTTCATCAACGTAGAATTGGTTTAGATTGACTCACACGTGTGCATTAGTAAATCACATGTTATGGTATTTTGTAATCATTAAACAGGTATTTGGAAGACGAACCAATGAGATTGTTACTGATTAACAAAAACCATTCACTCAAACCACTTTACGCCAGTACTATAGTGACATCTTGTGGACTGCATGCGCCAAGTCATGTTATTTTTCCAGTTAAGTATTTTTTATCTGCGAGTTAAATACAAAATACCGTTTTGAATTTAACTTTTAATGCGTGTTTAACTGAGGTATATTACAGGTTATAAAATTATTTAAAAAAAACCCCTAACTTTGAAGGGCTGCTATGACTTCAGCCAAGTAGATGAAATAAAGACTCCCATTTTTCTTGGCAGATTGGTGGGATGATGACTGGATGAAAGTGCAATTTCAGCATTTTCTTTCAGCTCTTAAAGTAAACAAAATCAGGCCTCCAATCTGAGCCCTGCCCGAATCACCAGACCACATCCAGGAGCTGTGATTTGCTGTGATTGGTCTCACAGTGCCCATTGTTCTGATGAGGAGATGCATCAGTCAGGAGCTCTGCGCCACACAGCACTAAAATAATGAGGATTTACTGCGTGCGTACCTCAAACTGTGTGTGTGTGTGTGTGTGTGTGTGTGTGTGTGTGTGTGTTTGTGTGTGTGTGTGTGTGCATGCGTGCGTGTGTGTTATGTTGGGTATGTGCCTGTATGCATAATTGAAATTTTTATTTGACTGCTGCTGAACATTCACACAATGAAGAAGACACTTCTTTGGGTGCAGGTTTGACAGGAACGTGAGACCCATTTGAAAAGCTAATGTTTCAGATTTGTTGATAAGGTACAGCAGCAGCTCTGCACCGGGAAACAAAAAGCTACACACACACCGTAAAAACACGTTTCCATTGTATTGTTTCACAGAGAACAGACTGTCCAAGTATGAATGAGAAACATTTTTACGGTATGACTACAAAGACTTTTTCTGTGAGTAAAAAAAAGACAGGCAATTTATTTGATGTGGACAATAATAATGATTCACTCTAAAAGAATGGATGAGTAAGTGAAGTGTCAAAAAACGTTAGCTGTTTAAAGGTTGTGGTGATTTTACTGTGGCTTTTTTTAATGTGCCTGATCCATTAATGCGTTCAGCAGAACTCCCCTACATGGAAATGCATCAGAATTCTGGTGGTTAAAGCCGGAAAAAAAAGAGTTGGATTAAAGTAGCTGAAGTTAAAAACATGGGCCTATTAAAAAAAAAAAAAAAAAAAAAGCTTGCACACAGTTGTTCCGAATAAGTAAAATACGATGATAAAAACTTTCCCTCTCCAGCACAGACAATTGCAACATTGCAAAGACTTTAAAACTGTTAAACTTTTACCAGTTTTATTAAATGACATCAATATAAGTTTAATATAAACACATCTAGACCACTCAAAAGCTAAGTGTAGAAAAACACTGTTATCCAACAATCCAAGTCAATGGCTAGATACTGAGTACAAGAATACTCATTCTACTATCAAAGTGAGGACTTTTTAGGTAGCGAGGACATTTTGGCTGGTCTGCACAACTTCAAAGGACTGTTTGAGGATTTTAAGGTTGAGGTTAGAACTGGGTTTAGGTCAGGGTCAGGTTAGTAGGGATGGTTAGGTTTAGTGTGAGGGACTGGGGAATGCATTATGTCCATGAAGTACAAAGATGTGTGTGCATGTGTGCGTGTTCGTGTATTTGCTACATATGCTCATTCTACTGGCAACGTGAGCATTTTTGTCAAGTGGGGCCGTTTTTAAAACCACATATTTGAGTTTTTTATGTTTTTCTTTTATTTAGGTACCTGGAGGACTACTCCATTAGAAATGCATCATATAATATGCAATATAGTAGGTCTTAACAAGATAGTCTTTAATATGCTACAAATGTAAAACCCATAAAGATCATCTCCATTATGTGCTCAGGAATGACTGAAAATTTACATCTTTTGTAAACTCAAAGATTTTTTATGCTCTTTTTTAAAAATGTTAATACAATTTGCAGACACAAGTAAGTTTTATGAATAAATTCTCTTCTTCTACCTCTGGTGCACCTGAAATTGTTTAATGTAAAAAATAACTGACACCGAATAATGAAAACCTCTAATGATCAGGAAAAAAATCATTACATCAGGATTAATAACCCTCACGCCCCTGGGCTGTTGGTGTTAGTGTCTGATATACTCAACATAAACATGCATGGTTTTATGTTAATTAAGCTGTGACAGAAAGAGATTGGTGTGTGTGTGTGTGTGTGTGTGTGTGTGTGTGTGTGTGTGTGTGTGTGTGTATGGTTTGCCGTAGGTGTGGATTTATATTTATCTCAGCAGCACCTGCCACTTGCAGCAAACCTGTTGTTCCAGCTGTGAGCGTGCTCTCCGATTGGCTTCTGTCGCGTGTCCTGACCACTCTGAGCTTCACCGCTGCTTCCAGCCTCTGTCAGCTTCCATCGCTGTGACAAAGCAAACAAACTTCCGACTAAGGTTTCTTTTATTTACACCAGCCTTTCCCCTTCAAGTACAACAGTTCCTCTGAAGAAGTGAGGGCACTCTTGTTCGAGAACATCCTCATTCTTGATTTATTTCATCTTTATTTCCTTCATGTTCCCAGAGTTGATGCAATCTATTTTTTTTATATCCTGTGGACTCACCTGCTCCCATGTCCCTTAATCCATCCTCTAAATCAGGGATGTCAAACCGCTTCCACAAAGGGCCGTGTGGCTGCAGGTTTTTGTTCCAACCAGTCAAGCACACCCAGTTTGACCAATAAGCTGTCTGAAGACTCAGATGAGTTGATTAAGTGAGTCCAGTCTGGTGTGCTGCTGCTGGGTTGGGACGAAAACCTGCAGCCACACGGCCCTTTGTGGAAGCGGTTTGACATCCCTGCTCTAAACTACCCCCCCATTATATTCCACTATTTATCTCATTTAGATATGATGTATGCATAACTGCCCTAGAATCTTTCAGTAGTTGTAGATTCTTGATTGAGTTGATACATACCCAGATGCCCACAGCTATAGGAGGAAGATTTAATGTTAATTAATCACTAGTGTTTAGTCCCGTGACCTGTTTCTCACAGGTCTGAGCTTCAGGTCATTAAACCAGTAAACCTCAGGACTGGTGCTGGATTTATGTTAGTAGTGTTTCTGTAATGTTCTATAACTGGAGGTGAATCTCTCTGCCTCTGTTACACAAAGCCCTCTTCATCTGATGTACGCTCTCTGTGGCGCCTTGTCAGTGAGTTGAGGTTAGGTCAGTGGAGCAGGCCGAGCCCTGTTTGCCAAAGACCTCACAAAGGTCTCGGCTGAAACTGGCTTATACAAACAGTGGGGAGAAAGGCAAACAGCCGGAGAGAGGAAAACAGCGACACCTCAGAGGAAAGTCATTCTCTGGGTAAAAGCAAAATAAAACACAAAAGGTTTGAATAGATCTGTTTATCAAACCTTGTAAAACACTTCAGTACCACTTCTGTTATATGAAACTTTTAACATTTGGCTTTCACTTACACGCAACATGTAAACACAATTAATTTATGATTTATATGTCACCTGGCTCTTGTTTTTTTTTTCTGCACCTTCCTTCACAATAATAGCACAAACAACCACATTTACAGTACAGTACATCTACAGCAGGACAACATTCATTACTGTTTGTTTCATGGCATCAGGAAACTTTGGCAAAACATTCATGACATCTATGGATCGTCAGTATGAAACGGTGTTTGTCAGCAACATTGTTCACATTTGTCAGTTCTATTCACGACCTGTACTTTTATCCGTGTGGGCTTGTTTCCCTTGTGGGGTCACGGGGAGGGTGCTGGAGCCTATCCCAGCTTCAGCTGCTTCCCAGCCCAAGCTTCCCTACGGACCGAGCTGGGAAGCATCCAACAGCCCACCGTAATATCCCACAGAAATAAAATTATACATATAAAAATAGAATGGTTAATGGGTAATCAAAAAAAAAAAAGTGATTACGCTACATGGCATTACACTTAGATACATAAATAACAACCAAAAAAAAACCTGTGCTCATCTAAATGCGTGCATTTAAAAACATCCAGTCTGGTTGAAATTCCTGCCAGGCTGGACAGCTGAAGCGTTGTCCTCTTAAACAAAATTGCACTGAATATTCAGCATTGAAGAACAGACATGTTGGAGATGATTGTTTTTTTCACAGTTCTGTAAGACCTCTCACTACGTGAGTACAGGGCCAGTCCCACCTCGAGACTCAGTCAGTGGCTTCATAACAGAGAGAACTGGGCTAAAGTCGACGCTAAGAAGGCCAAAACAAACGTTGATCACCAGCTCCCTCCCGACTCTCTCCTGAAGTGTGCGGAGGTCGCCGGCGCTGCGTTAAAGCTCAGGGATCCTGAAAGGCGGCGTCTCTGAAGCTCTCCAGGCAGTTGACCGTGACGAGGACGCCGGTCAGCTGCCTCCACTGTCTGGTGACGGGGCTTTTCATCTTGTCTAAGATCAGGTGCAGATCCTGGATCATGTCCTTGTAGCCGTCACCGTAACGCACGCTCCAGGAGTACAGGAAGTCGTAGGCGGGCTTCCACATGGACTAAACCGGAGCAGGAGATACAGAAATGAGGACGGCGTTCATAATGTCATTTTCGGGTCGCCGGCGCTGAAGCGTCGCGCTGACCTGGGAGCAGACTTCTCCGTTCTTCCCTCGGTGAGGCGCCTCGTAGCTCGCTATGTGAGCGCTGGAGAGCTTTCCTGTTTTCTCTGCCAGCTCCCTCCATCGGACGCCCAGCTCCACGGCGGTGGACAGGATGACCGTGTCCCGAATCACCTGGGCCACGAGATTCACGGAGTCCATCCTCAGCAGGCCCTGAAGGTGTGAAGCACAGCAAAACGTCACAAAGGCAACCCCCCCCCCCCAAAGGCACGACACGAGCAATGGGCCGCGCACCCACCATCAGGAGCTCGTGGAGAAACTTCCTCTTGGTTCTTTCCATGTGGCAATCTTCCTTCAGCTTTTCCAAAACGCAGGCCACTTTGTCGGCTTCCGTTTCGGTGCACCTCCGTAAGATGGCGTCCCCGGGGAGGCGGCTGTAGCCTAGCGCGTGGGCGAAAGCTTCCCAGCTGGTTATGTGTTCGGTGACCAGCGTCTGGATGGAGGAGTACATGTACGTGAGCTTCCGGAAGGGCATGGTCATGTTGTCCAGGAGGACCTCTGTGGACAGTTGTATTCCAGTGAAGTCGATCACTTGGTCTCTGGTGATGAGCTTGACATTCTTGCAGTGCACCAAGCCGGTCCGGCCCCGGAGGAAGCCCACGTACCACTCCTTGACTTTCAGGTTGCCCACCGACCTGACGGTCTCCTTGGAAAGGAGCGCCACGGTGTCACCCTTGAAGTACTCCAGGAGGTAGTCCACGCGCGGCTGGCGGAGGACCGACTTCAGCGCCACGCCGTACCACTGCAGGCCCACGAGCCTGTCGGCGAACGCGGTGAAATCCGGGCGCTCTCTTCGGGTATCGGCGAGGTCCTCGCCATTTCAACGCGCTTCTCAAGTGGCTTCGCCGCCCGTTTTTCCAACCTGATGGGAGCGGCCGGAGGCGAAGGCACTTTGAAACGCGCCACAGTCGCGGAGTCTGGTTCCCGCACTTGCAGGTCTAACTTGAAAGGGTTCATTTCCTGGTTGCTGGGACACGACACCGCGACGGGGAGATGCAAAATAGTCCCTATTTTCAGCTGACTTTGCCTCACTTCCTTCAGCTTGTCCTCAGGTTTGATCTTAAAGGCGGAGTCTGTCAGGCCGATCCCGATGTGCAGGTCGTTCACTCTCTCTGGATTGAATCCGTGCTTCCCCCAAAGCTGCAGCACGAGAGGAGGAAGGCTTTTGTTCCCTTTACAGATGACTGAAAATGGAAGCTTTGGCGGGACGTCCTCGTGGCAGCAGACCACCACGACAAACTTGAAGGACGGGTGGATGTACCTGGGACCGTAAACCGCCAACACGACCTTGCGGTTCAGGTAATCCCACACCGAGGTGGCGGGCGGCTGGATCGCCGAAGCCTCCGCGACCGCGATCACAAAGAAGTGCGTCCTCAGATCCCGGATCTTCACCTGCATCACGTTGTTGTGGACGCTACAGTCGCTCACTTTAAGATAGGGTCCTTCCCGCTTGTTGGACACCAGGCCGTTCACAGAGGCGATCACCTGACTCAGCGCGTCGCTCTTCACCTCCCCGGAGAGTTTGATCTCCAGAGTGATGCCCTCCTTCATGTTGATGTTGCTGAGGACCACCTCAACCAGCGGACTCATGGTCGTCTCATAGATGTTGTTGAGTCCAGGAGGAGGGTCCAACATTGATTTCAGCGTGACCTCCTGGAATTCTCCAGGAGGAACGTGGCCCTCTGGGATGTGGATCTGGATGTCAGAGTGTGGTATCCGCACTGAGCCCCCGGTGTGGCCGATCCTGGAGATGACCTGGGAGTCGGTGGCCTGGGTCTGAGCCCAGCCTGGACTCCGGCTTATCAGGTTTAAGTCCAGACACGAGCGGGTGAGTTGCCTGTGGCTTAGCCAGGCCATCTTGTAGGCCTCTCTGTCGTTCTTTAACCACTCAAAATCTGGGTTCAGGACAGGTCCGGGCGGCTTGAAGCTGTTCTGCCGCTTTACCATTTTCGTCTCCAGACCATTCCGGATGTCTACGGCGCTCCTCCATCTCCCGGATTTGTTGGTAACTCGGTTCCTGTCCTCCAGGAAGTCTCCAAGGCTGCCTTCATCAGACGATGTGCTATTGACATCCTCTTTACTCGTCTCCAAGCACTTCTGTGTGTCTTCTCCTTTCACATCTGTTTTAGAAACTTCCCTGCTGCGATGAATTATGTCATCTAAGAAAGGATTTGATCCTGATAGTTTTTCCCAAAAAGGATTTTTTGATTGCGATGAAAGTGAGACTTCCGGTTGTAAAGGTGGCCCTTCAGATTTTTCTGTCCCGCCTGTGAAAATGTTACAGGTGGGTTAGAAAGACTAAAATTACAATTGAAGTGTCCAATTCAAATTAGGACTTTACCTTTTAGGTTATCAATCAAAACTCTGTCATCCAGATCGATCAGTGTCCCCTCAGATTTACTCCTGATGAGACTCCCAGCACAATTGAAGGACTTTGTTCTTCCAGCTGCCATATTTTAAGCTGTAATCACAGGTAACACTATTGTTCAATCACTGTTATTTGTCATTTCATCTGCAGCCCCTTTACTGATAAATTGATACAAACCAATGAAAGGAAAAAATGATAAAACAAAATTTTCTTTGGAATTTAATGACAAGTGTTATTATAATGGCCTTAATTACCACCTTTAATTAACACACACCTGGTAAGTGACCCAACTTAGTTTTATATTTTCACTGATTAAACATTGTGCTGTTTAAATAAATTGAGAGCAATCAAAGGCATAATATAATAAAGGTAAACTAAGCCAAGAAATTATAAAACTGACGTATTTAACCGCGCTTTTTAACTAATTTAAACTGGGAAACTTAACATTAGCCTGTCTGATTTCTTATAAAATATGTTAATCAACCAAATATATTAGGGATAGATGAAAATAAGACATGCAGCAGCAAAAGGTACAATGCCAGACATATGAAAAAGGCTGTTGTTCTCTCCTACTTCTCTTTTTTCAACTGTAATGACCCCCGGGCGTTTGGCCAGAGCTTATTGTCTATTACAGATACTGTTCCACAGAAAATGGCATAAAGAATGAACTCTTCTCTCTGTCTCACTTGTTTGTGTAAAATGAAACTGTTCATTCACGACTTGTCACAGTGAGTCAGTCATTAATAATGTGGTTTCCTAAACGAGCGCACAAGAACAGGTTGGTCTTGTCAAGCCCTCAGACACTGGTTAACGCTTCTCTGCTTGGATCAAAGCAAAAACACCAATACACTGTTTAAGTATGCTTCAATCGTATGATATAATTAAAATATTAAGAAAATTATATTACGAGAAAGTGTCAGGCAAACGTTATGTTCGTAGTACATAAATCGCATAATCAGAATCACAACTAAATCATAATAAACATTTAGGATAAAGTAATAATCAAATACAGTTTATTAAATTAATTAATAATCATGAAAAAATCAAATATAATTTTAAACAGTCTATATTAATGTTACACATATTCCAAGCCCAAATAAAACAAAAGTGGCAAAATAGCAGCTAGAATCAGACAACAGCCTGAACAAATTATATTCTTTAGTTACACATTAATATTACAGACCAGGAGCCGTCCTTGTGATCTCAAGAGTGGTCAAACACGGGGGAAAGGCGTGATCTCACCGTCGGCATGAGAAGATCGTATTTTCCCTCTGGTGCGTTTGCACGAAAAATCCACTACGATCACTGACAGGTCTTTTCCTGGGCGTGTGTATGAGGTTTGGCTCTTCTTACAGCGTGACGTGTTTGGAAGTCTGTGTTTTGAACCGAGGCAGACGTTCTCGGAGGAGTGGCCTGTCGGCGTTTGGAAACTACATTACCCACAATGCAAACGCCTGTTTACGTAGGCGACACTGAAACTCACCGGCTGACCCACCTGTAGTTTCGACAGGAGAGAAGATAATGGTGATAAACGTGTTACGGTTTTAAATAAGGGCTGTTCCATCCGATTTCAGTTATTGCTGGTTGTTTGGTGGATAGTAATTATAAAAGCCCATATTTGCACAGCAGGTTTGGGCGTCCACATAGTTTTCTAGGTAATTTGCTAGTTAAAGCAAGTGGCCTCTTGTGTGTGTGTGTGTGTGTGTGTGTGTGTGTGTGTGTGTGTGTGTGTGTGTGTGCGTGTGCGTGTGTGCGCTTCATTCTTCCTGAGCTCCCTTCAGGACTTTATTGATCTCGCTGTGTTACTCAGTGACTGGAGATAAGGTCAAAATGAGCTGAGCTTAATCTCGTCAGGGTCAAGAGCCACGTTATCTCACGAAACAGGTAGCTCACATTTACTGTGATGCACCAATGAATAGATCACTAACAGCCTGTCCACACTTTACACTTCGATTAGAGATGAAACAAGAGTCATGCAACAGGAACCCACTGTCTTAGCCTTCAGAT
The DNA here is from genome assembly GCA_911728415.1 of Lagocephalus sceleratus. NCBI lineage: Eukaryota > Metazoa > Chordata > Actinopteri > Tetraodontiformes > Tetraodontidae > Lagocephalus > Lagocephalus sceleratus. Next base: position 4,497,633 of record CAJVRN010000126.1, read on the forward strand.
GTTCAACACCTGGGTGGTTTGAGGGTTTTTTTTTTTTTTTAAAACATATCTGAACACTTGTGATCAGTCTGGTTTTTGTCCCCGGGGCCTTTCCTTTTATTCTAAAGCAGACTGGATCTGAAGGAATGTAACCGTGCATTCCCCAGCAGGTCACATATTTGGTGTTTGCAAATTGTGGCTGCAGCACTCTGCAGACACTTCTGCAGGCTGCAGAAGAAACGAACATTTTCCTTAAAGTAAAGGAAACCTATGATTATCTGAATGTAAATGTGTCGTAGCTCCAACCTGTAGCTGGGTTAATAAAAAGCCAAACCGAATTTGCAGGCGAGGCCGGAGTTGACATGTGTCTGCCGCTAGGGGGGGCCGTTTCCCCACCAGCCCTTCAGGCAGACTGCACCGAAGCACAAGAAGGAGCTCAAAGTTTCAACTTTGCCACAAAGAGAACGTAGAGCCTGCGTCTGCACCGAGACAGTCAGACACGGCGCCATGACGACGCTGTCGATTCTCCCCGTATTCGCCCCCCCCAGTCCATCTCCTGTGAGAGGTCACCGTGTCAGCCACGCCGCCGCTCTCCTCGAGAGGCCTGACGCCAGAGAGCCTGTTAGTGAGAGTCAAAGCGAAGCTCCTCCAGGAGCGGTGGAGCGCGGGCCGTCACCCCGGAGCAGACCTCCTGGCGTGATCGAGCCTTTCAGGCTGGACGGCCCAGTAGCTGCAAACATTTCAGAGGCCCTTCGCTACCAGTATCGGGCGATGTGACGTCCCCAACTGAAGCAGCTGTTCGAGGGTTTCAGGCAGCAGCGGGCCGACGGACGCGTCCGTTCTGCCGCGAGGAAGCGTTCTGCAGGCCGAGCAGAGCTTTCCTCGTTTTTTTTTTCGCTTTTTTTCTGAGGCTGAGTCTCTACACGTTCCACTCAGCGATCAGACAGGTGAAGCGGCACCTGTGATATACCGTAAATTGATCTAAATTGGCGAACACATTGTGTGGCGTCGGCCCCGTCCGCCTAGCAGCAGCCGTGTTAATTATTTTGACCAACCTCGCCAAATTGCCGTTCCCAGGCGAGCGGTTGGTTTGATGATAGTGTCAGCGCGGCCGGCGGTTTTCAACCACAAGGTTGGCCACAGATGCGTCGCTGGTCAGAGGTGCGCAGGCGGGATCGTTATTTGCTTTGCAGCTTTGGAAAAATCCATCGCGTGCTATCAAAATGAGCTTCTCCAGCTGGCTCCTCTGCGCGTGCATTTTAAGAAAGCTGAGTGCTGTACACGAAGGTTGATGTTATTTATTTTTCGTGTTTTCTCTGTGATTGGAGGAATGTTGATCTAAGCACAGTGAGACTAAATGCTGACCAAAAGTATGGTCATGTTCATGTAATATTTCCACATATACCTTAAACATAAGTTTATGTTTTAATATGGTTGGTTTGTGACAGGACATTCAACTGTTCAATGACAATGGCCCGGTAAGTATATTTATGTTGCTACTATCAAGCTGTTTGTGCTATGTGACACTAACCTAGGTGATAATGTACATACTTATGTAGGTGGTAATAATAAAAATGCAAATGCATTCTTAAACTCAGAGAAGTTGTGCCAAAAATTGTGCTAAAATGAAAACAATCATTATTATTTGCTCTCTTTACTGCTCTACTGTAAATTGTAAGATTTAAATTGTTATATAAAATTTACCAAAACAAAAATACTGTAATCTGTGCTATTTAACAGGGTTTTGAACTACTAAAACACTCAGAATTCAGAGGAATCGTTTCCTTGTTTTGAAGATATTCATTCTATATACTTCTCTGGTAATCTTTTACATTCTTAAAGTCAAATAGTTTTTGGTTTAGTTGTGTTCAAGGGTTCTGTCAGTGCAACATTTCCTGCTTCCTGCAATCGTGGGTTTGTAATTTATCCTTTTTTAGACTTAAGAAGACAATACAGCTGAGGAAAAACTTTAATTATTGAAGATTGTGTGGGGGTGCTGGACACAGACTGATGAAATGTCACACATTATATATTTAAATCATTGTTTTTGCGCTATGGTCTGATGAGTCAAGGTCTACGTTTGTCAGAGAGCAGCCTAAAATAGTTCTTTAAAATCAAATGACACCACCATATTACCAGATTTTGTGACGATGGATGAAGTGTTTTGATGCAGTATTTCGTAGTGTTTTATTTGGTTAAAGCAAAGAATATTGATATTTTTAAACTTTGAATGAAATGACCAATAAACCCGATTTTCCATTTCACTTTAAAGTGGTGTTGGTTTTTAGGCCGCTAGATGGCGCTTTAGGTCTGTATTGATGAAAATGACAGAAGTTAAAACGTGGTGTTTTTTTTTTTCTATTCACGGCAATCGATTACAAAGGGCAGAAAGAAAATCGTGTTTTAAAATGTCTTTTCACAGGGCATGTTGTAAATTAAATAAATGGATATATTCACGTTTCAGTAATCTATACTTCGAGATGCTTGGAGCTTCCACATTTGACCTGAACGGACGTTGAAATTTGATGCGGTAAAGTCTTAGAAATTACAAAAATCAAACAATAAAACCAAGTAATCTTAAATAAATCAGTTAAGATTATAAGTAGTTAAAACAGAAGGCACAGTTTGACAGCAGCTTTAAAACACTAAAGTGCTGGAACGCCATTATTTTGATATCAGTAAACTACCATCTTTACAAGACCGAATAATTGCTGAATCCAACTAAATTGTTTAGACACGTATATTAATAACTTTAGTAACCTAAATAATATAGATTTGCTCTACATCATACCATTATTTGTAGGCCTATTTAATAAAGTTGCGTGCTTCAGAAGAACGTGGGTGCAAAGAAAAGAACTTTAAATTTAGACATTGCGGGAAACGATTAAATTCAAAATGTAGAACATACCGGTTATTTTGTTATTTATGATAATATTATCATAAATATATCGATATATTATTCTAACCAGTTGACTGCGCTAAATTCAAAACGCCACAAAGACGGATATTCCGATTCAATCAGAGATTTTGAGATTAAAACATGCTTTTCTTTACAGAATTTTATCTTAATAATATGCCTCGTTTAATGGTTTAATTTTTGCATTTGGTTAGAAATCTAGGACAGGCCTTGGGACAGGCTTCTTTCAGGCCGTCTCACCTTTATGGCCTGAAAAAGTCATTTTTTTCTTAAAAGTTGGAGGCAACAAGTTGGATTATTTCACATAGGAATGAATCAATAAACGTTACTGGATTATCCATTTAGAATCCTCGAATAGTTCAAATCAAATTCCTTTATGAAAATAACACAAAACGATACTTTAACAATTACAGAAACGGATCGATCAACTGCCTCTGAATTCATATCTGCACTTTATTGAGTGGCTTCAGTTTTTTTTAAAAAAAAGCCATTCTCGAAAAAAAAATCTCATTGTAAAATTAAAATCACTTTACAACATGCGTCTTTAAATTAAATGAATAGGTAAACAGTAAATGATTTCAAAACCTTACAAATAAATTCAAAGTGCGCCTAATGATAGACCCCCTAAATACAAGAAAAAGTCGTGGTTAAATATAACTCCCCACAAATACATTTCATATCATGTCCAAGAAAAATCAAAGTACATTTTCCGTATATTTTCAAATATTTACTAGAGTCCATATACAACTAGAAATACCTATACAAAATCGTCTCCTGGGCAAATACATGACTCACCTTTACACTGGGCTGTAATTATTCTAACCTACATTTCTTATATGTACAACATCATTTCGCAGCCAAGTGAAGTAACCACAACTTCCAGGCTGTGGAGGACATCGCAATATGTGATATAAACCTACAACTGCACCATCTTTACGTCTCCCGTCATACATCTTTACATCCTCTATGGACGAAACAAAGAAATAAAAAAAAAAAAGAAGAGAATATCTTCTGCTCTGTCATAAAGTGCCACAGTTTGGTTCTGGATGTGTTTAACAGCAGTAGCACAAGTCGCAATGTTCTCTGTCCTTTGACGTTTCGGATTTCCCTAAAATATCAGGCGATAGTTTAGGAGAGCTTCTGCCCTGACACACCGCAGATGTTTAATGAGAAGATTCTCATGACAGATGTGGGAGTGTGGAATTCTGCCTCGACAGCCGAACAGTCAGAGTAACGTTGTGGTAACGTTATATATATATATTTTTTTATTTTTCTTTAAACGGCGACACTTAAGCATTTTTTTTGTTGTTGCATACATTAAGTATGTCCACTTCCACGTCCTCTCGGACATGTTCTGTCAACAACACTTTGTTGTTTTTACAGTCTCACTTCGGAGGAGGTTTTAGAGGCCGTTCATGCCTACTCCCTGGTTTGCCTCGGGTGGGTGCAACAGGTCGGGGGAATGGCACGGAGGGCTGCCCGCCGCGCTGTGCTCGCTGTCGGTGTCGCTCCCTCTCTTCCCCCCGCTGCCCCCGGAGCCGGAGCCGGCGGATCCCCCGGCGCTGTGAGTTTTTACGTGTTTACTAAGGTGGTCGCTGCGCATGAATCTCTTGTTGCACACCGGGCAGGCGAACCTTTTCTCTCCGGTGTGCGTGCGTAAATGTCGCTGGAGCTCGTCCGAGCGCGTAAACCTCTTCCCGCAGAAGAGCCAGTTGCACACGAACGGCCTCTCGCCGGTGTGCCACCTCAAATGCGCCTTCAGGTGCGACGTTTTGCCGTAAACCTTCCCGCAGCCGGGGATGTGACAGCTGTGGAGACCTTTCCTCCGGAGGCTTGCGCCCGCCGGCCCGAGTCTCTCCGCCTCCTGGCAGTTGGGGCAGTCGCAGGTGGCTCTGCCCGAGTAGCGCCGGGAAGATGACCTCGGAGACCCCGCTAGAGACGCAGGTGGACCCCCGGAGAGCATAGTCCCACCTGTGCCGGCTAACGGAGACGGACTTGTGTCCGGGTACGAGGACAGCACCGGTTTGAAACCGTCCATCAGATGCTGGCCAGTTGTCAACAGGTGCGGCGAGGGATTCGTGCTGAAAGCCGAGTGGCTCAAACTGGAGTAATCAGAATTATATCCGCCCAGGGGAGAGTGCAAGGAGGTCTGGAGTCCACCGGAATGTAAGGAGGTTTGTAGTGCCGCTCCGTTGGGATTTTGAACGTCAATCCAACCCGCTCCCATATCCCACCACGCGGACGCCCCGGTTGTTCCCACATCTCCTGTGGGGATACCGGGGTGAGACGACTTGAACCAGGAGTCGTACGGATGCGCAACGCTCATCCTTGGATAGATGCCCTGCAAGCTGTCCACGGAGGTGTGCACCTTGGAGATGAACACCGGCTGGTGGCTGGACTCTTGCGAGCTGTTGGAAACGGAGGCTTGGAACACGGAGTAATCGTTCCCAAAGTGTGAGCTGGACGTGGTGCCGGGCGTGAGGGAAAAGGCGCTGGATCCGTTGGAGCCGTTGGTGCCGAAAGAGTCCGAGATGCCGGTTCCGTTGCGGGACACCCCGAAGCCGGACAGGCCGGATCCGAGGCTGCAGCTGCTCGCGGCGGCTCTTTTCCACGGGTGAAAGCCTTTTCCAAACGACGAGGAATTATCCGAAATAGTGGAGGGCGAAGGGCTCGGACTCCCTATTTTGTTGCATGTTGCAGCTAACATGGCTAAAGGAGTCGATCCCAACCTCGGCTCCTCCTGAGAGCAAAAGGAAGCAGTAAGAGACTGGTCAGTCCAACAAGTTTAACAGGTTCATGACTGGCATTTGTGCGCAATAGTTCACCCCCCCCCCCCCTCCGCAAAGACTGAAGAAGTGAAATAATGTCAGCAAAGGCTTCAAAATCATTGGAAATTGCAGTGCAGTGTTATTGCGTTAATGTCATTACCTTTCAGTAGAAAACTTAAGCAACTGGGAGCGTTTACAGACCGAAGGACAGGGCGCCAAATAAAACACGCATGCTCTAGAACCAGCAGGACGGAGTTAAATCCAGTTTACAGGCTTTCTCGGATGACCACTTGCTGGAAATATGAGCGAGCGGCTACCTTCGCTGGGACTTTTGCGCCTGCTGCAAGTTTAATCCCCGTCCGGCCGCACAATGACAAGAACCAATTAAACCAGTAAGAAAGTCCTTTCGACTCACCCCTAGAAGTGAAGTTGCCATCACACAAAAAACACTGCCCTCCTCACAGAATCTTTTTATATTTATGAATCAGAGCCACTGTTTTTTTTAGAGGTGCGCAATACAATGATGTGTTCCGCCCATTCTTCCACAATTGTAGGCTCCTCTCCGGCTTTGAAGTGCCGCTGTGACACGGGCGTCCAATCAGCGGCCGCGTCCCGCCGCACCGCCACATACGACCGTGAGGTCATCAATAGAGCCCCCTCAGACAGCTCTCCACCCTCGCCCACCCCCACCGCCGCCCCCTCCATAATAAAAGACAGCGGAAGGAAGGTAAAGTTAAATGAGAGCGAATTAAGAATGAGGTATTGGGGTGGGTGGGGAGGGGAATGGGGTGGGGTGGGGTGGGGGCACTTGTTGAAATTTTTTTTTTTTTTTTTTTTCTTTCTTTTTTTTTTTTTTTTTTTAAACCGAATATCGGGTTATAAATTTTGAAGGAAGGGTTGACGGTGTAGAAGTCCGTCGATGGGCGGCTCGAGAAGGTTTGCGTTCGCCAGTGGCGCCGACGCGCGCAGCGCAAATGAAATCAAATTTGAATGCACTTGTATTTATTATTTTGCTTTTAAAATCAGCCGCGATTTCACAGGGACTTCAATTAATTAATCTTGAGCTCAAGAGCAGCTTTTTCCTCACATGGATGGGCTCAAGTAAGCCATCCACTAAAGCCACGACAGGAGTTTATCTTCATGAAAAAAAACTCAACTTTTATTACTCTTAAGTTATTTCTGGTAAGGCACAGCTTTGAAACTGTCCAGGACTTAATATAGACAAACTATTAGTCAGGATACAGAGGCTTCATTGTTCTGATCAGGGACCGATATTACACCGTCTCAAATAATCACGTCACTGTAATTGTGCTCAATTAGGATAATAGTTTTGATTAAAACTATATAGTTGGAGGATTATTCCATGTGTTATTGCCCAAAAGCATTACGCACTGGTGTGCAAGGTTCATCTTTCTGAGCGGCCAAAAAAACTAAACAAAACAAAAAAAAAACCCACCACGTGTGAAACGTGTAATTGCTCCGATAGACAGTGCCACAGATTAACTGATTATTTGGGCCACAAAAGCACTCTGTGTCAGAATAAAATTATAAGACGGCGGCGCTGAGTTGCTTCATCATTTCGCCCGCTGACATTTAGTTTTATCTTTAGAGGAAGCCGCTGTTACATAATAAGAACTTGAAGGCAAAATGCGCGTTGAACCCTGGGACATCCGTGGCTCCATTAGCATGCAGCGCGCTCCGGAGGCATAAATTTCATTTGAATTTCAAATTTAATAACGCGGGAGGTTTTTAATCATCCGCAGTTTTATTTGTTTGATATTAACATGCTTATTGACCGGGTCTGTTGACCAGCCTGGTCATTACAGGACATGGAAAAGTTAATTAAAACAACCAGGGATTATTCATCACATCATCTGCCTAACCCATGTCGCTTCCTTTATTACACAGCGTGATAGATGGACTAACTGATTAATCCTTGTGTTTCTAGGATTGGACAAGAGCTTTTTGGATTAATTTACACTGCCGTGCCTTCATGTGTCTAAAAATGAAGTGGAAAAATAAACAATGTTATTATTCATACTGTTAGGGGGAAAACCGACGCAGGAACACAACATGCACTTATCTTAATAGGTTTTGTTTTACGCACGTATGCAATTAAGTTATTATTTTTATTTTTTTTTTTGTTATTTACAGATATTTTTAGACACCTTGTTACCTTATTACGTGCGCAGTTTTCGTGTTTATTTAGTCTGTGCTTTCATCTTCTTTTCAAATTATAATCCGCCATCGTTCCATAAATTAATCAGGCGGCTCACTGACGCTCTATAGATTTTAAAAATGGATCGATCTCGTTTATATCTTTAGTTCAAGTGAAACCAATCATTCGATTGTACCCCGGCAAGCTGTGAACATTATGTAATGTGAAAGCGTATAAACAGCGCCGCCGTAACGAGAATAAAACGCACATACCGTGTTCCTCCGCTCCGCTGTGCATTGATTGACCCTCGGTGTTTGCGCTCAGAGGAGTAAAACACATCTCCTGCCGCTGCTGTGAGCGTGGACCATGCCAAAGAAATGTTATGCTGGCAATTCAGGTAGGAACAACTTAAAAAAAAAAAAAAAACAACCTCCCCTGTGATATACGCGCGTACACGTCACATAAAACCAATCTCATTGTTTAGGTTATATTTCAGTTTAAATAATATGGCATATGAAATCAATCTGCTTTTCCCCTTTCTTTCTTTTTACCCGGGAGGGGACGGCCATTCATAATATTGAGCGCAATGGGGATTTTACGCATTTAAGGAGCGAGGTGGGCTGCCGCTACGGGGGGACACGTTGGCCTCTGGTGACAAATTACCAAGTGATCACACCAGCAAGACTGATGTCAGAGGTCAGTGTGATAACTCCTTGACAGAAAACGTGTCGCCGCCGAGGCTGCAGGGTGATATTTAATTCACCTCCATTTCGGAATCTAATTGTTAAATTTATTCAACCTCTCCCGGAGAAAAAAAAAAAAAAAAAAACCTCCCCTTTGTTGCCTGTTGCATCTGTAGAGTCGGTCCTGCTTCATATGGTGCGCAGGTTGTTCTTTACGCGCGGCGGTAACTGTAAGCCGCACCGAACAGATGTCCCCATTCAGGGCTTTCTTCTCCTCCACACATGGGCCATATTACCATCATGAAATCAAACTCAAAACCTGTCCCTTTCGCCGCTATAATGACCGAGTTATTCTGGGCCGCTGAGCACGAACAAAGTGGGTTCAATATTGCGTGATGCAGAATCACGGCTCTTTTCTCCCTCCCAGGGTCGGGAGAAAAGAGTCATGGCAGACACGCAGAATGTATATTTAACGTGGAGCAACGAGATAATCCGACACTTCCTGTCAGAGATAGTCCTGGAAATCTGAAAGTCATCCTTTTAATATCGTTAAAATGAATGGATTTAATGTGGCTTTCTGGTATTTGCTTAAATAAACACACATTATTGATTGGTATACAAGGTACTTCCAATTTATTGTAAAATTTGAATAGAAACAATGAGGAAGAAAGAAATAGAGCGCGTTCGGTCTGAGGGTTGTTTTCTCTCTTCACCAGGAGGTTGAAAGAGCAGATGTCCGTCTACACTTTGTGCTGCCAAGTGGGTCCGGAGTGGGGCTGCCACAGACACAAGGGCCCAAATGGTGCGACAAGAGATGTGCAGGAAGCCCCTCTCCGCCTGGGTGAGCCACAGAGAGGGTCTCCCCTCTCGCTGCCAGCCCGCAGAGACACCCGCAGCACAGGCCGCGGCGGCGTTGGCGGCGGCGGCGGCGGAGGAGGAGGAGGAGGCTGGCGTGCGCGCCGGCGTGACACTCGCACATAAACATAAAGAGGCATACATATGCAGGAATGCGCAAACACCGAGCGGGTCCATCACGGCCACCGTCACACCTGCACGTTGTTCACAGCAAAGCGCATTAATGTGTGGCTTTTTTCCTTTTCTTTTTTTTTTCTTTTTCTTTTTGCAGTCAGATATTTTCATTATTCAACTTTCAAATGAGCAGCTGGAACATGAATATTGACGGCGCGCTTGTTGTCGGCAAACAGCTCGTCGATCTGCTCATTGGCGCGGAAATCTGCCATTTTTCCTTTTGTCCGCGAGGTCACGAAAAGTGGGTAAAAGAGGCCTTGAAAGTGCTCCAAGCACAGGTGTGCACCCTGGCCTGTGCTGAAGGGGTGCGCTGAACCATAAACAATGATATAAATGTCTGGCAAATAAAATGGCTAGTTAACAATCTTTTGACTGCTCTAACCTCCGAGCCTTTGTTGTGTATCGATCAGCCAGCTGTTCCCGGCTTTGTCTGGCGGCACAGGAGCCTCTGGTGCCTCCTGGGATGAATGGATAGAGCCACCAAAAAACTCTTCATCTCGGTGTTTATTGCCCCCTTTATATTTATGCCTTTCGTATAAAATAAACCCAGTCAACAATCTTATTTTGCCCCAGTTAAATGTCGTTTCTTAAGCAACAGCTTCTTTGTTCGAGCCCATAGTTGGTTTAAGGGGAAAAAAACCCATACAAGTGGGTCTTCAGATGGACCTCATTTGTCTTTCTGTATTAAGATAATTGTATGTTAAATTGCAGCAGATGTCATATACGTCAAAAACGCCAAGACAGGTTGATAATGGTCCATCTCGGCACATGCCAGTGAAAGAATGTTCTCGGAGGGCCTTCTGCAGTTCTGCTTTATTGGTTTTCTTCAAACACCCATTTAGCCTCTGTCAAAATCACTTTGAACACATCCGTTGAACATCCTGGTCGGACGTTGCAGCCCGCTCTCGGCCCGTGCGCTCGCTGGCTGAGGTGATGGATTCCGAACGCAGCCTTTATATAATAAACACGGTCAACAGTGCATTCTGATGCCATTTGACTCGTGCGCTTCGTCCGCGGGCCTCGAGATCTTCTTATTGACTTCCGCAGGGCTCAGCGTTGCACTTTGTCAGCGTGAGAGGCAGTTTAAGAGACAAGCAGGCGAGGCAGTCATACAAAGTGAAGTACTTAGGATTAGCCCTGGCTCTTCAAGTTTCAGCAATTATCCGCCTGCGGGCATTCTTGCCGTGTTGGATAATAATGGATGTCCGGGTGTACGCCTGTCACCTCTCAAGTGTGGGTGGAGGGAGCCTACGAGAGGCGCTGGGACAGAGAAATGTTTGCTTTTCTTGTTATGTCACTTAAGGAGCACAGCACTGCCGTCGCTGAAGCTGTGCGGCAACGCGGATCGACTTCCGTAAAGCTCAGAATCCTTCCAGCCATATGTGATGTGATAATGAAACATGTTCCCCAAAGGTGCTAATGTGTTCCGAGATCCAGCGTAATTACCAAGTGTCAGGCGTGTGTTTTTGATAAACAAATCTGTTAAAAGACACTGTTAGGTTATTTGTCGAGCACCAGCCTCGTCTGATTGGCGTTGATTACGCTTGCGAGCTGTATGAGTATGCGATCCCTTATTTTCCTCCACACTCTTGTCAAATATTCACACAGGAAGAACTGTATGCCCCCCCGCCACCAATCCTTATGTGTTACTTCAGTTTATCTTTTGCCATAAAGTGCACATTGGTGTAATAGAAAACACAAGCAAAGAAAACACAGGGCTTTAATTAAGCACGGCTCCGATTTCCCAGAGGGGAGATTGTCTTCTTCCATTAACTTAGTTTATCATATAATAAAGAGGTTGCCTTGTCCTTCCCTATCCAGACAATTGGTTTTAATCAGGCAGCAGGTCTTTCACGACCGGTAATTTATGCTAAATTGACAAGGGTGGAGGATATCACAGAAAATCATTATGACAGGGCTCAGGTCACTGCCTGTCACCATCTTGTTTTTTCCTGTCCCCCGAGCTTAAGAACAACAAAAAAATTTGCGGACAAATGCGCTCACAATTTACGTACATCTGGGTCTATGGCTGGGTTATTCTGCTGGCCTAAAAAAAAAAATCTATAAAAAAATAATTTATATACGTGTATATATCTTTGGTATTTAAGTGAAGCTTGTGTAAGTGTGAAAGTACAAATTGTGATTTAAAGTGTGTGTGGGGGGGGTGCAGCAGACTGGGGGGAAGGGGAGGGGGTGACGAGGGGATGAGCACGAAGAGGAAGCTGGGAACACACTTCTCGCCTTGCAATTTAATCACCGTATACCGGCGAAGTATTGACAGTTGTCCTGTGGAAGCCATTAAAGTTGCTGTCCAAGGTTAAATGAAATTGCAGTTTATCAAGGCAGCATTGAGGAAATAAGGGAATCTGTTCATGGCTGTTGATTAATGCGGAGCGTGATCAACACAAGGGGTTCATTAAGCCATACATCACCGGGGTAATTTAACATGTCATCGCGCCTGCTGTTGCCTTCACACTTTTTTTTTGTGTGCTTGTGTGTGTGTGTGTGTACACATGCTTGCTGTATACACGCGAGGCTTTGTGTGTCGACCTCACAAGCGCTGACCTTCCAGGCTGAGCTCTGACTGTGCCTATTTTACTTTGTTTTTTTGCACAATCAGGAAACTTTTTCGCGGTCTGAGGCAGTCGCGAGGTCCGCCATATACGTAGCATGGCCGCGCTTAAATTAGGAATACCTGAAGGATCTTGTGATTTGAAGTCAAATTTTCTTCACGCAGCGCCGGTTCGATCACTTTCCGTTCCACAGCACTGAGGTATGCTAAAAGGGTCTGGAAGCTGGGCCTGGTGGATTTGTTTACTGGTGGATAATTGATGGTGCTTGAGGGACAGGCATGAGTCGGACATGAATCACGGGTGACAGGGCTCATGATAAGGAGCTGAAAGTCGCCTGTAATTAAGCCGGGCACTAGAGACCAATTGTTTGTAGAATGATTTGGTCGGGGCTAATTGACACTAATTGTTTAATCAGATTTTCTTCCCCTTCATACTACAAGCACGCGTGCTCCACCAGCACCCGTAACAAAGCAGTGGAGGAGGCCACAACTGTTGCTGTGAGGTTATGGAGCTTGTCTGTGGGGAATCTACAGCTGCCTTTTGATACCATTTAGTTGTATAATATGAAAATAAACATCCCCATATGAGTATTTTTTGGGCTACTTTTGAACATAAGGCAGCTGGTTTCATAGACGCCGCCTGGCTTTATCAGTGGAGATATGTCCTCGGAGCGTTCATGGTCACCCACGTCCTTAAAGACATGACTGATTAGGGAGGGGGTAATCTATCATGTCCCTTGTTTAAGACAGCTATTTATGACGCTCTAATATGCCAAACATACATGACAAAACACGGTGACAGTCTCCCTTTTTTTGGAGTAATGCCACATGTGACATAAATTAAAGTGTGTAAAAAAAATAAAAAGGTGGCGTGGGCACTTTATTTCAATGTTCCATCGTCAGCACTTAGAGTACTGATGAAATATCGTAAGTTCAGGCTGTAGCCCATGTGAGGAGCTCTTTTAGTAAGATTAAATAATGAGACCGAGCAGATAATTAGAGACAGGTCCTTCTCCTCTATCTGATTAAATGCAGCATGTCTGAGTAACGAGCCGGTGATAGGTGGAGCCAGGCACATGAACACGGGATCTAACATCATTAGATTTAATGGCAATTAAACCTGTGGCTCTTTTAATTAACACAAACTATGATGGGAAGTTAATGGTTATTACTTAGAGCCCAGCAGAGGGGAACATTGGATATTTGTTTGCTTCATGCAAACTGCAGCGAGCCGTCGCACAAACAAACCCTGGATGTCCTGCAAGCCTCACCAAACACTGAGGGAAAAAAAAAAAAAAAGCACGGGCTGACCATCACATCAGCCTCTTTCTTCCTAAATCTCCAATATAGTTTTTACAATTGCACATTATCCACAGTCCAGTTAGCATTTATCTTGTCCGCGTCACTTTTCAATAAAGTTTTCTGATTTATTGTGCAAGGCTGCCTTTACTTTGTGCTAATAATTGGATGCTATTGAAAGGATGAGTTTCATTGATTTTGTGGATGACTGGGAGCATTACCGGGCCAGACCATGGATTGTCAGCAAGGTCTGTGTTGAGCCGGGATCGATGCCAGTGAATCTTCCCCTCTGGTTTTTATTTACTTCTGTCTCCATTGATTGAAACATGCAATAGTTCAGGGGCTATTATCACACTGACGCTAACTTTCTGTGTCTCCCCGCTGAAGTAGCTCCCTCTGTTGCTCCGTAATATCTCACTCCAGCAAGTGCTCCCATCTTTCCCTTTCTAACTAATGAGTTAAGAGTATTGCTATGACCTGTAAACATCAATCACAGGCAGAGACGCAGACAGTGACTAACTGCACCGGCGTGAGAGGCACAAAATGAAATGAAAAGTGTAAAAGATACATCCAGCCCGGTGTTTGTCGGGGAATAAATAATACAAGAAAATCATTTGGAGGATCATCGAGTGATTGCAGGTTTAAAGAGTAAAGGTAAATAATGAGGAAGGCTTGGATTTTCTTAATTAATGGGGTGTGAGTAATGTCCTGGGCTTCAAATGAGACGAAAGACGCCGAAAGTTTGCTTTTATTCAGTTATTGTGAAATCACTGAGTCTGAAAAAGCAATGAGTCTGTATTCAACTGTTAAAATTCAACTTTTCTCCTTTTTTTGTTTTGTTTTTTTTTCCAAATGGATGACTCGCGCGATCTGCCGTGTGGATGCTGCCTCGCTCGATTGTTTCCACCATACAACATGAAGACGCTCCCGTCGCCCATTCCACGTTTACATATCTTATTTCCTGACGAGGCGGCAGAAAGGTCAGTGTTCCTATCCAACTGGGACTCTCCTGATTGAATGTAATCAGTATATACTTGTTATTCTGAGTGCTGGGCCTTTCTTTTATTTGCTCGCCCAGAAGTTAATTTCCCAGGTGACCTTTGTGTAATAAAACAGTATTATCTGTTTCTGGAGCCACAACAAGGAAGCAAATTAGCTTCCTCTGTGGCGTTTTTGTTGCCCAGCAGATCAGTTATAAGTTTATTTACTTTAATTAGATTAAGGGTGCAGTAAAGGCATGTGTGGTCATCATCCCTTGTCTCCTTGCATTATCTGATTGTCCCGGCCTGTGAATTGAACAATGGTTATGCCTTTTTAGTGATTGTGCATGCACTTTTGTTCAGTGGAGACACTTGCATATATTACAAGCGGTCTTAATTTTCACTGTTTGATCTTTCATAGTGAGGTAAATGAATGACTTTTCGGACTACTACGGCTGGAAGGAATATTCTGAACAATACCAGTGAGTGGATTGAGCGAGCCGTCAGCTTTAAAAGAGAAAAACAGGTAGTTGATTTCTCACACGTCTGCACGAACATGTGTCACCTGATATTGTGGAATTTTTTTAATCCTTCCCTCTTTGTGACGCTTCTCCCTTTTAAGCTGGATCCGTTTTTTTTTTTTTTTTTTTTTCCGTAGCCGCATTAAAAAAAAAAAGCTCCCATTTTGAGCTTATGTTTCCACTTTAACATGAAATGCCCAGTTTGTACCTGGAGGATCCTCTCCTGCAACTGCCGCTAATGACATTAGTGGAAAAAAAAAATGTAGCAGCAGTGGCGATACCATTGTGCAGCAGAAGTCATTCGTTGTTGCTCGTGATGCACCTTTGATTCGCTTCAGGACAAAACAAGATGCCTCACAGATATAGCTGCTGTTTCACACAACTTCTATAGCTGTTGCAGTTTTGACTAAAGGTGACTGTGAGAGAAGAGGCTGTGAGCTGTGGAGGCCAAAGTGAATGCAATGCTTTACTGACCCGAGGAATCTCTTTTATTACGGGCTTTTGTGCCTCTCCCTCTGCTGCTCTGTCAGCCCATTCAGACCCAGTGGCAGCCACCTACATTATATCCTGGATAGGCAGGACATTCATGCCTTTTTAACCCATTGTCCTTCCCCCTGGGGTGAGGGCCCAGAGCGGGATGTGAGAACCCCAGGCTGGGTATTGTGTCCCTCTGCGCTCTTCACACACCCGGCGGGGAACTTCCTTTCTGGTGTCACCGAAACCTGTGTGGTGTAATCCGCAGCTCCCCGCTGAGCAGGATGGGAAGGTTATTAAAAGTGCCTCTAATGTCTCGTTAATAAATCGCTTCCATTTTCCGCTTCATTTCGAAGTAATCGCGTTGGGAGTGTGGATGGGAAGGAATGTGTACCCGTTCTTGTGTTTTCAGTATCAAAGCGGCATAAAAATTAGCATGTCTTCTTATTGTCAGGGACATATAACTCACACTCGCGAGTACAGATCCATTAGAGATGTGACCCTCACCTCTAAGATCAAGTATCTGGACTGCTGCGTGATGGGGTCAACCTGCAAGGTGTTGATGCCGCTGTGATTGCCCGAGGAGAGATTTTTAAACGCAGCGAGGCCAGCCCGGGGGTTTCGGGTTAATGGTGTCTTACGCTGCGACCTGCTGGATGCTGCATTTAGGTCTCCTCTGGGGGTAGCTCTATAAAGCGGCAAAGGTCACTTCAGTTAGAGTGCTGTTGTGTTAAGAGGTTAGAGAGCAGAGCCCCCCCCCCCCCACACCTCCCCAGCGTGGTTTCGCAAGCACTCTCCATGATGCGTTAAAGATGCTGATGCCTCTGATTGCCACAGTGGGACCAGGAGGTGAGGTTAGGGATGCTTCAGGACTGCTTGGGTAATCCCATTAACTGTGACTCAGACAGCCCTCTGTCCCAGTGTGTTTGCATGTCAAGGAGAAAAAAAAAAAAAAAAAAGGTGTCTGCGCCGCGACGACGAGGGCCTCCGGGCAGCCTGTTTGTCGACACGGCGAAAAGAAGCCGACGAAATGGATACAGTTTGTTTTCCACGTTATTGCAAACGACAACCCTGAGAACAGCGTCTGTCCATGACTGAGCAGGGGGTTGACCCCAAAGATGTTAGCCTGCCCTGGAGGTCAGAGGATGAACAAAATTAAAATACACTTGCATTGTTCATCAAAGATGCATCTTAAAAAAAAAACCAAAACATATCTTATGCTCCCAGCTTGTCTTTAGAATCACTTGTCACAACTTGTAAACCATCAAAGCCAAGTTTGTTCGCGTTTACGCCCTCTCTCATTTGCTCCAGTTCCTTACTTTTAATCACTTAATTTTCTCTTCTCTCCTCTAATCTCTTTAGACCAGTGCAAATAAACACTTAATTGTCTGGAACACTAATTGTGCAGTATAAAAGTTTTATATTTTCAAATCTCTTGTTGTTTGACAGTTGGGGGATAACAGAGATTCAGACAGGCAGTTTGTTAGATTCATGTACGGGTGCACATCTCAGTCATTAACCGAGGCACCAGTTAATCACGGGGAATAAATAGCAGCATGTCCAGCCTCGCTTGCATAAGGACAGTGCTAATCTCTGGTTATTTAGGCTCAATTATCACATGTCTCTCATTTTGGCGCGCCGTAATTACCTTAAGTTCTCGGTCTCCGCTTGTGCAACATATACATTTATGAAAGCAGCTGTGACATATCATCACTGATGTTAACATTGTTAAAGACTTAAAGATTGTGGTTGCTATAGTGCTCCCCTGCACCGCTGGGTTTGTCAATGCAGGACTGCAGCTTTGGACATAAGTGAGATAATGTGAGCAGAACGCTATCAGTGATACTAAATAGAGAAAAAATATGCAGGGGTCATAAGTCAATGGGAGGGAGTAGGAGGGCGAGCTGTATTGTCTGCTTCTGCACTCAAGGGTGGGATATTTGCAGGAAAAAAGCTTTCGATGGGCGGGATGTGGTGGGCCAATCGGCCAAGCAATGGTGTACAAGCAGATGAAGCACAGCCAACACGTGGTTAAAATGGAAGATTTATCTGTGGAAGTATTAGAACGTGATGGAAAGCATGAGCGTCTGGGTTGTTATTTTTTCTTCTTTTTTGGCATTTTCTTTGAAAAAAAAAGAATTGAACTTTTTTGCTCTTCCTAGATTTTTCTTTTCTTTAAAAAAAAACAAAGTCCAACATCTGAAAATTACAAGTGAGAGTTCTTTTAACTTCAAATTACTCAGACTATTGAAAAAGGATCTGTTTTTGAGAATCAGTTGGACACAACTGATGATTCAACGTAAAAGGGCAGATTTAATTATTTGACTGTAACTAATGCAGTTAAGATGGATATTCACAGTTATTGGTATCTGGAACAAACTGGTGAGTGTGTGTATTGATCAAACTGGAGTCTTTTCACCCTTGTCAATACCAGTAGATGAATCTAATTATGTATCCTCTTTGTCAACTGGGTTAACTGTCAGCATGGGAGCCCTCAGTGGCTACGACCAGGTTGTTCTCCTGTCTCCGTGTCTGTCTGTCTGTTTGTCTCTCCCTGACACACACACACACACACACACACACACACACACACACACACACACACACACACACACACAACTGGTAAATTTACTGTGGGTGTTGCACTGTTGCTCAGCTTGCAAGGAATTTTACTTGCATGGAAATAATTATATATGTTTCACTCATGTAGAACATGTAGATCAAAAAGTTTAAGTTGTACTTTGACAGAAAAAAATATTTTGTTTTAAAATCTAAACTCTTTAAGTTTTAATGTAATTAGATGAAATGTTAATTAAAAAAAGAAAAGAAAAATCATATTTGTAACAGAGCTGCAATAAACAATAAATAATTAATAAAACCCAGACTGCACAGGTGTTCTGATCATACTTATTTTGATTAATTTCCATTCTTTTCAATCTAAAACTACAAAATAATATTTTTGACGTGGCATCATCCACAAAATCTGAATTAAGATTAAAAAAATAAAAAATTGTACGTGTAAAATGTATCATCATTTCTTGTATGTGGATCAACAGGAGGAGCGCTTGTGTCTCTTCCTGGTTTGTGGTGTGTCACTTCACTTTGGTGTTGGTGTGTGGCGTTCAGGGACTTCCCTATCTCCAAATGTTTTTTTTTTTAAAGGGGAAGTCATTTGACTTGAAAATATTCTTTGGCAACACTTCATCAATGGTGAAGACTCTGTGGCTATCAAAGATGTATCAGCTGGTCTGATAAAGCCCTTGCCCCGGTCCCGGCGCAGCAACATCCCATCATAAATAAAAGCAGCAGAAAAGAGGCCTTTGTCACTGTTTATCTGCACTGCTTTTCTTCCTCGCCCTTGATTTCCTCTTCAGAAAATTGATGCGCCCTTAGATTGAAGCAGTGGGTTTGACAGGTAATGGTTAGTGTGATAACTGCTCAGATTTCATCAGCCGGGCCTTTTTTCCCCCCCGCTCTTTGTGCGCAATTGTTGCAACTTTCAGCTAGATTACCTGTCATCCAGTGCATCAGATAAAAATGCAGAGTTGAGGAGATGTAGCCAATGCTGGGGAAGATAGCACGAAAAAGATCTGGATGGAGAACGGTGGGATGAGGAAGGAAGAGCGAGGACACAAATTTGCATTTATCTGATAGTGAAGCAAATAGAACATATTATTACCATCACAATCACAGACGATTTCCTCTCAGTGCAGAAATCTGTGCTATATGTGGTTTATACATGTGTCACCTGCATGCAATTTAGGATTCTGGAGGGAAGATAAACGTGGATTAATGTTAACAAATGGTGCTAAAAATAAAAATTAATGTACCAGTGATACAATTTCAAAGTTGTTGTACGCTAAGCATTATTTTTTGATACGTCTTCTTTAATAATCAGCCGACAAAAACATGCAATAGTGCTTGCAGAAAATGTTTTCTGCGCCATCAAGTTCCTCCAGTTTGCACTTTCACCCTGTCGAAGCTATCGTGAGCAGCAGAGCTGAAATCTTTGGCAGATGTGTGACAGCCATTCTTTTTTTTTCCTTCTCTCGGCTATCATAGCATTATAAACACTCGGTTAGAGTTACATAAAACATGCATATTTTTAACTGGGAAATTTTCAGACCAGAGAAACAGCTGTGCCGGCCTTACAATGCATTAAGTATTTCATCCCTTTTAGATGGTTAAATTGTGCATGAAATGTTGCTGGCGCCCGTTTCTCCCGAGCTGGACTGATTAGGCAACATCTGTTACATTGGGAGAAATCCGTGTCATTTCTAATTAGCTGTCAGGCTGCGGCTACATTCTGCCTGATGGTGCTGAGAATCTGCCACAGGTTCCTCTTCTCGTACTGTCACCTGCTTGTACCCCCCCCCTTTCCCTTTTCCCTCCCCCTCTCCCACTAACACTCTCTCTCTCACACACACACACACACACACACACACACACACACGCAGACACACTCATCAGCTGTAATTAGAGAGCAGGGTCCATACAAAGGAGCAACCTGGGAGCTAGGCTTGAGCCCATCTGTGCAACCCCATCATCAGCGCACTCGCAGCTCCTCTAACGCTGGGGGCCGCTCCCGAGCTGGGGGCCCCCGCATGCTGATCATTTGAGCGCGCAAAGTTTCTTCCTCTGCATGCTTTTTTCTTTTTTTTTTTTATCTCTGCCCCATTTCTTCCTTTCAACAGTGAAAGAAAATCCATCCCAACCAGGCTAATTCATCTAGCTTCAATAAGGCTGAAATATTAAATGCCCCTCGGTGAGGAGCGGTCAACAAACATCTATTGATGAAATGCAATGTTAGAGGGATGGAACGAGCCGCAATCTATAGACAAATTAACAAACACGCCGGCTTCAAAGAGACGCTCAGAACTGATGGTGTTTTCATTCACATGCTCGCTTGTTCTAAAAGCACGTATCCTGTAAAGATTTTACCATCAGATTCTGCTCCCTTAAATCTTTAAACATTAATCTGATCCTTTAATCTGTATTCATTTTATTTCATTCATTACCGCGTACACAAAATGTCATTGCTATAGGTCAAATTCAGTGGTAGCCATTACAATATCTACCAGATAATTAATCTCAGCAGCTAATCCATAATTATTGATTGTGAATTTAAAAAAAACACCTATTTTTGCCATAACCTGTGTAAAGTATAATAAAAGCAAACAAAAGGAATATAAATATTGTTATTAGGTGAGCAACACAGAAAAATGCAGGGAAAACAAAGGTAACAGTTGACCTAATGCTAACCTTTTTCATCTTCCTGACATCAGATGATTAAAACAACAATAAAACACCTTCTTCCCAAACCACTTAGTCTGACTCTCACCCTGTCAGGAGATTGTCAGACAGCGTACACATTTGTCCCCTTTGGCAGCCTCTGACAAGTTCAGCTGCAGAGCCTGGAGCCAGGCGGACGTGGTGGTAGTCATAGACGGAGGTCCTGCCTGGGCCATGCCTCGAGGTGGAAGAAGAGACACAGACTCTGTTTAGTGGTTCTTAGAGCCACTTAACCACAACTGAGAGATGTCCTGGAAACACCATCGTAAACGCAGCTGTCTAATTTGACTGCGAACGGTTACAACTTGTCGTACAAACAGTATTAGTAATGTTCACTCAGGTGTTGGAAGCACCAGAAGCCCTCATTGGACACCTGATTGCTAATGTTCACGTTGGTATTCAGTGTTGAATGACTAATTTAAGGTGTATCTTGAGCTGCCTCTTTGGATCAATGTATCAGAAGCATTTTAATGAGACCCTGGCAATTCTTTCTTTCAAATTTCCAAGCTGAAACTTCCAATCCATTCCATAAAAATATAAATAACAACTTGATAAATTACGTTTAAAGGTCTGAGCAATGTACAGAGCTCAGCTTTAGTGCTGTTCACTCAGCTTGTGTGCTTTAGGCCTCTTTTAAATGGTAACTATCCACACCTGGATCCGAGTCTTTTGAACCAAATGGTCATCGTCCGAGTCGACAGCAAATGACAAGGAGAAATTTTCAGGAAAAAGAAATCAGCCTGTGAATTACATGCGGGCGGTCGCAGTTCTGCTGCGAGCAAATCACGGCAGAGAGGGAGAAAAACAGGCCGTGACCAAGAATGACAGGGCTGAGAGAATGTCACAGCAATTGTGGGGCCATCACTGGCACGAGATGATGGGTGATTGCTTTGCATTCCACGGTAAGTCCACCCTGGAGGACACCGTGCACTCGTGCTCATCTCTGGCCCAACCTTTGGTGCTGACATTTAAAGTGTTGATTTTGGAGCACTTATGCTAATTGTTGTAATTTTCCTGATGAAGCCCCATTCTGATACCTTGATGTGGCCAAGATAGTTTTACATTTTCTATGTGGTCCTTGTTGCCATTTGCACTGTGTAGTGTCAGCCCAGAGTGCTACTGAAAGCGAACAAAATTGCAAGCAAATTGCATCAGATTGCCAACATTGTGAAAAGGGTAAATTGCTTGCAAATCTATTTAAACCGCTGGTCTATTTTCATCAGCTATGGTACTTGGTATTCATGATTGCTTAATTGACGACCTTTTCTATTGTGTAGTGCTTTATGGCGCGATGGAAAACAATCTTTACCAAACCAATTACCCTTTTTCCCCCCCTCCACGCAACTACATTAGAGCCGTGATTGCAACAGCTAGTCCTTTGTAGATGAACTTCATGGTTTCAGGGAATAAAGTGTCATTTATTTGATGTAATGTTTTGAGTTTTGGTAAAAAAGCGTCAGGGCAAAAGACGGTCTGTTTCAGCATGACAGTAATAAGCTTATAATAACCTCGTCTGTGTGAGAGACTTGCTAAGTGTAGAAATATTGTGCCACACTGCCAATCACGAGCATTTACCTACTGCTAAGGCTTTACAAATCTTTGGATGTGGCCATTTAGATTTAAACACTTGCGACAGTTTTAGGCATTATAGTTGTAGCCTGCGTATTGAATCATGGATAATGGTGCTCATTCAGGAGCCTGAGACTGGACTGAAACACTCTCAGGCTACATTCACACTACAGTCAAAAGTGACCCGAATCTGATTTTTCTTTCAAAAGTGACCTGAATCTGATTTTTCTCTCAAAAGTGACCTGAATCCGATTTTTCTCTCAAAAGTGACCTGAATCAGATTTTTCCTTCAAAAGTGACCAGAATCTCATTTTTCTATGAAAAGTGACCTGAATCCGATTTTTCTCTCAAATGTGACCTGAATCTGTATCTACTTTGTTTCTGATAGTTTGAGCAGCACATTGAATCTGACATTTTCAAATCAGATTCAGGCCACTCAAATGTGGTCCAGACTCATTCTGGAGCAACACACACCAGATTCCCTGTTCCCATTGCAGGAAAACAATATTTTTTAAATTTATTAAAGCTTTTTTGGGAAAACAGTAATGCTCTATGAAAGTATTGACATCCCGATCCCACCATTCCTGGCTCAGACACAGTGTCCACACATTCCTCTTTACACGTGTTGCAGCTATTGCTCCACATAAAGACATTGTTAAAATTCTCGTTTTCTCTCTCCTCTTACTCGTTTTAAACATCACCCGCTCACAAATTTGCTGGCAGCCGCCACACTGTTCTTAACGGTAGACCGTAAAGACAAACTTCAATGGCCGCCACCATGTCCTTGCGTAAGCACCGTTCTGAGTGTGATGTCATTAACGTTCAACTGAGCAAGCCAAACAACAAAATCTAATTTGAGCATGATGGCCTTCAGTGTGAACATATCCTTATTTCCTAAAATGGAGACCTTCGCTTTCATTCAACCAACATTAGTTCTCAACAGAACTTTTGGCCATCCAGTCGTTGGCTTCCAAATGAAATTTTTCTTCGTTCCTCTTCAGCCAAATAATGAGAAGAAAGAGTGGAAAAAGGGCACAGCTCGTTCCCTCTTCGTGCAGACTTAGTGTTTCTGTATCGAGTGTACTGAAGCGCCGTCAGTCTGCTCACATCTCTGGTGCCAGACGGGCCAATAGAATTAACCCTGGATTAACCCCCCAGGCCCATGTGCAAGGTAATGGCCTTTGCTAATGTCTGTGTTTGACCAGTGCCAGGTACCGTAGCCTCTAGCTGGCACCGTTTGCTCGGTGTGAGCGACGTGATGATCTCTGTACAGCTGGCATCCGAGTGCCGCTGCCAGGCGGGCATAATACTCGACCTCTCTGTCCCCGACTCCATCTTGACAGGCTTGGCAGGGGCGGCAGAGATACGGCCCATCATAACAGAATGCTGGCGCCTTTCGACGCCGTTGTAGCTCAGTTCAATTGCGCTCTGGCAGTTGTGTTGTGACTGTAGTAAATAAACAACTCTCATCCTCACATCTTGTGCTCAGGGTTTTGCCCTGGGTGTAGGTTGGGGGTATAAGGAAGTTTGGTAACCAGGGTGAATAAGAAAGCAACCCCCCCACACACACACACACTTCTTGTAAATTAGCTCATTTAAACTATGTGGTCAGACTCACACTACTGTGTGTGTGTGTGTGTGTGTGTGTGTGTATGCACGTGTGTATGTGTGTGTGTACGTGTGTGAAGGAGGGGTCTACACCAACCCTGCCTGTCATTTCAGAAGGCTAGAGCTCCCTCAATAGGACGAACGAGGAGGGGTTGTAAATTTTCCCTGCGTCGGAGTAAAGCTGATTGATCTCTGAGTGTAAAATCGATAAGAGGACTCTGTCATTTTTGTAACGGATGAGTCAGAAAGAGAAAATAAATGAGGACTCCCCAGATCGGCCTGGATGTCCGCATCCCACAGCTTTGCTCTCATTAATTCAGTGCAGTCAGGTATTTTGGCAACGCTGTGTCCACTGCTTCAATCTCACGCGGGAAGCCATACCCTGGCAGCAGCAGTCCCTTGATTATACTATGTATATTTCATCTCGACCATGCAGAGAAATCAGGCACTTGCCCTTGCACCCCCACCCCATCTTGAGCCTTGATTAATCTATTTTGTTATTTGCAGAAGTACATCATGCCAGGGGTTGATTAAATCAGGAATTGAAAGCCATTGTCTTTCCAGGATGTCCCTTATAAGAACTAATATACCGGCTGTGGTCATTTGTCTTGAGTTGTTATAAGAAATAAGGACCAGTGCTCTTTTCTCTTCTCCTCCAGATATTGCAGGAAGATTAATTTACCACTTTTCATCTCTTAGCTCCTCCATTTACTGTCTGCAGTGTCTCCTGTGATATTTTTCATGCATAGATATGCTGTTTTCACTTATTCATTCCAGTTTCACCTTGATCTTCTCATCTGTTATATTAAACTTCTTTGGGGCGCTCAGAGAATATAGTCGTCACGGCCATATTAGATTGATGTTTATAGAAACCATTGTATAATGTCACTTTCAGCAGGTCATATTTCACCCTGTACCCACCTGTGTTTCACTTGATCAGCACTCATGATTTGCTCCACGCTCACATCCTCCACTGGTGTCTTTGTTTATAACCTCGTGCTTTCTGTCATGTAGGACATCAGCGTCTGAGTTTGCATGACCCGTATGTGTGTGTGTGTGTGTGTGTGTGTGTGTGTTGTGTGTGTATGTGTGTGTGCGCGTGCCTGCGTGTGTGTGTGCATGCGCATGTGTTTCACCCCCACCTGCTTTTATCAGCTGGCCTCTAATGTGTCAGAGGTTGCTGCAGATCCACTCATCACGCTGATGTCTCCGCTGCTCAGCGGCACCATTAAGGACACATCAGCCTATCTCTTGGAGACTGGCAGGCATAAAATACCCCTTTGGCCTCACTCTGAATAATTTTCAGGTCACAGGGGCCTCGCGTAAAGCTGCGCAGGACAGAAACCTGACAGATGGAAGACCCAAACAGTCAAACATCATATGTATTGGTCAACTTTTGTAGTTGCAGGGAGGCGTAACCTCACAGGCAGATGGCGTGTAACCTTTATATGTCTTTTAGATAAACTTGCGAGAAGCAAGGCTAATTAGATTAGATTTGTTTGTCTTGATTAAAACAAAGCAAAAGTCCGAGTGCTTCTGGGACATCAGTACTTTGCAAAGCAAAAGAGTCGTAATTCTTTAAATGTTAGAGGTGAAAGGAGATAATTTGTATGTGAAATACTCATTTAATTCACATTCACTAAGCAGGTTATCAAATTAAATCAGGGCTCTGTTAGACCTGCCACTTGGGCTTTTGGGCCCGGCTTCATGTGTAAAATTGGCCAACAAGAGATTTCAGGGGGCGCTTTGCACACCCCTGTCACGTCATCCCTTGGCTCCCCTCAGGAGGCCAATCCCAGGGTCAGCGCTTGTGGAGAGATTCCTCTATGGACTGCCACAGGGCGACAGGGACACAACACCACCTCCAGCTGGGCGACTTATTACAGCCCCAGCCTTTCTCACCCCCTCCTCACCTGCCCCTGCCATTCACAACATCATCAAGCCATCACATATTCATGAAGTTGTGTAATGGTGAAGACTGTGTATTTGTGAAGGATGCACAGTGGCGGGGATGGGGGGTTAGCAGTATGGTGACACCGTGCAATGGCTGAGGCTGCAGTTGGCAACTGTAGGGGGGGTGAGTCTGCAGGTGGCTGTCACATCCGTAATTGCCTCATACTTTTGCTCTGCAGCGTAAAATTGTTTTCATTATGTGTCATGCACACAGTGCCAGGCAAGAGCCCCTTGAGAGCATTCCCAAGAGCCAGAGGGAGGAGGTACTCCACTTAAACAGCCGCTTAGCTTCAAATAAGAAAGGAGAAAAGGAGCAGAGAGAGGAGGTGGAGGAGGAGGAGGACAGGAGAGAGGGAAGGGGTGTGGAAAAAACAGAGGAAGCTCATCATTAACTGTGTTCGAACAACAGCAGACAAGTGTGAGCTCATGCACAAAACCCAGGCAGAGCTTATCCAAAACATCTCAGTTACTTGGGGGGAGCTGTGCGGCTTCAACCGCACTGTGAGCTCCTGGAGGGCTTCCGTGGTCAGAGGGGGAGAAAAACAAGGAGCGAGGAAAGAAAAGGAGAAAAAGTTTCCACCTGACTGGAGTTCCCATGGTTTGCCATGCAGGAGGGTAAGCAGGTTTCAGCAATAAACTCGGGCATTGTCAGGCAATAATGCTCGGTCAGGTCCCTCCATTGGGATTCAAGGGTGTCTTTTTCTCTGCTCCCTGCGCTGCACTAATCACAGGCCTACTTTGTTTAATTGCAGCAAAAGGGGAGAAAATGTGTTCAAGAAGTCATCCTAATCCCTCCCCTTTACCCCCTGCTCCCTCACAACAGCCCGAGCTTTACCCCTGTGTGTGCTCAGCCCCTCTCGCTCTCTCCACACCCCCTTTTCCTTTTTTAATGAATTGTGGAACAAACAGCTAAACCGCGATAAATAAAAGATAGAGTGGAGGAGGAGTGTGATAGGTAGAGGCCTGAGGTGTTGGCTTGTTATCTATGCAAACGCGCTTCCGCTAGTTTTAAGCACTTACTTCAAGTGCCAGTACAGTAGTTTTGCCAACGGGGAGGGGGGAGTCCTTCATAAAGGATGCGGTTGATACCTGTTAGCACGTAGCCTCAGAATAATCATCTCTGTAAACTCCCGCAGGGAGCACAAATTCGCTCCTTCTCTTTTCTATTCCAGGATTTCCAAACTTAAGGTGCCATGCATTGTACTTGATGACTCTGGGGTCACAGGCACCAGGGAGGGAGGGAAGGCGGGTGGGTGTCGGGGGACGAGGGAGGGGTTTTATCAATCAGGACTCCTCGTCTTTCTAAAGCTGAATAAAAAGCGACCCACGAAGAGACAAACCAGTCCCCTTTTAACCAAAGGCTTTTCTTATTCATTAGATCCGGATTCTGGCTTCTCCCTTTGCCTCCTCCAACATTTGAGCCATCTCAAGCATTGAAAACCACTCTGGTGTATAAAATAATCATCCAAGAGTTTTGAACTAAAGCTTATGATAATGACAGATGCAGTGTCCCTAAGTACTGGATAAAGTGAAAGTAATAAAGTAATAATGATACTTTTTTTTGTTGCATCAATTAATACTGTAGTATAGTTTATGGTATAACTGCCCTTTTTTCTGCAAAAAAATGTCTCATTTAGCCTAGTTTGATGAAAATATTGTAAGATTTTACTCTTAATTCATATATTTCTAAATGATTTGAGGAATATTTAAATGCCTTAAGTATGGCATTTAGCCTAGTTTGATGAAAATATTGTAAGATTTTACTCTTAATTCATATATTTCTAAATGATTTGAGGAATATTTAAATGCCTTAAGTATGGACTATAGAGACTTATGTTGTAGCGACATATCAGTGTGCAGCTTCCTAATATTCTTTTTTTTATAAAATAAAAGATATACACTATATATTGAGCTAATGAAAACACCCTGGAAACTGAATTAAATAGCATTCATAGCAGTAGTTATTTACTAACCCATGACATCATGTATTTCTGTTTTAGCTCATTTAAATCCAAAAGGTTACCCAAAAATGATTGTAATAAAAGAACACTTCAAAACAGTTCAAATATGTATATGGAGAAAAAAAATTGATTTGACTCAGTGTGATTTGAATAAATGATCTTTGTGACGGAATGTTATGGAAACCTCTTGGTCTAATTGGATGAGGGTTTAAATGAGAAAATCTCCCTTAAGTAAACGACTTCCCATGTGACCTGGGGCAAGTCACTTAACCTCTGTTTTCAAGCCCACCGCCAAAGTTTAAACAAGAGAATTGCTCAGTTCCATCCCCACACACTCCTTAGGTCTCTTTAGACCAAATCATTTTGCTCTGAGTGAAAAGCCTCCAGCTTTAAGAGTAAACAAAGATGCCATCTTTATCACTCTCTGCAAACAAAAATAGACTTGCTGAAAGGAACTTATTAAAATACATTTCTGAATAAATTTCAAACTTGCTATCATACCATTTTTTTCCCTAAAATACACCACAGATTCTGATGCTTGCTGTTGTCTTATGACACTCTTTTGAACTTTATTGATTCAACCACAGACTGTTGTAAACCAGTGATGGCCACCAATGCCTCTGAATGTAGCATTACGGCCCAGTCTCTTTCTCAGTCCCTGAAAGACTGATTAAATGGTTTAGTTTATTATTGGCCAAGGGAGGTTGAAGGCTTCTGTCAGCACTTGGGGCAGAGGGAATCACTGCCTCTTAACTGGACAGCTGTTCCGGCCTTACCCCACTTTTCATATGGATATGTATGTTAATGACAGGCAATGGACTGGAGATGAAGAGGCCTGAGCGCTAGGCCCTCTCTTCAGCGCACTTCTAAAGCCTCCACAAAAGGAGCAGTAAAAGAGGCTGCAATGGTGAAGCTCCCACTTTTGTGCTCTGAATTAGTTCTGCAAGCAATGAAAGTGATCTTTTCTGGACGACAGGGGAAGTCTGCCGATGGCTGGACCAGCTCATTAGCACAAAAGTCTGTTGGGACATATAATTGACTGATGCAGATCCCCCGCCTGTCACAACACAGCACAGGCTGTAGCACAAAGCACACGCAGGGGGAAAAAAAAGCACCTTTCCTGTTCAAAACTCACCTAACAGTTTACATTAGGGCTGCTGTTGTGTTTACTTCCTGCATGCAAATGTTGCATCCCACTGCCTGCTGACGGCTGAGGAGCTCTGCTTCCTGTTGCTGTCGACACTGTTGATATCACATCTATTGACCAATCAGTTGGAGAAGATAAACATCACCAGCCCTTAACTGTGGATTACAGCTGGTTAAGCTTTGTAAATATAAACTCAATAAATATCTATTATTCTTGTGAGACCTTGCCGTAGAATTTAGTTGGACTTTTGTTATTTGCTGTGTGGCAATAGTTTTAAAAAGTAAATAGAAAATAAAGTCTTTCGTATCTTTTTCTTGATTTTGGAGACAAGCACCTGGAACAAAAAAGGAAAAAAAAAAAACCATGCCGATTAGACCAGAAGCCCTTAATGGCTGCATCATGGTTAAATTGACTGGAAAATGCTGTTTTAATTTCCATGTTAATTGAAATGGACTAATTGTTAATATATTCTGAGAGAAAAGTACTGAAATGGAAATAATTTACCCAAATTTTAATCCATTTTAAATTGGCATTGGGACGGATCGTGGTTTCATCATATTTGCCTGTCTGGAGAACAAAAACCACAGATCAAAAAAAAAAAAAGTATCAACCCTTTGATAAGTCAGTTTAACTTTTGGCAATGTGGATTTTAAACACTTTTGCCTGATAATTTTCCAAGGTGCGGACAGTGCGAGGAGTCTACCTGAAAACAATTGGCACTGTTTTTCTATTTTTAAGCAAAAGAATATTGTCAAGCAGCTAAATGGGGTATTCTTCATGGTCTCCCTTCTTCGCGGGCAACTATAGAAATTAGCCCTACGTTTCTCGGCTCTCACACATGGATACACACGCTTGCATGGACACAAGAAAAATTTCTTTTCTTCTGTCAGCATTCCTCTCCAACAATGGCTAGATTAGTGGACGTGAGGGCCCCCTCGGGGGCACGTATTGTGGCACAGAATACCCTCGGCAGGAACAGCTGGTAGGGGTTAATGGCTACTGAACCTCTCAGCCGGAGCCCTTTCTCTATTGTGTGTTCCGCTCATGGGAAGGAAGGGGGCCGCTGACAGCTTCTGGGGTGTGAGGAACCTTCAGAACAGCACCCAGGTCACCCAAAATGGGGAGTAGGGCAGCGGGTGGGGGAAGGAGAGGGAGAGAGAGAGAGAGGGGGGGGGGGGCGTGATGCTGAGGGTGGTAGGATGGTGGCAAAAAATAAAAAGGGAAGTCTCTGTGGACCAAGAACCCAAAGCTGCACATAGACAGAAGAATTAGCATCAGTATATATATTCAACATAAAACAATACGGGCAGCACAATGTGGGGGCAAACTGTACGCGAGGAGAGTTTGGGCTGAAAACAACCATGGGGAGGGGGCGTTGAAGGGTCTCTGGAAGACCTGAGTGACAGCACCTCATCACGTGATTTTATGTTTACATGACAAACATTTAAATCTTTCCATTTTTGCTTCAATCCCTAACAACCCTATATAGGCAAATACACACAAGAAGAAAAAACAAAAAACATACAGACCTGCAGACGGCTATCACATAAATAACGTCTGGTCTGCAGCCTTGTTGCATCTTAATGATCCCGTTGCCTCATTTCAGTGATAGCACAGTGTGATCTCAGGCTGGGGGTCACTCTGACAGGGCTTCTATCCTCTGTAATGGCCCCTCACATTAGTATTCAAAGCTGAAGATACACAGGAGGAAGGAGTCCTTAGATGCTGCCTGTATGCTCCAGCTCCCTTCCAGTGTGTGTGTGTGCATGTGTGCCTGCGTGCGTGTGCGTGTGAGTGTGTGTGTGTGTGTGTGTGTGTGTGTGTGTGTGGCCCGTGTTGCCTTGTCTCTTCAGTATCACAGGCTCGAATCTTGCCACCCAGCGGAGCCCCTCTGTCGGGGCTGGCGGGACTGTGCACCTCCGATTTAATCCTCCAGTCACTCGCCCCCCGCTGTGCAGCGTGGAGAAGCCCTTCTTCCTGATCCATCCAAGCTTCTCACACCAGCGGCCACACTCATTAGACGGCTGATTATGATAGCGCGCGCTGGTGTAATGTTTAATCGGGGCTGACACCTGATTCGCCATGTTACAAATCCTGTCATGCAAATTGAGCCATTTGTGTTGTTTGATATGGAGAGATGGGCTATGAAATGAAAGATTAGGCCTGAAATGAGACACGGGGGACATGTGCCCTCTGCTCCTGCCACTGTGATTACAAAGATGAGAACAAGCGTCTTTCTCTAGTGTATCATGTAGGGCCAGCACACATTAAATTAGCATGGTGTTTTTCCTCCCCGCAGGAATCAAAAAGGCAGCCCCATTGCCGAGGAAATGTCTCATCTCCCACCGTGAACAAGGCCTGGATAATGGACCTCTGGGACCACAGAAATCCCTTCAGTGTGTTGACAACGGGGTAAATAATTCAAATATCTTCAGGTAGTTTTGTCTTGTTATTTTAAAGAAAAGCAATGCAGCATGTTGTTAACCCCCCCCCCCAACAAAATGAGCCTATTTCTAAAACATTTCTTGAGCAAAGCAACTGTATTTTCAACCCTTTTTTTTTTTTTTTTTTTTTTTGGAATGGAGAGGGAATCATCGGAATGCCATGCAAAAGACAATGTTGTTTGAAAAGACAAATCAAATTGCTGATCAGAGGGCTGTGCCGAATGGGAATTGTAGGGCTTAGGTTGATGTATAGATAGGGTAAATTACACTGAGGAGCGCACAACTTGACATTTCTCACTGCTTTATATTGGCGGCGGCTCGTCTGTAGGTGAAAGCGACAGTCCGGACGAGTGCTCTTCAGCGTCTCCAGCGGCCTCACTTATCGGCCCCCTCACTGTAAACATTTCATTTCCTCATCCTGCCAGAAACGTCTTTGTTGCCGCTTCGTTGTTTGGGCTTTAATCTGAAAGGCAAAGTCAGCCGGAGAGCTGGCCTGCTTTCTGTTTGTCTCCTGCCTCCTCCTCTGTTGACAGTCCCGTCTTTAGGTCTGCTTCAGTTCATGTTCTCCTTTTGTTTCTTTTGACCTTTGCAAAGTGTAAAACATGCCTTTTCTGTGTTATCGGCCCGCGGCGACGGCCCCGATGTTTATCCACCGTTCAGAAAATATTGTCAGATGCCTTCAGTTCCACGCCGACTTTATCACATCCACTCCCGCGAGGAGTCGTGCAAATTAAACGCTGCTCTGATTTCAGCGTCTCGGCAGACAGCCAGGGTCTCGCGCGTGAGTTATTACAGCAACAGAAGCCTTTTTATATGAGTCAATTCTGAGTCTCAGTGGAAATCTACCTGTTTTTACAAGCCGTCTCCTCTGAGAAACACCTGTACTGAGCAACAGGCTCATTGTTTTTCTTTTAGCTGCATCGTAAAGATTGAGAGACGAGCGAGACAACACCGGGCAGGTTTGCTGAATCACTCATACTTCCTGGCGCCACATGGCTGACTGAAGAGTTCCTGTCAGGAATATTGACTTATTAGGGCCATTATAGTACTTACAGCATTACTTCATAGGGAATATAGTACTGAGAGTTCATGAATTTCCATTATTTAAGTTAATTAGGGAATGAATGCTGTTCTCAATATTTTTAAACATCATCACCAGGGTGGAAAATATACATTTCCACTTTTTTTTGTCAGTGTTTGTTTTATCTATAGTTGAGAATAAAAGAGGGACTCCTCCATTTCAGTGAAATATAAATGTTACTGTTTCCCCAAAGTGCTCGGAATATTGTAAAGTTATTGATTAGATGTCACATTTGGCAGCCTTTTATTGATGACACAAGAATGTGAAAGTAGCTCACAACCTGGATGTAAAGATCAGGATTTATTGCCCAGAATCTCTTGAACAATTTTATCAAAAGCCCATTCCACTGTGACATTTTTTTTCTCCCATAAATCAGCGAGCGGAAATCTATCAGTGGACAGTAGTGAGAGATAGATGAGCGGAGGGATGAGAGGGTCAGCAGAGATTTTTCACTGGTCCACTCCTTCACAGCCCGCAGCCTCACTCTTTCACCTTTATGAATTGGTCTTTTACTGACTGCTTGGGCTTTTAATTTGTTCCACACGCTGAGGAAAAAAAAGGGAACATTTCGACTTTGCACATAAGGTAATGTATGGATTGTTAAATCACTGTTGCTGAGGACTTGTAGCTCATCTTCGGTTACCACAAACTTTAGATTAATGAATCTCGGTAGATCAAACGACCCCGATATTAATATTCTACATTTATTCCACGCTGACAAATAAAAAAAGGAAGGACGTGACTAAATGCCATTTCTAAAAAATCCCTTCAGTCTAAATTCAAACGAATTACCTACCCAGCAACGGCAAGCTTGTATGGCACTTTAATTTGGCAATAATGACAAGGTAGTAATGTATGACATTATAATGTATCCGTATCCTCAGGCACATTCAAGAAGGATTGGTTTCTTGGTACGTGAAAGACATGTTGGGTGAGGCTTGGTCAGACAAATGCAGGATATGCACGCACTCTATTCCTCATACCTCATATAAGGATTGCAAATTCTTTTTCAAGTGTCATTTTCATGCTTCTGAAAAGTGGAAATGTATATTAAAGATGTTAATTGCTCTTTTATTTTAATGCAATATAGTAGGTTCCAAAAACAGTATTACAGTGTAGATATTTTGTGTTATTTGATGGATTTATCCCTTTCTCACCACTCTCTGCTGTGCGTTGGTGTGAACAGTCAGTTCGCCCAATCTGACTTGATTGAAGGCCCTCATTTACTATGCAGCCATGTAAAGCAGAGGCCTTGAAATATCACGCTGACCTTGGTGTTCCCGTCTGATTCATTTTCCCTCGACATGCATCCTCAGATGGGATTAACACGCGGACTCGGTAGCAATAGCCAGGACACGCTGCGTTTTGTGTGGTCACATGT
Source organism: Lagocephalus sceleratus (assembly GCA_911728415.1). Taxonomy (NCBI): domain Eukaryota; kingdom Metazoa; phylum Chordata; class Actinopteri; order Tetraodontiformes; family Tetraodontidae; genus Lagocephalus; species Lagocephalus sceleratus. Next base: position 4,531,449 of record CAJVRN010000126.1, read on the forward strand.
AACATCGGTGTTGAACGATGCAGTTCCTTTCGAGTGACTGTTGACAGGCATCTGACAGAATCACTTCACTTGTACCAAAGGTAAGTATGTGGCAATCTTACCAAAGGTATGTATGTCTTTTTTTCTTTTTTTTTGGGCCCTTTGTATATTGATTCAAACCTTCACACACACATGGGATGGTCAGAATCACTCTTTGTCTCCAAATGTTCAGTTCCAGGCTGATGTACGAATGTGTGAAAGTGTAGCGTCTGCTGTGTTTGGAGGGATTGTTTTCTACTGCGCTACATAACCACGCCGGACTCTTCGCCGCGGCGCCGCTGAATAGCTCTGTGTTGAAATGGCTCCACTTTGTCGTCAGGTGACATTGTTGGCATTCTTGCTCCCCGCGCCCTCGGGGAGCAGAGGCAGTGAGAGCAGGGGATGCGAGGGCCGCCTGGCGTCGTCTACCTGTCTGATTTACTGTCCCCCCTGCGTTTGAAGTAGGACAGGCGGAATTCTCTTCACTCGGCCTCCTTGTGATCAGTCCTCCCAGATTACAGCCCAGGTGAGGCCCATCACCATCAACCACAGGATATAGGAAGTACCTGTCTCTTATAGCCCCTGGACACACCATCCAGTCAGGCCGTTTCCCCGCACACGACTCTCCTGCGCGCACGCCATGACTTATATCTGCGTTGACTGCGCAGACAGCGCGGCTGGCTGCGGGCCGGAGCGTGCGTATGTAGCATGAGAACAGCCCGAAGCGGCGGCGCTGCGGTGTTTTAACCTGTTGTGCGCCCAGACAGCGCAGCAGGAGCTTGGCGTCAGCGGTGTTTTGTCAGACCTGTTCAGCACACCGGAGCACAAGCCAGTACTTGTGCTCAGCCGTAACTCTCTCTGACAAGGAGCATTTCGACAACAACAAGCCACTGCCTCTGGCAGCGGAATCGTTTTTGTTCGACTGCGAACGGCGCTTAACGGCCAACGGCGTTTCAGCAGTGACCGGTTGGATCCGTGCTGCTTATTATATATCAAAAAAAAAAGTGCAGCGCAGCGCAGCATGCTAAATATTTATGTTTTTTTTTTTTTAGTTACCCACCTAATCAGGCCCCAGTGTGTGAGGGCTGCAGCACAGAAAGATGGAGGCATTGAGGGCCTGATTGGAGTCAATCAGCTGGGGGCAAAACCAACATTTCATCTGAAACAAACAGAGGTGTGGGATTTATCTTCTCGGCACATCTGCTAATGAAGTGGCCAAATTTTCGCCGGCCGAATGACAGCTGATTGGGCGCAGCAGATTGGGTTCAAATTTGAGCGTTGATTTGTTGTTTTTCGATGGGATTCAGGAAGGCCGAGTGTAATCAAACTCAAACGCAGCACCCGCATTACAAGAAATTGATTGGGCAGGGTGTTTGTAAAAGAGCTGATATTTCCCAAGAGCAAAACGAACCGGCTTCAATTTGACATTTTGTCTCTCGGCACAATCAGGTCATCACATCGGGATTGTCGTGTAAATTTGGAATATTGGTAAACGCTGATATTTAGATGTGATTGTGCCAAAGTGTAAACAGTTTCATGGACACAATCAGGAAACTGTGGCAAATGTGGACACAGAAATGCGTAGAAAGTCTAGAAATATGAGGGTTAGGACAACATTTTATGTAAAATTATGTTATTTAAAAATATAGGGAAGACATAAATCTTGTCTTCCCCCCTGTGGTGAGGTCAAAGGTCAAATTTACCAGGAGTACAGATTTGAGATGCAAACACACTCTTTGGTTTGCAGTGGTGTGAAGGGCTGCTGTGAAATAAACATCACTACAGTGAGCAGCATTAACTAGTGTCAGATAAGAGACTTTCAAGGGTCTTTACAGAACTAAATAACTGCTATTGATACTTTAGCATTTCAATGGTCACCTTAACTTTCAAAGCTGTCATTGTTTTTATTTAACGCTGGGCCTTTGGTGAGCTGTCCATTGAAGAGGAAATCAGAAGAAAGCAACATTTAAATGAGATATGAGCTAAAAAGAGGTGCTTTAGTCTCGCAACACTCTACCGCCATTTCAGTGCATCACTTTAAGGCACAAAAAAAAGCAAGAGCGTTCACATGGTATGGTAACACATACACACATACTTTTTTTTTTGTTTTCAAAACCAAATAGATATTTTGATATATAGTTATATTAGTTATATCTTCTATCATCCCCGGCTGGGTCGCCTAGGTGAGGGTGTCAGAAGATCAAACACCCGATGACCCTGGGTACTTCACTGATGATGTGTCCAAGCTGCGCATCTCTGGTGTCTTCTTTAAACTTAGCATCCATCGGTAGCGCTATAAAATGCAAGTGGTTTTTCTTTGAAACTGAACTTTTGTTTAGGTTTTTCGGTGAACAACATTGACAGTTTCAGCAGTTTTCAGCGCGAGTGAACTCACTCTGGATTGACAAATCTTTGTGTGGGCTCCTTGAGGCAGCAGTGGCTCCCAAATTGAATTACATGCACATTTCTCAGCCACAACGGGGAGCCATCACTAATTAAAACCATGTGATTGATGACACTAAAGCCTCTGCCAGAACCAAATAAATCACTCTTGCAGTCACTTTGCTGCATTGGCTCTTGTCTCCACACCAGAAGCTACAGTAAGTTCAACACTTCCTCTCGGGTGAGGTGAATAATCAACAGGGGAGATGTTGGTTGGTTTTCACTCTTGTAATATGCAGTGTTTTCTGATGTCACATGTGTGAAATAATCTGAGAATACTATTTCTATAATATGTCACCTGCAGATGCTGATCACATCCTATGAGTCCTGGTTTAATATATAGGAACATACAGTCTGTGCTCTTTGTTATGCTCAGCCTGAGTGACACTCTGACCTTTTAAGAGAGCAGTTTTTAACCCGTCCATTCAGCAGCAGCAGCAATTGGTGAGTAATTGTTGCCTGATGGCTTTCACACTTTGTGGGTCTATTACACGCACAGACCTACTCGCAGCACTGATGCACATTTTTTAATGCTTCTGCTCTTCTCTAAAACCACTGTGCAATCATAGCAACAGCCATTTTTGTTGGGATTGTTAATAAGAGTTTCTCCTTAGTGTAAATGTGTTTTAAGGCCGTATGCTCACAGAGAAGTGCTGACTTTCTCTATAGGGTAACTGCTGGCTTTATCCAGGAACAATTTTGAACCTTAAGCTGCATACAAGTCAGATCCTGTCAGTGGGTTAGTTTTGTTCAAAGGACCAATTAGTGGGTCCTACCTTAGCCTGCAGCTAAAAGGCCTAATGGTGGGGGCATCCACCTGAGAGGTGCAGAGCTCTCCCCACTGGGCTTTAATTTGAGAGAGGGGTGGGTGGCAGCTTCTCGGGCTTTTAACATTACACAGGACTTCATTGTGGCTGCTGACCGTTTGATCTTAAAATAATTTACTTAATGATCTCACCACGGGAGCAATTGGCGCTGCTCGATTAGTCTGCAAGGTCTAATGGACATGGGAAAGAAAGAAGAGCAGGCTGGGGACAGGAAGGAGGGGGAGAGAGGGTGGGGGGGTGGAATGGTATGATGCTAAATGAATTTGCCATGTAACCTTGAGTTGATATGGGTTTTTTTGTTTTTGTTTTTTTTTGGTAAAAATTTGATCAAGGCAGCATTACGTTTCAGCGTATGACGCATATGAAAAAGCAAAAGCTTCAAAAGCTAAATTGCTAAATGGTTGAATCAATGAATATTAAAGATTACAGAAAACACTTTTACTGATAGAGCAACTCAAACAGTATTTATCTGATTCATTCTTTTAAATCATGTTTTATTCTATCAAACTAAAGTGAAGATTGGAATTTACGCAATAAGCTCAGTTTATAATTGACCACAGATGACTGTATGAAGACCACCATGAGTGAAAGACAGAAAAAAGAATCAACTTCATGAGTTCAAATAAAGTTGAAAAGGTCATTCAACCTCCAGCATACATCTGGCTGCATGACTGAAGGCCCCCTGACCTCTACACCAGGAGATAACAGGAGTGATGCTCTAGGTGTGTGTGTGTGTGTGTGTGTGTGTGTGTGTGTGTGTGTGTGTGTGTGTGTGTGTGTGTGTGTGTGTGTGTGTGTGTGTGTGTGTTGGGGGGGGTTACAGTTCAGGTAAATTGGTGGATTTTCCAGCAATCCCTCTGGCAACGTGTGAAAAGCGGAAAAGGGCGGGTAATCAACAAAGATCACCGTAATTAAATCAAGCTGTACATGAAGCTGTCTCTGACATGTCCTGGCAAACTCTGGAACACTGGTAGTAAAAAAAAACCAAAACAACAAATAAATCTCTGAATGGAATTTTTTTTTTTTTATAGGAAGATGCAGTATAATTACTGTCATAGCAACTACAGCAGTTTTATCTTTCAGATTTATAATCCTGACATAGAAACACCAAAATATAACTCATCAGATAATAAACCTTTAGAGATTAACCAAGACATTTTCATAAAGCAGAAATCTATTATTATTATTCATTGTTACAAGTGCTCTGACAAGAGGTTTAAAAATGTAGAATTTTTTAAAACGATTAAAAATCAGTGGATTTCAAACTAATTAAACTAACTAATTTTATTCTAAATAAACTTTTTTTAAAATTCAAAATCAATTAACTAGTATAATTACATCTGTGGCTTTACTTATTTGTGGCATATGCAGAATATGCAGGTTGAATATATAATTTAATCTGTTTTCTGTATTTTAGATGAACATTACTGTAAGACGAATGATCCTTGTGCTGGGCCTTGTCAGAGACCATGAGTTGTGCATATTAAAAGTTTTGACTCGGGCGCCGCCACACCTGTGATCCTCTCACCACTGAGCCGCGCACCGCTAGAACATAAATCACAGATTGCGAGCAGAATATCTCACAGAGGGCCCCATCTAATTCTGCAGCTCGTGCTGGGATTAGGAAATCAAAAGGGCACATGCTCTGCAAATGCTACAAGGCCCCCAGGAAGCCCTCATGTTGACAAAGAGCCAAGGCAGCTCGCGCTGCTGTGTCATTTATAATGGTGCACGACTGACATTTTCCCTGGAGACATAACTGCAAACCCCAAACCACCGACTGTATCTGCCATCCAAACAAGTACAAATTATGGGCTAAACGAAGCGGACAAGCTTCTGCAAATTGCAGGAAGTGTTTGCCTGCTCCTTCATTATCTTGTTAGTTTAGATAGATGTATATTCAGCAGCAGCTATGGTGGGCAGCCATGACAGACACACACACACACACACACACACACACACACACACACACACACACGAACACACACGCACGCACACGCACACACAAAAAAATCTCAAAAGATAAACAACACAGCCTGATCTCAGTACAACAGGTGCATTATGTGTGATTTAAGGGCACAGGTTATGTTTTGAAACGCCCCTGAAAGTGAACTTTGTCTTTGATTAGCACAACATCTTGTCCATGTGTCCTGGTTTGAGTCAAAACATCAATGAGATCATTTGCATATATAGAGTGAATGATGACACACGTACACTATATGTGAAATAAAAGGCCCGGCTCAGGTTAAGACTGATTGACAGCCGTATTGTCTGGAGGGGCTTCACTTCATTTTCCAGGAGCCCACTGTGACCCCAGGCATTATGACCATGGGGGCAGTGCCAGTATCTCAGGATGCTGATTAAGAAGGATAAACCAACCCCTTCAGTGGCCTGGCTGTCCTCAGGGGAGTCCTGCCTCGCCAGCCAGGCTTCCTCGACAGCACATACTCATGCTATTTAATGGAATGACATTTTATTACACTGGATCAAAACAGAAGAAATAATAAAGGAAAGCATATTTGGTAATATACCATTTAGAGCTGCCTGTTAAAGGCTTTATATTGCATTAGCAAATTGTGTTTTTTAAAATTTACTGAAACCAGTAATCCCTCACCTAATTCGTGGCATATGTTCTAATACCTATGTGTGTGAACTAACTACAATGGGGATGGTACAACAATTGTACGGTAATGGGTGTCCTTAAAGCTTTTGTCTTCTAGCGGAGGAGCACTTAAAACAAGCCTTTCAAGATAAGCTGCCTGCTGTTGTATTGCAGCCCGCCGGTCCCTCGGGATACCATATCCATCACCAGATGCCCTCGGGTGTGGGCCAACAAATTTGTTCGTGCAGGGGTTTACATAAAACCCCCGAGAGCTTTTACATGGCCCGCATGGGGTTTGAGTGATTTCGCAGCAGACTTCATACTGCCAAATCAAACACCCCCTAAATCAGTTTGAATTCATAAGAAGGATTTTATCGTCTGCTAGAGGAGAGGTGAGAGAGAATGTGTGAGATGGACTGCCATGTTTCTTTTTTCTTTCCAGGATATAAAAAAAGATGATCAACTCCTGTAGAGGGCGACCTTGTGACAGAGACCCATACACACATGCGGCAGGTGAAATAAAACCACAGTCTTTGTTTCTGCTGCAACACTGGAGGTGTTTATTTTTTGGGGTGATATCACTTATGGCATAATTACATGATATGAAATAACTTTAGAACGCTTAGAATGGTTAAAGTCCCGTTTTTGTGCAAGTGTATTGTTATTATTCTTGTTCTTCCACTCATTTTTATTAGTAGATGCAGTAGTAGTTGATTTAGTGACAGTAGTATCAGTAACATCTTAATAGAGAACCATATTCACCATTATCTACCTTCTTACTAACATGTGTATTAACAGCAAACTGATGCCTTGTTATTCATTACAAACCACTTGTTGCAAACTTATTCTGCACGAACATACTGTGTATTTATTTCACCATCAACTATGAGTTTACCAGCTCCCAATTATTGCTTATGTATTAGACATAAAGAGGTGCAATTATGTCTTTAATATGCTATGCTGGTAACAGATTAGATTGGGGAACATATATTGCATTTACCATGAGCAACCAGTGTCTTAGCAGCATATTGATGCTTCATTATTCATCACAAAGGATTTGTCGTGAGCCTATTCTGCATGACACTTCCACAGCCTGGATCACCAAACACAGCACATTCTGCTTCTGCTGCAAAAAGCTCACTTTCAATTCAATTCAAACATATTTTCAATAGAGCCTGTTGATAAAGCCAAAGGTTGTTTTTTTTTATTTTTTTCATCTTCTGAGCGACAATTATGTTCAACATCAAATGAAGCCTGTTTGTGTCCTCTTGGTGGATCAACGGGGCTATTATGATGCCTCCTTTTGCTGCAGCTTGGAAATCAATACAGTGTCATGAACAAAACCCCATTCCCCCTTCCAGGCACTGACAAACTGCTTCCTTTACAAATGTCCTGGTGCAGTTTTGAAGGCCCAAAGACATCATGGTAAGTACACATATTATATAACAGATATATCACAAAGGTTTGATGATCCTTGTTTCTTTGAGGAAAAAAAAGTTCAAACAATGACAAAAGAAGAAAAGAAAGAGATACTGACTTAGATAAATATGCATAGATTCAACCAAAATCACCTGCTTTTCTTCCCCGAAGGCAGATGATGGTGACTCTATTTCATTTTGACCTGTAACAGTTTTCTGGTCTTTGGCTCATCTTCTCAAGCATGTTAAACATCTGTGCTGATTTCCAGAGTGAGCTGAATGTGCGCATTACATCAGGAGCAATCCTGACTGCTTGGATGCATTTCCTCCACCTTGTTATTAGCACCATAGCAACAGGCAGCCACTCTCCTCCCACAGGTGGTCCTGTCAGCGCTGGCGATCAGGTTTAAAATGGTCGTGCCACCTGTAGTCATCTCACTCACCGTGGCGCTCAGACGAGGAATTGACACTTGAGCACAAAGTAAAAATATCATCCCATCTATGCCTTCCTGGCACATCTTTTTTAACTCTCTCCTTCTTACTTCTAAACACCCCACTAGATCGCACAAATAAGCCACGATTAAAAGAATCTCCCGCTGTTTTCTTGTTCTTGTCAATTTTCTGCCTTATTTAAAGTTCATATGATGGTAACATTAATTAAATAATAATAATTTTCATCTGCTCACATCTACAATGGAAATTCTGTCCTGTCTTATTTGTGTTCTTATTTCCTTTTCTTCTTCTTCTTCTTTCTAATTTTTTAATTTTTCATCGTGTTTGTGTCACAGTTGTGCAATGAAATTTACTTTCACGTCTGTTAGGCTTCAACATACATGCTCCCTGGAGATCTAGTTGGAGTAGGAGTTAAATGCTGTTTAGAAAAGTAATAAAAGTCTATAAAGGTTTTAAAGACAGTGAAACACATACCTTGGGATTTTCCATGACTTTTGAATGTTCCAACAAGTTTATTCATTTTGTTTCAGGCTGAGATTTTTTTTATTGTGCTCTATTTTCAAACTCACAAAACATAGCATCATTTCAGAACATCTAAGGATAATTTCCATGCGTCCTTTCTTTAGACTAAAAAGACAATTTAAGACATGGAAAAGGAGCTTAAAGAGCTCCAGAAGTTAATTAATCCATTTGAGGACACTGTTCCCATCTCTGTGAATGTCAAGCTTTGCAGACGAAAGATTCCAGAGAGATCTGTGGGAGGCTGTTCACTTTGTGAAAGTAAGTAGTCCAATATATTGCAAATGTGAGCGTATTAAAAAAATACAATAAACATTGTGAATCATCTCCTCAGGCTTTCACAATAACCCAGTAAGTCAACCAGCACAGTCCTGTTGGAGACATTCATTCTAAATCTAACTCTTATGGTAAATGTTTTCAGCCCTTAACCACAATTAAATGTGGACCTCATGGCTTCAGAATTAAGAGGCTTTGGTGAGCTTACCAAAAGTTTTACCTTGTCACAATTATGAACATCTTTGACCACAACTTTGACATTGTGTTGCCCGAAATCATCTAGTGTGACTGACCGTACAACCCCTGAAGACCTCTTATCCCTGAAGCTCCATCTGCTGGAAGACAACGTTAATGACATAGTGAAGAAGGCAGTCAAAGAAATGGCCATAGAAAAGGTTATTTATTGTTCTTTGTTTTTAATAGATACAAGGTAGTAGCTCAGCCATATTTTAATAGCACATTGTTAATGATAACACACTGCAATATAAATGAAGTATTTTACATTGCTTGTATAACTATATTTAGTAATGCGAGAGTACAGGCATTCGCCTCTTTACTACCTGCATTTATTTAAAGCCTCTCATGCATACAGACTAAGAGGAGATGTAGTCAAAAGCAAGTATTTATATATTAAAAAGTATACATTTAATGCTCTTGATCTTCAAACCAGTCTTTTGTAAAAATGATGTATCACTTACGGATAAATACAAGTGTATTTAGGGCAAAGAAATGTCACAATCCTTAGCACTTGTAAAATAACAGATATACATCAGTTGACACATTAGTATTGAGACATCATGCCGTTGTTTAAATATGACAATTATTGGATTATTGAAACATTGGAGCATCATCAGGCGGAAGTCTGTATTGCTGATATTAAAATAACTAATGTGTGATCTAATTGTGGCTGTACACAGAGACGCTAAAACACACAAGAACAAGAAGCTCTCCAGATCTGCGTGGATTGTGGAAAGCAATCCAAGTTATTGTGCTGAGCAGAGATTAGAGTGCAGAGAGGGGCCGCGCTGTCTGACTGTCTTAACAGCACATTGGAGAGTAAAAAGGTCTCTATTGAGTATTTAGATTTATGGCCGCTGTAAGACGGGGGGCATTGTTGCACCACAGCAGTCTTTGTACATTGTCACCAGATGCATTAGTGTTTTTGTTGCCAGCAATTAGAAGTCCTGCCATTTTAGTGCCCCTTTTTGTCTGACAGGATTCTCCCCCTACTCTAATGCTGACGTGATTGGACCCAACTAAAATATGTTGGTAGATTAAGATAATTAACATATTCGTGTTACTCGTGATAGTGGTAGTTTTGTGTATTTGGGTTTTGGACTGTACTGAGTGAAAAAATATATTGAACATCTTCAAAAGGCAACAGATGATGACATCTACCAACAGCTTCCTGAAGATGCGTACAGATTCCAGGCAACACACTCAGAATTTTAGGTTTGCACACAATTTAATGAAGATATAAAATAAAGACAATCAAGATGGCGTCTGTTGTGCCCTTGGTTTGCGTATTTGGCTGTTAACTGAAGGGTTGGTGGTTTGAGCCCAGCCAGGGATGTAGCAGCTTTAAAGCTTTTCCCATTTCTGGACAAATGCACAATAATGTCATCTCAGCATGCTGTTAGGAAAACATGACCCTTCTGATGTCCGTACTTGAGACGATATTGCTGACCACATTGCCCAAGAGGTAAAGGCAAGACTTTGTTGCCTCCATACGAGAAGCGAAATCACCATTTCACTCACATCTGTGATGCTCAGTTCCATCTCTTGGAAATACTCCTCGATGTGTCTTTACTCCCAAACAGACAAGAAACCCAGCTGCCATTTTGCATGAAATGCCTCTGTCTTTTCTATATTTATCATAGCTAACTGACCCAGTTGTGTTTGTATCTCTGAGATTCTGTATCTCTGTACTAGCAGGCCCTGCAGGACCAGGAAAGACTGAGACCACTTAACAGAGCTTTGAACCTTCTGTCTGTTTTTCCAGTTATTGGGTCTGAATGTTTTACACTGGACATGGAAATAAAAGCAAGGTAGAATTTTGTTCCTTCAAAACTGAAAAAGTTAAAATTGCTAGACTTATTTTATCATGTCTTCTATTATTGATTACTTTTAATTATTTATTCTTAATAGATATTGAAATTTCTCCATACAGCCTATGCAAAAATGAAAAGAAAGCCTCTATGAAACATCCTCAATCCCAAGGCAGTGACAGTTCTGACCTTTTTGGCTACATCCATCTTTCAACCAGAAGGTGGAAAGATTGTGAATAAAGCTGGTTGAGAGCAGGAATAAAACCGTTTAGAATGCGAGAACCACTGCTGACCAGGCAGGCATTCTCTTTGTAATCTCTTTCTTTGTTCTTCAATACCTGTGTAGGTCTGTTTTCATCACTGATGAGAGAACAAGCAAACATCTCCCACACAGGACTTAAGTGGATTGTGTTGGATGGCGACATTGATCCGATGTGGATTGAATCACTCAACACCGTGATGGATGACAACAAGGTGCCTCCCTCCTGTTCACTTATAAAACCCATAAGCACCTGAGGTAGTATAGGTGGACAAATGGTTTATTTCTTAATCCTCCAGGAATCACGTCTGGAGCGTGACCTCTGGGACGTTTTTGCAGTTAGAAAGAAAAGTTTCACAGTGACTTTTTGTCTGAAATATCCAAAAACAACACATAGAGCAACTGGCTTTCAGGCTGCGGACAACACTGCAGGGTTATGGACAGTGCTGTTTTCTTTCTTGACTGCTTGGTTTTTCTTCTGCTCTTTCTTTCCACTCTTAGTTCTTCTGTCATAAAGGTATAAATACAGGCTAAGAAGACATTTGATGACATGAGGCATGTCAGCTGACCATAAATAACGTGAGCCTAGCCGTCAGTCTTTGCGTCTAATAGTGGGGATGTTTATTGTACTGATATCCAATTTTTTTTCCAGCTCTATATGGTGCTTTTGAAATGAAGGGTGGAACCCAAATGCAGGTAAGAAAAGGAAAACTTCAGAAAATATGACTCTTCTGTCATTTTTGCAACCTTATAAAGTAGTGTGATCAATAATTGCATGCACAATAATCACAAGAAACAGCATTCTTCAAGGAAAACAACCCCCCCCGCCAAAAAAAGAAAAAAAGAAAGAAAAGAATGAACAATGCAAGCCATATTAAAAATGTATGTCTGCCTCAATGAACTTAATAAGAGAGGGTAAAGTCACATCACGAGGTTATGGCAGGGGTGCTAGAGTGGATGATAGGCTTTCCACTCTTTCTGATTACCATCTAGTATACCCCATACCAGACTGTGTGGGGGTGAAGCCACAAGCAACAAGGCTTGAGCTATCACCCACGCACTATTGTCCTTCTTTATGCTTCTGTGTACAGCTGTGAATGCTTCAAAGGCTCTTGCTGAGCTGTAATTAGCAGGGTTTTGTTCTGAGCAAATGACACTATTATGACAGAATAGTTGTGGTGTACTGGGAAAATTCAAGAAATTATAAATCACATACAATTCACTGAGCACATGTCTGTCAATAAATCAAACTCAAAGAAAGCCATAATGGCTATGTATGTTTCTGCTCTCTGTTTTCCTGCTGGTTCAATGATTGCAGGCTGTTCTGATACACACGGCAGAGACTGTGTCTTCTCTATTTCATGGACTTGTTGCTGCAAAAAAAAGAGCCACTGGTGCTTGTGGGGAACGCTGGAGGTGGAAAAAACTGCACCTGTCGAAAACAAGTTGGACAGTCTGAGACAAAGATCAGGGTGTGTAGATTTATAGGGCAGAAATGCAGGAAAAAAGTCATCCTTCAGACTTGAGGCCAATCGAGACAAAGCGTTTGGCATCCTCATTGTCTCCATCAATTATTAGGGAAGAAAAATACAGTTATTTGGCACTTGATAAATAAGTGAAAATGTGACTGTTGTGCGGCTAATGTGATGTGTTGTCTAATGGTCATATAACACATATTATCTTTGTTTCTGCCCTCTGTAGGTGTGACAGAAAATAAAACTGACCCCAGAAGACGTAACCAGAACCCAGTAGGAAGCCAACGGCTGGCAGCTTCACCCTCACGATAGAGCTGAGAGTTGGAATTTTTGAGAACAAAAGTATTTTCTGCCAAAGAAAGGGTGCATATAAATCTTTGTTTTTCAACGTGTCCTTTTCTGTGAGCCCGAGGTGGTAAAAGAAGGCATCCGTGTGGTTACATGTAGTTACATGCACTCAGGCAGACTGATGGATGACACAGACCAGCAGCACCTCCAGAAGCTCCAGCTGGAGAGTGTGACTAAATAAATGATTGGAGGTGAAAAGCAAATGATTTTGAGGTTGTTTTCTCTCAGTTAATGACACTGGTTATAACCATTAAAACATTTACGATTCTCTTCTTAGAGGAACTGAATGATGACCAACCCCTCCTCTCTCTCATCCATGATCCAAGTGGGGATCCCTCCTGTGCTCCTGTTACCAACTGGACTGAGGGGTCACGCTATGCTGGTTTGAGTTGGAGGCATTCTGACCACCCTGGTCGCCTGCATATACTCTGCAGTAATCCTCCAAATAGCCCCGATTCCCTTTATGCATGCTCAAACCCTGAGTAGCATCCGTAAATGAAAAAAACTAAAAAAAAAAAAAAGATTTACACAGCAGTGGAATTAAACTTCGCAATTCAGTCCCAACAAGAAAACCTTCCAAACACTCAAGCATGGTTGAAATGCATAATTGGAAGAGCATCCGTTGAATAATGTTAATAAATATGTTTGACACGCTGAATCAACAGAGCCAGACGAGTTAGATAGAAGCAAATTCTTCACATGGTATGTAGACTGTCCAGCTCATTACCGTCTGCCAGGACCTCTGGTGGCATCACCGTCTGCTCCGGCTGACAGGGAATATGGCCGCCCGTTCATTCGTGCCAACTTGATGAAATCAAGTGCCAATGATGGTTTGGGATGGGACGTGTGACATCGCTGACCTGTGTCGATTCATTGTGTATATTACCTTGTGGGGATAATGGTGGATTTGAACACAGTTGTGGGTACAGTTTCTGCTGCTGTGGGGGTTCAGACGGCGTGGTCAGTAGTTTAATTTCTTCTGGTTAATGTCAGTAAAGTTCTTGTTTAGTTTTGTAACTTTTCTACAATTTAAACAGTGTGTTTCCAAAATTCTAAGCTGCCAGAGAGTCATCCATTAGCGTGACCTATTGTACAGTATCTTCCCCAGATTTGTCACATATCCCCTCACTCTGCACTGAGATAGAGTTTAATGAACACCTTTTAATTACTGCAGTACAGCTGGATTAACATCTCCATAGATCCCTCATCATTAGGTCTCTGCTGAGGTGCTGACAAATCGCTGAGCGCATGCCTGCAGACTCACAGTGAGGAGAGGCATATCATTGTTTTCCATCATAGCAGTGGAACGATCACAGCCCAGAATCATTTATGTTAATGAGAGAAGAGTGATTAAGCACATAACGACCCTCTGAGGAAGCACAGCTGTCACAACCAGAAGTGTCAGCGCATATGTGAGCATGTGCCAGGCTGCCTCCTTCCACAGTTTGTGTAGGAGAGAGTGTGTGTGTGTGTGTGTGTGTGTGTGTGTGTGTGTGTGTGTGTGTGTGTGTGTGTGTGTGTGTGTGTGTGTGTGTGCGTGTGTGTGTCTATCTGTGCAGTGCTCGGCCCATTTGTGGATGCGCAGACTGTGAAAGATTGCGAAAGTTGTGTAGTTGCAACCACAACCGTGTTACTCTACTAAGTTAGCTTTTATCTTCTGGGACAAGGAAACACAAAATGGAATTTATTTAAAAGTAAAGTCCAATCAATGAGGAGTTTTGTCACATTTAATATCTGCCTTTGATTGATAATAATATTTTCCTCACTTGCTCAATAATTGTTACCAGAAGTTTTTTTTTGAGTTATACTTTATTTTTATCCTTCTATGCTCCGCTCATTTGTTTTTCTTTAATTGATTGCTGAATGCATGATTAATAGATGCTCGGTGTTGCTGAGCACCATATGATGGATACATAGCGCACAGCTGCTGGAGACAGTTGGAGGACATCAGAGATAATGTAAACAGTGCATGTTTTACAAGGTGCACATACTGTACCTGGTGTAAACACATTATTTTGCAGAGGTTTCAAAGCCTAATCACTCCTCTAGCCTCACCTAAACTCCAGATTGAGTAAGTCAGGGCCAGCCAAGTACGATGGCAAAACTTGTAGATGAATTCAAAATTTATGAAGATAATATTTCACACCCATCAGGTTGAGGATGTTAAACTCTACTCAATCCAGCATGCCTCCTTCTCCCATCTCACCCCTTGTCTGTTTATTTTTACAGCCTGCCATCCAGAAATCCATCAGTGTTTTCATGGCCCGTGTTCATGCCAGTGTCAACAAGGCACGTGAAAAATACCAGCGCAATGAGAAGAGCTTTCTCGACCAAATCAAAGTGTACAGTAACCTTCTGGAGAGGAATCCGTGCAGCTTCAAAGAAAGACGGACCGGCTTAGGCCTTGAAAAATTCAGGTACATATCTTTAAAATGTGCCTAAGGGCTGGGAATGAATGTGAAGGTTGAGCTGTCAGATCTTCATTCTCACGGATGAATAAAGCAGATAATTCATGATGTAAACAATATGAAGGGGTTTTTTTCTTCCTGTAGGCTGCTGTCATTCAGGAACCTTGCCAAGTTTCAGACAGCCTGCTTTGACTGAAGCCCTGAACACCCTCAACAAGGTGACGCATTCTTGTTTTTGCTCAGAATGATTCAAATCTCAAATGTAATTTCCTAAATGCAACACGAACTCATCATAATCTTTCTTTTGTTGTTCTCATTGCTTCCTTTTCCACAAAGGCCTCCGCCAGCAGTGATCAATGTGTTAGCGGCTGTCACGGTTCTACGCGGTGGAGTGTCTGAGGACCGGAGTTGGAAGGCGGCGCGAGCCCTCATGAGCAAGGTTAGGTTGTCATCACGTCAATCACCTCTGCTTGATTAATGCCAATCTAACTTGTGTCTGGGCCTTGACCCTGGCCCTGCCCACCATCCTTCCAGCATTCACATTACAGTTGGATTGCTCAGTGAATATGATCACTCAGTAAAAAACCAAGGGTGTCCATCTGATGCTCAAGCTTTAACTACTAATAGTGAAAATATAGTCATAAAGAAGTTTTAGTAAACAGATTCTGCACATAAGCTACAGCAGTTATTTGCCCTGAAATGTTTCCCTTTTCCTCTTCCCTGTTTCTGTCTGTCAGATGGATGTGTTCCCGGAGAATCTTGTTTGATTTGACAAAGAGAACAACCCTGAAATGCCTCAGTGTAGTGAAACAAAACATCTGATTGACCCAGAGTTCTTTCAGGCCGAATGTGTGCTCAGACTATCAACACTGTCAGATTGCTGTGAAGTGAGGCAATAGGCCTTAATGGGCTGTAGTTGCAACATTGTCAGTATCTTTCCTGGGATTGTCTGCACAATCATGATATATATGTGTGCAATGAATCATGTCTCGCTTTTGTAGATTTATTGAGACATCGCTCCCAAGAGCAAAGCTTTGAAACAAGTTAGTGCAGAACTCGAGCAAGAAACATCCAACAAGAGGCTGAATGTAAGAGCAATATTATCATTATTGTTACTGAACACAATCTAATATTCATGTATGATTTCTCTTATTCGCTTCTCCTGGATCTGGATGCCAGAGATCAGTTTGAAAAAGGCTACAGCCGAGAAACTCAGCTGTGAGGAGGAAGTGACACGTAGCAGCCAGACCATGGAGCCGGCCAAGCGACTGGTCCTGGGCTCAGAACTGAGTGAGGACTGAGACCGGCGGGGTCATTTCGATTTGGCATTAGGCAAGCTGTCACTGGACTCCGCTGGGAATCTGGAGTAGACGTTGTAGTGTCCTGGGAAGAACGCGCGTCAGTACGGCGAAGGGAACAGCGGTCCAGCAACATACTGGGGGAATTGTGAGACAGGTAGAGAGGGCTGGACCACAGAAAAACGCATGGCTGAGCTGGACAAGTAGCTGCTGAATGACTTTCAAACGTGAAATGGAAGAGAGATGACAAGAACGCTACAATAACGTGCACTCAGTTCAGGCAGCTGGTCTTTGTATAAGGTATGTTTAGGTTATTTGTATGCAGATCATATATCAAATGTATAAGTCAAAGTTGTATAAATATAACATTTTGTAATATAATTACACTTTTGAAAATGTTAGGTATATGTGTATATAATTCCTTAATGAATTAAATATTATGTATTCAGATCCTGCTGTGTTAAATCTGCCTTCCTTTTTGAGGCTACAGGATCTATATTCTTTACAAATACTAATGTGATATGAAATATTGCCATTTCAGCTGCCGTTTTGCAGTTTGACATTCTTATTCCTGAAAACAAATGTGGTTTGCATGGAACAGCTTGGCTTTTAAGCATATCAAGATAAATGTTTTGTCTTTATGGCATTGACCTGGAAGCAATAGTGTTTGGACTAATAAATCAGGCCATCTATATTTAATCATTAACTTACCTCAAAGCCTCAACAGCTGTTGGAAATTAACAACGTCTCATCCCAGACTGAGTGATATTACAGGCAATCCATAATACATTAGAGTAAAATTATAGTGATTTTTAACTGTCTGGGAATTTATTATCTGACATATTCTAGATCCACGGCCCCTTGTAAGAAAATGCCATGCGTGATTTATTGTTGTACTGCTGTCACAGTTCTGGTATTGAAGGCTGGGATTAATGCTGAATTAATGGTTGGCAACACCGCAGCCAAACTTCCAAGGCTATTTTAAGTGAACTGCACTTTGCTGACTTTATAGACATGATACAAAGTTTTTCCAGATGTTATATTTTCCCTTGGAAACAAATCTGTTATTTTCTGTGCATCTTTCAGTCTGGGAAGGATCGTTGGCTCAGATGGTCTCGGAATACCAAGGGCAGCAGAAGACCCTGATCTTACGTGGGTTACTTCACCAGACAGTATCACCTGGAGCGCCGCAACAACACATGGATCTCCTTCATCCAGTCTATGAAGGTCAGGTCACGGCACTGTGTGTTATTCAGAGCATTTGTTGTGAGAGCAAACTGCAGACATCCACAGCGGAGTCGATGCACCCGCCAGCGAAAGTGGCAACTCTCCTTTGTTTCTGTTCCAGGTCCTGGTACCCCTGACAGACGGCCTGGATTCAGTCCTCAGTCCTTACAGATGAAGCCACTGTTGCTGCCTGGTGTAACCAGGGTCTGCCAAATGATAGGATGTCAATTGAGAACGCTACCATCCTGACCACTGGTGAGCGTTGGCCGCTCGGCACTGACCCACAGCAACAGGGCGGCAAATGGATTCAGCACAGATCTGAGGGTGGGGGGAGTAAGGCTGAATATCAAACTATGTTGAGGGGCACACAATATGTTTAAACATTTGTCTGATTATGTGACTTAGTATCTTGATGTGATTGAATGAGCTCCTTCTTGTGGGGACATGGGTATCGTAGAAAATATGCCAGAAAAGCTCAGCCCTCTTCTGGGCAGAAATAGTATTAAAGCAGGAAAATGAGTATTGAAATGGTAACATATCGACGAAGTCAAAGAAAATAACAAAATAGTCGCATTAACTCAGCTCAGCAGTAATTCTCACTACACATTTATACAACAAGCGTCCTGATGTGTCTGCACTGTTGGACAACAGAAGCTTTGCCAGATCGTTGGATCCCACTGACCATTGAAACACCAGTAAGACATGAGCGAATGCTTTATTATCACCCGCTCTTTAGATTATAAATGAATTTGGGGCGCGTGTTCTGAATCCCTGAGGCCGACATATCGATTGGCCCCTCAAGACGTTTGATAGATCTGGATTTGTGTGTTCATATTCTGTCAAGTAATGAATATTTAGTAGCCAAGGCTCGATGTAAAAGCTGAATTGAGGGCGGTTGTGGTTATGTATTAGGAGCCTTGTCAACGCTAGCGAGATGGTTCGTAACCAACTAAATCCATTGATCCTCCATCATTGTGGTAAAGTATGATTTGGTTTCACATGTTTCATCACACTGATTGGTTATTTTCCACATTTGCCTCCTTGTAAACAACTGAACCAGGTCTATTATGTAATAAATAACAACATCTATTATTGTTAAGTTGAGGTTTGGCCTCTAGATTATAATTTTTTTTAAAAATCATGTTAATTGCAGATCAATGAGTTCTTGTTGTATGTGGGTATTTTTATGTTATTAAGCCACAAAACCTACAGTTTTTGGAAATAATTCCTACATATTATCGTCGTATAAATATTTCAAATTGGCAGTTGTTAGTAACACATTATAATTAGGAAATCAGACTGATTTTCATGCATGCCTGCTGCTGTCCACTTCATAAAAGACAATGTTGCCACCAAAATAGCAGCTCTGTAATTACCTTTGATTAGTTGCCAATTACCCTCAACAAGCCAAAACTAGCAAATTTTTTGTGACAACCAAGAGCTGAGCAAACGGGAAAGAAAATACCACATATTGACATCCTTTGATTTCCCCTCAAATGTGTTTACATCTTCCTTGTTCTGATCTATGTATGACCATGAATATTGAATTTCTGGGCCAATTTTCATTGAACTTCCTCTGAAGTTCCGTCTGTTGAGACATAACAATTCATCATAGTAAATCTGATTATAAGTTTATCCCTTGCAGATGACCCATACACTTGTTTCTGTCGAAGATTAATACAAGTCGCTCGGGCGGCCATGATGGATCTGGTAGGGATCCACGGCTGAAGTTCATTAATAATTGGAATGTTGTAGAGTGTGAAGTAATGAATACTAATTATTCCTTTCATGGCTGACGGAAGACTACAAGACAATCCATCAGCATGGACTTTAATTTGGTGGAGTAATGGTTCTATCAATAGTACATTAATTCTGGCCTGTGAAGATATAGAGTTGAACCAAGCCTGGACTGCAAGGAACCATTGCTGTAAAACCGGGGCCTTGTCTGACATCCAAGGGGCAATTAGAGAAAAATGAAAAGCCACCAGGATGGTCAAGCCAATGTTAATTTAATTGAAATGCAGGAAGAGATAAATATTGGCTTCTGCAGTGATAATATGGACAATACTTTTAGGATTATTTGTATATGCTGTAACTTGGACTTGAGAGAAGATCTATTTCTGTTGCTGAGTTGATGCATGAGAGCTTGAGGGTCAAGGATAAATTTCACAATTTTTCTGCTCTTGTGGTGTTATTGATTATTAGGATATGTCTTGATGCATTGTTTGGATATTTACCTGACTTGTTTTCAAGGTACAGTCTTGTTGGAGAAGGAGTGCAAATACAAAAACTTCCCGCTTATTGTCCACACCGGTTTGGCCAATCATCATTTTCTCCCGGAGCTTCAGGCTTTGACCACCCTCATTAATGTCCCAGTCACTCCTGTGACCCTGGAGGAAGAGCTGCAAGGGAGAAGTAGTGTCCTGAAAAGGCCCCATCTTGAATCTCTAAAATTCTGCAGTGACACGATAAAACCTTTCAAATCGCTGAGAAAAAAAAAGCACAACAGTCTAAAGTGGAAGGATTACATTTATACTGATTACATCTCAACATCAGATGTTGGTTATCATCAACACATCACAAGGAAATCCATTTTACGTCTTGGTAGTATTTTCTTTGAAATTTTAAATGTATAATATATACAAAATGGACACGTATGTCAAAAGCAATAATACACATGCTTATAAAGTGAGTATTTTGATACCAGCAAAGTTTCAACTATAGATATGATTGGAACCGTTTCAGAGAGGAAAACATCAGAATCGACTGCTGGTTAACGACTCATCACAGTGAAAGAAAGTTGGATTCCAGAAGTGGTGGAGCACTTACTTTATCTTGTTTTCTCATGATGGAGCTGACCACGCAGCAGAACAACTCGAGGGTTGAGAGGACGATGTGTTTAATCGACTCTCGACGGCCCGTGGCAATTTTCTGAGAGACTTTGCTCTAGTGGAACAACTCCAAAACCAAATCAGCAGCAACAACCATTCAGTGCAGTATTACACCAGCAGATCTCTCCCAGTTCTACTGAAGTTCCTCCACCCCCACCCAGGCCAGATTTTTATAAATGTCATGTAGCATCAACCTAATTTTATTGCATTAACTGTAAATGATAGTTATGAGTTTGGAATATGTGTAATGAGAGTGTTTTGGAGCATGACTGAAAGCCTCATAACTCATTACGTGCAACTGGAACACGGGTGGTAGAGGCCAAGGGGACTGAGAAAAAGATCAACGAGGTTGGAGAACTATACCGCCCATCAGCTGAGAGAGCATCGCCCCTCTTCTTCATCACCAGTGACCTCTTTGAGATTAACCCCGCGCACCTCTCAAAGTGAGACCCCTTGGCCTCTCAAGAAACATGTTTCAAATTGTCTTTCAAACATTTGGTTGATTCTCTCCGAGTTATTTGAAGGCAACGCTGTCGTCATGTGCGTTTTTTTTTTAAACACAGACACACACTCGAGTGTGTGTCTGTGTTTTATAGAACCAGGGAGGGGAGAGGACGGAATGATGATTTGAACATCCTCCCGGAGACCGTCACCTTTTCAGTATTCCTGTACGCCAGCCAGGGCTCGTCTGAGAGAGACGGGTTAACCTCCGTGGCACACGCTGCCTTCCAGGTGAGAGACTCAGGGCCGCCTCAAAGGTGGGGCCTCCCGTCAGCCCCATCAATCAAACTACTTTTGTGCCCCCACATTAACTTCAATTAAAATCAGTCAGCAGGACCGTACGCTGCTATTGATTATCCCTCACACCATCCCCTGCTCTGCTGTTCAGACAGTTGGTTCTGACATGGGGGCTGGTTCTGATGGCGTAAAGCAATTATCTGTCATTGGGCCAACTGTTGTCATTGTGGAAATACTTGTGCCCTGAAAGCTGTCCTTCATGTTGCGTGTCACTTTCTGACACGCCGCCCGACTTTACCTGAAAACTTTCCCCAATTATGATGAAAACTATTGATAAGCATAAATCAATACTAACATCCTGTGGCTCTTCCCCATAGATTCTGCTGAAGAAAGGCCTGATTGGCACCACTGAGTTTGAGTTTCCACTCTGTTTCCCTGTGGAACCTACCAGAGGCGGTGGAGTTAGACTGCCTGAGTGACAGAAATTTAACACTTGATGGCCACTTGGTAGCACAACTGTTGCTTACACAGCTGTATAAAAAATAATTTAAAAAAGCCTCCAACCTTGGACACTGGGCTGATTTGCAGGTAGGGAGCACCTCTGTTCTGCAGCAGAGACACCAGGCTGCTCTTGTAAAGTAGCCTAATGAGATCATCTCAACCAATGAGCACGAGAAATAAATTCAATTTGGCTCAATAGAAACCATAATTGGCTAGTTTAGCAGCAAATGCCTCCTGCAAAGAGATGGACATCTGCAGCCAAGCAAGTCACCCAGAGCTTTCTCATTATACCAAGACCTGGGAAAATGTTTTCTTTTACACCAAAGCAAAAAAAAAAAGAAAAACATTGAAAACTATTGTGTTTGTTTCATTCTAAGGATGCTCACCTGCCAACACTAGATGGCCTTCTGCAGACCGTAGGGGAGGACTTCACTCAGACCACAGGCTGGTCATCGCTGGAGAAGCAGCACCTGAGGCCCCCGGACCCCCCAGAGATGTACTGGAAACCCACCAGTGAGGCTCCCACCAGCAAGAACGCCAGCCTGCACACACACTCCTGTTTCTTGTGTTCCTAGAACATGTTTATGTTCAGTTCGTAACTCATTTTTTTTTATAAATCCTAGGAAAAAAATAGAATCCCTCTTTAAAAGAAAAGTCTCATCCTCCTGCATTTATCTTAGAACCCCTTATTACTCTGGTCACAACCAATTATGTCTTCTGGGTATTCTGCCCTCCAAAAACGAATGTCCTTCATTATGTTAACCAAACACTAACCTGTATGTGCGTATACACAAAATTCATTAGGTGGGCAATGAAGCGTATTCCTAAATGTAATTACATGCAGCCAATGTGACAGTTCACGGTGCTACATAAGTGATCACTGCAATTAGAGCTGATGAAGGAAGCAATTTGCAAAACAATACAGGTACAAATGATTGTGAACCTCCAGGTTTTGTAATTTGTTATGAATCACGGGTTCCTTTCTTGGTCCTTCACCCTCACTGATCATAATCTTCCGCTGAGGGAGAGACTCCTCTGTCTTACATTAGATCGTTGTGTGTAAAGAAGCATAATTTTATCACATTTATCCACCTTCTTCATCATCATCATCATCATTGCAAACGGTCTTTTGGGGTCAGCTGATGTAGCCACAGCTTGAAATTCTTGGATTGATGAAAGAATACAGAGACAAAAATCTGCTTTTTTTGTTGTAATTAAATTAAACTGCATTTATAATACTCCAAATAGTCTTTTCTTCATGTAAAAGTGTTTTAGATCAATTTATTGTCACTGTCGTTTTTGTCCTTACAGGTGTCCTCAGAGGACTTCTAGGGGGGGTCGTGTGCAGAGGAAATAGAAGCTGGTGTCAAGCAACCAAAAATGGTAAGTGTGTGCATGTTGCAATCTGCGGTTTTTCCTGTTGGTTACCTCTAACAGGTTTAATGTTTTTGAATGGCAACAGAAAGTTTTGGAAAAAAAAAAAAAACTTTCATGGAAAAGAACCATGCAAGGCTGAAAGTTCTTGTCAGGGTAAGGAGTGCCCCCTATGTTTCGATGGATGAACTGCATCAGGTACTTTCTGCTCTCAGACGCTTTTACAGACATTTGTTGCGTTTCCTCCCGACAGAAGACTGAATATTCAGATATCTGCCAAACTACATTACTGTTTTATTTTCCACGTCAGGTGTGAAATAGTGAGCTCTTTTCTGATTTCTCAAATCTATATTTGCTGGCGAGCTCTCGCTGTGACCTGGACTTCTCACTCCTCACTTCCCAGACTACCCTGACCATAAATACACTGGTGGACACCTTCTTCCTGGGAACCAAACTCTGGACGTCCAACAATGTGCAGGGATTTGTGACCTCAGACAACCTCTGAAGGACCCCCATGGCACTTCTGGATTTCTCCCGGCCGTCCTTCAGAGCGCTGCTCACAAGTGCAGAGAAGAACAGAGAAGAAGCGGAAGGTGAGCGGTCCAAAACACCCACCAGTGCTCAGCTCCAAACTGGGCCTACACACATTTGACCTCCATCTGCGTACCAAACACCCCCCCCCAACTCAAAGGGTCATGGTCAGCTGCTGTCTGTGTAACACAAATATGACTACATTGACATCATTGTTTAAAGCAGCAATACAGTTCTACTGCTTCACCACTTCTTTATGTTTGCTCGTACTTTCTGAATGTGTGTGTGTGTGTGTGTGTGTGTGTGTGTGTGTGTGTGTGTGTGTGTGTGTGTGCCGGTTCAATGAAAACAGAATAATATAATATATAATATATGTTGTAGACATAAGCTTGGTGTGTGCTGTGTGTTGTGTCTGGATCCATGTTGAACGTGTCCCTTGAGAGAGGTCAGTCCACAGGTGATTTGTTGGGAGCTTATGTCTCCATTTAAGACCATGTAATTTTGGATCGGGAGCATATTTTATTGGAAGGTCAAGATTAAAAAAGCTCTCCGTCTGCCCTCTGCTTGCTGAATGCTGCACAATGCCGTCTGGAGGGTTCCCGGACAGAATTCCCAGGAGATGATGTGCATGGCTGCCATTGACTTTTAAATGAGGTGCATTTGACATTGACCTTTTGTACGTCAGAAACAGAATACTAACAGACTAGTGTAATTCATTCACCCGAGCCTGTTGGAGAAACGCACTGAAAGACACTGATGGTTTCTTTTATATTACCCGTCCTTTATCACTGCTCACGCTCCGTTAGCAGCTGATTTGAACTGATGCAAACCTTACAAAACCTTTAAAATGTCATCATCTCTGAAGTGTTTTCTTTTCTAAATTGAATTGGGAGCTGAGAATTTGATTTGATCAGTGATCATGTCGTGGTGTTTCACCCTTTCAGACTCCCCTTCCCACGTCACGCCCATTTAATATAACAAGATATAATTCTGATTTTGGATATATAGATAAACATTTCTAAACTTTAAGGGGGCAAAAAAATCTAAATGAAAAATCTGCGTTTATTATTGAAAATGGGCCTGTTTATCAGAGGAGCTGCTTAATGATATCAATTTCCTCAGGAAGAACGGGCAGAGGAGTGATATTATCCACAAAGATAAACAAGTGACATGATTTACAAAATTAACACTCTTCTCAAATGAGATTTTCTCTTCTGCTAATAACTGCTGTGTTGCTCTTAATTCCTCCCTGCATCCACGCTAACTGCAGACGAGACAACGGAGGTCGGCCGATCGGTCTGGTGCATTGTGCTGTGCCCAGGAAATGAAGCTCCAGTCTTCCTGTAGTTTCTCTTCATCTGCCCTCTCTTCCTCTCATTAGCATGCGGCAGCAGATAGCCGCTCATTTCGTGACAGGGAAATGATACAGTGCTGGGAAGTGTTTGGGAGGAAATGGCAGGGTATGAGACCCGGCGCAGCAGGGGTCATGCCACAGATAGTCATGTTAAAAGGCCACGCAGGACACCTGGTTTAAGTCAACGAGGGGGTCCGGATGCCAGCTCCATGGAGCAGTAACTGAGAATATGTCTGCCCGAGTCCAAGCTTTTTTAATCCTTCTTTAGTAATTCAGGAAAAATACACTTAAAATTTGAGTCAGGATGGAGATTTGGCTCATTTATGTTTGTTCTGTCTTACAGGTTCAGTTGATGAATGTGAGGAAACTTCATTTGAGCAGTGGATTGTATGAAAGTATAATTCAGGATACTCGACCAAACTGGACCAGATGCAAGATGAACGGTAGTACCTCTCTTTTTCTTTATAGTGTATTTGTAAAGATAAATATAGATGTAACGCTGAGCATCTATCAACAATATCAACGAATAAAAAAGTGATCTGTACTGGGCACAAGGGTAAAACAGTTCCAAATTTGTCCACAAGAGGGCAATGTTGCACTTTCGTTTCAGGTCCATTCAGTCTACAGTCTACAACACACACACAGATAGAGAGAGAGAGAAAGAGAGAGCGCCGATGTACCGATGTGTCATCACTGCCCTGCCTTGTCTATCAATGTTGAACTGATCACGATGAAAAATATTTTATTGCATTACTGCATGCACAGTTGACACTGAGGTCAGTCCGCGGTTTACCCAATCATACAGACCAGTCAGAACAGTCAACCCTGTCAAAACCTGTAAAACAAATAACGAAATTGTGAAATAAATACATATCCTTGCCCAGAATTCTTTGAACAAACTTTATACAGTATATACAGTATAAATATATAAGTACATTCTTCACAACAGGGATGACATTCAAAAGATGGTGAGAGAGTGTGTTCTTCTACAATCCTCATTTCTAAGACTCCAAGAAAACTGCACAGATTTCATCTACAACTCTTCATAAGCCTACCCTTGTATTGTTCAGACCATTTTTAGAGAGTAAATACTGCACGTTACAGCACTGTTCATGAACATTTGATATGATTTCAGTCTTTTTTTCTACTTTTTGTCCATACGGTTTACTAATACTGGATTTTACTATTGCTATTGACCTAAAGCTTGTTTACACATGTAGACTATTTCACTAGTGTTACTGAGGTTGGAAAGGATTACTTGTAGCTTTTGGTGTAACAAAGCAGCCAATCAATTCCCAGGTTTGTTGCAGGTCACCAGTGAATGTCTAATTTCATTTGAATTTAAACTACCCAGCCATCGTTTGTGAACTGGCCTGTAATTTCCTGCCTGCTTCAGTGAAGTGATTGTCTCCATTTTGACTGAACTCTAATCAATTATTAGTTAGAACTTTTTCACATTTCTTCACCATTGTTTAACTTGTCACACACAGAGATAAACAATACTTTCTTCATCAGTCTCAACTGTACAAAGCCACAAATGGTTATATTTTAAGGTTGAAAGATATGAAAGTGTAAAGAGATAACGCTGTGAAACATCAGAAATGAAAACGTAATAATAACAATCACCTCCCCTAGAGCTGTTGGCTTGGTTGATGGTTCGTCTGACAAACACATGTGGGCTTCAGCAGTGCGTGGAGAAGAGGACTGAAGTGCTCTTTGGTTAAATCTGATAAAACAATCAGTCAGCTCTAGAACAATCATTAACTCTATAAATAGACGTATGCCAATGGGTGAATCTGGAGATCCATTTAACTGATGCGGGCTTTTGTCTGGTGTAATTATATTTGCTTTTCTTTGTCTTTTTTTTTTTTTTCCTTCATAATGAATTGGTTTGAAAGCACTTCAGCTGCACACGGAGATTACGCCTATTGGCCACAGAGGGGCGCTGTTGAGTCCTCACAACAGACTTCCACTGTTCAAATAAGGAAAAGGTTAAACGACACCTCCTAGACATCGATTAATTATATTCCAGTTCAAATTTTTGACTGCCTTAATAGGGTAATTCATTGAGAACAAAATTATTTAAGGGTGATTGGTGGAACCACATCGTTAACCCAATGAGGATTGATTCAAAATAATAATCAAAACAAAAGTAGTAAACTGAGATCACCTTTCAACATGATACATGACCCAACTAATGTAAATTTTCCCCCAGGACAACTTGAAATGTGCTGTGTATGGTCTCCAGTATGCTCTACAGCATCTGGACATGGTTCTGATGAGGCAACAGATGGTCTCCTGGGGCGTCTCCGCCCAGACCTGCATTAGGGAACCAGCTCAGCTCCCGGACAATCGGCCAGTGGCTGCGGCGTGTCGGAGCTGGATGCGGAGATGCACAATGTCCCAGAGGTGCTCAATTGGATTCGGGATAGCACTGACGCCTTCATTATCCAGGACGCTCCAGCACTCAAGCCGTATGAGACCAGGCAGTGTTGTGCACCAGAAGGAACTCAGGTCAACCACCCGGAGACCTCTGTGGGCGGCAGACACCGCCTCGTCCTGCCGCTAGGCTGGACAACACTAGACAATAATAGCCAAGAAAGGATGGAACCATTCTTTAGTAGGGGTTGTCTTGTTAATTGCCTCTCCTCTCCGCCTGTGGACTGTTACATTTGCAAAAGAGCAGGTGAGACGGAGGCGTTGGTGCTCCCTAACTGGACAGGCCGACCCCTGAAGCGTGGTAGACTTGGACTGACACCGCCGTGATTCTGTGCTCCTTGACTTTGTTGTGCAGACTAAACGACGGCAGACGCGTTGAGGCTTCCCCTGCTGGAGCTGCTGCTGGTGTTCTTTGTTCTCTGGCGAACAGATCTCTTACTGAGGAACAGCTGGAACTGGTCTGGACTCTCGAGGAGCCACTAATACTTGCTGCTTACGTTGTCTCGGCCTGCGGCGGCCTCTGAGCCAAGTCCTGAGAGACGGATGAGACTGGAAGCTTCTTCCCTGGCCGACAGAGTGCAGTAAGTTCTGTTTAAGCACGAGGTTCCAGCCTGTGTGACAGTTCAAACAGAGTCTGCTGATTGTCAATAACGTGAAGGTAATCGATGTAAGCGCGGGCCTCTGAGCTGCTCTTCTGGCCGATGCCATTCCCTGGAGGGGAAGATCACTTATTAAGTTTATGTCTTACAAAGAAAGATTTTCAAATGGGAATAATAATCATGTTGTGTACTGACCCATGTGATCTCTCTGACACTGGCGGAGGAATCGCATCGCGTCTGCTATCATGTGCTGGATGCAAAAGGTGGACAGGCTCCATTAAAGACAAGTTTGCTATTAAAATAATGCTATACATCACTTTAAACACTCACCAGCTTTTCAAAATTGACCAAGTTGTCATGAAAAGTCTTATTTCCTTCATGAATAAAGGTGATATCTGCAAGAGAAACGCATTGGTAGTGTAAGCTGACGTGTCAGTTCTTACAGAAATACAACAACAAGCGGCTCCACTCCAGCACACCTTTGAGCAGCAGTGGAAGAAAAGGAATCTTTGGCGCCTTCATCTTCTTAAAAGAGTCTCTGTAGGCTTTGTGATTCAGTGACGGGTCCTGTGAAGATGTTTTCGAATCAATTGAGAGCAAATCTCAGAGGGCTTGAGGCACGCGCACTCGTTTGGTCAGAGTTGACAGTGTTATACTGAGCTGGAACACCTGTTTCTCATCGTGTTTGCACATGAAAATCCTTCTTTTTTTCAACCTAACATAAAAGTTTGGGCGAAAACCATACTTACTGTGATGGCCTCCAGTTCAGAAAAGAGCTTTTTAAATTTCCCAGGAATTTTCTGTGAAAAAAAAAAGACTTTTTTTTTTAGGATGATGAGTCTTGCCTGTCCGGGTATCACAAACACTGTGGGAAAAATAGCATCCGTACCTCCCAAGTCTGACTCAGGCGGCTGACGGCTGCAGTATTCAGACCCATTATGATTGCAAAAAAACAGTTGAGGTTCTTCTGAGCTTTACAGCTATTAAAAATAAAAAAAGAAAATAGTCAGTCAGGACCTGCAGTTCATTAATTCACCACTGGAGGGAGTAACATCCCCATTTAAATGTGATAACCTAACTGAACGGGCAACAGTTCAGATCATGAAAGTGCACATGACAAAGGTTCTGAAGGTCAGCTACTGACTGTGCTGCGATCTTGATGAACTTTTTGATGAGTTGGACCCTTTTGCAGAGCAGCGGACACAGCAGCACCTCGGTCATCACCCACAGCTGGACCTCATTGCAGCGCTGCAGCAGCAGCTCCAGCGCGACGGTGCGGCTGCTGCTGCTGTGGCGGCTGAAGGTGAAGTAGACGAGCTCTTGCTGCACAAAAACGAGGCGCACGCGGTCAGGAGCCGAACAGAACGGCGAAACAGTGCCCGCTGAGGAGCCAAACCTCGTGCACTGAGTGAAAGACGGCCCAGTCGAGGCTGGCGAGGGCCACGGCCACGTCCCACGTGTTCAAAGTGAGCATGCGGGCTGTTCTCTGCTGCAGCTCCGAGTTGTCCGTGAATGGGTTCTGAGGAGGAAAGATGACAATGTTTGATGGCAGGTGCTGCATTCTAATGTCGCCTGTGTGTTTAGTGTTGGCGGGGCAGAGCAGTGGCGTTAATACCAAGATCTCCCCCAGGTCCTTCCTGCAGACATGCAGCCTCCCTATCGGACGAAGGCAATCAGAGAAGATTCTATCCTGAGGCTGCAGGAGAAGCCGACCTGCAGGGGAGCCAAACACATCACAGCGGAGAATATTAAAGCGTGTTTTTGGGTGTGCGCGCACGGCCAGGGGAGATTAGGAGCGCGGCGCGTGCGGGTTTTTCAGGCCGAGGCTTTTATGGCTGCGGTTGATCTGTGCTAAGGATTATGGGTATATTTACCTCCAGGGTAGGTGACGGCCACCAGTAGCAGGTCCCCCTGCGGAACGTCCATCCGTTCCGCCACCGCCTGCAGCAGCTCCTGCGCCATCACGCCGGCGCGGACTCTCACGCTGAGGAACGAGTTCATGGTGATGTAGACGTGGCACAGCGCTGCGAACGAGACCACAACGTGTTCGCGTTTGAACGGGCTCCCGCCGTGACGGGTTTACTGCCCAGGCTCAGATTGAAAGTCGGCTTCTAACAATTTAGCGCATGTCGAACTCCCAGGAAGGCATTTAATTGAGTCACTCTTCGCTCTGGGAAACTGCAGGAAATCAAGCGGGATCTAAGAGGCTGGCCTTTATTGATGATGTGACCTTGAGCGGGGTAAGCGCTCAGTAATCAACTACCCACTGTGTAGTGTGGCATTAGTGGGACTGACCAGCGCTCCTAATGTTCGGTGGATTTAGAGGTAAAAGGTCATTGGAACAATTTCTTTGAAGGGGCTTTCTCAATTATTCCCCTCTGGGGACCATCTTTTGGTGTGAGACGGTGTGGAGGATTTGATATTAAGAGCGATAACGGAGAGCATTCCCTTTATAAGGAGTAAGAACTGATCCTCAAATAGACTTTTCTTAGGCCGTAACTCAGAAATTGGCTTTCCATCTATTCTATTTTTTTCTCCCTGGAATGTTCCCCATTGTTCCAGTCCAGAAACACGTCTTTTCTTTGGAAGCAACGTATGATGGGAGGAATGTGGGAGAATGGCACGGCTTTACCTTCCTTGTTCTCTCTCAGCACGCCCCTGGACTGGAGCCCATTGTCTCTCAGGCTCAGCTGGTGGAAAAGTGCTTTGCTCTAAAAGAGAAAGGAAACGCGTTCGTCTCGACGCACATTTATTCTGGCCCGTCAGTGAGTGTCCGTCTGGAGCAGGAAACGTGAGGACAATGACACAGATGCTAGAGCGTCATAGAACAGCGAGCGGGGGGGGGTCACATCGATTCCAGGTTATGCGAAGGTCGCTCACCTTCCTTTGAGGGGAATATTCATCTGTCGTGCTGCAATAAGAGGAGATAAATTAATAGAATCCAGCACAACTGAGCTTCAGCATCATGTTATTTAATTAGCTGAAGTAATTTACTTCTCTGCTCTTCCTGTCTGTCCCTTCCTTTAATCATTTACCCACAGGCCCAGACTG
This sequence comes from Lagocephalus sceleratus, assembly GCA_911728415.1. Lineage (NCBI taxonomy): Eukaryota > Metazoa > Chordata > Actinopteri > Tetraodontiformes > Tetraodontidae > Lagocephalus > Lagocephalus sceleratus. The sequence goes on from CAJVRN010000126.1 coordinate 4,562,545, forward strand.
ATGGACAGATACCCGCATGTCCATAATGATCCCTCAGCTTTTACTGGGCTCTGCATCACAATAGGCATGTTGGCACAAAGCCTGCCCTCAGGGATCATCCCGGCGCTAGCCAGCAGCGTTTCTACGCTAATGAAAAGCCCGATTCCTTCTGCGGTGTCAAAACAGAGCTTGTGATCCAAAGCACCACCAAAAAAAAAAAAAAAAAAAAAAAAAACCTGCTCATCGCAGATGATAATAAGCTGCGATACAGAGAATGTGACGTGTTTGATCTTTGCACATTCGTGATGCGTCCTCTGTGAACAAGTGACGTCTCAGCTTTTCCGCTCACTAGATTGCCTGAGAGCAGTCGGCCCCTGTCGGCCCCCTGGGGGGGGATTGTGAAAGGCTCATAAAAGCAGAGCATGTCAGGGAGTCGCACCCACGCAGAGTCACGCGTCTTTAAGGAGCGGGTGTCTTGGATCTGCCCTCCGAGGAGGGGAGAAAAAAGGTTTAATGGTGCTCGGAGACCTCCCCAGGGTGAGGGTCCGATTGGAGGGTGTGGCTGTGGGCGTGGCAATGAGTGGGCGTGGCAGAAGTCTGGTCAGATAAGAAAGAGATTCCCGCCTTCATGCAAAGAAGAGGCTAAAAATTAATATTCAGGGTCTGTTTATTGACACGAGTGTGTCCTTCTCCTCTAAAAATGGCTGTTTTATAAGTGAAGAGGCATTTTGAAAAGACGTTTTTTTTTTCTAAACTGAGAGGGAAAATATTTTCCTTTTATCGACATTGCATGTACAGAAAGAGGCCAGCGGTTTCACTTTAAACCGAAATGGTCAACCTTCATTCTTGACTGTATTTCACACTGACACCATTATTTTGTCAGTTCTTCTTACTTCTTTCCCTCAGAGTTTCAAGATTAAAAGAGTTGTGCATTCATAGTTGCATTGCATAACACAAAGTACAGACCCCCCCCCATCCAGAACACTGCGATTTCTCTTCAAACTCTGAATAGATTCATTGATAAGTCTTTAGCCAAAGAGCTCTGTCTCTGTGTCTGTACCCTTTTAAAGGTCACCCTCGTACTTCCTGATCCCAAATTAATAAATCCTAACGCTGTATCAGTGTAATTATCTGTCTGTCTGGTAACTGATGCTGACAAAGGAACAACGGCGCGCAGTCACTCACTGTCGGCGATGCAGCATGTAAAGTTTCTGCAGCTCCCTCACATCCTTTTCCAGGGCCGGGTGCTCATAAAGGTCATCCAGCACGTAACTGCACAGAGTCTGAAAGGAAACATCCATTTTCACTCCTCGCTTCACGTGTTTGTCAGTTTTGGGAGGGACACCGCATCTCTCACCTTCATGAAGAGCTTGACACGTTCGTCATCGCGCAGGAAATCGTTGCACAGCTCCATCCATTGTGACACCAGGTACAGGACCTTCCTCTTCCTCTCCAGGGCCTCCCTCCCATCCTCCTTCACCCTACAGCGCTTGGCGCAGTAGGTGGAGTCGGAGTTAAGGCTTCAGCGTGCATGAGATTTGCTGATGAAATGGAGCATGAATGAAATAGATGTGGAGCTCAGGGAGAGATTAAACAGTATTTCTGTTTGCAAGGATATTGTCCCAGGAGAGCTTGACATAAATCACCGGTAGACATAAAAACAGGGTAGGTGAGCAGAAAGTCATCCAGAAGTGTGTCTGCAAGAAAGAAACAGTGGTTTCATTAAAAAGAGCAAAACAAGGTCATCCTCTACACGGACCATCATCCGCAGGGACAAGTTACGTTTTGTGTGTCGTTTGCTTGTCTGACCTTTGATTTATGCTTTAATTGTGGTGATCTTACAGACAGAAAATCCATCTGAAGCCATTTCCATCATCATAAATGATTTTCTGATCATCTGTGTCATCAACATGATGTGGTTCTTTAAATGGATTAAAATGAAATGGATTAAGTAGTTTCTGCCACTGCACAAACCAAAATGAATTCCATTTAAAACAACGTTTTTTTTGTTTTGTTTATTCTAGCTTAAATAATAAAAGTAATGCATTGCAGTAAGGTAAACAATGACTTTTAGAAATGATTTAAGAAAAATATAGTGAGAGGACTCCCAAACACGCCTGGCCACAAGTGAAAAGCTTTATAAATCCTATTAGGACCAAACTCCTCTCAACCCCTCTCACACTCCGAATTATAAATTCTCTGATTTAATTTCACACCGACTTCCTCAGGCCTTTGTGTGGCTGTGTGTGTGTGTGTGTGTGTGTGTGTGTGTGTGTGTGTGTGTGTGTGTGTGTGTGTGTTGTGTGTTGCTCCACAGGACATCATTATGTTAATCCATGCAGCGCAGCTGTGGATGCATCACTCACTGCCTATGAGAGGTTGGACACGTGTAACCCCCCCCCATAAAAATACAGGAGCACACATTAAAATAGAGTCAGAAAAGCTTATGGACACACACACACACACACACACACACACACACGTATTGAGCTACCTAAACTGTAACACTTTCTGGTAAAAGCTAACAAACCATTATTCAGGCTTTGTGCTGCCAATCAGAATGCAAAATAAATATTTAATCGTCCTGCACAGAACATTTATTCCAAACGTTTTAGCACAAAATGCAGCACTAGCCGCATTTCTGTGCTGTAGCATTGTTCTGCGGGTGAACTGTGTAGACGTTTCCTTGGCTGTCATTGGTTCAGATCAGAAATCGTCTGTTCTGTTGCTCTCGAAGCCAAAGCAGAGTCTTTTCCTGTGGAAATCTAAATGCAAATTTGTGGATTTGGGAGCTCCTCCATCTACTGTTGAAATCAATGGAGCCATCAGTAAACCTGCCAATGTTTGTTTTGCATTCCAATAAGAACTCCTCAAATGGATCGATGCAGCCTTAGACACAAGGAAGTTAATGTGTTACTCATTGGCTCTGGACCCACCACAAAACCTGTTTTCCTTAAATTATGATGCTCTTTAATGACAAACATGCATTTCCTTTTGCATTTGTTGACCTAATATAATTTATTTCCTATCTTCTGGTTCATTTAAATACACTGTGCTTGGGCATTGGTTAAAGACCTGAGACCTTTTCTAATTTTTTAAAGTGTGAAGCACTGGTATCAATGGTTTCATGCCTGTGATGTAGACAAGCGCCACCTCCTGCTGAACGCTTTGCATTAATATAGAGTGTATGGATTGTGGAGGTAGCAGCGCTAATATGATGAGCCCGGGGTCTTTCTGATGTCGTCAACACAACGTCGATAACCTGCTGCAATAATCAGTCATGATTCTGCACAACCCGTCAAACCAGTCCCAGCGGAGGGAATCGATGAGTTGGAAAGTCCAATTTTCATATTTTCAAAAAGCACAAACCAGGTGAGGACGAGTGCAGGCCAGTCTCTGACCCTGAGGTATCGCTCATCCCCGTCCCCTGATCCACAGCTCCCCCATCGGAGGCTCGATTCAGTACGAATGAACTAATGGTGAATGATGCATCATCAGTGCAGCCTCCCAGGAGGGATTAGCTCAAAAATACAGATGCAAAGAAGCCAAGGGGAGGCATCACAACTCCGCATGGATTTTAATGAAATCTTTGGGTTTTTTTTCCACTTTCTATAAACTTGGAATTTGGACTATGGAAGGATTGCCATTTAAGGGCAGGGGTTTGAAGTCTGCCTCCATTTAGAGATTGTCTGAACAGTTCCATCTTCTCCCTGTGGTTTTCTCTCTCTCTGTCTGTGTGTGTGTGTGTCTCTCTCTCTCTCTCTGCCTCTCTGCTGGCACGTTTGTGCTGCTGCTTGCCGCTATCATCTGTCATCAAAGCACCGTTTGTTGCTCAAAAACAGAATCTCCTTTGCCTTGGCAACAGCGACACCGTCTCGCGTACCTGCGAGGAACGGGAGGAAACTGTTGATTCGTCGCCAGCGTCGGCCTGGACTGCATGTCACACACACACACACACACCAGAAAGACGTGGGCAAAGACTGTCAGAAGCTTTTAAAACAAGAGTTGCCCTGGGAGTGACAGCAGAAAATGGCAAATGAAGTTTAATTACGCCCAGAAGGCTGTGATGTTCTTCCACAGAAAGGGGTTGGGGAACGGAGGAAAACTGAAAGGGAAGGTAGTCCCGGATATCTCCGGGGAAACAATCTCCATTCCTGCAGTTTAAAATCCGAGCACTGAGCGGAGGTGCAGAGGTGAAAAGTACGCGTGCCCACCTGACTCTTTGCCGTGGGTCGACCCCTGATCCTCCTCCAGCGTCAGGTCGGTGAGCAAGTGCTCCAGGATCTTCTCTGGAGTCCCTGACACCACCACGTACCTGTCGGACACACCAGAGTCAGTGGAGGAGTCCTCCTCGATGGAGGACAGAGAGCGGCTGCTGCTCCATTCCTCCTCTCCCTCCGTCCCTTCGTCGTCTATGTAGCGGAAATAGGGCACGTCGAACGTGGGCATGGTCAGCGGCTCTGCCGGGCTGACGCTGTCGCTCCCGTTGTCCTCGGAGCCCTCCTCCTCGTCCTCGTCCTCCTCCTGCTCCACCAGGGCAGCGTGCAGCGGGCTGCCCTCCTCCCGCCGCAGATTCTGGGGCTGTGGCCGCGACCCCATCCCCTTCAGAGTCCCCGTGCCCTCAGAGCGGCACTGTTGCCGTGGTTACTGCCGCTTGCCCCCCCCCCTTACATGATATAACCCTCTGTCTGAAGTCCACTGTTGCCAGTTCCTCAAGCAAACTGAGGGATCCTGGTCCGACCACGGCGATGAGCAGCGACTCGAGGAGGTGGTGGTGGTGGTGGTGGTGGTGGTGGTGGGGGGGGTCAGCCAGAAGAGCTCTGTCTCACGGTCCCACGCCGCTCGCTTATTTACTGAAGTCATCTATATGTTCAGGCTTCATGATGTAAGCACGCCTGCGAGAGTGCCGTGTGTGCGTGCCGTGTGAGTGAGAGTGCTAAGACACAGATTGCGAGAGAGGGAGGGGATCTAGGAAGGAAGGGAGCGCACAGGCTTACCTCCTGTCCCTCGCCTCCTCCCTCTCTGCTCCACTCGATGCAGAGGGGGTCGGCTGCTCTGATGACATTCTCTGGAGGACCAGCACGCTGTGGCCCCTCTCCCTCAGACACACACGGACTGCCTCGTCACTCTGGGCGGGTGATGGAGAGGGAGAGAGAGGGGCAGAGAGAGAGAGAGAGAGAGAGAGAGAGAGAGAGAGAGAGAGGGGAGGGAGAGAGAGGCAGTGTTATCACCAAGGAGATTCCCCTGAATTTTCCTCCACTCACACAAATCACCGCTGATTTCCATCATAATACACTGTCAAAGCCCGAACTGTAAATGAAAGAGAATTTCCACATATCATTATTAAGCCCTTATCACTGAAGCCCATTCAGGGGATTAGCATAAAAGACTCATGCTAATTTTAATTACTATTCTTATGCAGAGCCTATTAAATTATGGGTGGCGCGCAGAGTCTATTTCCGAGCTGCCGCGGAGACAAACTCACACCAGAGATGTGGTTCCGTGGTCTCAGTTTAGACTTTTCACATGACTGCTCCTCTTCTCTTTCGATGGCCATGAGGTGCAAACGATGATAAATGCACCTTTGTGCTGCCCGCCGCGTCTCATGATTGGAGACTTCGCTTCCTCCGCTCTCGGTCAGGTGAAGGAGCCGCGATATATACGGAAACAAGTAGCCGTTTGTTTGTTGCAAACGGTCATAAACCAAATAAAATCAATCTATACGACCGCACCAAAGGTAGGGCTTTGTGATTCCCCTTTTCTCCTGCGGGCTTTCGTCCTTAGGCGGCGTCTTCTGCGCACATTGGCGTACAGATAATACGTTGCCTTGAGTAATTTCAGTAGGAAGGGGGAGTTTTTCTTTCTTTTTTTAGCAGTCTCTGTAAACGGTAAAGATGGAAGCAGCTTGACAAAGGAGATTATGGATCAGAGTTATTGGTCCTAATGAACAGTTCGCTGTATAGCGCACGTATCCTGCTTTGTCTCTCCGCCTGACCCCTGCCCCCCTCCTCATCCATCAGTCAGTGCAGCACAAACCTCTCTGCATGCAATTAAGCAGGCGCATGGTCTGGAAGTGGCCGCAGTTTTCTGGTCTAATTGCCTTTTCGCAAACAAGGACGCAGGATCCTTTACGGTCTGACTGGACCTCCGGGCCCCTCGCGCAAATATTCTGGACGTACGTCGCACACGCAACACAGGCACGGAGCGCGCTGACAGGCTCGCTGCAACATGGAAACATTTTCAAGTTAGTCCGTCACATTGATAAACAGCAGAGATGCTTTCCGTGCTTCGGGAGGACCATTCAAGGCCATGTTTACCGTCAGCTTGCTCCGTGCTCTGACTCGTGATGCTGAAAATGACATTTCTCTCTGCTTCATAAAACCCTGTTTTTGATACTATGATGGCAGCATGTCCAATACTTCAGTGTATTTAAGTTCCTCAAGATAAACAGAACAAATCTTTCCTCACCATGAATTATTGATGGTGCCGCGGCTGCTGCAGGCCAGTACTTTGTAGTTATGACAACAGAACCATGGGTCGAAGAACAGATACTTGTGAGGAGACGTTGTCCCAGTGTCTCACTCACTTGAGCTTTTTCTCACTTTAGCCTGGAGGTCAACATGCACACCTTCAGCATAAGATTAAAACAGCGCTTGTCAGGCCTCTGGGCAGAGTCGGTCCCTCTGAATGGTTTATACTGTCTTGCGTTCTGCATGTCTGCTCTTGCAGAATGTCTGGCATGCATGTGTGGAACACTCGACAGGAGCTGGGACGTGTCGCTTGTGACACCGTGGGGACCTGGTCCAATTCTAACAGCAAAGAAAGCTGTGGATAAAAGAAGAGGAAGAAAAGGCCCGCATCCGTGATGCTTTCAGGGGGCTCTGGGAAACACAGTTTATTATCTTGCACAGTAGCTTAATGGCTTATGGATGCACTGCTGCTTCATATTCCAGTATAATGCACAAAACAAATGCATTTAATCCGTGTTATTACACTAAAACACACAATAACATACTGTAAATAGAATGTGGCTATCAGAGCATCGTTTAGGAGGATTATTCATCTGGTTCTGGGAGGCAGCTCGATGTTCTGAGATGTAGGAAGCAAGCGTGGTGATAACCTTGCACAACTAAAAATTAAATAACCTCAATATGAGCAGATTGCGTAACATTCCCAATCTCACCACAACAGAATGTTAAAGCTTACGTGACATTAAACATCTCTGTTTCCACCAGCTGTGGTTTCAGAGCACTTTGAAGGAGCCATATATAATTCAGCATGCATATTGTCGCCTCATTGGATTACTTTAATCCACTGAATAATACAGAATCACCGCTAGATAATCTCCCTCATTCCTCATATTTCCAGATAATGTAAAGTGCGAGGTCGGCCTTTTCTGGCTGCCGAGGTCAGGATTACGGAAATGACACGCCGTGCCATTAGTACGGCCCCGTCGTCTGAAGTACGCCACATTACACAACCAGCGTGTGTTTTTTTTTTTTTTTTTTTTAAAGTGGAAGAGATTTATAATGTCGCAGCTGCGATAACATTTGATACTGTTGGTGAAGGCTGGAATAACAGGCCAGCTTTACGTTTTCAGCAAAGGTCAGATGTCCAGGATGCTGGAATCCACCCTAAAGCCACAGAGTCTCGGCCTGGCAGCGCCTGGCCCGCTTGCGTCAACTTTTCCTCCCATTGTTCGGCTGAGCACACGGATACGAATGACAGGATGGGAGGCGCCGTGCCCACCCCGAGGTCGACCAATCGGGCGCGTCCTTGACGCGGAGCACGCAGGTGATGTAATGTGTCGAGAAACTTTGAGCACGTAACCAGCGCGAACAGAGCAGCGCCGTGTGAGGTTCGCCAGTTGTGCGTTCGAAATGTGTGTCTACCACGCTGTGGCTGCAAAGAGCTGACGCTGGATTTAATGAATGCAGCGGAATTATGGCATGAATTTATTAGCATCTTAAAATAAACACCCTCGATGGTTGATCAGATTCATCTGATGTTCTTTTTGAAGCAGCGTAGAGAGGGTTTCTTTCACAGGATTTGATGGAGATGAGATATTGAAATTGTTAGTGTTCATCTTCAGAAAAACGAACCAGTCCACGGGTTAGGGTTAGGCTAGATGGAGCCAAAGCTGGTTTAATGGAAGAACACAGGAAATTAAAGACAACAGCAGTTTTACAGGGGAAATTCAACGTTGTTGTTGTCTCAACATTTTGAAAACAGCTTTTGAGGAGAGAATTATTGAAACGTGTATTGACTGGTGGTGTTTGCTCACCTCTGATGGCCTCTCTGGGCCTTTGCTGTGGTTCTGCAGGAAGCGGCAGCCATCCTTGGCCAGCCTCTGGACCATCTCCAGTCTGGACAGGTCCTCCTTGTCGTGGAGGATGCACATGCTCCTCTGCTGCAGCGCAGGGGGCACGGAGAACATGTATCTGAGGCCACAGTCCCATGACATCGCTGGGGGCGCTGGTCACGATGGTCCTGCGGGCTAAAAGGTAGGACTGTGAGCTCACTCCGCTGAAGACTTCAGAGGCTCTGTATTTGTGTTTCAGCTGATCAGACTGAGGTCATCTCCCGCAGCCGCTGCTGTTCTTCAGCCAGTTCTCTGTGCGTTCCAAGCAGACTCGCCTGGACTCCAGGTACTCCTCTGTGTTTAAGTTCACTCAGAGTGAATGACAGATTCCTCCTCCGTGTCCTCCCCTCGCCTTTGGCCGCTCGAGGAGGGGGGAGAGAGAGAGAGCGAGAGAGAGAGAGAGAATAACGGCCACGGTGAGTTCAGGAAACATCTGGTGAGCTAGACAGACCCAAAAAGGAAGTTTTGAGAACTCCCGAAAGCAGGAGAACGTCAGGATTCAGGAATGGGCAGGGTTGGTCTAGAAGGTCAAACACTTGTTAGGGTGGAGAAGTGTCAAGTGTATGAGGATGTATGCAAGGCCCTGAACACTGAGCGATAAGTACCTGCTCCACTTTCTCACACGACTGGACTCGCTGATGGATCCTCATAACACCTTCATAAAGTGTTGACGGCGGACTTTTGTGCCTTCGTGGAGCTCGGCGTGTCCACAGAAAAGTGAGACGTCTGTGGTCCCGCGTCCCATCCAGGTGAAGGAAGGACGCTGACTCTTCCCACCAACTTAATCCATCGTTGCTCCGTCTTTTTCTGCTCCGTCAGCACCAGAAGCGACGCCCGCTTGGATCCTTGCACGGCCCCCTCGGTGGTGCCGCCGCACAAACCGCTGATGCTGCAGCAGGGCAGGAAGAGAAAAGGCTCCATCTTTAGATGTCCTTTAGATTCCATCGTTCCCCATTTCAAACCAACTATCGGCCCCACTGGAATCAAAAGTATCCTTCAAATCATCCTCAGCTAGGATAAATAGTTTTATTGATTATGACTTATTTTACTTCATTGATTTGATTGGAAGGGCAGAGCTCTGGATTAGTATCACTGAGGTCCCCTGAGCCAGGACCTCAGGGTAGCCTTGGTCACAATAGTGAACCCCGATGAGCAGACAAACACTGGAAAAGGCTTCTAGGAGCTTCCACAAGTCAGAAAAACCCCAATTAATGCACTATAAATGCCTCTGTATCCATTTTTAAAAAGTAGACCATATAAATTATGCAAGTATATGCGTCTTAATTTAAGTATCCACGTCATTTCCCATTAGGAAGGACACAAAGGACATTACAGAGAGTGCGTATCTAAAAACAACCATGTCTTCCTTTCTGTTTCTTCCTGGTGAGACAAAGCCAGCAGTCCTGCGTCTGCCACCACTGACCCAGTTTCTGAAGTAAAAACCAGCTTCAAAGCACAAGCGCCTGAAGTCAGACTTGTTAGTGAGCGCCATGTATGTTTTAATGGCGTCTTTAAACAGGGACCGCCATGAAGACCACGCTAGGACGACCTCAACTGCGGGCCTGCGGCTGTTCAGGAGTGCAAACATGATGAAATTCTGCTGAGCCCGTTAGAGAATCCCAAATACATTTAAAACATGCTGGCCGCTCGCAAGGTTGTTTTTTGTTACAAGAATATTTAAGGCTGACTTCATTTCTCATTAAATTTTAACATTTTACGTCATATTTCACACAAAAGGGATTAAGATAAACAGGGAAGACTAGAAAATCCCATTAATTATTTAAGTTTATGAAGATATCATAAATATTTTCACACTAACAGACACAGGCAGTGTCATAAAAATATTATGAAAAAAGGTGAATAAAGGATAATAATCCTTAGTTGTGGTTTTGGTATCATGAGAGGTGTTTGCATTAATAATCATGCATTGGTTCATACATTGTGTAAATGTGCGTCTGTTTCTACTTGAAGATGGTCATCCGGAATATTAGGTCCTCTTTTGTAGTCCTCACATAGCAACAGAATAAAGACCCCCTCGTTACAAAGCAGGTGGTGTTTATTTAGAAATCCAGCCTGGAATCATCACATGGCTATATGCTAATTGGATCATTATCTGAGGATATTCACCTGCAGCCTAAAGAGGCAGTCTAATTTTACTCTGCAGCTCTGTGTGGCCTGTTTTCCCCCCATGCATCTTGTGTGCATGCATGTGCATACACGCATGTGTGTGTGTGTGTGTGTGTTCTTGTACATGCTGTAGTGAGAACCAGAACATTCAAGCATTTTACCCACCAAGTGAGGACATCTGTGGGAAGTGAGGATCAGTTTGTCTGCTCCTCACAGCCCTCAAATGGCTGTCTGAGGGTTAAGACTTGATTTTCCATTTAGGATTGGGGTTAGGGATTTGTTGCAAGATTTAGGGTCACAGTTAAGGGGCTGAAGGCTGCATTTTGTCCACAAGAGTCACAAAGATAGACACACACGCCTGTGTCTTTGTGTAGCACTAACAAAGATCTCGTCCTCTCCTGATTTGCCCTTGACAGTTTATTGTGACACTGCCCTCTATTGGTCACTACTTGGTAATTACATTAACATAAAGAAACTAATGTATACGCTCTCATCACTGAGCTCATTTCATATATTGAACATTTACTGATGGCAAGATTCTCCTCAGTCGTCTTTATTGTCATAGTTATCAGTCTGTAAAATGAAGACAACATACATCACTGAAATGCACAAGAAAATTATACAAATATATTGAGTGTTGCTGGTTGTGTGACTAGAGTTTGACCTTTAATGGTGTTTGAACTGTACATGAAGGATTTATGAAAAACACAACAGTAGCTGAGAGCACTTCTCAAGGCACATTCCCATCAGTGTTCTTGGTTGAGGTAAGGTCATGTTTAATTCTTGAGAACTAGAAAAGAATGAAGCAAAGTATATAGTACAAAACATTTGGCATCCACTGAGTTCAAACATGTCACAAAAAGAAGGTTGCTTTTGTCTCTTTTGCTATAAAACTATTGATATCACTCTTAATACTGGAAGGAAAGAAAACTAGTTTAGAAACTAGGTTTATTTATCTAAGTACACAAGCAGTTAGAATAAAATATTTACTATGGAGTTTGTGGCGTGATGTGGTTTTTCTAGCCCGGGTTACATGCACAGAAAGGTAAATGTTTGCTTGATTCATCCACAGAGAAACAAACCAGGATAAGGAAATACTTTCACTTCTGTCCATTAAAAGGGGGGGCTGCCTTTCTCTGACAATCTTACATCAAGTTCCCTTTATGTTCCTTTCAGGACAACCTGGAATATTTCCAAGTGGACGGATCAGTAACAGCAACGCAATGTGTGAAAGTATGGTCTCATCTTGTTTGTATTTCAGTCATGCAACACCATTTCTGAGAAAACCCTCTCCAATCATCAATCGCCCTCTCATCCAAGGAGCTGTGTGAGTTAACAGGCTTGTCTGTGAGTTATCCTACAGGGTTTGCAAAAGCATGCACTGGTGCTCTCACTAGATTTGATTTGAAAGCCACCTGGGAGAACGTGTCCCCCATTCTACCTCGCCCAAGCCCTTGTTTGCTACTCTGGGACATGGCCCTGCAGGCAGAAAGCAAACTCTGAAACAGGCTGTGTTTTGCTGAAATGAATGGCTAAACTGGGAGTGGATTATTGCAATAAGATTGCTGAAGGAAAAGGGGGGGGGGGGGGGGTCAGACATTCATTTCACAGGTGCAGAGTGGAATCAACGCTGATTAGCATCTCAGGCCTGGACATGTGGGCCACGCCCCGCCCCCTTATGTGTTGTGGCGGCGTTTTTTCTTGGCTTTGTGGGCATATAGGAAATACATGGTGTGACCAGTGGTGATGAAAAGCACAGAAATGATAACCAGGATGCCAAAGTGCTGCGGCTGAGGAGCGGAGATCACCATGATGAAATGAAGCAGGTCCATCAGGTAATTCATAGAGCTCTGCACCCCATTCACCACACCCCTCTCTGATTCACAGATGTTCTCCTGCAGGAGCTGCGTGACTGTCAGGTCGAAAGACCACAGACCTAAAACATAGATGGACTTTAAAACTTGCCCTAGATATTGGATCAATTACAAAGCTCATAAATTATACCAAAAATAATTAGACAAATGAAATTCTATTTCATTCTACCGATTTAATTGTTTTTTAATTCTTTAATCCGGCGTTCTTGATTAAAAACTATTACAGTTTGGTTGTTACATAAATGGCAGTTAAATAAATGAATAAATTCATTGTGGAATACTTTGCTATTTGTGCACACTGCCCTCTGGTGGGCATACTCTGTAAATGCACTCGGAAACGCCTTTCTAAATATTTGACTGCATTTTTACTTTGGTTTGACTTACAAAATACATGATATATTACTACAAATGATTGAAATCCTTAGATTCTTTATATTTAGCTTTGATGAACATTGCTGGCTGCAGCTTTGACTACTCACCAATGCGCGCAGTGATGACGCCCAAGAACAGCAGGATGATGGAGATGTAAGACTCTGGCACTGTATCAGAGGGCACATTGTCAAAAAGCAAAGTGTTGTTGGTCCAGTGGATAGAGGAGCGGTCAGGCAGGAGTGGCTGGTTGCTGCCTCCTCGCAGAGGATAAGCGTGTTTTTTCCTTTGGCTGACTATTTCACCAAGCTCAGGAGAAGAGGAGTTGATGAAGGGCATCAGCAGGCTGAGGTCCATTGGACTTCCAGGAGCAAACACAGAGCACACGCACAGCAGCAGGCAGCCCAGATGGAGGCAGCTTGAGATAATGCCTGTGTTCACCAGCCCGTACGACTTCCTGAGTCGGGTAAACATCACCGTGCCCATCAGCCCTGTGATAGCTGACACACCCATCAGCAGACTGAGGAGCGAGCCGCTTATGCCCTGAGTATAGGCATAGCCCGTGGTGATGCAGTCAAAGCCCAGGACTGTGGTGTAGAGGAAGGCCAGACCCATCCCTGCCAGGAAGACGGGCTGGCGATAGTAGGCCTTCCAGCCCTCTTTACAGGTGCTCACCAGCCAGCGGAACCTCCGGAAACACAGAGGCAGGTTGGTGATTTCTTTGAGATGCAGGCTCGTGTCGCAGTTACCTTCTGGTTCAGCTTGCGTGGAGTTACCTTCATCTGATGAGAATAAGACATCACTTTAGTCCAGTAATTTACGGAAGCAGCCATAAATCTACGTAACGAGTGATGTCTTAGCTGGTGAGAAAGTGTAACATCATCGTGGTTTTCATACTGAGTCCAACCAGCATAGCCAGAACTTGTTCTATAAACTAATACCTTGTGGCCACCTCCTCTCCATCCTCTGCTCACACACAGGGCTCAGCTCTTCCTCCTCCACGGGTGGCTTGATTGAAAGTGCGGGGACAATGCGATACACCCGCGACAAGAAGAAGAACTCCACAATGAGAGACACAAGGTTCCAGCCCAGAATGAAGCCGCAGCCCACCACGTTAGAGGCCAGGGTCATGACCTGTCCCACCGCCAGTGGGGCTAGAATGTTAGTCACCTGATCTATCCGCCTCATGGTGGCATTCATTCCTTTTGTTCAAATAAAAAAAAAACACACACACAAATGCACACAGGGGTTAGTGTGCTTCCATAAGATGATTTTCAGAAAGATTAGAAACTGGTAAACAAGCGATTTTGTATGTAATTCCAGGATTTATGGTGCAGAGTCAGACACAAAAACCAGATCTCCTTACCAGCTAGGTGGCCTCGGTTGTATCCTGTTATAACCACAATCCAGTCCCTCTGAATGGCAATGGTCAGTGCTGTGCTTGCAAGGTTTGCTACATCTGCCAGGACGATCACCACCGTATAACAAACCACCTTGTGTAAGTTTTGCGATGCAACATGTTACTACGACAGCAGAGTAGCCACAAGCTCAGAAGCAGAGACAACAGGGACACAGGATAAAGGGGACAACAGCAGCTAGAACTGTGCATTTCATGGTTGTTCACGGGTCAACATGGTACCAAGTGATGAAATGTGGCCATTAGTGGAGTGTGTACTCACAGTGAGCCATCCATCCCAGATCTGCTCGATCCTCTGCTTATATAAGAAGACCAACATGAGCACAATGCTGCACACGGTCACCGAGATGTTCTGGATGAAAAGAGACGCGTGTGCAACTAAAAGAAGAAAGGAGGAGGACACGTCAGCGACTCAGAACGAGGCAGAGGGCCGCGGTAGCTATCAAGAGACCGATTTGCACTTCAGATAAGAGGAAAGGGGAGTTGTGGAAATCAGAGCCAAGACATCGCGGATACCTTTATTCCTGGGATTGCGGTCAACCCAGTCGCCAATCAGAGCCCCAAGTAGGAGCACCGAGCCGGCGACCACCAATCCAAACACGGCAGTCAACAGCAGGTTACGTCCGTACAACTCGATCAGGAACACGGAGATGGCGAAGTGCCACATACGGTCACCCTGTTGGATGCAAACGGGCTGCGGTCACCATGGACGCCTGGCAGGACGCTGCGTGTGCTCTTCTACTGCCATGACTTTACTTGAATGTATATTTTTCCTGGAATCTGATGGTTTGGAAAGGCATTCTTACCCACATGGACAAAGCTCCACTGACATAGATGAGAAACTTGGGACCCTTGAGGTAGATAAGAGCCGAACCTTGTGAGGAGACGCACGGAAGTCAAACGAGGGCGCGGGCGCCGGCAGGTGAACGTGACGCCGAGATACCCGTTTACCTGTTACACTCTGAGTCTTTTTATCTCTCGCCTCCCTGCTGCCGTCAGACTCGAACTCGACCACCACCCCCCCGCACTGGGAGGCATCTGCTCGCCGGGACATCGCCTGTGGGATCAGAGGTCACACAGCTACTGAACTTGTCGCACCCCTGGCCCATTGTTGACAAGGACGGTGCAGGTCACAGCCCCGTCAAGGAGCAGTGAAGTTACCTTTTGTCAGCCTGCAACAATATTTAGACACTCTCTGATCCCTGGTTTACTTAAAGGCCCCAAACAATCACGGCGGTTAGTATGGAGACACGATAAGAAGTGAATTAAAGGAGGTAAGAGGATCTGAACAATGGTGAGGTGAAGCAGAAAGTGTGAGCAAGGGGAGCGTTTAGCTGCAGTGACAATAAGACAGAAAAGGTTGAGCGCAGCGATTAAATTCCAACAGGTAAGTGAAAACGGGGCCACTCACCTTTGTTCTGGTGTCTCAACTGGTCCTCGCTGTCGTCGATCTAGGGTACGTCTTCTTCCATGTACCTTACACTGGCGTGCTCGTGTTTCCTGAGAGGTGGAATTCAAGCTGTAGTAGTTTCAAAGGCTTAATAACATCACGGCGCTCAAGTGCACCATTGTATGAAATTGCCAGAAAAGCAGAACAGGCAGAGTGACAACAAAAGCAGCCAGCATATTCCAAAGCACGTGACCCTGGGGGGGACAATATCACTGCCCTCCCTCACCACACAAAAAAAAAAAAAAAAAAAAAAAAAAAGGGGACCAGTGCGTAACTCAGGACCCACACGTGTGCATGGTCATGTGTGCACGCTCGCTCACGTACACAAGCGACTGCACCCGCTGTTGACACGTCAAAAAAAAAAAAAAAAAAAAAAAGGTTGCACAAAGGACATCTCGTGCAACACTGCATCACCTCCGGGGAGCAGAGGGGTGATCACGTTCAGCCTCGGAAAAGCCATTAATGTGGACAAAAGATAATATTTTCATATCACCCACTCAGAAAAGTTTTCCACCACTCCTTGTTTTGATGCTCAACAAACAAAGGAAACAAAAAAAGTGTCCTGTAGTCTAACTTTCACATGTATATGAGGAATACTAGTGTGAATAAAATGAATCAAGGTCTACAGTTCACTGAAATTACTTCCTACACAAAGAGAAAAGTTATGGAAAACAGTGATAAACAGCATTTGTTTGACTTTGAAAACAGATTTGCATAAATTGTGGGAAGAGGGTGGCATTTACTGCCTCTTTCCATGTAAATGTTGGTTGTTCCTCCTTCAAAAGCTGACAATTTGTCACCAGCCACAACTGGAGATGGCAGGAATTAAAGACAGCCTCGCTGGGAGAGGCACGTCCTCCAAGGTAACAAAGTAGAAAATGAGTGTGTTTTTTCATCCGGTTCCAACAACATCAATCATATTTCTTTTTTCTTTTTTTTTTCGTGATTAAAATTCCGAGTCCCGTCTTGTCTGCTGTAGTTTTTGGCCTCGGCTGATGTTAAACACGAGGGTCGAAGCCTCCAGAACCGCGGAGGGGAGCGAAGAGCGGACCTGCCCGGAGATGTTTGGTCTGCAGCACGTGGAAACAGAGAGTTAAGACGATCGAGATCAAGATAAGTTTTGAACGCCGACAAAAGCTCACGCCAACAATGGCAGACGCAATATTGTGATTTTGTTTCGTGTTACGACGATTAACACTCCAAATCCCCTCACGGGGAAACAGTCAGACTTCCTGAGTCAGAATGTTTAAGAGTCATTTGAGGCTGTGGAGATTGTGAACAATGATCAGGAACCACATTTGTTCTGTTTCCGTGTGCTTGAAACAGAATGACAGAATATTCACTTATTTTTAGGTGGCAGATAAATTGACCTTTCAATGTTGAGTGTCACATGTCCTAAATGGCTTCAGGAATAAAAACTAATCTTTTTTCGTTCCATTTGTTTTATATACAGACGTCTATAGTGCATTCCTGGAGACCCTCAAATTTTGTGACCAAATTAAATTATGCCTGCAGATGAAATGTAAATACAGATGTATGGGAGTATACCTAATCCTCCCCTAACTTTTCCAGCAGATCTGGATATAATTAGGTATGAATTCCCTGTCTGAACTGTGTAAATAGCTGACTATGGAAAAAGTGCAGCAAAGCGTGAAAGCATCTTTGCCTCTTCAGATGGAGGAGCCGCCAGACATGTCCCAGTCCCAGACTTAACAGGACAGTGTGTACTGTTCCCCCCTTTTTGGTCTCTTTTTAACCCTGACCGCTTATTTACTGTCTGTTGTCTACAAATTGTTACCCTCCTGGGTAAGAAAGTGAACAGTTTGATAGCATCCTGGCCAATAAATGGAGGAGCAGCAGCCCTTTAGGGGTCCTTGTGGTCTTTTTGGTAACCAGTTAGTTATATAACTGTCAGCTGATCAACATGAGCTTCCCAGCGACATTAAGCAAATCATAATTGCACACATGAGTGAATATATCGGGCAGGCCTCAGTAGGTTCCACCTTGGAAAAAAAAAACCCCATACATTTCTGAAACAACAGAGGAGCTGTAACCTAAACACCCACACACGGGAGAAAAAGCATTCCAGTAAACCTTCCCCACACGCGGTTAAAGTTGCAGAAGACACCAAGCTCTAATCTTTTGTTCTCTGAAACTAAACAAACTGCAAAACAAAACTGAAAATTAAGGAAAAAAAAAAAGCTGTTGAAAATAACATAGGAACAATAAACTTTACACAAGAGAGAAATTCCAAACTGCTGGGTGACATTGTTTTGTTTAAAGCATTTGTCCACCAAACCAGACCCCACATGGCTCCGTAAAGTCCCATAACATTAGATCACTTTAAAAAAAAGAAAAAGAATCACTTTTTAAGTGGCCCACGTGGCTTGATTTGATGAAGGCTCTATCACGAGTATGGGCTGATAATGGACAGAATTTTGGTCCAGAAGATCGCAATTACAAATACAAATTGCTGCAAATTGGTGCGACAAAAGCAAAACAAAGAAACTGAGATGTAACCACTGAATATAAAAGTTTTACAAGACATCCTGACGCCACCAATTAAGCCCCACTGCGGGATTATAATAAACATTATCCTTGAAAGGCTGAGTCACGGCCGGCGGCTGTCTCCTGCGCTCCCCCCCTCGGACACTAGGGGGCGCAGCCGCGTGCGCGCCGCTCACGCCGCGCTCCGGCGTGTTTGGTTCCCTGGCTGCTGCGTCCCCAGCTCCAGGAGGGGAGCCGCGTCTCATTGCTCACTCAGACCAGGCGCCAAGTGTTGCGGTCCCGTCTCCAGTTGCTCCTCAGCGCATCAGACGCCCGCAATGTCCTCGGACGCGGCCGACCGGCTCATTCCCACGCCGCTCTGACTGGAGGTTATCCCGGATCTTCACTTCTGACGTGGTGCGTTCACTGGTCCCGACTCCCTTCGCCGCTGCGTAAAACGAATGGAGACGGTCCAAGACTAACAGGATTTTTTTTTTTTATTTATTTATTTTTTGCTACTGCAGAGGACCTGTTCTCTGCCCGGGGGGGCTGCCTGCCTGCCTGCCTGACGGAGGCTGCGGCGGCGCATCCGCCGTTTTCCTGATCCAAACTCGCCTTGCATGGATGCACCATGGCCACGTTCGTGTGCAGGGTCCAGTTCCTGGATGATACCGATCCATTCAACAGCACCAATTTCCCCGAGCCAACGAGACCACCGCTGTACACGTTCAGGGAAGATATTCCTCTGATCAATCAAATAGCTGGAGTCCACAGGCTGCTGAAAGCTCCTCACAGGGTCCGTACCACTGTTTATTCTGCTTTTTGTTTACGTTTCTGGGTCTGGTGATGGATTAACGTCATAATTTAGATGAATGGTTAACCAGGGCGTGTTGATGGGGGGTAACTCCCAAGCAAAGCCGCTGAACCATGACATATGCCAGTTAACTTCCTGCAGTTTGTTGATGATGCTGATGGACCGAAGCAGAGTGTCAGCAAAATGCATCAATATTCCAACCTTGAGGGCTGTTTTTATTCCCTGTAAACAATCCGGGGTGGGGGATATGCATTATATGGGTGAGGGGAAGCAGACATTGGTTAATGTTTGTCTGAAACACAACAGTAATCCCTCTCAGATTAACCTGCTTTTTGTCATTATCAGGACTGCAGACTGGTGTGTGTGTATGTGTGTGTGTGTGTGTGTTGTGGGGGGTGCAAAGTGTTGTGCCAGCAGTGAAAAGAACCAGACAAAGGAGTGACAGTGCATTAAGTGACATTCAGAGTTTGTGTCATAACGGATTAAATTCCCCCCACCGACTGTCAGACAGGGCTTTGGGCGCTCTCTCAAATGAAGGGGGCGTGTTGTGGTCATGAAGGCACCACTGCACTGTTGGGTTTGATCAGCTGTTTGCAGAAATGGCTCACGTTGTTTTTAGGGGCTGCCCGGGTCACGTCCCTTGGTCCTCATTGGGCCGCATGAGTATCACATGACATTTTTAAAGGACTTCTTCCACTCACCATTAAAATGAAACAACAGCGCAATGACCACAGAAGTCTTTTATCGAGCATCCGTGCCAGTCTGGTTGGAAAGTCGCACAAATAGAACTCTAATTAGGGTCCCCGTTCTTCATCCTGTCAGATCTGCGGCACCCCGTCCCATCTGAGTTGGTGAGATAAGTCGTGGAAGCCTCAGGATGCCGCGGATCACCGCAAGCCTGTCTCTCATTCTGCGCCCCACTCGGCGCGACCGGCGGGGTGGGATGATGGGAAGGCTTTATATTGTTTCAGAGCGGGGAGGAATTAAAAACGCAAACAAAAGAGCTGTTGTGCTTTGCACCGTCGACTGGTCTCAGTTTAGCAGCGGCTCAGCTGGACCACAAAACTAGACTGAAAACGGACTGCCACTGGTGGTTTCGATTTAAAACGGTTAAAACTAGTCCGAAGACGTGTGTGTGTCGTGTGTGTGTCTGTGTGTGTGTGTCTGTGTGTGTGCGCCGCCAGTGATCTTTTTCACGGACATCATCTGAAGGAGCGACTCCGCTTGACCCTTCGAATAGCTTTGAAGGCGAACCTGTTGTCTCGGAGCTGCGTCCCCCGGACATAAATAGTGCTGCTCACACATGGTGCAGGGGAGTCAAAACAGTTAACATATGCTGTCTCTGGGCTGTTCCTGTCAGCTCCACTCCGCGCTCCCAGCATCTGCGCGTGCACACACAAGTTGTTGTTGGT
This sequence comes from Lagocephalus sceleratus, assembly GCA_911728415.1. Taxonomy (NCBI): domain Eukaryota; kingdom Metazoa; phylum Chordata; class Actinopteri; order Tetraodontiformes; family Tetraodontidae; genus Lagocephalus; species Lagocephalus sceleratus. The sequence continues at coordinate 4,582,836 of CAJVRN010000126.1, forward strand.
GCACATGCATCTGCACTGTTTGGAGTAATGTAATCCTCCACGTGTGTGCAAGGCAACAGTGCTCAGCCGCAGTGTGACTGCCCTCGACCTGATTGTCCCTGTCAGATGGGGTGTGTGTGTATGTGTATGTGTGTGTATATGTGTGTGTGTGTGTGCGCACGCGTGCACATTTTGGTACGTACAGCAAAATTCAACAGTACCAATCATCATCTTCTCTGTCGGTGTGTTTCAGCTTGTGGCCCGGTGACCCCGAGGCCAGGCATCGGGTTGCAAAGCAGGATTCGAGGGAGGGAAACTGTGGCTGAGTCTTCCAGGACGGGCCGTCACGTTAGCAGTTTTAAATTTGGGGGCAGGTTGTTTTTTTCCGGAACTCGACTCATTAAAAGAAACAACAGAATCCGGTAATGAGACGTTATGTTAAAGGCTGTAGAGTGAATGTCCCTCCATGCCTCTTTAAGCTCCTTTGATACATTGTTATGCAGACTTGAGGTTTTCGCCTTCCCCCGCGCTTTGAAAGATGCTCCTCGCCGAGGGCTTCTTTCGGACGGGCGCATAATTTGCGGACGGGCTCATCCCCGGCGCAGAAAGAGATCCGGGGATCGCTCTTGCGGGTTCGCTCTCATGCCTTCGTGCGTGCTCTCATTGTTTCTCGATGGCTTTTAAATCGCTTGCTGGTGGGAAAAGGCCACACCTTTACCAGCCAAACTTTATATTTAAGTGGCTCACTGTAATTCCCCTTGTTTAATTTAGAGCGGCGCAAGAATGTTGTCAAAAATAAGCAGCCCCGAGTAGACACACGCCTGCCAAAAAAATAATGTTAATGGCTTTCAAATGACTCACTACCACAGAGCATATGTTCTGATGGGTTATATGTATTACAAAGAAGTCTACGCCGAAATGTCAGTTGTTCTCTGGTAGCTGAATGGAGTTTATTTTTATCTGCTTGTGTCTTAACTGGCTTCCTGGTCAGTGGACCACGGTATGGTGGTTGAAGGGAGAGGCCAGACCTCAGTGTGTGAGCTGCGCACTGGCGGTTGGTTCTCTGGACTCGGCCATCGCAGGGCCACCGTGGGTTCAAGACATGGGCGGGGGAGCTTCCGAGGAAGCTTCTTCCTGCCGGTAATCGGGCAACGCCGCTCCTCCATTAAAGGCGGCCTTCACCCTGGCTGGCACGGTCACACGTCACCGCGCAGGCCTGTAAACAACAACCCAGGCCGATGGCATGAGGACAGCTGAGGACGATAAAAGATGAGGAGTGGTCCGTGTCACTTGTGATTTAGCGCCTTTGGATTTGTGTGCATTTTTTTTTTCGCATCCATAAGACAAACCCTTGTGTGGAGAAATGCATTTTATGGCTGTACAGACAGCTAATTACAGGTTAGATGAGGCAGATCCAGCCCCATTCTTTGTCTATTTAAGGTTGTGATACAGAGTGTTAATTTAAGAGCACATTTTGTGAGCTTCTTTTAACCAGTTCATCAACGATCAACGTCATGTTAAACATCCCTGTTAAAAGTTTGCTTTTGAGAGGAAAGAGAATCAAGAATACTGCAGGAATGAAAACGGAGCAAATGGTAAATCAAGAGAAAAAAGGGGGAACAAAGCACCTTCAAAATAAAACAGGAAGTGTGGTTACAGTTTGCTAACCATGGAATATCTGTCATCCAGTAATCAGGAGACCCACAACTGTGACACAAAATATACAGATGATGATGTCATGCTGCTCATGGCCCTAAAATTATGGGATGTTTATGTTGTGAAGCAGCAGACCCCTTTTTGTCTGGAATAAATACACAAAGAGGGAGAAACAGAGGAGAATCTCTGGTTAAAATGACCTGGGAGGAAATGGAGATGCCTTCACTGACTCTTTTGTGCCATTAATAACAGTCCATGTCTAATAACCCATCTAAAGTCTTTGATGAATTCATTAGCCTTTCTTTCTTCTCAGCCCTACAGTTTTATTAAGACATGTATTGCAGATATATTATTGATAATTCTCTGGTTCAACATGCATGCGAGGCAGACACGACGGCTGAGGCAGTTGGACAGAGATTAATGGGCCTAGCCGGCCACATGTTTTCCTTCAGCTCTCAAATATGACACAGTTGTAAATGCTGCAGTGCAGCCTGACACATGTCTTTCCAAGACTTTCTCCATTTCACCCTTGCAATAAGACCTCCAACTTAATACAACAAATGTTTTTTTTTTTTATGCAAACAGTATAAATATAATGTTTTGCTTTTTGTTAGAGGGAAATCATGCCCGTATTTTCTATTTTAACAACACAGTGACCATAAAAAACACCTGTATGGACCCATTTATTTGTCTTTACTGTTCGGTATGCTGTTAAGGTAGATGTCCTGGCTGGTTGGGGATCAGTGCAGTTTCTCTCACCCTTTTCTTCACTGAAGCTGCTGTGGAGCCCAAAGGCCCAGAATAAAAATAGGTTAATATCTGTAATTTAGAGGTCACTGGGGGGGAGGTTGATTAGACACATTCCTCATCTCCTTGACCACAATCAGCTGATGACAGGCCGGCCAAGACAAATCATACCTCTGCAGAATCATCGTGTGTGTGTGTGTGTGTGTGTATGTTGATACACTGTCAGGCGGGCAGAGGAGAGAGATAAGAGGCATCGGGCAGCCAAACGGCTCCACATCTGCGTTGCTTCTCGCTAACCTTGCCCTGCTTGTGGGTGCTGACGTGCACATGATTCTGTGGTTTCTGATGAGAGGTGACTTCATGTTTGACATTCTGGCTGCGTTTATGGATTCACATCAGATCAGCGTCTGACTCTTGTCTTCCTCTGCTCTTTAGCCGGATGACTGTGCCCTTCAGCTGTCCCATAATGGAAGCTACCTGGATCTGGAGTCCACGCTGGCTGAGCAGGGAGATGAACTGGAAGGATTTCAGGAGGAAGGGTAAGATGACACTCACCAGTCTGATCCTAATAATGCACTGAAATGAAATAAAGATCTGCATATTTGTAACATCAAAGCAATCAGGTACCATTTAAAAAAGCCCCCTGTGTACTTTAGGCCTTTGGAAGTGACATTTGGGTCTGTTTGCAGAGGAGCTTAAATGGAAAACACAGGAGGGATTAGCACTACATGCTTTGATTGTTCAACAATGGATTATCTGTGTTTTTTTCCCCCATTATAAACCACAAATAAAAACAACTCCATGTTTTTTAAAACATGCCTTATTTTATGTTGCTCCAGGACTCGGAAATGATCAAAAGAAGTTGATTCTTGTTAATATTCTTCAATCATGGCAAGAAATTAATGCCTTTGATAGCTATTTTTGCCATCCTGATCTCATCTAACCAATGTGTTTAGCCTTACTGTCCTGCATTTTTACCCTGAAAATGTCATATGTGAGGTGAATAATATAAAAGATGAAGCTCAGGGAAGGTGCACCAAGACAGAACATTCTGTCAGGTGAAAATCTTCTGAAGAGCTCAATACAATAGCTTCTTACAGGCTTTATGTTTGATTGAGTTCATGAGAGTAAGGTTTCATGTTAATACAGGTATTTTTACTTGAGTCATGTGTCTTTCACTGTGATTTACTCACTGATGCATTCTCATTGGCTAAATATGTCCTAATTTTGTGAGGTAAGAGTTTAGCAGAGTATTCTGGTGTGGAAGTCGGTCCTTAATTTATTTTAGCAGCTCTTTAGTGCTATTAGTGCCCTGTTAAGTTCTCAGACTTTCCATGGCCTTCATCCATTCACCTCCTGAAAATACCTGGCCTCCACAGATGCGATTGGCTGCGCTGATGTCATTTAAACCACTTATGAGGCGTAGACACGTCTGATGAGTAATCTCCCTCACCTCCATTGTACGTGTTATCTAATTTAGCTGTAGTGTTTCCATTTGTAATCCAGGTCAGTGGCGATTTCTTCATTATTCTCTCCAACCAATGGCTTGCATGAGAGGAGCCGAACCACAAACACGTATAGATTTATTTGACTCACTTGGAATTCTGTGTTTTCATGAAAGGGGCTGTCCTTTCCCGCTTCTATCTGAAAGTTTTGAGAGGCTTTTGGAAGCTATTGAGAGCTGTGAGGTTAAAGTGGTCCACGTCTTCTCCCACTGAAGGCCGAGGCTGCCAGGGTCTGTGCAAGGCCAGCTGGCGCGGGATGGTATGGATGTGTGTCATTAAACCCACAGTGCGTTGTCTGAGCGCGCTGGAGGTGAAGGTGGTTAAGCAATTATTTTTTTAAAAATAGGGCACAGCAGCCCGTTGGCTTTTTATGGTTCTGATGTGCCCATGATTATGCCTCCTCCCCGCCGCTCGGCGTTGTTGATTTGACGATTGCTGAGCTCATTACAGGCCCGGTGAGGTATTTTCACCTTCGCTTGTTCCACCTCACTTTTGTTTTCGCCCTCCTTTGACTGCACTAGAGCTGTCAGTATCAGACTCAAGCTCATAAACATTTTCTTTTTACGAAACCGCAGAGAAAGCGATTATTTTTTTTTTCAGAATTTTACAAGTAGGTTGAAGAAGTTTACAAGTACCACCACCGCCATGCCAACTCTACTGTGCTTTCATTATTCCTGCTCTGGGCCCGGTCACCTACCTTCAGCCCGAGAGCGGGAGTACGTTCAAATGTTGCCTGAGTTTATTGAATCTGCTGGTAATTGATATAAATGACAGGTTACATTCCTGAGGCGTCTGTGTCATACCTCGCGTCTTTACAAACAGATTTAGGTATGATCCTCTGACAGAGCCGGCAGATATCCATGTCATGGGAGCTTAAGGGCCGTAATCATTTCCACACCGTGTTTGAAGCTCAGCTGTAGGAGACTGTGACTCATAAATCCCCGGTCCCATCTCGAGCATAGGCTCAATTTAAGTTATAAACTGACCATTACAGCTCAGTTGTGTGCACTTTTTGGTAGTCAGTCATTTAAATCGCCGACTGTGACAGTCTGGATGAGTCACGCGCGCACATTTCTGCATTTTCAAGCCTACAGGCAAGAATAAGGGGGGGGCGTAGTTAGGATCATATGGCCTGACGTGTGCTGACAGTCATTTTTAGCCCTCAAATATTTTGGTGGATTACCTGGATTGGGGAGAGCGTGCCGGTCTTAAAGTCTGGGATCGGGTCCGGTGCTGCAGGAGCAGCGCCGTTTCATGCCTTCAGAAACGTGTTCAAGGCTTTCACCTAAATGTGTGACATTGATTTGCAGATACGAGCTATAGTAAGCGCTCAGACACAGAGGACAACGTAAACAGCAGCAGTTGTGCAGCTGAGCAGTGTGGTACCAAAAACCCCCACTTTGTTCCAAGTATTTATAAAGCACACATGATATCCAACAGTTTTGTGCTACAGTAAATATGCCATTTTTATTGAGTGTCCTTGATGTGTTTGATGACCAGTTAGATGTTTGGCATTTTCAGATCCAACAAAATCCAACTGTTCTTACTCTGTAGGCTTTAGTCTTTCACATCATATCCTTTCATCTCTCTCAGGACAGCTCCGCTTTCATCGTCAATTTTTTTTCTCTCTTTTTTTTCGTCTGAACCGCTTGAACATAGTTTTGTAGACGCTCATAAAAATAGAATTTAATTTTAGGAGAAAAAGAGTGTTCCAAAGAATCGGAGGAAATCTTAAACTCGGTTTAGCCAAATGTCTAAGTAAGAAAACAAGGATTTGGGTTTTCTGGGATTTGGCTCACAGAAATCCAGTTTTCTGATTATACAGAGTCATCATCAGGGGGGTTTATAGACCCCAAATGTTGTTCTTTCTGTACCGAAAGAAAGAAAAAAAAATCTCTCTGTTGCTCATAAAGTAATAAATACCTTATTTGTTTCGTTGATACATCATGAGACTGAGGCCAGGCCCGCAAGGTAGAAGTCAGAAAACAAGCAATTGTGTGTGCATGCTACAACACGACATTTGCTTTTGTGGTTTCTCAGCTGACAAAATATGCAAAAACTTACTGCAGCAGAGGGCAAAAGTGTGTGTGTGTGTGTGTGTGTGTGTGTGTGTGTGTGTGTGCACGCCTCACTGATTGACTGATGTTGGGCTCTTAAATCTTAAATGCTGCTGAGTCAGTAGGCTTCCATCAGGCCTTCAAATCTAACATTTGTGTGTGATTGTGTGTGTGTGTGTGTGTGTGTGTGTAGAGAGAGAGAGACGTGGAGTGAAGAAGTGGTTGAGGTTGAGGTTAGAATTGGGTTTAGGTTAGGGTCAGGGTTAGGGGGTTGGGATGATTAGGGTTAGGATAAGGAGTGAGGTAATGCGTTATGTTTATAAAAGACAGGAAGATAGAAGCACAAGTGTGTGTGAGAGACACAGAGCATGTCACTTTTTGCAGGCTCGGCATCTTGTTTTCCCAACCAGCACCAGTGAAGCTGGGAACATGGCGCTGGCGGGCATGCACTGGTCCAGTCACTGTTATTGTGGGTGGAAGATTAAGCCTGAGCTTTATGAGAGGGCTGAGGGAGCAGAGGACTGATGGAAGAACCGAGGGAAACGGAGAAGAAAATAAGGAAGGGTATCCATTTGGCATGGCAGAGCTCTAAAATTTTACAACTGCGTTCTGTATTTTTAGCGTTGAGTATGCAGACTAAGGATATACATATCCCGTTAAATAAAGGATTTATGGCACATCACTTCTCACATACATGATAAATACAAGCTTTTTGTACCAGCTCATCTTGTTGTGACTGATGATTTTTTAATGGAAAGGAAGTGAGTAATTCCTCTGGGCAACAGACTAGCTGATTCATTACTGAGATTTTGTTAAACAGCCATGGTTGTTCCAGTTACTTAACTGTATTTTTCCAGCAAGATGAGTCAGATTTAACAGAAGCTTGATTTGAATTTATTAGACAGTGGTACCATGTATGGAAACAAGCACTGATGCGGACCAAACAATGAGTAAGTACTTCGAGGATTTATGATGTCGTCTTTCCTGGGGCTAGTGTCCACGGCTTTGTGGACGTAGATTGAAAATGTGCACAAGTCTCCGTTAAAGCCTTACATGCGCTCAGCATATCGCCAGTCAAATTTGCAATTTGTTAATTCCCAGATCACCCTTAAATTTTTCTGACCTCTCAAGAATTATCCCTGTAAATCCATCCTGACCTTTGTGACTCGCATTGCTGCTTAGCGCAGGACAAACAAACAACGCGATGCCAGATCCCCCGCTTGGCTCCGCTGTGGCGGAGGTAACTACCACTTTCACAGTCCTGCTGCACTGTCAGATGTAGGGTCAAATTTTTACGTTTAATTGGCGATGGGGGTTCTGAAAAGTAACCTCACTTCTGCTCCATATGCGATTGTTTAATTTGTTAATGAGCTTTTGGCCTGTTTAGCCTCTCCACTTAGGTCTCGGTTAAGCAGAGGGATCCTGTTGCAGCCAGGCGGAGAGAAAGCAGGCGTCTGTGACAAAACCACTCTGGTTTCCTATTTGCCTCAGCAGCAGCGCAGCGGATTCAGTTCCTGATTGCTGTCTCAGCTCAAGCAGTCCAGGTCTACGTCCACAGATGCCAGTCCTGTGATGTTTGTCCTTTGGATGACTTACATCTGAGCGCTTGCGCCGTTTGCGCCTGGCTTGCTGGTTAGACACAAGACGATGTCATGTGTGTCTGCCGTGCTCATTGATTGGATCGCAACGCAGCAGCGTGATCTGTCTCCCATACTGAAAGAGTCGCCCCCCCCCCCCCTTCTCTGTCAGACCCGCTGCTGCCCAATTGTCACTGAGGACAGCACTCCGCTGCGGCCCTGAACAATCACTCGGCTTTTTGTGCGGGCGGCATAAAAGCGCCGTTGTCAGAGAGCCAGATTAATGTTGTTGGGTAACACTACCTGCTGTGCACTTGTCTACAGTTCTAGCTCCAGTGTTCTGTGTTTGTACACTCCTCCATTCAGTGAAGGGTTTGAAGTGGTGGCGGCTCTGATCCACAAGAGATCGGCCTCGCCAAAGCGGCGTATCTCCAGTTATACTGATGTTGCACAGAAAGCTGCAATGCGGCAACGTGGCTCTGTTTACATTTGAGCCGCAAAGGCAGTGATATATATCAAATCAATACTGGCCGAAAGCGGGGCCTCGTAAATATCACCGCGGAGAGCGTCCGCGAGCACATCGCGGAAGGTATTCAACTTCAGTTTCAATAATTCCAGTAAAAACAAAACATGAAAGCGTCTGTCTAGAAACTTTTTCAAATGAGGGAAAAATCCTCGTTCTTAGTAGCGAGGGATAAAAACTGGCATTGTTGCCGGCGAGACATTGTTGGCCTCGGGATTTGTTCAGGCTGGAGAAAGAAAAACGTAGCATGAGGTCGTCTTCATCCTTTGAAAAGGCCAATTTAGTCGGAGCGTCATACACAAATTAGATTGTGGGTGTCTAAATCGGCATATTATACTCTGTGACTACAAACTACGCTGCTCTCACATTCGCTTTCACCACTGAATGGATCCGGGGTGCTTTGTTACCTTTGTGTGGGACTGTCATTCAGACATTGTGAGCAGATGACAGGATGGTGATAGGGTCTTGGCATATCTCCATTAACCCAGGGGGAGGAGCTGACCTCTGAGCTGCTCCCATCCCTCATTTTTTTTTTTCTTTCTTTACCTCTGGAGAGGTTTGTCTCATGACCTGAGCAAACACTGCAGTGTTTGAGTCAGGCTGAGCGCCGTAACTTCAGCTCGGCATTGTTCCGCTTTTCACAGTAACTCCGCTGGCCAGCCGAGTTTTGATGTCAACACGACTGCTTTGATGGTTCTTTTGGATCCGAGCAGATACTGCTTCTGCATCTTTCTGCACAGGAACATTTGAGTTTTGAGAATTTGAAAATAAAGAGGCACAGGTTTATAGCCAAAGAAAAAAAAAACCCCGGTTAGCTTTGCACTTGATTAACTTTTGTCTTTTTTCCTTCACAGGAGAGGCAAAAAGCACAGCATTGTTCTTCGAACCCAGCTATCCATCAGAGTCCACGCTTGCATCGGTGGGTAATTCAAACCACTCGCTCGACACTTCTCTATAATGGTTTGTCTTCCCCGATTTTACTGTGCATCAGCAGTGATATTAGCTTTAATTGCCCCAATTACCAGAGAAGTACACTTCCACAGTGGCAGATTTGGGAGACGGCCTAGAAGCTTAATGTGGGTGAAAATGATCAGCATCTCAGCAACTGTGTTAAAAGCAGAGCTCTGGCATGGAGCAGAGGCTGAGAACATTAAATGTTTGTGGAGTTACTGTGCTCTGTCACTTTGTTTTATTGGGCCTCCCGGTGACTTTGAATAATGTGAGGGAAATAGCGCAAAGAGCTGATTGGAAACATCTGCAAACGTGCATGCACGCTGCAGGCATGCAAATGCACGTCGGTAGAAAATATGCTCATCAGAAGTTGCCCTATGATTAAACCGAGGAAGCTGACTATATTTTATGACCGGCTACATTCTATGTCCCAGCATATGTTTGGGAATATTTACATCATAAATCAGTGGTAATTATTTGGTAACTTTTTAAACCCATGCACTAAATAAAGACATTAATGTTCCTGTAATGTTGCCAGTGAACTGTAGGGTTTCTTTAGTAAATATAGGGCTGCAGTCCCTCTTTTTTATGCATCCAGTTTAAAAAAAAAAAGGTTTTAATAAGCTGTTAAGCCATAAAATTGTCAAAATTTGATATCTTCTGACATAAACACTTGCTTTCATTTGAAGGTGATTCTCCTTATACTGCAGCTTCCTTCCTCTTCCTATATTTTGTATTGATGGTGTAATACAGTACTGACAGTAGAACATATGTGAGACATTTGCAGTCCTCGTCTGATGTAACACAGACTCACGTTCTGAACCTGGAGCCCTGACTGGCCATGCTACGGTGCGCTGAAGCGCTCTAAGCGCTTCCTTCCTCCTGCTGGTGCTTGGCTGAGCTCCGTGCAGCCCGGGGAGTCGCAGACAGTCATGCTGCTCCTCCCTAAGTGGATGATGACCCTCTCCTTCTCTAAGTTGACAGCCACCTGTTGCCCTTCTCTTACCCTCCTCGATGACTGTGTGCAAGGAGAGTATTTTTTTCCCCCCCTCCAGGCAAGGTGGTCACTGTTACTGTAAGTTGTCCAGACATTTGAGCCTAATTTGATCTGACTGGTGGGCTTACCTCACGGCCCCACGAGTGCAGCATTACTGTGCGATTGTCCTGCTTCACACAGAAGATAATTCCTTAGTCTTCCAGTGACAAATGGCCCGGTATTCTTCAGGCTGTGGCTTTGCCCTGTATTAAGGGATTGAGAAATTTCCCTGCTGTCAGTTCTGAATGACCAAATTCCAAGTAGGATTGCTTGGATTCTGTATTTTTTTTCTTTAAATAGGAGTTATATATGAATGCACTATATGATTAATGCATTTGAATGAATTCTGCAAAACATATTAAATGATTTTGAGATTTCTCACAACAGAGCCATTTTTCAGGCTTTGTGTGTCCATCTATGTGCAAATGAAAACCAGGGAGCTCTAATCCAGGTTCTCTTAATCATAGTCATTAGCCTTAACATATGGTCCCACACAGACCAGCTGGAAATCCAATGCAGCGTAGTAGGTAGAGGAAGAAAGTGCTTGCACGAAGAGCAAATGGTTTGTTTAATTGCTTTTAACAGGTCCAAAAATGGTTGTAATTGTGAAGTGAAGCAGCCCCTGGCTCTCATGGAGGGGACTAAAAAATTCCCATCAGACATCACACTGAGGTTTATCTCTAAATGGAGGATCATAAGCCCCAGCTATTTGACTATTAGGTCCAGTTCTAACAAATAAAAGATGCAGTTTCCACTGTATTTTAAAACAAATAATGAAGCATCTTTCATAATTGGCACATGACTTAGAATTGTTGTGTCTTTAGCTTCTCTGTGAGACTCAGTGACCCGATGATGGACCTGGTTAACACATACGTCATATTAACATCAACGTCGACACGTTGATCCGAGGAATGACAGCTGTTATCAGAGGTGACACATTCTTTGTGGATTAAGTGACTTGTATTGTGCAATCTCTTCTAATCCCCGCTGAGTGTCATGATTTTGTGGTTACTTATTAGTGACTTCCTTTTTTTATATAAGCCTAAAATGATTGTCCTTGTCCTCTTACCCAGTTTACCACAGACCAAGTATTAAACATATTTTTCTGTATTTCCTTTAAAATAACATCACACCTCAATTATGTCAAATTTATTTTTTTTCCCCACTGTATGTGTGTCTCTTAGCACCTTTGAGATAGAGAAAAATAAATTGCTAGATCTTCCATCTGTTTGTGTAAAGCAGTTCCTGGCGTCTAACCTACCAAACCGCTCGCCAAAGACGCGAAGTTTGAGGCAGCACACGGCGTGGAGTGAGGATTTCCAATCACAGCTGATAACAAAACTCAGAGGGGTTTCGGTAATAATTCATCACACCATCTCATACATAGTTTTTAATGTCAATTGTATTTGGAGAGCAAAACGCAACATCCCCACGCTGACGGCTAACTTCATTTATCATCTTGCTGTCAAGATAACTTTGATTAATACATGGTATTTCAACCATTACTCCTCTTTGAAACATAATTTTTATATTTTTCTTGTTACTTACTGATGGCTGCTGTGAGCCTATAGGCCTGTGGAACACTCTTTGAGTACTAGCCATCATCTGTACCCCCCTCTGTGAATATAATGTGTGCTGCAGCCCACCATGGGGGCTGTGATCAAGAGGCTTTGGCCTGACTGGTGTTGCTCTGATGTCAGGCTTTTTAGGCACTCTGTGATGATAACATTCCCGTACACACAGTAAAGCAAAGGCACGCATGCATTACAAGGCCATCTGGTTCCAGTTGTAAGGCCCCTTAGTGCTGCTCCTCAACCATCCAAAAAATTAAGTGAGCTGTGTACGTACAGGAGGGGAGTATTTTTATTTCCTTGCTGTGTTTGGATAGGAGGTGGGCGAGGAGTCTCAGCCTGACCAGGGGACAAAACCGTAATCCTGCTGGTAATTTGGATCGAACAGACTCTAATTGAGTTTAGCGCTGTAAATGATATTCTTGCTGTCTTATCCCCTCGCGTTTAATGAGGAGTCGGAAAGTCGACCGTTATGGTTAAAGATTGACAGTCGGCTCATGAGAAGATGTGGTTTTACTGCGGTGAAACCGTCCGCTGTGTCTCCTGCCATCCTTGTCGGAGTGGACAGGTGTCAGACCTCAGTAGTCTCAGACTTTAAACAGCTGACACCCAACAGGCAGCAATATTTGGAAGGAACCTGAATTTATTTTTGCTCAAACCAACATGAGTTCGGTGTCTGCAGAGCTTTGTTTATCTATTATTTACACAAGGGTCTGTGATGGTTTGGAGCCGGGGTTTGAGATGTTTCTGCACAGCCAGGGTTTGATCTGGAAACCGTAAAGGAAGTGCAGCACGAGAACATGCACACACACGCAGTACATGAAGATATTTCCATCCCAATTCATCCAGCGGTTAGGTAGACCTTTAGATTAATGACCCGGGGTCGCTGACCTCTGGGGGCGCCCAGTGTTTTCCCTCACAGTTAAACATGCCTGCAAGGGTACGGAAAAAGTCTCATTGATCACAATTAGATGACCAAATTACCTCAGCTGGTTTTCTCATCAGCTTTACCTCAGCCTACTGGTATTTGAATTGGTGGATTCTGAATAACCAATTCAAGGTCCCTAACTTTGAATGCAGACCCCCATTATCATTGATTTGAATGATTTCCTCTTATCTAATTAGGTAATAAACCTACTTTCACATGTACTCATAAATTATTAGCTTTCTTGTAATTTTGACTAGAGTTTTAGTGTCAGTATTTACTAGTAAAATGGCCTTCAGCCACATCACGGTGTGTCCCAGAATTCCTGACGTCTGACATCCTCCCTTGCATGTCACACTGACTCCTTCTCCTTCAGCCCTGATGTCAGCGACTCTCTCTCATCCGTCTCAAATCCAAGCGGTGCTGTACAGAACTGAAACACTTGCTGTTTGTCGTTGCCCTAACTGTCACTCACCCAGTAGTCCCTGAAGCAGTTGTTATTCATCCTCTCACCTTGGATCGCTTTGTGTTGCCACAGCTGGCCAGCTCTGAATCCTTTAGCAGAGATGTTTGACTTTGAAAGAGGCTTTATTAGATTTATGTCACATGTACGGAGAATAATTTAGCCCCAAATCTGGCATCAGCTGTGAAAATAAAGATTTTCAGACACGTGCACTTGTATTTAGAGGACTGTCGTTTTCACGCTGCTCTGTGTTTGTGCTGTTTTTTTCCCGCCTCAGGCGATGGTGGGCTCCGTGACTGTCGGTCTGATTTTATTTTGTCAGAACGGTTGAGTTTCTTTGTGATGTGGCGATGTTCAGGGTCAAACATTTGGTTCAGAAAGCCTGTAGTGAGCTGTCAATGCCTTGTCTCCTGGAGTTCTCATTTGCTATTTTTGAGTTGTTGTTAAAATTAACCAGGCTATTTGTGGACTGAAAGAATTCTGAGGCCACTGAACAATTCAGTTCAATTAAACTTGATTTAAATATAGCATCTGTTACAGCCAACATCTCTCAAGACACTTTAGAGCCAGAACCCAGAGCATGTAACAGTGGCAGGAAAAACTCCCTTTTAACAGGAAGAAACCACGAGCAGGGCCAGGTTTGTTGGAAAGTCAAGTGTATGGCAAAGGTGGGAAAAGAACTATTTGTAATGCAGGACCTTCTAATCAATTGAAATACCTATATCATTATTAAACACCAGGGATGATGTAATTTATACAAAATGAAAGATGGGATCCACAACAAAACCCCTTGCCTTTAATGGAGATGCTGTTGGCTGAGTGAAGAGCACCACTGAAACAAAAGGCTAAAGCTCCACAAGAATCTCACCAGTGGCTCTTCAGTGTGAATTTCTCAGCAGACGACTTGGTTTCATTCTTCAGAGCAAATCAGCAGATGTGGGAACCGCAGCTGAAGAGGTCTCTGCAGCGGGTGAATGTTGACAAAGGCTTCTTGGGCTTTGGTCCAATTCCAAAAGGGCTTGTTACATTTTACAAACTCATAGCATTTACACAAATTACGTTAGCTTTTACAATAATTCCAATGTCATCATTAGCACCATCAAAATGACATAATTGAGATTTATTTTAAACAGAGCCACAAATTGCCTACATTTGTGGGGAAATCTTATTTGAATACACAACTCAGGCCCACTGGTTGTGGTGAGAGGAACGGAATCACCGTTTGCTTTAGCTTAGTTTGAGTCAGGGAAGAAGTGAAAATCTCTTTGGTATAAGGTGAACTAATGTTTTCCTAAAGTTGTGAGGTCGTGTTTACATCATTGCTGCGGTTGACGCCATGAAAAGTTAAATCTCGTCCATCGGAGAATGCGTCCGTTCAGACGCGTGTGCCTATGCGGCCTGATGGCGGTTGTCTTAGTGGTCACTTGAGGATCATTGAACACACAAAGAGCTAAAATGTTTTGTGCAAAGCTTTTGTTTATAAGATAAAAGCCTGCATATAAGCCTTTAATCTCAGTGTTTAGAAATGAGAAAAATGTTCGAATCTCTCCCAAAGTCTGGACCTCCAAATTCAATGACATCAGGGGCTTTTTTTTTTTTCGTCTTCTGCATGTTCTGTAATGAATGCCTTTTGTATTAGCGAGGCTCAACACAGGGCTCAGAGATGCTGTTTAGGATTTCATTCAGCATTCTTGGAGAGAGAAGACACAGTTAGGTGTGCTCATGAATGCATTATTTTATTGTAGTTTCGACAAAAGAGTCAGGGGTGGGGGCACTGAAATGTAGTCCGGTGCACCTTTCTGTCACTGTGTCAACACAAATTCAGCCAAGTTTTTCAAAAGTGGTATCATGTTGCAGTGTTTCCCCCAGGCTGGCGGCTTTGGGGCGGTTGGATGGGCCATGGGGGAGTTGTTACTTCCAGTATGAACTAAAAGCATCACAGGAAGGTCTGTAAAATGTGTTTTGTGTGCTCTGTGACTGTAGGGATACTAAAAAATCTACTATTACAGACGCCTCCTCTGTCATAATATTACTCTGAAACCATGTTAAAAGGGTGCAAAAACGGTAGTTTTTAAACTAGTTTGCAGGACTGAGAACCATAAAATGCGAATATCGTGTCATTTCTAAACTGGGCAGTTACTGAAATGGATAATAAACGCCAAGACACAACATAAGAGAACCTGATAGCAGTGATGTCACACATAACAATGGCTCCTTTATCGAGCTAACTAAAGCTAAGGGGAAAGAGAGATTTTTAATGCAGACTGCATACCTGCTGGTGGCGCTCATTTTCCGATTTGTTCAAAATCCTGTTAACATAAAGAAGAGAGACATTCAAGCTGCCTTTTCAGTCTCTCAAGGAGCTGTAACAAATTCACATCATACTTTATATTACACTGGCAAATTGATCCTATTTGATGCACAATCTGCTAATGCCTTCCTTTTTGCCATAGAACCTCTATAATGTATTCAATAAAAACTCTTAAGATGCGTTATCCATCATAACTTATAGAAACTTAATTGAGATCTTATTTACAAATGTCTGATCTATCATGGAATAATCGACCATTACAATGCTTTGCAAAAATCTCATCTTTTCTTGAGAATATCCCTGTATTACTGTGTGACATGTATCGGGCCCATTTTTGCTTTTGTGTTACTCTTTTTTTCGATTTAATCCCCGAAAATATGCATAAAACTGGGTAGCAGCCTGGCTACTGCCCAAAGCAAAAGTGTGACCTAAAAGTCCTGACCTGACCGCAGCGCTCCAGGATGATAAAGGACCTTAAATCACCGGGTTGACTGGACTTGTTACTGCTGGTAAATTGACAAACGTATCAAACAAAAAACTATTTTTTTTCTTTTTAAAGCATGCTGTTCTTCATCTGTTACCTCTCTCTACCTTTTATTTCCTTTTTGGGCTACATTTTCTGGGCTTATTCCCTGTAATCCACTGTTGGAAATGAAGAAAACGATACCTCATCTAGATTTTGCCTCGTGATGGCTGACACACTTCTTTTGTGCCATAGATAAAGCCCTCATTTTTTCCACTAAAAATCACGCCAAAAAAAATGGTGACCGTGTTAAGAGCAGAGTCAAAACAAGGCTTATGGTGGTATTTGTGATAGGTCAGTGGAATTCTTTTTTAGAAGCCTCTAGACTGACAAGATATAAAAAAGTGTGTGTAAAAACAAAAATAATTTTATAAAATGCGACCAGTATCCCACCAAGGCATCCCTAAAATGTGCAACAGAACAACAAATGGTGTGAGACAGATCTGTGTGTAGGCCACAGGACCCTCAATGGAACAGCTCCAGATGTTAACACTGAAAGAGTATCAGATGAATATTGACTTTGTTATCAAGCCGTCATAAACCACTAATTTTAAAGATCAATTATATGAAAGTGTCTTAGTAGACAGATGTTTGCTGCTGTATTTGCCACAGCAGACTGATATTCACTTTCACTCTTCTGGCTAGTCCTGCAAATAATGCAGTCTCATATGTCATCATCAGCCATATATTATCCCTGGACTCTTCCTCACTTCCCACTCTCGCAGCTGAGTGCAGCCCACAGAGGCCGGCAGCAGCAGCAGCTGTGTCAGATGAAGAGTATGGATTTCTCTCTCTGGTCCCAGTTCCTACGGTGCCACATGTGAAGATAATATCCATTACTGTGTTTCATCACGTCACGAGAAATGTGTCAGATCGTTGGGTGTGGATGAACAAACCTCAGTCTTATCTCAAAGTGGGTATTTTCTTATCCTGTCCTAGGATTATCTGCAGTGTTTTTGAATCCTACAGAAAATTCTCTGCTCACACCTACTCTCTGATGGCGGCCTGCTGCACTTCTCCCTACGAGACCTCAGGAAAAATGCCAAAATTCATCGAGTGCATTCATCAAATCCTGATCAGACAGCTTGAGTCCAGGCGTATGGATGACTAATGAAAATGTTTAGGATGTTTGGAATAGCTTCACACCAAGTCAGATCATTCGTCCCCAGAAGAAACATTTTTGATTCTGAAACTAAGCAGAGAAAGAAACTTTCCTCCAGAACAAGAGGAGGTTCACCGCAGGACACAAAGCATGTGTGCTTGGTGTGACAAGACCAGAGTTCTTACTTTATGTCGTATTTGAACTCATTATAGAGTTCACTGGGGGGAAAGTAGAGTGAAATAAAATGCTACAATACGATAACTGTGTTCCTGTGCACAGCTGCAGGACACCTTTTACCATCAACCTCCTTATAACTCCAAAAACTTGGACGCGTGCGGGTGCAACGGTAGTTCCAAGAATTTCTCCTCACTTCATCAATAAAATTAGACTGTGACCTTTAACTCAGCTGTTACATCCCATGGAATCTTCTAAAGGAGATTTTTTGCCTGATGTGTCAGGGACTTACGCAGGGACCATACTAATTACATTATTAGTTTTTATTGAAGCATATAACACTATATTTGTCCCAGATCTTCATAAAATAACAAGGAGCTGGAAAGAAAAACCTCTGTTTTCCAATGAACATATTGAAGTTCAACATGGAGCAAAGGGGTGTTTTTGTTTTTTTTTTTAAGTGATGCACATTTGCTAACAAAACTGTCTCACATGGGAAACACACCCCATTATTTCCACGACACGCAAAAAGAAGATTGTCCTACTTCTGGCGGACTGGGGTTAACCCTGTTTAACCCCTTGGGCCACCTGGAGTCCCCCCGCTGCAGCGCTCACAGGGATTATCCCAGGATAATAAGGGCCAAGGAGGTCATTTATGTCTCTGATACAGTCTTTCTCTTGGTCTTTGGCACGCTCTTAGCGGACGCTGATCGTGTAAATGCGGATGACATGGCCGCTTTGGCGCAGGGCTGTGTGCCCCCCTGTAGCTTTGGGGATGGGAGCTGGCTGCAACCCCCTTTTTGTTTGCGTTGACACGAAAGGGAAGCTGTCACCTCCGAGGTCAGTCGGCAGGGGTGGGCCAAGGACCACCTCCTGTCACCGTGAAATGATTTATTGAGTGAAAGACACAATCCCAGCTCCTGTAAGCCACAGAGGAGGCTGATGTCATAATAACACTTCGATGTTCAGGTCAACACGGGGCTCGCAAAGTCTTCCCTGGTCTTATCAGCTCCGCGCAGAAAGATTCAGTTTGGTTACAATAATGCCTGGCAAAGGTTAAAACTCGCAAACATTTTTCCTTTTATTTCACTGGCACACCGAGAATCGGGGTTAAGTGGAATCCAGCCTCGTCTATTTCTTCCTGTGGAAAGTTCTTAAATAAGGAGAAATGATATTTCATTCCCAGCCTGGAACTTTTCACACATGTCAGGTTTTTACAGCTTCATTTTGCATTAATCGGCTGCCCCATTTATTTATTTATTGGCACTGAACCCACCCCCCTTTTAATCAAGAAATATGTTGCAGACACTTAAATACATTAAGATATCATGCAGTATGAGTAAACACAGCCAGGATTACCCTGTCTGACATACATTAACTCTGAATAAAAAGACAATAAGTCAGACTTGTACGTTAACGTGAAACAGAAAGCAAACAGGAAATGTATTTAAATAAATGCACATTCTTCAGTGTATTGGTGACATCATCATCAATTCCCCTTATCTTAGTATTAAAAGAATAAACGTGTTTGCTCTCCACACTGTGGATCTTCAGCCAACACTTATTCATCTCTTCTCCATCAGTCCGGCTGCCTCAGCAGGGCCTCAGCCTGCCTGGGAGTGGAAATGTTTGGCCCATGTTATCTTTGGAAAGTGTCGAGTCCACAGAAACCCAGGAGCACAGAGTCCAGTGTCAGCAAGACGTCCCAGGCTCACTATTAGGCTACTAAGCAAAGACGGAGGCAATACGCTACAGATCAATGAGTAAAATTAGCAAATGTACCTGTGAGATGGTCCAGGATCAAGCATGGCTTTGCACTGACATTGTTGTTAGTGATGTACGATGCAGCGTAATCCAATCCTGCAGCGAACAGGGCCTCATCTATTTAATGCAGGAATCCATCTCAGTGATTTCTTTTTTCTTCCTGTATCCATAATGACCCCTGAAGACAGCGGGAGGTCTCACAGCCTGCTATACGATGTGTGCGTCGAGGAGGGGTGTGACAAATTAACACCCAGCAGAAATATTACATTTCTATGGATATTTGTCTCATCAGAACAGCATGGCCATTTCCTGACTTGGCAACATGGAAGCTCTGGCATAATGGAGCATTGAAGGGGTTTACACTGAGGGACACTTTATCAGCAGCAGTAAAGGCTCGCCTGCAATGCAGGAATTTGACTTATTATTATGCAGTTTTATAGAAAAGTTCATCCCATTTGGAGATAATGGCACACTAATAAATACTGAAAGTGGTGACATTTTTCTGCTCGCAGTTTCTCACCCTGAAAGTACAAATCGAGCAAACACAGATATGAAAGTAATATATGCGTTGACCCCAGAAATGTCTCTCTTTTCAAGATAATTCAGATTTTATCAACATCTAAGGCTGCCATTTGTCTTTAATTTCACAGTTTAAAAACATCCCAATGACCCTTAATCCATGCAGAAAGATGAAGGCAGATTTGTTGCTTGCCAGATATAGACAACTATTATTCCTGCTATCATCACCAGACCAGATTGTTTGCGTCACTTGATACGCCTGCGTGACCAAAATATCATGTCAGCTGTGCTCATGATGCCGGAGATGTTCTGGGTGAGATAAAGACTGGTAATGAAAGGCTGACCTGATTACCAATACGGGGGTTTTGTTATGTGTTAGTTGCCTTTTAGAAAAGAGCTGAGCATCAGTAGCGGGGTGTTTAGGGACTGCAGCACATGTGCTACATACTGTATGTCCAGTGCATTATTTTTACTTCCCAGTGTTCTGCAAGTCTATATTTACTGAGAAGCCCATCTGAGCTGACTGATCAGATATATATTTTCATCTCACCTCCATATATACTGGGTGTGTGCAGAACTCCTTTTCCCGTCACATACTTGACTGCAGCAGCTCTCTGGCTCATTCGTTCAGTAACATCATATTTAGTGAATAACTTCTGTGAGTGTTGACTCCAGGTCTAAACCTCGTATGGGACCTTACAGTTCAGTGACAGATTAGCCTGCTGCGTTCTATCAGCCGGCCAGTGCAACGCCCAGAGGGGTGATCCTGTGATGACAGCGGAACAAGAAACGTTGCTCACGATAACAATATGCTCTGCACTGGTTCACAGCAAAATAAACCAAAAAAGCCTGTGCTGACATCATCACCTACACGTGGAGGCATTTTCTGCTTCTCTGTCAACCCAAAAATCCCCAAAGACCGCTTGTAGGAGAGCAGCGAGTGCTGTGCATGAGGAAATCTCTTGTTGACAGTGTTGAAATTCAACCTGGCGTCAGGGGAAAACTGCTTTTGGTTGGGTTGTGTTTGAGAACTTTGCCATCTCCGAGCATGGCGAGGGAACGCTGTGAAAATGTGCACCTGGTTCTGTGGAAACACTTGATGGTTGTCTCCACAAAATTGCCAACCACTTCTGAGCAACCTTTGTCATCCTCATTACGGGTACTTTATGATGAGGTTACTGGTTTGGGGTCTCTTTGACTTTTTCTTGATTTAGTTCTCTCCAATTTTTAATAAATCTGTCTAATGATGTTATATGCCAAAAAAGGAACCTTTTAAGGTTGTTTTCACACAGGCATGAAGACAGATTATTTTGTTCTGAGTCAGATACAACTGGAAATTTGCACAGACATCAACAAAGCATTACAGAATCACAAAAATACTTTTATGCTGGTATGAGTTATATAACAAATATCATTAAAACTACCCAAAGTGCTGGACAAGCCTGCAGGTAGTTCTTTGTCATTAGTGATATTTGGATTTTCCAAGATTGTAGCATTTATTGGGATGCAGCTTTGTCTTAGGGATGGGAAATTCTAAACTGTAGCCACTGTTGTCTGTGGATTTTTGTTGGTGATGGACAGATGTGGATGTGAAAGTGATTCCTCCCACCCCTGCATTTGACTCCAGGGATAAAACAATGCAATAACAGCAAAATATGGGTCATCAGAATCAGATGATAATATGTCTCATGGGGCCCAGTATAACAAGAGTCCTTTATTTTTCTTTAGTCATATGAACAGCTGTTTGGTTAGCAGTATCCAGAGGGGAGAAGAAGCTGGCTCCAAACCCAGCGTTGCTTCTTAACATCCAATCCCAAATATCTAACCTTTTACAGTAAACCAATTAGCACCAGATTTAATGATTGATTACGTATCGTCTAATGGGATATTTAAAAACGAATAATCGCCATATTTGACAGGCAGGCAACAGCTCTTGACTGTGTGGTTAGAGGCCGATTTTGGCACCCAGCAGTGCTCATGTCCCTTCCTCTAGTTCCGTCACATTTCACTGCTGCTAATAAGCAATAAAACATGTCAGAAAGACGCTGAGATCATGTTTAATGGAGTGTATGATTAAAGTCTGCTCATTTATGTGGATTTTTCATGCCTCCACTCTAACATAATTTGACTGAACAATGATGATGAATTACGACAATAAAGCCTTGATTTGAGCTTATTAACACATGTATGGTGACAGTGAATGTACTGTAGTCCGGTTTTCCCATTGCACTTCCTCCCTGAGTTGCTGGCAGACGTATGAGTGACTGTTGACGGCGCTTTACTTGCAGCAGCTGCAGCAGGAGCCGGTGTCCCGGGGTCAGTGAATCTCCCTAAATCTCCCACACAGATTTTTGTCTGATTCGGTCAATGCTCAGCACCAACTGACTGTGCCCATGATGAAGGTGGCAAGAAAAACACTGGAAATGGAGGGACTGCTATGACCTCTGTGCATGAGGTCACATGTTACCAATCTTTCAGTCACACTTTCAAGCCCTGTATTTTCATGTAAATACATGCAAAAATATACAGTTACAATGCTAAAAACACAAACACACTGTCCAGTTCTACCTCATTTTTAAAAGACTGGTGTTTTCTTCCTGAGATGGGTGGTGATGATGAACTTCCCACTGAATTTGTGTGGGTTTTTTCCTCTGGGACTGTATATAGAGCGTGTGTCAGATGAAGTGGGCCCTCTCAACTTGTTACAGGTGTGAACTCTCTGTTAGTGATGGAATATTTCACTCCTTCTTAGCTAGTGAAGCTCGCGGAATGTACCGCAGCCCCCGTGGAATTTGAGGATCAGCGGATACAACAATAAGCCTCGTTAAAATAATCACAACGAATGATAATAATTAGTGAAATAAAGAAAGCAGGGCAGCTTTACCCCCCAGAAACAGTATACAAGGGAGAGGCAGGCAGGCGAGGCGTTCACCTGCACCAGCTCTCTCCTGACAGTTTGGATAAACAGTGGAGGACTCGCTCTGACCTCAATGTCAAACAAGCAGACATGGATCACCTCGAATTTAGAGGAGCATTTCCAGCCCACTCTGTCATTTCCACCTCCAACGACATCTCGCTCCCTCTCTCAGCTCGCACAACCCCTTCGGTTTTTGCACAACATTTCACCAAAACACATAGTTTGGATGCTACTGGCGAATAGTGTAAAGCATTTAAATGAAAGGCAGCTGGATTTCGCAAATGATTCCAGCAACTAATATATCAAGACTTAGGCTAGTTTTGGCAATTGTGACTGAGTGCCCTACAGCAGCTCTGTCTGCAGGCTTGCAGCTGTCGCACACGCAGACTGAAGTTCTCTCCCTTTTCCCCACTGATGTGGCTCCGTCAGCCCAAGAGACAAATGGGCCCAGACGCGGAGGACATGACGGCCAGCTAAAAACAACATGTTAAGTACAGATTTGCTCTCTTGCAATGCAAACACTCAGTGTCCGCTCCGCTGACATACATTTTAAAGAGCAGCTGGAGGAACTGTTTTTATTCCTGTAGATTTATGAGTTGATGCAACATTATGTGGCTTTGGGAGCTGACGTATTGAGATGTAACAGATTCATGTTCTTTTTTATTATTATTTTTATTATTGTTATTTACTGTAAACTAGAAATATAGTTTGATTAGCCCACAACAGTAAACACTTAAGCCACACATCTGGCAACCAGGATGGATCTCTGAAAAACCAAGCCTGCAGTGGAGGAAATGCTTCTGAGCCATTAGGTTCTGATCTGTGAATAAAGCAAATAAGGTCTACTCATTGTAACCGCATGACTTTAAAAAAAAAAAACAACAACAACAAAAAAACGAGCCTGATCCTGCTGTTGCCCTCAGGTAGCGGCACAAAATATTCTGTAAAGTCCCGATCCTGACAGTGACTTGATTAAATATTTAAAGCAGTTTGCTTTGGTATCACATTCTAACTCTGAATAAAGCAGACCTCAGTTTTTTAACTCAGATCCAATAAAGTCATATGAAAAACAGGAGAATACTAACATGGCTGTCAGCAAATGATTTTCCAGATTGATGCCCCCTGCGGATCCTCAAACAGGGTCTGTTTTCTTCAAGGGGACAATTAGCTCCTGATGAAGCAGCCGAGGTCGACCTGGAGGAGTTGTTGATACCGTGGTGTCAAAGGTCACAGAGCCAGTGGCATGGACCTGTTACTCTAGTAGAGAGAAATAAGCAGCTTCTCTCTGATCTGCAGTTTATTCTATTGGAAACAGATGCTCATTGGTGAGATGTGTTTCACCTGTAGAGCTCATAACAAGATCATACTACAGGATCATGTTTGTCTCTGGATTACATGTAATTACACAAATGCGGTGGAGTATGGCTTTCATAAAAACATGCTCTAATAATGTTCAAACCCCTGGCATGAAGAGTGGTTTTATAAAATACAGTATATAAAACTGTAAATGAATTCCAAACATAGAGTATAGCTGTTTCCCCAACTTTGTTATTCTTCTTCTCATTACTGTTGTGACATGATTTACTTTTAATCAGCACCATCGGGAAACATTTTCTTCATAACTGATAAGGAATGTTGGGCCGGCAGCCTTCCTGAAACGTGTGCAACATAGATTCAGAGTGAAACCTTGCTACTTTTCTCCCTCTCCACATGGTACGAGGGTCCACATGCAGTTGTAAGAGTCGAAATAAATTGTTTTTTCTTCAATAAATGGGCGTCAAATTAAAGATTTGGCAATCCTGCACTGCCAGACTGATTTTTAAAAAAAAGGATTTCTGGAACGCGTGGTCCTAACAACACACCAACGTCATGGAAATACACCAATCAATGTTGTCAATATTAATCTGGTAGTGTGTAACACTGGCTACTGCTGCATTCAATAGTCAGTCATACACTCTTACATAAGAGAAGGAAGTAAACCTCTGATCAAAGAGAGCAACAGTTCACTTGAAGGAGAAACTTGCAGTTAAAAAATAGCTCGGCCATTAGCCTGACATACATGCAAACAAACATGTCTGTTTCCTCTTCTGAAGCCATTAGGAAATGTTTCAGCATTTAGTAAATTGTGTTCTTTTCCTAGTTCAGTAGTACAACAATCAAAGCATTAATTTAAAACCCTCCACTGATCTCAGGCCAAGCACAGCCTGTGTTTGTAATATTTTCACTTATTTTTACCTCCCCTTCTTTCTGATCTTGTAGTATTTAGAGTATGTTGCGCTTGCATAGCATCGTCTCTTGGTTAAGGGCTGCAGGTGCAGATGACGGTTACGGGTCTTTACACAGGCCAGACGGCTTGGTTCAGCATTTCTGCATTTATCTGAACCAGATCAGAGATGCTCACAGATCAGCTGCGGAGTATAAATCAACGAGAAGTCATAGAAAAACACATTTGCACAGATTAACCACCATGATCGTGAAGTTGTTTTCATTCCCACATCATCTGTGGTGCCTGCTGAT
This sequence comes from Lagocephalus sceleratus, assembly GCA_911728415.1. NCBI lineage: Eukaryota > Metazoa > Chordata > Actinopteri > Tetraodontiformes > Tetraodontidae > Lagocephalus > Lagocephalus sceleratus. The sequence goes on from CAJVRN010000126.1 coordinate 4,607,653, forward strand.
ACTGGTCGGACATGGTGAGGGAGGGCTCTGGAATCTGCGGTGAATCTCCTGAACGCTTGAATCAGACCCGAATTGGTGAGAGGAAAGCCTCGGGCACAGCTGCTGCACGTAAACATTAACCACCCCATTGTGCACTTTTGGAGCACAGCTATGCAGGTGTGGTTACGCATCCACTTCACGCCTCTCACACTCCAGCCTCCAGCCGCACTCACACATAAACCCACAGAGTTGCTGTAAGTTACATCGTTTATTAAAAAATATGACTTGGACGGCTTTAATCTGACTCCATAATGAAGCAGCGTGAGGCATGAATGCATTATTGCAAGTGCTTTTTGGGTCTTTTAACGTTCTTCTGCAGAACCAGGGCTGTGATTGAGCCTAACCATTACCAGGTGTGCTTGAAAGGTTTTTTTTTTTTTTTTTTTTTTTTTGGTGAGACTGGCACGGGGTCAGGATGGGGATGGGGGTAGGGGTGGGAGTGGTGCGAGCCAGGGGTGAGCATCAGAGGAATGGAGTTAAAGTGAAAACATCAAACAGCCTGAATCTGGTAACAAAGTGTTGGCTGAAGCGTCTCGACTTGTTGCCGTGTGCTCGGGCGCTGCTGCTGCCTGTTAAAATGTTCGCTCACAGGGACTCAGAAATCCCCCCAACATCGCGTTCTGAAACCTCTTTAAGGAGGCCGAGGTTAGATGAAGAGGCATATAAGTGGATCGTATAAAGTTGTAAATATTTGCAGGAACGGGCTCCTAAATCTGGAGGAGATTATGAGCCGAACATGGTCCATCAGGATGAAAGAAAAATGAAGTGAGTTGTAAGATTTACAATACGTCATGGTCTGTACAACAAGCCCAGTGGGGGGACAGAACAGAAAGGTTGAGACTCCCGGTCTCGTACAAACCATACTGATGAGGTATGTGTGGTCTCGCGCCGAGTCCAGGCCAGACAGCTGATCCTCTGAGCCAAGTTATATTTGTTAAACAAGCAGTTGTTGTCATTCTCTTTCCAATTCCACGTCTTTAGAGCTCACCCAAAGTTGAAATTCACTCATCTACTGAGAGTTATGCCGGTGGACGACTGGTGGAAGTGTTTAAGTCAATAGCTACCAGCTTTTCACATTAACAGAAAAATTCTGGTTAAACTAAACACGGTTTTATTCCTGCCACATTTTCAACTCAAACCTCTAAACTTCTGATCTTAAATGTGAGTCTTACCAGCCAAAGTCCCAAAGAGTGTCGGTTAACTGCAAATTGATGGATTATTAAATAAGTAGTTGATTATTACTTCGTTTACATCTTAAGAAGTCTTTTCAGTTTTCAGTGGTACCGTGATGCCTCAAGTACATCAATGCAGGTGTGCGTGGTGCACATTGCCCATGTCAGTCAGTTGGTAGGGCACCAGTGTGAGAACACCAACAATAAATACCTGGTTGAATTTTGTTGTTTATTATGTGGTTAGGCTTATAACTAGAATCAACAACATTCCCAGTAGGGCTGTAGCCCGGCTAACCCATATCCTGCTGACACCCTTGATGCTGTACATCTGTATGGTTCCTGGTTAACCAAGAGCTTTTGGGACGCTCCGTTTTACTGCGAACATGAGTGATTATCAGATTAGGTTTAAAGTTAAGGTTGGGCTCTACATTTTGAGTACACATGTTTGAAAGCCCAGCCGTGTCGCCACACTGAACAGAGGTATGTCAGAGCCCTTTTGTCCACACTGGTGTCTCTATAGACGTCAATCCAGCCATGCGTAAATCTTCCCTCCTGCTGTGCTGGTCCTTCTCATTTTTTTCCTCCGTGACTTTATTGCACGGGCCTCCCGTGTTGTCGGGATTGTTAAACCTGTTAACTTTATTGCCCAGCTCAGGTTGGAATAAAACATTAGACGGAGGCATCCAGGGGTTAAAATGGTAAAAACACCCTCACACAGATTTATCATAATAACCTGCCCGTACCTGAGTTACTACCTTTGAGAGATTATTATAAATCTTTTTATTTTACACGTTATGGGCCCATCCAATATATTTTCTCCTGAAGAGGGTCAGGAATTCCTCACATCTATGATCCATGGTGTATAAACAGTGTATCTGAGTAGAGTGAGCAAAGCTGTTACAGGCATTAACATTGGAATTTAATCTAAGGTACCATTTGTGGCCAATCTAATCCACTTACTCTATGTCTTGTCATGTTTGACAATGTTGGATTAATGCACTTAGTGGCAGATTACATTAATCTGGAATTATCTTTGAGTAACTCTCCCACTCTTTGGAATAATGGGGGCTGCTGTATATCCACCCAGCCCTCTCCTGCTAAATAAATGTTATTCCTCTTCACGTGGTTCCTCCCTAAACAATATGAGTGTTGTGTTGGGCACACATCCTGTCATCCTCATACCACAAATATCTTTTCATTACTCTTCAGGATCTGTTGTTGACATTCTTTTTTATTGCTTTGGATAATAATCTGGGCTTTATGTCCTCACTTTTTTCCTCTCCTGCAGACTCTGTGATATGATAGCCGACTTTGGCTAAATAAGGCCAAGGAACACTTTGCGTTCTTTCTTGCCAAATGACGACAGATTCCCTGTAGTCCTGCGAGCGCGAACGCCCTTTTATGCTATCAGAGCTTGCTTTAGGTGTGCCAGTCAATCTCTCTCCGCCTCAACGCTGTCCTGCTGAGGATGCATGACTGCCTCTTAATGGCGGTTTTCCCAAATCTTTCCGTGTGATTTGTGTTGCAGGGGCCTGTTCGCCCAGAACTTTGAAGCCCGTCTTCAAAGCAGGCAAAACAGCCCTTCTCCCATCTCACTTTTCCATCAGGCGGCAAATGCTCTTGTTGTTTTGCACCGAAGATATCAGCCGTGCTTAATTGTCCAAACATGCATATTTATGAAAATAGGCTTTCCAGGAAGGCATTGGTCAGGTCACGGAATTGGTGACCAAAGCGAGTTTGCTCATTCCACAAAGCAAATCCTAAACCTAAATATTTTCTAATTTATTTATGAGATTCTTCCTTCACAAACATTTACTTTAAACCACTTTTCATTAAAATGCCATTAAACAAGCCCAGCAATGTAGACTGTGGTTTAGTCAGGTCATTAAGCCTTTTTTTTTACACGGTATAAGGCAGATTTGGATTCCAGTGGGACCGCACTTTTTAGGAAATGGAGGAGATACTGTATCCTTTTATGTGACAGATGAATAATGAGGAGGAGGCCCACTGTATTTTTTTTCTGAAAAATGTAGACAAGGAATCTCGATCAGTCAGGTGACCCATCTCTTGTTGCCTCTCTCTGAGAAGCGTAGGACTCATATCATTACAGCGTTGTTTTTATCTCGGAGCTGTGGAGTGGCTTTATAGATTAATGTCTGAAGTGTGAGGCCTTGTCGGGGTTTGATGGATCTGCGATGCAGTAAACGTCCTCTTCGAGACTGGTTCCATGTGGTACCGAGGTCTCAGGGGGTATTTACCAAATTTATGTGTGAAATTACACCGATGAGGTGACAGGTAGATGGCACATGCAAATATTTTAAATACCAGTTTTTTATTAGTATCAGCAGGACCACCAATACCTCCTTTGTTCACTGTAAACAGCTCGAAAAACCCCATCCACTGAATTACAGATTGAGCAAGAGCTCGTGTCAACTCATTTGGCCTGCCAAGCACGTAATAAATCCTTGTCAGACGGCGTTAAAATGAGAGGGAGATTTCAGATACGATCCATCGGGAACACATCAGAGAACACATCAGTGTTTTGGCATGCTAACATTGGACTGTAAAAAGAAAACAGTCAGTCATGCTGTGAATTCGATCCAGTCGGGCAAACAGGTTGGACCCAGAAAACAAAATAGACCTCTCCGTGTTTTTCCAAATGTGGATTTTATTCATTTCAGTGACACTTTAGAATAAAACACCGTCTGGCCAAACAAACCACCTCTTCAACAACAGACATTTCAGTTTGTTTCGCGTTGCATGTTTACAGATCTACCGCAGCAGCAATATCAGGCCTCTCTAATCATAGTTCACATTATCTGAGCCTCTAGTTGTCGGTTCTAGTCCTGCGTTAACCCTTTCTTCAGGCACTGACACCTGTCAGCGGTCAGGCGTCACTTAACACCCAGCTCAGCAAGGCAAAGCCGGCACTGAGGTGCAACAGTTTGACATGACAGGGCACACATTCGAGCACCGGGATACAGTTTAATACTACAAAAGAGAAATTACATCTTCGAAAGCTGGAAGGATTTTGTCTGCCCGAACCGGGTCCTGTGTGGATTCATTAAAAGAAAAAAAAAATACTTTGATGTTTACGCGCACTTTCAAAGCAATGCCGTGCACCGGCTTGTTTAATGGCTGTACTGTAGGTAATGTCTGAGCCAGTCTGAGTGTGGATCTGGGTCAAAGATAATGGCATACATTTCCCACAGCCAAGAAATGAGTAGTGTTTGAAGATATGTGTGAGTAACTTAGTGCTTTCTGTTATTTGTGTCTCTTGAAACCCTCTGTAGTTTTCCACACGCTAACCTGAAGCTCTTTAGGTTATTTTAAGTCCGTGCTTAATCTGGATCAGTAGCCATTTAGGTAAGCTACCATATGCTGCAAAATGCTACGTTTCCCTGTTTTAGCCCATCGGCAGTGCCAGGTCTGCATTTAGAACCTGCCTGTCCACACTAATTCAGTTTAGCTCAGGTTTCATCATCAAATCTGGCTTGTGACAAATGCTAATAATAAAGATAGATCTATTAGACTAAAAAGAGTCCTGACTTTAGCCCTTCACAGATGCTGGTCCTGCTTTCCCCTACTGAGAAGCGAGGGGATAACATGTTTTTACTGGCATAAAAAGACTTGGAAATAGACTGCAGTGAGTCCCACAAATGGACAAAGCAGGTGTTTTGACAGAAAAACAGAAAGTGTGAGATGGGAAAGGTTTTTTTTTTCCATTAAGTAGTGCGGGCCATATGGAAATGAGTCTGTGGACTGTCACAGATGTGCGTACTTCCACAGTGGTCAGCTTCCTATTTGTGGAGCAGAATCAGAAATAGACATAGCCTCAGGCAGAATTTGCACTGGTGCAATTTCCCACGTCAAGTCATTAAGAATACGTGCCAACACTAAAGGAGAGGTATGGATCGGGAGGGTGGTGTCACCGAGGTCGTTCTCCATCATATGCTTTATCTGTTTCCTTTAATCAGAATGGAACCCATCCAGTTATTCATCCATTTTCTGTCAACTGTCACTATTCCTACTTAGAGTCATGGGGGGTGTATTTAATTCCCAGTAGTGGGAGAGAAGCAGGAATATACCCCAGACAGGTCACCAGTCCAATACTGGACACTCACAAGCACACACATCCTTGTACTTTTCTATTTGTGATGACTGTTGTATTATCCAGCCCCTTAGCCTAACCCTATCAAATCAAAAACTAACCCACTAACCTAAACCTAATCTAAACCCAATTTTAACTCCAACCTTAAAAATCATGTCTTAACACACAAATAGTCCTTTGAAGCTGTGATAGTAGAATGAAGATTTTTGTACTCGGTATAGAGTGAGTACAAGCGCTCAGAGAAGAACCATGCAAACATCACATAGAAAGACCAGAATTGAACCCAGACTTTTCTTTTGATGATCATATAAACTTAACTGACAGTAGTCTGAAAGAAGTGAACAGCAGTTTGCATGAGCATACAGAATGTGTTTTATATATGAAATGACCTTAAAAAGCTGAAAGTCAAAACCCAGATATAGCTGTAACTCAATAAGGAGTCAGAAGTTTCAACATGTTTTGTTCGCTCTGTTGAATATGCACGTGCCTTTCTCTTGTTTCTACGCTTCACTATCTATGTGTGTCAGCCCTGTTGGGGAAATCCCACCGATGAGGTAAAAGAAGGCGGGGGTGAGGGTCACCCCACCTGGCTAGCTAAGGAATGACTCATTAGACAGGCTGACACTAATGAAAAATCTATCTGTCCTCATATTGGCCTTGCTGCAGCCTTTCTGGAATTCTGCCGATTCCCCTCTCACTTCCTTCCAGAGTGGAAGAGTAGGGTATCTCCATAGAAGATACAGTACTGGGGGTGCCATCCCCCTAAAGGCCCGTGCACAACAGATTCAGGTGTAATTTTTATTAAAAAGTGATTCTTTTTCTTAAAACTAAGAGAAGAATCCTGTTGCCTCCTTCCAGAAGACCACTGACAGAAATATAAACTTTCACCAAAACTCATCTAAACACGTCAATAAACACAACAATCCAATTTCCCCGTCTGCACGGAGGGACAATGAATGCCGTTGAGCCAGTTTTATTGTTTATTGGAACTGAGCTGTGGTATGTCTCAGGATCGGATGTCTCTGCCAGGACGGAGTTTCGCAGCGGAGAAACGTGAGCTTTCAGACATCACCGTTGCCACACTGTGTGCTTCTGCAGGTACAACTTCCACCGGGGAAGCTGAGTCCAAATGAATTAGTGGGGTTTATTTGCTCAATCCTAACACAGGTGGAGCACACGTCCAGAATTATATTCTGATCTCTTAAATCTGGAATGCTCCTCAGCCTGAAAGGCCAATAATTGATGGTAGCAGAAGCACACAAAGATGTATTTATGGCTTATTTTTGGTTTTGTCCCGTGCCTTTTGCCAAGAGCTTTTCACGCCCTGTGGGTCCATCCAAACCTTCATGTGAGGCCTGCTCCCAACGGTGGAGGCTTCTTCGGTGTGTGTGGCCACACTGAGATTTGTCTAATGGAAACCATTGGGTCCACATGGCTTCCATCACAACTTCCAAAAGCATCCGAACAAACTCTGGGCAACGGGAACAAATTCATTAATGTTTCTCTTCCACTGCATAAACTACCTGTGTGGGTCTGTGCACATTCTCCCACGTGTCTCACACACACACACACACACACACACACACACACACACACACACACACACACACACACACACACACACACACACACAGACAGGGGGAGATATTTTATATTAAAGTATTTAAAATTGACTCATTCTTCCCCCCCTGATTCCCAGCAAAGTGACTATGTTTGACCCATCATTCACCTCTTGTTTGTGTTCTGGAAGAAAAGCCGGTGAGTGAAACCACAGTCTATAGCATATTACAAACCCATGCACATGTTTGGAGGTCTTCCACCTTAGTTACTTTTGTTTTCTCTCCATAAATCTGTACCGAAAGGCTTCTCCTGGCTTCCCCAGACTGGAGAATAGGAAAAACATGACGAGGAAGCACCACTGATGGTTTAATGTTGCTGTCTTTCATGACTGCAGAGGGCCATTAAAGATACTGTAAACTCAAGGGTTTCTCATGAAACTAGCAGGAGGACGCAAAAAATATGCCCCCTTTTATCTTCACACATAGCAAGCGGTCACATGGCTCTCAGAGGCCTGTGGGCACTCTGATGGCTGCAACTTGCCCGACATCAGTCTGACTGCCGTCACCTCGTAGTCTGTGGTTGCCTCTAACCGGCAAACTCTCAGACGGAGCTAAATCCAGACATGGGAAGTTCTCTGGGACCGAAGTCCAGTCTAACCCAGCAGACTTCATCATTACAGCAGGACTAAGTAGATAGGGCCTGCATTTCCTGCTTCAGAATTACAATAAACCATGCGAACAAACGATTTTAGTCTTTTCTAAACCCACATGAATAAGCATACATAAACCCACATGAATGACACTGATTAGATTAGACATTGTTAGCATATTTCACAGTCATTAATGCACTGAGAGGGGTCTACCTTCGCCAGACAGACACAAGTCACTAGATGGTTGCCAGGTTTTGTGGATTTCCTGGCTGTGGTGTGTGGAGTGTATGAGCAGTGGCACTCAACCTTTTAGATTATGAAGAGGAACAGGGATGAGGCTAAAAGCCCCCCTTAGCACACACACACACACACACACACACACACACAAAATCCTGCACAATACCCAAAAAGTAAAAAGCAACAACATAAAAGTTGTGAGGATAAACTAAATTTTTAAGGTTTAAACTCAACAATATTTCACCTCTGAATAGAAATAAACATGACGGGGGGGTCTTGGGTTGAGATGGGTAGACATAAATAGCAACATCTGTCTGGTCAATAAAAGCTGCCCCCAAATCAACATTAGTGGAATGTGCTAATGCGGAGACGCCAGAACCCGCGAGGAACATCATCATGTCGGCTTTGCCTCTGAATCCATCATCCCCACAGCTGCTTTTCCCCCAGCCCCCGCTTCCAGGTAGTCGAGCAGAACATTCCAGATGACAGAAACGCTGCTACCTCTTGTATGATCGTTAGAATTAAAGAGCACTGCGTCCCTGCAGCCAGCTCAGTCGATGTGACTCGTTCGAAGCAGAAAACCAGCTGCTCCTGCTGGTACATCGCTTTGAAGCACTAAAAACTCTCGCTCGGTTGAGTCAGTCCTCTGTCAGGTTCTTGTCAATAAAAACACAGGGGAAAAGTATTTACAACTGGAAACAACGGGCTGTTTGTCCTCAGCTACACTCTAGATTTATGGACAAATTATTTGTGACTTTAATCCTAAACACAGACAGAGTTAAATGCTCTCCAAGCAGCAGAGTTGATCAATTCTTTTCCTTTTTTGACAGATGAATCCATCATTTATGTAGCCATAGATTAGGCACGGCGCGATAACAAATCCGCAAGTGACATAAAGAGCTGTCAAGGTAAATGAGGTAGATGTTGACGTGACAGCTGGGCTTCTCGTGCACACCGACACATGCGCACACACACACACACACACCTCTGAACAACTAAAGGCCTGTTTGTTTCATAGGGAAATGCTCCGTATGTTCTCAGCCAAATGGTATGGAACTAATCCCCTCTGAACTATTTCTCATTAGAGATGGGCCTCTTTTTTGGGGTTGGGAGGGTGTGTGTGTGTGTGTGTTGGGGGGCGGCATCGATGTATTGGGATGGCATGCAGGAGTTTTGAAGTCCTGCAGATGGGCTTCATTTGCAACTTTCTGACTGTTGTGAACATTAAAACTTACGTGTACATGAAGACTGTACTTGCAGTCAGCTTCTAAAGGAAGTTGTTTCCCACATGGAGGACACATTGATAGTTACAGTTTTGGTAAAACCAGATTTTATTCCATTATTTAAAGGTATGAGCATCACACATACTGCTCCTTCTACCTGCAGCTGTTCAAAAACCTCTGACCTGAATGCACTCTTCTTGAAGTGGACTTCAGCTGTCTTACATCGCATCTGAATCTAAAAACAATATTTTAATTTTATATCCCCCCATTTTGCCAGTGAGAGTAAACAACGATTGCACATCTGCAGAAGCATCCATATTGTCTTCATTTTGAAGTCTCCAAAACTGGGTTTAAACAAAAGATCCGAACAAATGTGCCAATTTTTAGATTAGATTTAATACACATTTGGCAACCGCGACTGTCTGGGCCTTTAACCTCAAAGGCCCAGTCACAGTTACTTCCTGTTATTTCTACAGACACAAATCACCAACACTGCACAGTTTCCCTTCCCTGGACCAGAAGAGATTTATTTCCTGGTGGATGTTGTTGCCAGCAACCCACTGGGACCGCTCATGCCTCCAACCCATGTACGGCACGGTGGAAATGTGCGAGGCATCTAGAAAGCACTGCTCCGCTCACACCAAATACCATTTGAGTCATAACTTAGAAACCAGGCATCTTCTGAAGATAAGGGGCTGCGGCCTGCTCAGGCGACCTTGTGCAATCGGGGGGGGTTAAATCACATTTGGCCTTGTCCCAGACTGTCTCCTGTGTCTTGTATCTCAGAACTTGTGTAGATTGCATCAGTAAAATGAACTGTGAGTTTCACACTGAGGTATGCATGACAGACAGTTCAACCAAAGCTTGACTCACACTTAATACCATTAAGATATTAAAGATACATTTGTTGATACATTTTGTTACATGGTAGTTTACAGGATGTAAAGTGTTTCCTCTGTTTGAGCTGGCATCTGCTTGCTTCCAGAGATATGGAGAAACAACAAAAGCAGCCACTTATGGATTTAAAAAAGACACATGTCATCACTCATACCCCTGCAACTGCTCTTGTTGCACTACTGTAACAGACAGTTGTCCTCGCTGACCTTGGCTGGCTCCCGTGCCTCCCATAAACCGAGAAGGGCATTGGTTAAAAAAAAAAAAAAAAAAGCAAAACGAGAGAGTGAGAATAAAAACTCAGCTAAAGCCTGCTGCGCTCTGGATTGTGCAGGGCTGTATCTACCTGCTGCAGAAACACACAGTTCCTGCTGACTCAGAGGCTGCTGCAGCAAAAAGTCGCTCTGCTCAGTGCTGCCACCTCCCGGCGCGCCGCGGGGGGAACGTTCATTACTGTCTGCACGGAAGGTTTGCTCGCATCAAAAGCATTTCTTTCCTTTATTTGTCTGTGGGCTTTCCAAGGCTGATTAATGTCTGTGTCCCCTCACCATCATTGTGGCTGTTGGCTCCGGCTGCTCTCTTAACTGTGTTTCATGGTGAGCTGCAGATATGGCTTTGTCAGCTGGAAACATTAACAGTTCCCTAACTCCCCTCAGATGTGCTCCGGAGTGCTTTCTACTGTTCTCTTCCCTCTCAGTAGTCCTCTTGCAGGATATCTTTCACGTTTAGCAGCCGGTGATAATGGCTGCGGATGCAAAGACACAAGGAAACGATAAATAGTTTTGCAGGGGGAAAAATGTAATGTTGTGATGCTAACAGTGATAAATTAAAATGCTCCAACTTTTAGTGTGTCAGCTTTATAGAAGGATACCACATGTTTGACTCAGCTGGGTTTGTTTTCACTGACGGTTTCTGTCTCCACACAGAAAAACTTTACAACTCAACTGGACGGGAACTGCGGAGAGCGCTTTTTTCCCTCAAGCAAATTTTCCAGGTATGTGGATTCTCTCTTTTATCTGGTGCCCAACGCTTTGGAAAAAAAAAAAAAAAACTCCGCCAAAGAAGTTGCAACAAATGTCATCCGTGCATCGGCGAGCGCGTGTACCCTCAGCGCTGGGATGTCAGGGTTGTTCCGCTGAGCCGTGCTCGAGCTGCTGAGACTCTGCCTTCGTGGCAGCTGTGTTGTGTTCAAGTCTGGTCATACGTTCACACACACACACACACACGCTGGGGCTGGGCTGGCCTGGTGGGCAGCTGGCCATAGAAGAGGAGGGTTAACCCGCAGCTCGATGGAAAAGACACCATCAGAGAGACGGGGAGAAAGAATTCATTTTTCTGACTGTACAAGTCAGTCTGGTTTTGGTTATTAGCATCAGAACACAATAGTATGTTTCAAACATGGCCTGATTCTGCATGACCCTCCACTAAAGAGTATAAAGGGGTGGTTTTGTCATGGAACGCCACCAGATTGTATTGCTTGTTTGCACTCGCAGGAGCAATGATTGAATCTGCCGTTTCGTCAAATGTACACCTGGAGAGTTCTCATCTTTTACCCCGTTTCTTCCAGGATGACAAGGATCTGGTGCACGAGTTTGTGGTGGCAGAGGGACTCACGTGTCTCATCAAAGTGGGAGCTGAAGCCGACCAGAACTACCAGAACTATATTCTCAGGGGTACGCCTTGCTTTCTTTCTCGCACCTGAATTCGCCGCACCCCCCCCCCACACACACACACACACCCCCACCCGCCCCATTAACCGAGGATGTTCATCAGAGCTGTCGTCTGCTTCATGAAGCCATCCAGGCCCACACGTGTTTACACACATCACAAAAATTGATGAGTCGGCCCGATCCCCCTCGAGCGCTCCACACACTTAACGGCATATAAACAAGCGCAAATGTGTGCCGTGGATAATGTGGACGTTTCGCCAAGATTAGCAGCTGGCTAATTTATCCATTCCACGTCATCGAGAACAAAGATTGTTGTGGGGGGGGTGCACTTTGTTAAAGAATACCAGAAGGCCGCAGGGTTCATAACCCTCACTACAAGGTCGGTGCCATTTAACGGCCTGCTGGGAGGGGGCAGGTCACACATGTTAAAGTGGCCAATAAAAGTTAGCAGGTTATTGCAGATCATAAAACGAACCCCCCCCCCCCACCCCCCAACACACACCCACACACACCTTACTTTTATACTCTGTCTTTCTTTTATTTTCCCTCACGCGTTCCCTTTTCACGTCTTTTTTTTTTTTGTTTTTTCCTGAAAATTTGTTGCACCTCTGTCGGTCAGTCCAAAGCAGTATATTAAATCTGTCAGAACAATCTTAATGTTGACACAGATGTCTGTATCCAAGTGGAGTGAGGAAAATTTCGGTGTCGGGTTGCAGATGCTTCGGCCAGGCCGGTTTGTTGCAGTGATGTCTTCATTAAGAGCATGAAAACACATACATAAATGCACAAGGTTCCCGAAGGTGAAGAAACAAATGTCTCTATCGCCCTCTGCTGACGGGCTGTAGTATAAAAGGACTAAGCCCCTCCTCCCTCTGTGTTGCAGGCACTGATAGAGCCAAAAACAAAAAAGAGTATGTTCAATATCACGATTGACGGCTTAAGTTGGATCAAAACTCTGTTTTAAGGGTTTTGGGTCTGGGTGGTCTTATTTTATGATATTACATTCACGTAGAGGACACTAGAATCCTGAGTGTTTTTAATGTGCTTTCTGTCATTTTCTGATGTTGCACATCTGGCTACACTGTAAACACAAACACGACCCTTATCCGGGACGACTCCTGTAGGCCGCGATGCGTAATGTTTGATACTTCATCTGAACTTGGCTCGCGTCGGGACGCAGACAGATAAATCAGAGAGCCAGAACGAGGCAGAGCAGGACAAAAACAGGCTTTTTAGGGAACTCGCAGCCCACCACATGTAAGGGCCGTTAGCGTCACTGCGCTCTGACTGATGCGTGTGTTTTCACTCCTTCTGGCCAGGCTGTCCTTTATTTCCCCTTACCTCCCAGAGATTTCTGATAAAACATCTGTGCGGGGTGCTTTTCTCTCACGTGCTAATTTATCGCTCCATCTCCTCACGCTCAGACACGGCTTCCCTTCATGTACCCGTGCAGCGCGAACTGAAGCCAAACTGCCGCTCTCCCAAAAGGCCTTTTAACCCGTTTCCACCGCTGACCTAATTTCTCCCGACCCGCCAAGGAAGCGGACTGTAACAGATCACCTTCCCTCGTGAGCCACGTGTTGGAGTAAACAAGAGGAGGATGTGCTGTAACACGGCTCAGAAACCGACACAGACCTGGCCGCTCCGCTGATCATGACGTCCACGTTGGGCTATGTCGTAAGGAGTCCCGGGAGATGAGTCATTTAGATGGCTGAAATTTTCACACGTACAGAAATCCTGAGAAATACCCAGTAATAAAAACCGGTCTGATACCAAACGGTCATCACTTTTAATATCGTCTTTTCTCTCAAGTCAGGCCAGTGAAGTAAAAATGAAGAATATGCAGCCTTGGACTCATCTGTCTGGTGCAGATTAGAAAACTGACAACACAACCTTGACTTCTCTCCTGAGTAGAAATCAATCTTACAGGTCTTTTATAGACAGAAAAAAAAAGGACCGCGTGCACTCGCGATCATGTGCATGCAGGCATTTTACAAGAGCAGGTTTCCAGCATTAGCTCCTCGGGAACTCTAGTTCCTAGATCCCCCCCCTCCCCACTTCTCCATTCCACCTTCTCTGAGCCCCCGAGGTGTCTGTGGCCAGTTAGCGCTCCCTCAGTGAGGTGGGGGTTTTCTGGATCTGCCCGGATGGGGTCAGGAGCCTCTCTCTGGGCCCCTCACACCTGGCTCCAAGGGCTTCCAGACCTGAACTTGGCTCCTGAGAGGGTTGTGTTTTTGGCCCAGGGGAACTCTTGTATCCCTTTAACACCAGAGCAGTGGAGAAAGGTGTGAGGCCTTTTTTTTTTTTTTTTTTTTTAATTTTTTGAAAATGCGCCATCTGGTACTCCAAACATACACTCGGTCCATATGCTGTTGTTTCAGAAATAAAACTAACACAGGGATTATGTGTCATCCGACACATTTCCTGTTCATCTGTAAACACAGTGCAGAATATAGAGCCATATTTTAGTGGTTAAAAAAAGCAAAATCGCCTAACTGTAGTTTCTGACATTATTATTTTTCAAAGTAAAGAGCATTTCTGCTATTTATTTATGGACTGCTCAAAACTGGACAGAACCTTTTCTGTGAGTCAAAGCTCTGAAACGCTAATAAAGAAAATTGCCTCTTTATTCAGGCTTGCTGCTCCTGCGTTGGTCTCTGCACTGTCAGGCGGATTAAAGACAAACCAATTACAGTCGACTTGAAGCAATTATTCACAGCTTTGAAAATGTTCACTGCTGACATTACTCACCCTGAGCTTTGTTTTCGGTGTTTTAGCAACACTTTCCCCGTTTGCGCTTCTCGCCACCCCACTGATGTGCTCACACCCATCATGCTGCTTTGGCAGAATCAGTTTAGAAGGAAAACTTTCACTTCTGCTAAAGGTTCCCTTTTCAGAACTTGGACTAATATACAGTGTGTCATAAGGACATAAGGAGATTTTGACACGTAGGATGGGGGTTAGGGTATGAACCAGCAACTCTGTTACCACTGGATTAAACTACTGTCTTTAATACTAGTTAAATAGTGAAGATTTGGACCTTTCTGTCCCATTCTAGGTGCCATTTCTGCAAGCCTGTGGTGCATTAGTAGGGAGATTCTCAGCTAACAACTAAAAGAACACATACCACAGTTTGGTAACAAATGATCTTTGGATTTGTGTTTTATTTATTTGGATCATATTCCAAACATCGCATTGCTTTGAGCAGTCCAGACGTATTATGAAGGCAGAGAAAAGTGATTGATATTTCGTTGTTGCGTTTTCCCATTTAAATTTTTTTTATTTTTTTTTTAAGTTATGACGGCATCAGCAAAAAGCACCTTGACTTCCTGGCTCCAGGAGGGAGCCTCTCCGAGGCCTCCATGGGAAACAGAGATGTGCTCCGGCCGAAGGTTTCATCGCCTCTTAAACTGTCTGGGATGTGGAACACTGCTCCCAACAGAGCACTCAGCCCGGAGTTTAGTGTCAGCATCCTCCTTCCAAAGGCTACGAATGCACCAGAACCGCTGGGGCTTTTCAGCTTCATTTCGGCCGTGTGTCCTGCGATATGAGGAAGCGTTCGCAAGGCTACGTGCGCTGATACGTGTGGAGAAACCTTTCATCTCCCTATTTATTGCGTTTGCTTTGTTAATACTCATAAAAGGTCATTTTGCCGAGCGTAAAGTAAAAATCCCCAGCCGTCGTGGGGGTAAGTGCGTCGTCAGACTACGTTACGGATCGTCAGAGAACTTTACCACCACCATTGTCTGGATAAACATTTCCATTCGGTGTGTTTGGTTGTGAGGCTGCGGCGCTGCATATGCAGTTTATTAGAGGTGCAGTCACTTCCTTGTTGGCAGGGGCGTGTAAGAATGATGCGCAGGGGGAAGTTAAGCAAATTCCCCATTAAATCCTCCAGGATGAGAGAAATTCGAGAGGGGAAAACAGCAGAACTGCTGACACACATGTGGACGTGCGCTGCGTTCGGAGCGAGAGGGAGATCTCCAGGAATGCCCCCGTCACAGCAGCAGAAACCCGAGCTCGGGAACTCGCCCGTGTCTTCTCTCCCAAACACCAATCCGGCGTTGCGACCGTCATCCACGTAAGCTCAGGCACCGGGGTGCTTCATCATCCTCTTCGAAAGCCGATAATATTTTCATTTCTAATTTAGCGTCCAGCTATCCCGGCCGAAGAGAAAAATGATTTGATTTGGTGGGAGGAAATTTAGGAAATGAGAGTTACACATGGTTTCACTCTGTAAGCGCTCAGCTCTCTGCTCCACTGGCAACATTTGGTCTTTGGCCTGGAGGACGGCTTCACTATTAAATTAAATCACCAGCTTTCAAGCCCGCTGCCATTCTTCAGACTGCACATACTGTTTATATTTTTCTTGAATTAAAAAAAAAAAAAAAACAGAGCTGTCATCGCTACAGATTAAAAATGTGAAGCCTAAATGCAAAACAAGATGAGCAGATAACACCTTTATCGGGGAAGCGCTGGAGCTCGGATGCCCCGCTCCTGCTGGAAGTGTGTCAGGAGGCCAGTGGCCCCTTCAGACACCCCTCGCGTGTGCCCCTGAACCCGGTTCAACCCCACCTGCCTGACCTATATTCTCCTCCTCCACCATCGTCGTCGGCCCCCCCCCTCATCTGTCGGCGTTTTTACAGCCAACCGGCTGGCAGTGGGATTACCGACCCCGCCTCAGCCTCCTCTACTGTAACATAAACCCATGCACTTCCCCAGCAAGTCTCGTTACGTTGCGGGAATGTTTCATTTTCTTCGCGCGTTGCCGTCTCGACCTTGTGGCCCGAGATACACGCGCTGTAATCTGGGTGAAAAAAAAAAAAAAAAAAAAAAGCAAAACATCAGCATCATTCTTCCGCAGTAATGGAGCACGCCGGCCGAAATCCCGAGCATCTGAACGTCCGATTCCTGCCCCGAGTGTTTGTTTTGGGTTCTGAGTTTGGCACACAGCTGGCCCGGAACAGATCGACTCTCTCAAGAGCAGCAGAAATCACAGCAGCTCCCCTTTCAGAACGCGTGCTCCTCCGCCGGCCCGTCCTCGTTTGTTCCAACACGATGTCGGTACGTTTGTTTTACGGAGTAAGACCTCAAACGTGGCAGCCCCGCAGCGGATTGGGTCTGGATGGGCTTCCTCCTCGCTGCACTTTTGTCAGCCCGCTTTGTTTGTTTGTTTGTTTGCGGGAGTCTATCCGGGCTCCGGGCCGCCGCTGAACGTAATCAAACGCTGACGAGTGCAAGCATTCCCCCCCTGTCACCGAGGCAGTCGCCACGGCGACTGGCATGGGTCTGGCACAGGCGAGTTTGTCTGGCTCCAACGATCAGAGTGATTAGCGGAATAACAAATGGAGTCCCGAATTAGCGCTGCTCGGCCTCTAAAGAGCCGGAAGTGGTCGCCTCGGGTTTTTATTGCAGGCTTTAAAATGATGAATGCGGACTGTTTTGATGAAGTCGCATGACGAATGGAGGAAACAGTCGTTTTTAAAGGGGCATCCACAGCTATCTGGAGGTTCGCTTTTGTAGGCAAATGTAGTAATTATCCCTGGATTCTGGAAGTATAACTAAATACTCCAGCATTCGTGGATTATAGCTGATGAGGGAACAAACGTCCAGACTCTATTCAAGAATCCAGGTTCTGAAAAATGCCAGACATGTAGCTCACACAGGTACACTTTAGACCTTTGTGCAGCTCTCATCTGCTGCTCAGCAGAACAAGATAAGAGGCTCTAAGTTGCGCTGTATGCGATAGAGACCTGCCCCCCCCCCCGCCCCCCCCGACTCTCCAAAAGTCCTGGTGAAATAAACGCTGCGTACTGACAGACAGCTTGGCTGACCCAGTTTTGATAAATTCCAAATTGCGAGGCAAACCAGAGGGGCACAGCGGTGAGCCGGAGGGGAGCGCGGCCCGTTGTCCATATATAGTTGCGCTCTTTAATGCAGTTAAAAGCTCGACTCCGCCGTAAGTGTTGGTGTTGCCGCTGCCACCCAGACCTCAGAGCGTTTCTCACCTCGGCAGCGGTCGAGGAGCTGCCCTTCCTGCACATTCCTGGGGGCTGTGGAAGATAATTGCTGCGGTTTATGCGAGGGAGGGGCCCTGGAGAAACACTTCCAGTAGAACTTCGATCGCTGAAGTCTTTTTTTTTTTTTTTTTTCTCTCTCCCAACTTTTTGTCAGAGTTCGGCTGGAGACAGACGGGTGCGTCTGTGGTATGCAGCCACATTCACCTTTGAAGGAGACTGCAGGTTGGGAGAATGCCGCAGATGCCGCTTATCAAACACTGAGCTCTTCTTTCCCCATAATTGTACCACATTTGCATCCTAATTACTGTGACTTGAAGGAGAATTCAGACTTCAGATTGATTTTTAAAGAGGTCAACGGCTAATCTCAGACTGGGTCTGCGGTCTCAGGTTTTCCCACCGTAGACTATACACAGACTATATTTCATCTTCCGGAGCATTTTCATGACCAATTTACTCGCAAGTGTGTGGAAATCAGCTCCGTTTGAAGTCCACAAAGGTAATCGCATTTAGGGCCATTAGATGTTTCCTTTGTGAGCAGCCTCTGAAGGTTGCACTTTTCCATAATGAGGCAAGTTTTTTTTTTTTTTTTTTTTTTTTTTTTGTTGTTTTTTTTTTTTTTTAAACAGTTACAGTATCGTTTTACCTAAATGCTTACAGAGTAACTGCAGTCCGTGTGGTTTCTCCTACTCAAAGTTAAATTGTACATAAATGGCAGCTGGCACTGAATAATTCCATGAAGCAGCTGTTTTAATAAATCAGTTAAAAAATGTAATGATTATGGTCTCTGGCCTGGTTTTCAAGTGCTAAAACCGCTTCTGCACGTTAGCCACCACCTGAAGTACGTTCTCGTACGACACGGAGCAGACCAGAGCTGACGTGCGGGATTGGCTGATAGCATCTTCAAATAACGTCCTACCATAACACGTCAGGATGATCTGAAAGCCCACGACCGGGAGCGCCGGCGTCCGTCAGCGGCCGTGACCTTCACCTCGGCTAATGACACGTTTAAAGGCCTCGTTAATGCCGCCGATCTTTTCTCGCCCCTGGTTTCGCCGCAGTACGTCTCTCTCTCTCTCCGGAGCTGGACAGACACCGCGCGCAGGTGCGCGAGCGAGATAAAGGCCTGCGCGCTGACGATGCGGCGGCTCAGACAGGCTGTAAAAAACAAAATAAAAAAAAAAAAAAAAAAGCAGCTCATTCCTCATCTGAGCAGGAGGCACAGCTGTTTCTGTTTCTGTAAAATAAATACTGGTCCCATAAACGTGGCTGTGATTGAATCGGCTTCATAGATGATGGGTTTTCAGGCGCTCTTTTCATTTTTGCACAGTGGAGCGGCTCATTAAAAGTGCCCGCTGGACCAGCTGGACGTCATGTCGTTACCGCTGTCACCAGTCTGTCAACGGTCGCCCAGGCCGCGGGGCTGACACCCTGACCCCTGCTGACTGAGGGGGTTAATCATGTTTTCATAAACACGCGCCGACGCGGGCCGCTCCGATTCGCCTCCTCGTCCGCGACGCATACACGGGCTCTGGGGTGGGGGGGCGGAGGCCCTTCAGGAATGCTCCGGGCCTGACAGGTTGGGAGTAATTAACCCTGACTGATAGAAGATGGACGGCGGCGGCGGTGGCGGCGGCGCACATGCACTCCTGCGTCCGCCCACACGGTAGCTGCACCTGGGAATCTTGGCTCGTCCGCCGCACATTGTCGATTTTTTAGAAGGAGAGGGGAGGAAAGCGGAGGCCGGTTTCAGACACCGTTTTTTTTTTTTTTGTGTGTGTGTTTTATCTAGATGGTCAGATGCTGACCTTCGTATATTTTCATGCCACGGCTGTAGAGTTTTAGGAATTCGAGGTAGGCTTTTGCAACACATGAGAAATTCTCATTATCCAACCTTTTAAAATTGATTCACACATGCTTTTTAGACAGAAAAATGCAGTGTGTTCACACTTTTTTTTTTTTTTTTCCTCTGAAGTCCCACTGGAGCTGCCCTCTGTGTTATAACTCTCTGTCTATGGACTGAAGCTGCAGTGGTGTTCAAAGCACCATGTATGTAGAGGAATTCCTGCCTGGTCGTTTCTCGTTCTTAAGGTTAGGTCCCCCTTCCCCCACTTACAGAAGCCCTTCACTGTTCCTGCCCCACGCTGAGATCCCTCGGCTCTTATTATGTTCTTATTTATGTATCCTGTTACAGATGGAAGTCATGTCAGTGTGCACTGAGGCACTGTGCTCAAGTACATTCCCTCAAGTTGTCCGCTAACTTGCGGGATGAGAGCGCAACCCGGTGCCAAGCGGGATGGTTGTTATAGAAATTCTGAAAACATATATAATCCTTCCTGTCTCTCTCCCTCTGCAGCTCTTGGTCAGATTATGCTGTACGTGGACGGGATGAACGGCCTCATATCCCACAATGAAACGGTCCAGTGGCTGTACACCCTGGCGGGATCGAAGGTAAGGAACGCGAGCATTAGCCCAAACCACAATCTGCACATCTGACAGACTGTAACATAAACTCAGCAACCCCATCTGCGGCCTGACAAATTTGAAATGACCACATGTTTTGAAAAAACTCTGGCAGAAAGCAAAAAAAAAAAGAATCCCCCCCCAAACCTTTCACCGTGGCCACTTCTGCCCTCTAGCGGCCAGAGCTGCTCATGCGCAGATGAAGAGAGCAGTTAGTCCCTCTGTTCTCACAATGACCTTGAAACTGAAATTAATGTCCCAGACCTCGATGACAATTTAGTAAGTGAATAAATAGAACTCAAACAGGTTTTCTCTCCATAACTACAGGTTTTTCTGCAATAACTCTAGTTTAAAATGTGCCTTTATTTTATTTTTTTTTGTTTTTAGTGTGTGGTTCACCTTCACCGCTCCTTGTCACACAGAGCTAACTCCACGCTGTGGTTTCTAAGTGAAAACATTCTGCTTCTCCTAGTTCCGTCTGGTGGTGAAGACGGCCCTAAAACTGCTGCTGGTGTTTGTGGAGTACACCGAGTCCAACGCCACCCTGCTCATAAAGGCTGTGGACGTGGTGGATGGCAAAAGAGGTGAGGCCTCGGCCCCGTCTGCAGGAGGTTTCAGTCCTCGGAGGAGGGGCGGGGGGGGGGGGGGGCAGGAGTCGCTCTGTCTCGACTCCATCTCATGTTGGGTTTTAGGAGGAGAGGAAGTTATGCTCTTACTCCATAAATGTCTGCCATAGCATCATCAGGACTGTTGAAATAAAGCGGACCTCAAGGGCAAAGGTTGCTCATTCGAGGAGATCACAAAAGAGCCAGAGAAGGCAGAGGGGGTGAAATCAGCCGTCTTTGTCAGACTGGAACAACCATCCTGACACAGACACAGTGCTGTGTACTGTCCCCCAAACACCCATTCACACCTGGGTGTGAACACCACTGTCTCCTGGGACATGTGACCCTAACCACTCACCTGATGGGCCCCTCCATGGAGTGGTTTCTATGGGCCTCTGTCTGGCTGATGATCCTTAACGACAGGTATTCATGAAACCACCTCCCCAGTCACAGACGCTCAGCCCTTTCATACAGTGGGACGCCTCAACTCTCACCAAGCTTCTCAGAACCGAAGACGCCTCTCAGATGAGGCGATCTTCTTCCGGTCGCTTTCAACACACCACCTGACCGTTCATTAGACCGCTATGGATTACTGTGACCTGCATGACTGAGGACCTGAACCAGCTGTGATTGTAGGTTATTGACAGCGACACAGGATCTTACACATGCTCTTTACCGCCACAGGCCAGAAACTGTGGTCCAACATCATGGAGATCCTGGACGAGAAGGACGGGGTGGACACGGAGCTGCTGGTGTATGCCATGACGCTCATCAATAAGGTCAGATCGGTCGTCCACCCCCGATGCTGCTACATTCCCGTTGATTTTTTTGTTTCAGAGGTTTAGCTCGCCGACGAATGTGAAATACTGGAGACAAGCTCAGAAGTCTTCTCGTGTTTCAGACTCTGGCGGGCCTGTCTGATCAGGACTCCTACTACGATATGGTGGACGGCCTCGAGGAGCAAGGGATCGAAACTCTGGGACAGAGACATCTGAGCAGGAAAGGCACCGACCTGGACCTCGTAGAGCAGTTCAACATCTACGAGGTGAGGAAGCCCCGATTTGCCGGCCACGTGGTCTTCATAAGAGGCCAGGCGACCGCCCGTGAACCCGGTGATGCAGACACACAGCCGAGCGGGTCCCTCTGTTCTGCCCTCGGTCCAGATGACCCTTCGCCACGAGGACGGCGACGATGGCGCCCAGCCGCCTCCCAACGGGCGGAAGGACCGGCGGCGGGCCAGCGTCGGCGGCACGAACGAGAGGCGCGGCCTGGAGAGGAGGCGCAGCCGGAGACACTCGCTGCAGAACCACCGGGGTCACGCATCCGCCCCGGCGTCTCCCTGCAGCCCGCACGCACAGGGAAGCGGCGGCTTCGTGCCCTTTCACAGCCAACGCATCGACGACATCAGCGAAAGGTGATACAATCTCCCGCTCTGTGATGATTTATTTGGATTCCTGAGATTTTAATCTCGGAGAAAAGGATCAGTGCTGACATGAGCCAACTGGAGAATTTAATTATAAAGTCATTTGAAGATCAGCCTTCATTTGGGCTTGTTTTCTTCATCCTTGTACTCTGACGTTTAAGGTGTTCCTAAATTCAGACCAGCAGGTCATATGATACCGGACTAGCTTCTTCAAGTTCGCCGCAGGAAATCCGAGCTTCCTTTGAAGTTTGCTGGTTTCCATATTGCCAATGAAATCCAGAAAGCCGCCAGGGATCCCAATGGCCAACTGGCCACAGATTGTGTGACAGTGTGTTTCGTTCACACACCAGATATCTCCCATAGACACTAACACTTTTGCATCTAGCGTGCTTGCTGCTGCTCTAGCGCTGCAACAGCGTCAGCTGTAGCTTTGCATCTGTCTCTGCTGTCGCGCTGTATCTGTGTCTGTTGTAGTACTGTATCTGTGTCTGCTGTAGCATTGTATGTGTCTGTTGTAGTACTGTATCTGTCTCTGCTGTAGCATTTTAACTGAGTGCTGTAGCGTTGTATCTGTCTGCTGTAGCGTTGTATCTGTCTGCTGTAGCGCTGTATCTGTCTCTGCTGTAGCGTTGTAACTGCGTCTAACAGTCATGATGAAAACCTGCTAACCTTCTCTGTCCTCATTTCACATCTGTTTGAAGCTTTAACATTTCTCGTCTTGCTTGCTGTGTCCTCATGTTGTCTCTGTCCATATTCTCTTGCTACCTCCCTTCCTGTATCCCCTCTTCCCTCTTGTCACCCCGTTGGCCCTTCCTATAACCACAGAGAAGAGGAGGAAGAGGAGGAGGAGGAGGAGGAGGAGGAGGAGGAGGAGGAGGATGAGGAGGAGGAGGAAGATGATGAAAGTCATCCAGTCACTGAGACTTCTAGACAGGGTGTCCACAGGTACTTTAGTCCAGCTGTGGTGACCCAGATATAGTCCAGTTCCCTCCCACATCCTACAGCGGGATTGTTCTCAGATTCCGACAGACATAAAAACGAATTTATTTCCGATCAGCTCTGATTTATATTGGATCTGTCATCAAAGCAATAAGACAGAAAAGGCCGTGATTGCTTCCTTTTCAAGGGTTGTTAAAGATTTACTGCTCATCTGGCTTCCATTGTGCCTAAAGGTAACGCAACACACGTCTGTAAATTAACTGAAGGAATCTACGCATTCAAAATATTTGCATGAGTCACTCATTGACTCTCGTCCTGCAGTGATCCGTGGCAGTAAAACCCGCGCAGCTGCTCCACGGGATCTATTCTTCATCTTAACAAAAAAAAAACGATTCCCTCCTCTGAGTGCAGCTGATGGCAAAAGTAGGAAGAATTTAAGGCTTATGAGATTTTAGATTTATAGCCTCGCTCCATCGGCAACGGGCAGATAGTGTTGCATGCATTAGCAGTTCTGTTGTTCTTTCTCTGATTCTGACTGACATTTAACATCATTTAATCTATCATGTGCCTGACCAGAATGTTCTTTTCTTCCCCCCCCTACTTTCGTCATCAGTCCGACTGACATAAACATCTCTCCTACGTCTTCCTCTGCTAGGCAGCCTCGCTGGGCTGAGAGGTAAGAACAAGGGGGTCAAACAGGTCTCATTAATACCTTCAGGTATTTCTAATCCGGCAATCTTGGAGCATTGAGAGGTGAACATCAGCAAGGAAACTCCATTTCCAGTAGACCGTATCTTGTACCCAGTAACTCTACACAGTTAGCTTTGCTATCTTACACATCTGACAGCAGAGATGAGGTGTGAGATGGGGGAAGAATTAAGGCACGCTTAGCATGCATGCTGAAACCATTCAGACAAGCCAGAATCTGCTCTCGGCACAAGCACAAAACCACTCTGCCCGCACACGATGCCCGTCTCCGCGCTTTTCTGTCTACTTTCTCAGCACACAAAGTTGTAAACTTAAATTGATTTCAATCAAAATTTAAATGCGGTGTTTGTGACGCCCTCACGTGGACCTGGATGCTTGGTGATGACTAAGCTTTAAGGCATTGTTACTGAATGTTCACGAAGGTTCTTGTGGACAGTGAAGCGGAGCAGGACGCCTCTGCTGGTTTTAAGGCCTGGACCTGCAGGTTCCGGGGTCATATCTCAGTGGAATGGCAGAATTCACTCTAAATCACAGAGGCGTGTTTTTCAAGTTTTGTCATCTGCAAAAAAATAAATAAATAAAATAAACCTTGATTTCCCATCTTTTAACAGAATTAGTGCCACTGATGCCAGGAACCAGAACACTGCAACGCCCGTCGATCATCTCACAAGCTCGGCAGCGTCTGCGGCAAACTCCAAACAGCTGGACAGGTTGTCCCTTTGACCTTTGACCATTTAGTCAAACGTACTGAACCAGAGCTGTGAGTTTGGGACTTTCCTACAAACCTTCTGTCTTCTGTTTTTGTGGTAGATCTGCTCTAGGGGGCCTGTCCTCGTCATATAGGCAACATCAGGACACTCTGTCTGCTGAGCGAGAGAGGCGGCGGCTGGAGAGAGAGGAGCGTTTGCAGAGGATTGAAAGAGAGGAGAGGAACCGTTTCAGGTTAGTCTCACTTCATTCATTTCACGCTAGAGACAATATTTTATATTCTCTCAGCTTCAAAGTGGAGGCAGCTGTGTTGCCAAAATATGTTGGTATGTGGTAAAGTTTAGCTACAGGCAGGGCTGATCTTAAATCAGAGATATTCACTTAACACCTGCAGTTGTCTTTCTTTGTTGTTATTACACCAGATCTGGAAACTCAAGCACGCGCACACACACACACACGCACACACGCACAAATCTGGTGTTAAAGTGAAACGTGCAAGATTATACGTGCTATCAAGACAAGTCCTAACGCACCATCTCCCCCACTGCACTCTGTCTCTCTCTGTCTCAGTCGAGATTACGTGGAAAAGAGGGAGGAAGCGCGACAGGCCCGAGAGGAGAGGTCAGTGTGCTTTTGGATTCCCGTCATGCGCATCCACAACAACGCTGCGATTGTTAAAGCAGATCAAACAACCCGGCAAAAGCCTGCTTTGAATCAGCAGCAGATGGGAGGTTCGCTGCAGCCAGGCTCCATCTGAATTATAGATGTCAGAACCCCTTTAGGCCTGCTCAGCATTAAGATGTGCTACAGTTAACGGGACAGGTGTGGAATCGGGTTTTGGCACGGATGTGCTCGGATTAACTCCGACCGCGACCGCTGCGGCGATGTGGCGTCTGCACGCGCGCGCGATTGCATCGCGCCCGAAAAACGAATGCCGCGTCTCCGTCGCAGGTACAGGGCCGTGGAAAGGCTCGCCGCCGAGGAGTTCGAGCGGGAGCGGTCCCGAGCGCCGGCCAGAGGGCGGACGGAGATCACGCTGTGTTTGAGCTCGGCCCCTGCGAGTCGCTCGGTGTCCCGCTGCGTCGCGCCGCCCCCCGCCGCCCCACAGGAAACCGCCGCTGCACACGGGGCTTCAGGTGAATGGTCACAAGATGGGGCAAGAAAAGAGAGATTCTGCCCGATAATAGATTGTCTATCTATTTCTGTTTAATTAAAGCTTGTTATTGGTGTTAGCTTAGCATCACATCTGTGTGGTTTTAGGAAATGGTCTTTGGTAACAAAATAAAACTGATCTGTGGACCTCAGCAGTGTTCCAGCTGCAGCATCTGTCCAAAACCTGTGTGTTGAGATTAGACAGTCTTACAGCGCAATTAATTTTGAATTAGCTCGTGACATACCAGATAATTACAACGTGTTTTACTTATAAACAGGGAATGTTTCTGGAGATAATGTTGTGATTTCACTTCCAGGAACGGAACACATCTCAGAGCCAGTGCTTGATCCACAAACCAGGACCAGAAGTCCACTGCCAGGGTCGAGCGCACCGCAGCCTTCCCCCACGCCTCCCCGTGAGGCGCCCCAGCGGTCGCCCGCGGAGGCAGAGGACGCCGCCGAGGCTCGGCCCGACCAGAACGCGGCGTCGGAGGTCCGGCCGGACGCGGCGGAAGAGGAGACGCGAGAGCAGGGGGGTCAGCAGGGGCGCGAGCGGCGGACGGGGGAGGTGGCGGAGGAAGCGCGGCGGGAAGGGGCGAGCGCCGCGGTCGGGCGGGCGGATGCGGAGACGGAGGAGGAGGAGCTGACGGAGCGGGACGTGGAGGACAGCGTGCTGCTGAGCGAGAAGGAGAGGCAGAACGAGGAGGTGAACGAAAAGGACAACTGCTCGGCGTCCAGCATCTCCTCCACGAGTAGCACTCTGGAGAGGGAGGAGCGCGAGGAGAAATGCACCAGTGACACCGAAGCAGGTACGTGAGCCCCGGGGGGGGGGAGGGCCCCCCCCGAGTTCGTTTCGCTCCGTCGCCGCGCCAACGGTCCGCCGCTGACGATGTCGCTTGTGCGCCGACAGGCCAGTGGAGCCGGTGCACCAAAGACGCCGACGTGAGCGAGCACTGCAACAAAATACTCAACAGCAAGCGCTTCATGCTGGACATGCTCTACGCTCATAAGGCAGCCTGCGGTCACGAGGACAATGACGCGGAAGCGGCGAAAGAAGCGTTTGTGTTTAAGAAGGAGCCGGAGGTAAGCGACTCCGCTCTGGCCAGCCTGGCCAGCAGGATCTCCACCCTGGAGGCCCACAGGCAGGCCAGGGAGGAGAGCGTGAAGAAGGTGGAGGTGGGGCAGCTGGACAATCAGGGCAACGTGCGAGCGGTGGCCGAGAGGTTCGGCGACCTGGTCAAAGGCCTGACGTCCCCCGCCGACGCCGAGCCGGCGAAAGAGCAGCAGCAGCAGCAGGGCGACAAGTCCCCGCCCTCGCCCGCCGCCGCGCTGCCGCCGAAGAAGGAGTCCGACCACATCTGGGACCAGCTGATGGCCGCGCCCAGGGAGCTGCGCATCAAAGAGATGGACTTCACCGACCTGAGGGACGACGACGACGTGGACTTGTTGGACATGGACACTGTGATCGGCTCGGGCAACGTGATCCCGCCGCCTCCGCCCCCTCCCTGCAGCGCCGCGCTGCCGCCGCCGCCGCCCCTGTTCGGGTGCCCGCCCCCGCCCCCCGATGCTGGGCAAAATGATGCCCCCGCCCCCGCCCTTCATGGCACCTTTCCCGCCGCCGTCGCCCCAGCTGAGCCGAGGGGAGGCGCCGCACTTCCAGAAGAAGAAGAAGACCATCCGTCTCTTCTGGAAAGAGGTGCACCAGGTGGACTGGAAGTGCAAGAGCCACAGGTTCTGCCGGGATTCCCTCTGGTCCAAACTGGAGCCCATCAAACTGGACACGTCCAAGATGGAGCAGCTGTTTGAGTCAAAATCCAAGGAGCTGCCTGTCACCAAGGTAACCTGGCAGAGCGTGCAGCATGGCCCCTTTGAGTGTTTGTAATCCTCATTGGCCATCTTCCATCTCAAACATTTTCCTGCCTTCAAACAAGGAAAAACGATCGCAACATGAACAAACCTGTGTCACTCTCGCATCTCGCGTTAATAAAATGTGTTTGCTACAATTAGGAAACCAAAAAGGATCATGCATACACCCCCTTTATCTTAAGAACAGAGCGCATTTATGTCTATTTTTTTAATCCCCTCTCACAGAAAGCCACCGTCGATGGGAAACGGCAAGAAATCATCGTCCTGGACTCGAAGCGCAGCAATGCCATAAACATCGGCTTGACCGTCTTACCCCCTCCTCGCACTATCAAGACCGCCATCCTCAACTTCGACGAGTACGCGCTGAACAAGGAAGGCATTGAGGTAGCCCTTTTCAAAAGCTCCCACCAGGCTCCTAATCGATATTAGCCGCACGCGTTCCCGCTGGACGTCGCTGACTCAGCAGGCCAAACCGCGCCGATGCGTTTCTACAAACAGCAGAGGCTTAATGCATGTACACCACTCAAATGTGGTCACGCCGGGCGGATTTTCTTTGGCCGTTCTGGTGCACAGTGGTGATTAAAATTAGCCTCTGTGCACATATTTTCAGCTCGTTTTCTAAACCATAATCTAGAAGGACATTAGATGGTGATTAAAGTTGCTTCCCTTTGGTGTTATATAACCTGCAGTTTTCAGAGAATCTCCTTCAGCACATTCTTGGCTGTTTTTTTTCTACACACACACACACACACACACACACACAGCCATTCGCTTTGCATATTGCACAAAATTTGAAGCAAATTTATCTTGTGAAAGTGTCACTTCCCGATTCTTCTTCTTCCCTTTTTAGAAAATCCTGACGATGATCCCCACGGAGGAGGAGAAGCAGAGGATCCAGGAGGCCCAGCTGGTCAATCCCGACATTCCGCTAGGCAGCGCCGAACAGTTCCTCCTCACTCTGTCCTCCATCACGGAGCTGTCCGCCCGCCTGCAGCTTTGGGCCTTTAAGATGGATTACGAGCTAACGGAAAAGGTCACCGACGCGTATCAGATTCAGCGATCTTTTATTAGCAGTAGCGCGCGCCCGACCTCGCCGCGTACAGCCGGTGACGCTCGTCTGCGCTTCCGTGTCCTCCGCAGGAGGTGGCGGAGCCTCTGCAGGACCTGAAGGAAGGGATGGACCAGCTGGAAAAAAACAAGACGCTCCGTTACATCCTGACCACGCTGCTAGCTATAGGAAACTTCCTCAACAGCACTGACGTGAGTGGCCCTGAGGACGCGAATGACTCAGCCCCCCCCCCACCACCGCCACTCCACCCCCCGGTGTCTTTTACTCACTTCATTTCCTCCCACGCTCCTTCTCCCGCTCCCCTGCCAACATATTTATTTGGCGAGGGTAACAGTGGGCTCTCTGTGTGTACAAGAATGTGCTCGCCTGACTGCCTGTCTGCGCCGCGCGCTGTCCTTCTACAGTAAAAAGCACTCGTCAAGGCCTCTGTTAAGTCTGGCTCCATCCGTCTGAGGGGGGAGGGAAGAGAAAAAAAAGCGTGATTGCACGATTGTGTGCGGTTCCTTTAGCAGTTCGTTAAAGTTCGCCTGACCACTTTGCATCTGGGTCTCGACCCGCCGCAGGGCCGCTCGCCCGTCTCTGCGTGAAGGAACGTCGAGGACGTCGGAAAAGGGGGAACATGGGAGATTAATATCAGAACCAGTTTCCTTAATGTTTCTCAGAAAGCCTTGTAAACTAGAAAGATGGATCCCATGATGGGTTCTGAACTCGTTTGGCAGCTTTGTGGCGAGAAGAACAATCATGAGGAGAGAATGTGGCTTTTGACGATCTCCAGCCTGATGAACACGCAGCGGACGCTGCCTGAGCATCGTCGAGCCTCTCCGTCCCGCCGTGCCAACGAGGAAACAGGCTGCAATTTGGTCTCCAGCCTCGGTAATTTCAGCTAATCCCACATTGGGGCTGTGCTGCTGTTTTGTTGCATTCTAGGCTAAAGGCTTCGAGCTGAGCTACCTGGAAAAGGTCCCAGAAGTGAAGGACACTGTGCACAAGCAGTCGCTGCTGCATCACGTCTGCGCCATCGTGGTGGAGAAATTCCCAGACAGCACTGACCTCTACTCCGAGATCGGCGCCATCACCCGCCTGACCAAGGTCTGCCTCCGAAAAAGGCGCTTGCGTGTTGTCGGAGGTGCTGCTTGCGTAACCGCGGGCGGTCCCCCCCCGTTTCCGTTTTTGTCAGGTGGACTTTGATCAGCTTCAGGACAACCTGGTCCAGATGGAGCGGCGGTGCAAAGCGTCGTGGGATCACCTCAAGGTCATCGCCAAGCACGAGATGAAGCCGGCGTTGAAGCAGAAAATGTCCGACTTCCTCAAAGACTGCGCGGAGAGGATCATCATCCTCAAGATTGTGCACAGGAGGATCATCAACAGGTCCGTTCTGCCGCCTTCGCTCAGGTTCTCCCGCCGCTCCTCGGGGGGGGGGGGCGGTCTCTCTGACGCACCCCTGCGTGTCCTGCAGGTTCCACGCCTTCCTCTTGTTCCTGGGCCACCCGGTGTACGCGGTGCGCGAGGTCACCGTTCACCGCTTCAGCAAGATCTTGAGCGAATTCGCCCTGGAGTACCGCACGACCAGGGAGCGCGTTCTCCAGCAGAAACTGAAGCGGGCCAACCACAGAGAGCGGAACAAGACCAGAGGGAAAATGATCACAGATGTAAGTCCTCCGCGCCACCAGCAGCCGGTCGCGCACGCACACACACTCCATAATATCCTCTTTGTTTTTGCTTCGCGCTTCCACCGGTCCGCTGCAACAATGTGGGCGGTCCCTCCCGCAGCGGCCCGTGTGCTCAGCCCCGCTGTCACTATCCGCAGGCATTTGTGATGACATCAGCAGCGGGCCTCCGTGTTCACACGTATAGGTTACAGTAGCAACAGTCAGCCGCTTGTTTTCAGCGGAGCTGCGGAGCGCCGAGAGTGCGCCAGAGCAAACACCTCCGCGCGCGATTAAAAGTCCCCCGGACCCCCAGCGGGCCCTGGCAGGAGGCCTCCTCTTACTCAATCGCTGTGTGCGAGGGTCAGAACCCGGGCGTCCCTCAAAAGGAGAGCGACGCCTCCCGCAGCGCACACACTGCCTTTTGTGGTTTCATCTGAGTGGGGGCGCGAGGTCCCGGGGTTTACAGTAACGCTTTAGCAAAGTCGGTGCTCATGAGTTACGCTGGGGTCAGGAGTGAACCGTCTTTCGCGATGACAGTCTGGAGGGACACTGCTGAAGCGTTTCGCGCAATTTAGTCTGGTTCGCTTTTACACTGGACTTTTTGAAAGTGGACCAAACTGCCAAAAGCAGCACAGATCAAAACGGAAAAAATAAAGGACAAGGAAGAAGGAGTGCTTGAGACAGAGAATGGAAACCCAAACCCCCTTCAGCCTTTAACTAGTGTAATATACTATAAACAGTTTCCATTTAATTTCTTTCTACCTCTATTAGTCTTTTCTCTACCCAAAATGCACTGCACTCTACATCACTCCCTTTGGTTCACAGGAGAGTGTGTGATTAAAGGATAGTTGGTTTTGAAACCAAGCTGTTGTATCTTGTACTCACACCCTTCATATTTTGCATTTTTCCACCCCCCCCCGCCTCCTGGATCTAGAGTGATGATGATGATGATAGTCGGGTAACTATGCGCACACAAAAGCATGTGTGAGTCGTCTGTTGTGACTAACGATCAAGCAGACCGAGATGTTGCAACTCCCAACAAAAAAACGGCGCGTTTCAAAGATTAACAAAGGCCACCTAATCAAGACTGACAGGTTCAGGTGTGTGTCTGCGCGTGACCTCGCCTGAATGAGGAAGCTCTCGAGGTCTTGACAGCGAGTGTTTGCATGATCGCAGTGGGAACGTTGACTCAGTCTCATAAGGTTAACCCACAATGGCTGATCACGCCAACCTGGCATGGCTGCATTGTTGCAAGTAGTGTGTCCTGTGTGTGTGTGTGTGTGTGTGTGTGACGCTGTCTGTTTTAATAGCTTTGCCTTTGTCAAATCTATAATCCCGTTTCTTGCCCCCCCCCCCCCCCCCCAGAGCGGTAAATTTGGCGGCACCTCGTCAGAAGCACAGGAGAACCAACCTCAGGGGATCCAGTCTGCCGAAGAAGCAGCCGAACACGAGAGCATGAAGGCCGTGTTGAAGAGCGGCCTGCGGGGGGGCGACGGCGGGACGTCCACCGTGCCGGGCCTCCGCGCGCGCACCCGCGCCAGCACCGGCAGGGGTCCGTCTCCTCGTGGACGCCACCTCGCGAAAAGCCGACGTCGTCGGAAGGAGGTCGAAGTTCAGCTCGATTTTTTTTTCCCCGCCTGTTCCTTTTAGGGCGCGTCGCCCCGTGGTGCCCCGCCGGAGACGACCCGGCGAACGGCGGCGACGACACGGCCGACGAGATCATGGAGAGGATCGTCAGGTCGGCCACTCAGGGACCCAGCCAGCGCGCGCAACCTCGGGAGAGGAGGCGGTCCCGGGTCAACCGCAAGTCACGTAAGGCGCGGCGGGCGGCGGCGGCGGAGCCGGGTGCGTCGGCGGCGGGCGGACGGCGGTTGCGTTAACGCGTCCCCCTCTCTCCCTCCGCAGTGAGGAGGACGCTGAAGAACGGCCTGACCCCGGAGGAGGCCAACGCTCTGGGCCTGTCCAGCGGCTCAGAGATGCAGGTGTGAGGCCTCCGGAGCGCCGGCGTCCCGGAGCGGCGACCCCTCTGGCGCCCCCCTCCCCCCTTCCTCCCCCCTCCGTCATTAGATGAGCCGAGCTCATCGCTTTGCTCTGCGTCGAGTTTGAAGAGAGCGGACAAAAGCGGCGTCTTTGGAGGACCGGAGGGCGAGAGGGCGCAGCTTTCGCCGTCGCTGGAAACCCATCGCAAAGCTTAGTCGCCATCATCCTTCGAAGCCAAACCTGCAAACCTGCACAAACCTTTTTTTTTTTTTTTTTTTTAAAGTAGTCTGAGACGTGGCGGCGGCGGCAGCCCCCGCGGCCGTCGCAAACAGAAGGGCTAAGACGTACGCCGTGTTACTACTGTGGTAGTTCTGTGTTGCTTCTCCGCCTGCTCGGGACGGTGATCGGACGAGAAACAACTGCACTGGATGTAGAAGTTGGGTCTGGATGGAATGTGAAATCACCGCCGCTGATCAACCACTACGCGTCTCAGCAGCCGCAGCAGCACACCTTTCTAATCAGATTCGGAGGAGCTTCGTTCGGTTACCGCGGAAACAGCCAGACGACGGCCCTCGCGAGTGCCCTTGTGTGACCTTCAGTCAGTCTGAGGAGGGGGTGGGTGGGTGGTGGGGGGGGGGCAGACTGCAGGTTTGTGGTTTTACAGCCGCACATTTCCGAGTGCCTTTCCCGGCGACGGTTATTTATTCAGACGTTTCAGGGACAATATCGAGACGACGTTGCCGCCGATGCGAGGAGCATCGCTGCGTCATTTACGAGCTGTGATCCGTCTCCATCCAGTGTTTTCTAACGTGCCCTGTCAAAACTTCACACCCGTGTTCGGTCTCTTAACGGCTTCGGCGGATTTACGACGTGGCTGCCTTCTCCTGGATTGGCCGCACTGATGGTTCAGCGCAGGTAGTCCTCCATTTTAACGAGACAGAATTTAATTATCGAATTGAAGTCATGGAGACAAAGACAAAATGAATTAAGGAACCGCACCAGCAGACTTTAACTCTTCAGCACCTTAGCCTCAGCCTGTAGCATGGAATCGAGTATTTATGGGGCGAGTCAGTCTTTCCCAGCGTGCTGATACGTGTTGTGCCACGTGGGGGGAATGAAGTAAAGGGTACATTTTAATGACTGTCCGTTTCTCTGTTGTGTAGAATAGTGTATTATAGACTTAAAGCAGTATTATTCGGAGGTTATTTAAGAGAACCAAGCCGTGAATTCCGAGGGAGGTGTGAGGTTGAGTGTTTTTTTTTTATACTTCAGACTGATGAAACATCTCTGATCGATCCTGTGGAACTCTCCAGAAGCCTTTCATTGCACTCAGCCTGTACGTGGTTTAGTTTAAGCCTTCAGATCACGCCGCTGCGGACACAAGCCGCAGCTTCTGTTGCATCTCTTCCCACAAATCTACAATAATAAAAAAAAGGAAAAAAAAAAAAACTTCTTCAAATGCCTCTGGCATTGTGTTTTTGTCTCTGAATCAAAGTCACACGTTTTGAGGAAGAAACAGCCAACAGGAAACCTTAAGTCTCTTTATTTTCAGTCCACACAACCCATGCTTCAAGTCACTTTACGCTGAAGAGCAGATAGTTTCATGACAAGCTCGGCGTCGACGCCATCGTTTCAAAGTTCCTATGTGTCAATAGGCGCTACGGAGCTGTGATTAGGGTTCGGGCTCGATAAACTGCAGACGTTAAGATGGACGAGACAGCTACTCATGAGAGAGGGCGAGGTGGGAAAACACAACTGAGCACAAAAAAGCACGAATGTTCAAAAGCAGCTCAAACAGTCCCAGCAAATCCAGTGCAACCGAGACGTGCTTGGCTCTGGACTAGCTCAAGCTTCAAAACAAGGGCGACATATTCGGAATCATAGAATTTGCATCTCCTGATCACAATTCTAATTCATTAATGTACATTCTCCCTGAACATTTGTTTGCACAGTACCTCAGAATTGTATATAAATTACAAAATGGACAATTTCCCTTTCAACCAGACGTGATTTACTTAGTAAAAGCCCTGGATGAGAGACAAGAAAAAGCTTTTATTCAGTTTACATTTTATATTGCTACATAAAAAGTTTCATAAGGGAATTTTTTTTAAATTTTGCATATTTTCTTTAGGTGTGTGGTTTGGTGTCAGCATCAATAACCTCAAATTACCTCAGAAATAGCACCAATGTACAAACACCCGACACTTTACACGTCAGGAGTTTATTCAAGGTTAGTTTTAGTAAAAAAAAACAAACAAAAAAAAAAAAAAACAGATGCGGCGGGTTTGTGGCACCTTTTTAGTTCTTAACCACAAAGTGATTGGACTTGTAAATTTGAAAAGGAAAAATTAAGCACGAACTGTCCCAGACCAATAAAGCCGTTCTTTAATGACACCCCGCTGCTCAGGGTGGGGGTGAATGTAAATTTTGGCGTCCGCGATTCTAGCCAACGTGGCGCTGGTGTTGAGCACGGTTCCCGATTCAACTAATATAGTTTTGGATCTGCCTCAAATTAGAAACGATAAAAAGGAGACTCCTCCAAACGCCTTTCAAACACAAACGTCAAGGTTAGCTTCAGTCAGGGGAACAGCTGAAGATTAAGGTGTCTAAAAAGATTATATAAAAATGTATATCCAAATTGTAGCTTCTGCGAGGAAAACGTCAAGTTTGCGCTTTTTTTGCTTTTTTTTTTTAAAAATACCTCTTTAAAACCACTGTTCGATATTATTTTGAACATATAGCACCAGCTATTACGTCGTGCCAAGCCTTGGGTTTGGTCTAAAGAGCAAGTCTGTTTTGCGCTGACACGGCGTCACACGGGCGTCGGTGAGACAATTTGACAAATCTTCAAAAAAACTTAAAGTGCCACTTCAGTCCCACTCCGGTTTCCCAGACTTCAGCCATCTAAACCTAACCACAGTACGCGGGTCCTATCTAAGACAAATGATGGGGAGCTTCAAGCATTTCCATGAGGAAAGTGTCGATAGGTGTGTCACCGATCAGCTTAAAGAAGAACAGGTGCTCCAAGCACTTCAAGCCGATGGATCGCAGGGCCGGCAGCCGCAGGAGGAGCTTCGCGAACCTGTGAGGCAAAAACGAGCGACAGCGGCGTTGAGCCCTGGGCAGTCAAACCGAGGCAGCCGCGGCTCCGCGTCGGGGCTTTACCTTCCCTGCTGCTCTGGGTATCTCTGTTTGCAGTAGGCCTCCAGTGATGCGTAGACCTTCTCTCGAAGCAGCTCCACTTCACTGGATTTGGAGAGTCCTTTTGCATCTGCAGAGCACGTCTGATTGTTAGCATCGATCTGTGGCCGTGAAAGGAAGTCAGGGCCTGGAACCGGCCGTGCCTCCGTACCTGGGTTGAAGAGCACGATAGCTCGCAGGCAGCCAAGCTCTGTCTTATCCATTTGCATATCTCTCATTTTATTGACGAGCTCGGTCAGGACCCTGAAGGGGCACGGATTGAGCAGATTGAAAAGTTACATTACACATAATAAAGGCAGGGTTATAGGGAAGAAAATCAGATTACCTGTCGAAGATGGCCCCGACCTCTGCACTCTGCACATTCTCCCTGTGAGAAACGACACCGCTTCACTTCAGACGCCGCTTCACCGCATACGAAACCGTTTGACATGGAAGTGTCCTACGGGCTGCCCGTACCTGTCAAAGATGGCGCCCACTCCCGCACTGTTCGCACTGTCCCGCTGGAGCTCAGAGGCCAACAGGACTCCGTCTTTGGAATTGATGGAGCGGTGGGAGAATGATGCGATGAGCAGCTCGTTCCAGCCTGACAGTCAAATGTGGGTGAGTCACCGGTGGAACGTTGAACATGCGATCAAACGTGAGAGTCTACGACTGTACTCTAGGTTCATGACACCTGCGCTTCAGTCAGGCAGCTTTTTGTGAAGATCTTATCTAACCCGGACCTCAGGACAGACCTGGAGATGACTGCCTGCTGACAGTCTATTTCCAAGCCTGAGAGGCTCTGCAGAAAAGAATGGAGGAACATCTCCAAAATTGGTCTGGAGGCTGGAACTGCAGCCAAAGCAGCCTCCACTGAATACCATGTTTTAGTTTGGCTTTTTCATAAATAAGCAGAAGAAAATCTGTTTTCTCCGTGTGACTCTGGACTATTGAGTCTAGGTTGATGAGAGAATACCTGCTTTTAGCACAAGGCTGCCAAACAAAATTTGAAACTTCCATTTTAGACATTTTACTGGAACTGCTTGTTGTTCATCTTCTAGATTGAATGTGAGGGCTGCAGAAGTTTCTGAACTGTTGAAACCGGAGCACCGTTTTTTTTAAGGCTGCAGAGAGGCATCGCTGTTTTGGTCTAACTGGTGTGTGATCATACCTGCACGGAGGAGGATGACCTGGTCTTCTAGTGGTAGTTCAGAGAAGTGAGGGATTCTCTTTGCCCACTCCACTAAAGCAAACAGCTGTTTGTCTGCAGTCTGGCAGATGTTGGATACTGCATCGTGAGGCTGAAACCAGATAACACGTTAGACGGGGCCACGAAATCAAATGCGTTTACACACATCCACGTTTTCCCGTCGCTGCTGATCTACGTACGGAGTTGCCAGCAGAGACACCGTCAGAGTGCAGCTCGGTTTTCTGCTCCACGGCCGTCTCTGCCGCCAAGATCTTCTCCACGGGCATCTCCTCATTCACACTGACGCTGAACTCCAGCTCTCCTTCACGCTCTCTGTTCCTCTGGCGTTCCTCCTGGACCGCTGCATCAGACAAAACACGAAGAGACGGCGGCAAGGGTAGGAATGAGATCAATAGGGCAGCGCAAAACAACTGGGGAGAAGACAGTTCCGGATTATTTGGAAGATGATATTTAATCTAAGTAATGAAAGCATTCCCCGAATCTGACAGATGAGGAAAAAAGTGTGTGTGTGTGTGTGTGTGTGTGGGGGGGGGTGTTCTGGCTTCTGTCAAGTTAGAGCGGAAAATTTCTCAGAAAATCCTAAATCGGGATCACACAATCTGCTCCCCTCTGCCGCAGCTCTAATACCCCCCCTCAGAGATCCAGCGTACTGATGCCTCAGAGGTTTATCCTTTATGATTCTACCACAACATTAGCATAAGC
The DNA here is from genome assembly GCA_911728415.1 of Lagocephalus sceleratus. NCBI lineage: Eukaryota > Metazoa > Chordata > Actinopteri > Tetraodontiformes > Tetraodontidae > Lagocephalus > Lagocephalus sceleratus. The sequence goes on from CAJVRN010000126.1 coordinate 4,644,879, forward strand.
TGTCAGCCCTTAAAAGTGTGAGCAGATGTCGCAGCTCTTTACGATCCAGCATCAACTTTCCAATGCGACGCAAATGCACAACCGTTTGAAGCCAGGCTGCGTCACCATATAAATACTGCTACATAACCAACACATTTAATGCGACACCGTTTCAGATACCTTCTCTCTTCATGCCCATGGCCAGGCACTTCTGATAGCGGCAGTACTGACAGCGGTTGCGCTGCCGTTTGTCGACCAGACACTCTTTGTTATCCCTGCAGGTATAGCTCAGGTCCTTGCGCACAGTCCTTTTAAAGAAACCCTTGCAGCCCTCGCAGCTATAAACTCCATAGTGTTTCCCTGGGAAAGCACATTATACAGGCAGGTAAGAGGCTGTAGTAATCCAAAACAATCAGACATTAACTGATATTTAATTGGATAAAATGCGGAGGAAACACTGGTGACAAAGTCTGCCTTGATGTACTCCCTTACCAGAAGAACGGTCTCCACAAATGACGCACATTCGTTTCTGAGACATCATCAGTCCAGGACTGTGGGCTGGCACGGGTCTCAAGCCAAAAGGAGGCTTGATGTCTTCTGAGCTGCTGATCGAATGCATCCCTGACACTGGTGTGGATGAACTAATCTGAAAAGAGAAGGCAGCCACAGTGAAAAAAACAAATCATATCTGCCACTTTATGGCCTAAATCCAAGTCAAGAGAGAGGGGAGGAAAGCAGAAGAATGAGCGGATGCAAATGAGTCCATGCGACTTCACCTCCACATGGGGTCACCTCACCTGACTGATGGGTCCAAATCCCAACGAGGGCGAGACGGGCGACTTAAGCGGGGAGCTGATAACTGTGAAAGGAGAACCCAAGATGTTGGTGGGGCTGTTGGGGGCTGAATTGTTGGGTTGCTGTGATGACATGGCTACAAACTATTCAGCAGAGAGGACAAAATGCCGATGAATTAGCTACCTCAACTTCAACTCGACCCCGAAATTAAAGCTGGCACAATAATTGACCCCTTCCCCGTTTCAAAAGCAGCTAAATTGAGCGTTCACGATGCAAAGTACAAACCCAATTCAAGTGCAAAATGATGAACTAAAGTAAAAATAAAGTAAGCCGATTTCTCTGCCCGGATACAGTAACTGAGAATCTAAATACGTGATACAGCTGCATGTCTTTGGCCAATAAAAGGGGGCATTTTATGCGATCAACTTGGCCCGTCTCCCACTGTTTGTGACACTTTAATGGAATAAAAACAGATCCGGAACGTTGTGTACTGGATTTTCCAGCAGCTAGTGTTAGTCGTGCTTCCCATTAAACCATTTTGATGGCAGGTCTTTACTGTCGGCCACCAGATCGCTTCATCAAAAACACCGATTAACACGGCCGGACCAAAATAACACCGCCCAAAGGTGAAACATACCGGACATGCAATAACAATTACAAATACGTGTGTTTTCTTATGGGGGGGGTTTAGTTGTTTTTTAACGAGCAGGTCGTTTGTTGACGGCTCGCGTCTGTGCAACTTTCGCCAGATTTCATGGAAACTTTGACTGCAAACTTGCAAGCTCCCCGTTGCGTTTTCCTGGCCAAACGACACACCGGCGGCTGTAAAACATCGCACAGGACGCGCAAATAACACCCGGTGTCTGCCTTCGTGGTGACTTAGGCAGGAATCCGCGTAGCCTCTCCACCGCCACCCCCACGTTAGCGCTTAGCCTCGCTCGCCACAAGCTAAGCTAACACAGGAGAGGGGGTGGAGGGGGGGGGGGGGTCGATAAATATTTCGCGATGTTTCCACCTTTCACTCACAACACGGACGAAGAAGGTCGGTCGCCGCGAAAGGAAGGCCCCGGCAACCCGGCGTCCATCGGACGGCTTCGTGTCGCCCGTGCGAAGCCGCAAGCCAGCGCCTTTAGCTCGACATTAGCGGCTAACGCTCGGCTAGCATTAGCCCGGGGAGCTAAAGGCGACCGTCCGGGGGAAGTAATTGTTGACTAAATAGCTCACGGTTATCTAAAGGCTGAAATTACGTACCGGACACACCTTCGACGCATTGTTGGGAGAGGGGGGGGGGAGAAAAAAAAACCCACCCACAACAACCCCGCGTCGCTACGGCCGGTGTGAGGAGACCAGCAGGGGGACGACGGGGCGACACTTAGATCCGATTTAGTTCAACTTGGCGCTGTTTTTGTTGACAGGCCATGGTGGAGCCGAGCCAAAGGACTCCCAGAAACCACCCCGAAGCGAGCTGTCACACGACACTCCCGCGAGGAAGCGCCCGCTCCGGGCTGTTAATCGCACACACGGGCCTTATTTCTGAGAAAGAAAAAGGGGGTTTTTAGGAGAACAGCGCCGGTCGGGACATTCTTATTATTATTGGGTGTTTTTTTTTTTTTTGGGAGGTGGGTGAGTTTCGGTAATGCACTTTCGCAACAACAAAAACAAAACAAATAAAAAAAGGTGTTCTCTAATTTCTTATTTATTATCTTCTTCTGATGGGAGCTGGGAGTGATTCAGGTGCCCAGTGGTGTTCATATGGTTGTTTTTTTTTGATAATCACCAAGGAAAGTTGGAACCTGAAAAACTGCCCTGACTGTATGTATGTATGTGTGTGTCTTTGTGTTTGTGTGTGTGTGTGTGTGTGTCTGTGTGTGTGGAGAAGCAGCCCAGTGGCATTCTTCTTCTCAGCTCTGAGCTGTGCACACAGAAAAGCAGTTTTCCATTGGTAAAACTTTTGTTTAACGTCATCTGACCTGTCTGGAGATAGATTCATCGCGATGAAAAGGATCCATTTTTGTCTACTTATAACCTCAGGTTTGATTTGTTTGGGGTTTTTCTCTTCATATACACCAGATTTCTAAATCCATGTGTGTCTCTGTGTGAGTATTGACAAACTATAACATAGGCTGCTTTTCATTACAGGAATTTTCCCCGTTACATTGATTTCTTCAGATTTTCACCTGGTCAGTCAGTCGAAGACGTACAGCGATGCAAAGACTTACTGCAGGGACTATTACGTGGATTTAGCCACAGTTCACAACCTCTCAGATATGAATAATCTGATTACTTTGGCTTCAAATGTCACAGCCAGAGCCTGGATAGGACTGGAGAACATGCGTGTGTGGATGTGGCACTGGTCACAGCCCCATCAGAAACTGGATTATTTTAACTGGAAGGCGGGAGAACCACAGAATAACAGCAAAGATGGGTGTGCGGCGATGGACGAACACGGCGAGTGGTTTCAAAGTGACTGTACAGCCAGAAGGAGCTTTGTTTGCCAGGGTGAGTGGCAACATGCCGGGGGGTTTGGAGTCCATTTGAATGCTGAGATTGAATCTTTGTGTTTTAACGCTGAACCTCAGGCGTCGGCGGGACAGGCGGGTACACATTTGTCGCCGGGGCCAAAACATGGAGAAATGCTCAGACTCACTGCAGGGATCATCTGTCTGATCTGGTCAGCATACACTCGGCAGAGACAAATGAGGCCGTTCTCAATGCATCAACCTCGAAAAGCACATGGATCGGCCTTTTCAAGGACCCCTGGAATTGGTCCGATGGTAGTCAGTCCTCGTTCCGCTACTGGAAACCATTGCAGCCGAACTACCGGCAGGGCCAGGACTGCGTGGCAGCCGTGTTCAAAGACGAGGGGAAGTGGAATGACATAAAGTGCAAGGTCAAGCGGCGTTTTATTTGTCGGGGAGGTGAGTTTTTGTTCACTCAGCCTTGATTTTCTTAGATTTCCGATTTCATGGGATCAATTTGTTCCTCACTCCTACAGCAAGGAAATCCATTCCGCCAACCACCAGAACCCATGAGCCCCTCAGAACGACCCCGAACGCCCCTCAGAACACCACAGCAGATGAAAGGTGGACTCATCTCACCGTCTCTGCTTCCACAAACGTCACCAGGGCCCCGTCTGAGGCTACAGCCATCAGCCAGCCCACGGCAAACACCACCCATGGTGTGACGAGCCCGCCAACCACTGACGTGAGCGAAGCAACTACGGCAATAGTGATGACAACACGGCAACCTACTGAAGCAACAGGCGGCTTCTCTGCAGCAGCAACAATGACAGGAACTACAGCTCAACCCTCCGCGAATGTCTCAAGCGTGCATTCTAGTGAGAAACCTTCTCACTTGGAGCAAAAGTCCTATTATAATGTTCATTTCTGAAATTGCTCTCTTGTTTTCTTCTTAAAGAGAACCTCATATTAATCAGGGAGAACCTGACGTGGATCCAGGCGATGAGTTACTGCAGGAAGCACCACGTGGACCTCGTCCACATCACCACCCAGGACGTTCAGGAGGACGTGGCCGCCCTCGCCGCAAACTCCACCTCCCCGCACGTGTGGATCGGTCTGCGCCACACCTGCCAGTTCAACTTCTGGTTCTGGACCAGTTCGGCTCCCGGCTGTTACCAGAACTGGGCCCCGGGACAGGGACCCCAGGGGGACTATGGCTGCGGGATGACAGGTGCCATTCAGGCCACTGGAGGGCAGCAGTGGGTGGGCCTACCTGACAGGCAGAGACTGAACTTCATCTGCAGCGCCTGTGCTGGCTGATCGCTGAAAGCTGTCCTGGAAAGATTCATTTGTTTCACGGTGGTGCTGAACTTCAGAACCGGCCCGGTCGACCCAGATATCGGGCCGCGCTCTAACGCTGTGAAAATCCAGCTGCCTTCCTCATTGTTCAGACTGAATTTCATTAAACGCATAAAAAAGAGAAGAAAATCTCATGCTGTCTGTAGGCGTGTGCACTCATGAGAACACGAATCTGCATTTTGCTCACGCCATTTGCATGATGACCTCCCCGATTGTCCTTCCTTGACCACCTGAGCACGGCTGCGAACGGGCCCGCCAGCTGCCCCCTCTGACCTGACCTTCACTGGCAGCAACACGGACACATTCATTCTCCCGTCTGCACCCTGAGAAACAGACTGCCTGAACAAGTGGGAATGATGTCGCATTTACATAATTTCCAGTAATTTCCAGCATCTCCGGTATGTTTCAGGACTCTTTTATACGTCTTTGTGATGGTTCTGCACTTTATACATTAAAACGCGATTGAACACGTGCAAATCTGTTTCCATCGTTGAATGAAGGGACCATATTAACCATTAAAACCAGTGAGTGCGTGTTTTTTTAACCCGCCGCCGCTCTGATCGCTGCCTCTTGGTCCACAATAAGAGTCCTGTCACTTGTCAATTACCACGGGCCATTACACATGCGTGTCATAGCCATCAGTTCAATGTTAATGTCTCTGCGCCCGTCCCCCCCTTTTCTCAGGCCCGTCCCCTCTTGGGTGCTGTCCAGCTGGCGCTGACCTCCGACCCTCTCGCCCTCACTCCTGACCCCCAAGGACATTCCCACGCCACACCCTTTTGTGTACGGCTCTCCTGGTCACTCCCTTCTGCATTTTTAGTGACGCAGACGTGAGTCACTTCCACTGGGATCAGTGTAATCAACCTCATTTGGCTTAATCCCAGTACAAATGTGCAGTAGTTCAGGATTTTTTTTTTAATTATTGTTATTATTTCTTATGAGCTCAATACAATAATGTGAATCGACAGGTGCAGACTGTGTCTCTATTTGTTGGTTTATCATGCACATTCTTTTTTTTTTTTTTTTAAATGTGATGTGACATCATTTTTTTATTGTGCAACATCTCAATCCCGAAGAATAAACAATTTTATTAAACCCAGTGACTGGTGGAATTTAATCAAAGGTAAATAACAAATATTCTGAGTTTTGTCCTCACCACCTGACATACACACTTGCATCCTTTGCTCAGCGCCTTCACCCCTCAGTGGGTCCCTCCCACCCTTGCTCCCTCCCTCCCTTCCTTCCCTTCTGTCACTTTCACAGCTAATTGAAAGAAAAAAAAAGAGGGATTTTCTCCATTGAGGCCGGGTCTCTTAGGTAACCCCAGTCCTGCATGAAATGAGATGGACAGAGGGAGAGCGAACCAGAGGGACACGGACATGCAATCTGGAGGAGCGAGGGATGAGGACGGTCTCAGTGAAGAGGGAGCTTCATCTCAAGAATGTTAGATTATATCTTTAATCTGCAAAAAAGGTCCAGAAACCACATTTTGGGATTATTGTTATTGAACCATCGATGATCCATAAGGTAAGTATTCAGCTAACATATATGATGTTTTATGGTAAAATTGACGAAATTCTTTGATAATTAATGCAAACACTAAACTATAACATTTCTATTGTAGTTTATTTATATGTTAACATTTCAAGAATTCTTTTCAATACTTTCATTTTACTGGGAATTAAAATAGATATGTCCCCACATTGAAAAATCAGCATCCTCTGACTCTTCTCTTGACAGGTGTTCCGGTTCTTTTACAGGTTTGAGTGCAGCTGACGTAGCTTTGCTTCACTCTGCTCTCTTCAGGATTTAATCCAGGAGCTGCTCGTTCCGCGTTTGACAGGAAGTCTGGTGTTGATTGTCCAAACGCAATTCTTGTGTGACTCCTCTATATCCAGGAGTTGTGGATGGACATCAGGCCCCCGACTCTCACTGACTTCCTCCTGCTGAGAAATACAGACATGAGCCAGGATGAAACTTAATGAGGACAGTGTAGGGAGGAAGAGGGACCAGCTGCAGAGTTAGACTGGTCATGATGGCTCCAGTGGAAACTGAACTCTGCAGGAATAATTTCATGGAATACCCATTGTTCCAGTTAATGACCCTATAAATGTGATTATGAGCTTGTGGTTAGGGGTGACATGGATCATCTTTCATGACCCATCTGACATTAACTTTAGGAAGTCACATTTTGATTGAGGCTGATTTTACTATTACTTAAATGCTTTTGGGTTTTTTTTATATATATAATTTAGATATTCAATAACATTTTTAGGCTAACCTGTGACACTATTACATAAGGAAACACTTGCATGTGTGAAACACATTGTTTCAATATTTTATTGCTTTAATATTTTATTGCATAAGTCTTATTTCAGGGGTTTATCTTCTCTTTTACAACAAATTTCCTGAAAGAAGCTATACAAAGAAAAGGTGTTATTATTATTGTTGTTGTTAATATCATTATTAGTCATCTGTATGAAATGACCTCTGACTTCACTGTATTTACATGTAAACATCAAAAATGTGGTGAAAGATGGAACAACTCTCAACTAACTTTGATTTGTGTCACAATTCCTCAGTGGAAAGAAATAAAGTTTGAGTTTGTCTCTGTGGATTTCTGTCACTCTTGATTTTCTGCAGGTCAGCAACAGACGAACGAGTAAAACACAGGGCTTGTTTTTAGGAAACAAATGCTTACAGCATAGATGGGGAAAAGAACACCAAACTTTTTTTATTTGGGGAGTTTATAGCTGTTGCCTAAGCAATCCTTTCAGTATCCAAAAAAAGAAAAAAACACTTCTTGACTTCTTGTAAATCACATGACCTGGGGGAAATCAGGCAGCTTCATGGCCAATGAAGGACCAGCAACTGATTATGAAACAGAAGCAAAGTCCCGGCACCAGTTTATGTGTCTTTGTAAAATATGCTGTAATTTGAAACATGTTGCATTTATAAAAGCTCAGAATTCATTTTATATTTAACTCCTGAAGCAAAAAGACTCTGGACACGGCAGAAAACTGTGTCATCTCGGTCATGTTTTCAATTTTCTCTCGGTTAGAACAACGCAAGCGTAAGAGCAGATGCAAGGCAGGAGGGAGGGCAGAGCGCTCCAGCGATTGAGAAATAAAGGGGTGGATGACCTGACTTCAGTCAGTCTGTGGATCAGAGCAGAGCTCTGAGCTGCAACATGAAGTTCCAGGCAATTCCCGTGCTGCTCCTGATTGGGATCATAAAGTCGGAGTGTGTAGAGGATGCTAGGTAACTATAGAAACGCCTCCAGCATTTGACTCAGTTACAAACTGGGCAGCAGATGTATGTTGGAAATGATGGTCTCGGGTCAGATCTGTAACAGTAATGTCATCCGTCCTCCCAATTGATGTCAATTTGATGTGCAGATTCTTCATCTCTGCTCCTGGAGTCTTCCATGTGGGGATGAAGGAGAAGGTGTTTGTTCAAATGGGACCGACTCATCTCCATAAGCCCATCACTCTCTACCTGGAACAAGAGGTCACCAACATGCTCCTGTCCGGAAAGAAAACTGTCACGTTCACAAAGGAGGAACAGGTTCAAACCGTTGAGCTGATGGTGAGAGAGCCTGCTTGCTTTTTATATATATAAAAAATTATATATAAATATACATAATATGTTAATAAAAACAATTAAGATATAGTAATCCAAAATACTGAGATGTTTATGTACGTATGTTTACAGATAGAGACGGACAAACTGACACGCATTTCACCAGATCCCAAAAATTGGCCCACCTACATGATGTTGGTGGCAGAGAGCTCATCCTTCCCTCGCAGGCAGCAAACCAAGGTTCTGCTATCGAAGCGCAGGGGCAACATCTTCATTCAGACCAATCAGCCGGTCTACACCCCCAATCAGAAAGGTTACAGCAATGAATGCTTAAACAAGTAAAGGCATAGTGGATTCATCGTTTACGTTGTCCTTCTCTTGTAGTGAATTACAGGATATTTACCCTCGACCACACCTTCAGACCTCTTCAAGAAGTGTTCCAATTGTCTGTGTTTGTAAGTAGATCACATCTCGCTTGAGGAATTAAGAGAATTTTGAGTTTTCCTCTTTTGAAAATGATTGACATTCTTGACAGAACGCAGCTGGAAATAAGATCATGAAGACCCTTAAAACCGTAAGAGGAGGAATAGCCACAGGCTCATTTTCAATTCCAGAGGTTTCTAAGTAAGCACAACTTTTAAAGCACCTATCCATTCAATCAAACATGCACTAACAGTATGATGTGTTTCCACAGACTGGGTACGTGGAAGATAACAGCCCATTATGACAACGATGAAGAGCACGTTGCCTCCAGAGAGTTTAAAGTCCAGCAATTTGGTGAGCTGAACTGATGAGTTATGTGTGTTATGTTTACAACAAAGTGACAGTGATTCTGTTTCTCTTTGATTTGACACGCTCCAGTTTTGCCCAGCTTTGAAGTGCACATCACCACCGGAGGGCGCTACATTGTGTTAACTGATGAAGAGTTTCATTTCAGCATAACAGCCCTGTAAGTTTTAGAAGAGGAGCAAAAGTAGTTTAATCCATGTGTGAGAGCAAACACAGACTCGTGTAACTGTCGATGTAGACATCATCAGGGTCCATCATGATTTCAAATGGAATGTTTTCACATTTTTCCACTCTTAAAAAAAACAACTGAGAAGCAGCAGAATTCATCTTTTATAGATACTCCCATGGTGAAAATGTTAAAGGAGCTTACCACTGCTACTTTGGAGTGGTGGACAAAGCCACAAAATCTGATGTGAACAAGAAGCCCACCTTTATCCAAGAAATGGTGCTGACCGGCTCGGTGAGGACCAGCCGGACACCTTCAGATCTGAACACATCTTGGACTATCGTTTGTACCTCATACACGAGCTCATGTCCTTACAGGTCCAAGATGGAACTGCGGCCGCCTCCTTCCAGCTAGCAGCCATAGACCTGAACCTCCAAAAACACATGAACCAAACCCTCCGCATGCTCCAGAAAAAAGGGCTGCAGCTCTATTTGAGAGTGATCGTCACCAATGTGCAAAGTAAGGTTTCTCTCATTTCTGTACTACTTACCTGAGCAACTGTATTTTCTTCTGTTTTCCAACTAACCTTTGGACGTCCTGGTCCAGGTGGTGAAATGCAGGAGGCAGATGTTTACCTTCCTATCTCCTCCCAGAAATACAGCATTGACCTCTCTCGCACTCGCTCTCATTTCCTTCCTGGATATCCCCTCGACGTGGTGGTAGGCCTCCTGAAATCCATAAACCCACAGGACTGCACACGAGCGGGACGGATTTGACTCTAAAACACTTTGCACCTGGTTCTTGCAGGCCCTTCTGCGCCTCCCCGATGGCTCTCCGGCAGCTGATGTTCCCGTACTCGTGAAAGTATCAACTTCAGAGGCAACGTGGCAAGGTCGTACCGACCAGCAGGGGGCGGTGTCCACTGTGTTTAACATCCCATCTGTACCCAATGTCGTAGTAGAGGTCAGTATAGAACTGGATGGAAAAGAGTCTTTTCTCCCTTAAACTCAGTTTAACGGCAATAATGTGGCCTCATCAGGTGTCAGCAGATGGTGTTCACCAGAGGCAAAACCTTGAACATGCAAAGTCTCCCAGCGGCAGCTACCTTTACCTGAGTTACACCAACAAGATGTACTCTGTTGGGGACCATCTGACGGTAGATTACAACAGCATCAACCCCCCAACGCAGGGTTTTATATACTACATGGTGAGGCATGTTTGGGAGATCCATTGTTACTTCTGTTGAGGGCAGAAGGCCTTTCAGCTCCTCTGTCTCGTAGGTTCTCAGCCGCGGGGTTTTGATTAAACAAAAATCCCTCAAAATCGGCCTCTCAGTCAGAGACATCCTGCCGATAACAGTGGATATGGTGCCAGCCTTCCGTCTGATAGGCTACTACTACGACCAGGGAGGCAACATCATTGCTGACTCAGTGTGGGTCGATGTCAGGGATAAATGTGAGATAAACGTCAAGGTGAGTAAACAGAAGAGATAAGAGCGCAGCCAGAGTGCAGACATGAAGTATACCAGTATAACACATCAACAACTGCTGTTAATCATATTTAATGAGGACACGCGTGTAGTTAACGCACGTTTGAGATAACGCTTAGGCAAGATTTGATTTAATCATTATCAAGGGGCTGTAAAAAATATATATATATATATTTGCACTATCTAGGTTGAGCCAAAAGGACCCTTCATGCCTTCAACACAGTCTCTGGTAGAATTTGATTTGCACGGTCAGAAATCCAGAGTGGCTCTGCTGGCTGTAGATAAAGCCTTCTACGGCCTCCACGCTGACAACAGGCTGACCCCAAAGCAGGTGACAACATCGCCCACGCTTGGACATTTCACACGTGCGTTCAGCAGAGCGGACTCAACCGAGCTGTTGTTACCCGCCACAGGCCTTTTCTGCCATGCAGTCCTACGACATCGGCTGCTCCTACAGCGGAGGAAAAGATCCCGGAAGTGTCCTGACAGAGGCCGGCTTGTCTTTTGTGACTCATTCTCAGTCGCAATGGAAAAGGAGTAAGAGCAGATATCTGTTTTTTTTGTGTTTTTTTTTTTTTTTTTTTTTGATGGGATCAACAACAGAGACAGGATCCTGTTTTCAGGCACAAGTTCTTGTTATACCGACATAAACATCTTCACAGGGAATTATTACAGTCAAATTACAGTTTCTTAACAAAATCCTCACCCATACACATTTTTTTAAATTTAATAATTTAATTTCAAATGAATGACACCATCTAGTCTGTGTTACTATCACTGGGCCATCTTTGAGGTCATGTTAGCATCTAATCAGTGAAAACCCACAACAGCAGCCATGAAGGTGACCCTTAAGCCCAGCTGGCACAGTGACATCACATGTGGAGTTTAAACGCACAGCAAGAATCTATCAAAACTATACACACACCTCTGTGGATGCATCTATTTGATATGTTTTGATAAGGTCGTACACATGTGTATCAGGTTCATTCACTTCTCTTGTTTCTGCCTCAGCTAAAAAAAAACACAGTAACCGTATGACATCATCAAATATTACACTCTCAGAATTTCTTTACTTACATTTCATATATTTTCCAGGTTTTGACTGCAAACTGCAACCTGGCCGACAGAGGCGCTCTGTGGACCTTGAGCAAGAAATGATGAACATGAGTATGACATCATGGGGATAAGAATCCATAACTAATTAGAGGAAAAATGAGCTTTTTTTTTTCCATTGTCGCCTACAGAGTCCAAGTTTACTGAAGAAAACCTACAAGACTGCTGCGCACAGGGTTTTTCCCTGATCCCAATGAGGCGAACGTGTCAGGAACGAGTGAGGAGGATCTCCCTGGTGGAAGGGAACTCTTCTTGTGCGAAGGCCTTCTTAAAGTGCTGTGATGAAGGAGAGCGTTTAAGGAAGGCGAAGATGAGGGCTGATGCCAATTTAGGGCTCGGCAGGAGTAAGCTGTAATGCCTGATTTCTGGGGTGCCGCTATCTCAGAGGTAAATTACAAAAACTTTATTTTCCTCACTCATAGCTGCAAGTATAGATGACATCGAGCAGTTCTTTTTGGATACAACAGCTCAGTACATTCGGAGGTATTTCCCTCCGAGCTTCGCCTTCACAGAATTTGATATTAACAACAAAGGAAGGCAAGTGAAAATACACATCCCCTGCAAATAAATCATTTGTAGGCTATCCCCCTGTTTTAAAGCTGTATTAATATAAGGAAAAATTATATTTTAGGTATAGGTTGACTCTACCTGACTCCATCACCACGTGGGAGCTTCAGGTCATCACTTTGTCCGCGGCCACAGGTGATAAGCACGACGTGTTTCACGGGCAGGTCTTTCAGTTTTTAGCTTCTCGTTGAGGACGTTTCCTTCTTCTGGCCTCCAGGTTTCTGTGTGGTTGAGCCATCTGAGATCAGAGCATTCAAGGAGGCCTTCGTGAGTCTCCGACTGCCCTACTCCGTCAGGAAATACGAGCAGTTAAGCATCGCGCCGGTTATTTACAACTACGGCTACGAGACGTTAGAGGTGAGCGCGGCAGCCGTCAGCAGAAAGTGGAACTGGCAGCAGTTTGACGTCTGTGTGTTCTACACGCTTGTAGTTGGCAGCTCACATGGAGCAGAGTAAGGGTCTCTGCTCCCCTGGTTCAGCCACCTCCACATCTTTTGTGAACGTCACCGTGGAGCCGCAGTCTTCCAAGTTTGTCTCCTTCTCTGCCGTTCCCATGGTTACCGGCTCAATCCCCATTAAAATACGTCTTTATGATGTGGAGAATAACAGAGGGGTAGATGCAGTGGAGAAGACTTTAAATGTACTGGTGAGTGAGTATTACATTAGCTTTTTCTGTTTGTACTTTCAAAATGTTGCATTGACAATAAAAAAAAAAACATAGGTTGACTTTGAAAATGCTTCATCATGTGGTTTCACATAACTTTATAAAGATCTTGGGGTGGAGAATTTAAATAAAATCCACAATTTATTAAGAACAAATATGTAAATAATTTATATATTGATAAAATCTGGGAAACATTTATTTTTTTCAAATTCTCAATTTTTTTCATCTTGTATTTGGAAACTGTTGCTATATTTACTTTTATATAACGTAACGTTATATAATAAACAAATAAATAATACTGTATATAATAATGTAATAATTGATTAACATTAAAGGTACTGCTGTATAGTTCTATTTTACATAAACATACACCTTTGCTCTCTTTGCACATAATGCATAAATCTAAATGACGATCAGAAGAAGAAGGTGTACGAATTGGTGTCTGCATTTTCTTTTTATTGCAGACAGAAGGACAAGAAAAAAGAGTAGATCAAACACGCGTGTTTAAATTGAATGGTAAGATGTTTCATGGCTGTTTTCATTTATTGATTTATTTTTTTTATATATTGCTCTTATTTATTTTGTTCTGTATTGCTGTGGCACTATGAACTTATATTCTATTTCCATGTCTGCGTTTGATTAAAGGATGATTTCTCTGTATTTTCATAGGAAGGAGCGCTCAGGATTTTGTCATCGATGGAACATTGCCAGATGAAACAGTTCCTGAATCTCAATCAAACATCTTCATCACAGCAGAACGTGTGTGCTCTTAAACACACACCCCCACATACACACACTTCACGGGCCCGCGTACAGGCAAGCGTGTAACCATCGTCTCATTGCTCTCCCCTGACAGAGGACGGCTTTAGCAGCGCGCGTGCAAACAACCTCCTGCGTCCCGAGAATGCTGCGAAGCTGATCGTGTTACCGACTGGATGTTTGGAGCAGACCATGGTGCTGCTGGCCCCTACAGCTTCAGCCATCCGCTACCTTGACCTGAGTGACCAGTGGTTTGACCTGCCTGCTGGTTCCAGAGACGATGCCCTTGATAAACTTGAGCAAGGTAGAACGGCAGGGGGCGTGGTTTCCATCCGTAAATACCTCATACATGGAACATATATTTTTGAACTTATATGTCAAAAAGACTAGACAAATCTTCTTGTATCTTCTCCTCCCTTTGTTACATATGGAAAAGTTAAATATAATGAATTGAGTTTAAATTTAAAAAAGAAAGTAATTACTGTCTAACATTAGACAGCATTAAAATGGTGTTATGAATGTTTCAATAACTGGCAGGACTGTGTATTTAACAAACATTACTTTCTTTACCAGGTTATATGCACATTTTAGGAAAGAAAGACAAAACAACTGGAGCTTATGGAACATTCAGCACTGTACCATTCAGTAACTGGTGAGTTTTGAATGCTTCCACACAGGGTAGATGTTTCTTAGCTTGGTCTCTATCTTATAAATGCCCTTTGTTTAACAGGATGACTGCGCTGGTCGTGAAAGTTCTCTCACAGATAGCGGAGCGTCAGGTCCTAACCTCTGGGCAGCAGGGCCGGCAGGCCAAAGTTGTACCATACGATGAGATCAGGCACTCGGTCAGGTACCTTCTCTCTGCACAGAAGGACGACGGCTCTTTTGGTGATCCCCATCCAGTCAGGCACATAGGAATCCTGGTAATCTCCACTCCCTACCACTTCATATTGAATGATGCGTATTTGATTTAAACACGTCTGTGTTTTTAATCACAGCATGGCGAAAACGGGAGAGCGTCTATGACGGCGTACATAACACTTGCTCTTCACCAATCGCTTCAGTTCCTGCTGCCTGAAGAAAAGCAAAGAGTGGTGAGATGATGAGAAGAGTTCTGGATTTCCCCCAGTTAATCAGTCTCGGTGTTGAGCTGTAATCTCGATGCCGCTTAATGATGCTTTTATTTCCTTCACTAAAAAGCATTCAAAGACACAACCTCCGACTTTATGTTTACTTGTTTGAAGACTGCAAGCATTTCAAGGGCAACGACATACCTCCTGCCACAAGTGGTTAAGCTGGACCATCCCTACGCCCTGGCCATCACGCTGTATTGCCTCGCAGTTTGTCTACCGAAAGAAACGGATCACTCGGCCTCCTGGGAAAAGCTCAAAGCGCTGTCCACAACAGGCAGGTCAAACAGAAACGATCATGACAGCTACACCAATCCGTTTCATAAGAAGCCTCTACGTCAGCAACGTTCTGTTTGCTCCTCTTCTTTCGTGCACGGGCGCTCGGAGCTCTCTTGATTGTTTTTCTCATTTCCAGCAGAAAATGGCTGTTACCTGTGGACGACGGACCCAAACCCGAGAAATCAGAAAATGGCCAGCGCCATTACAGTAGACAGCACGTCCTATGCCCTTCTAGCTGCAGTGGAGCTTGGGGAATCCGAGTGGGCAGACAAAATAGCCTGCTGGTTGACCACGCAGGAAAACTATTTGGGAGGCTTCAAATCATCTCAGGTAATGAAGAGATTCGACTGTTCCACTGAAATAACTCAGGGACCTCCTGACATGTTCTTGTGCAGGACACCCTCAATGCTTTGGAAGCTCTTGCCGAGTACGAGCTGAAGAGGCCTGCCAGATCCGAAACGAATCTAAAGGCGGAATTCAGCGTCTCGGGAAGGAACGACATCGTGAAGCTGGAGCTGGAGAAGGGGAAGGACAGACAGGAAACAAACCTGAAGGTACAGAGCGCTGTTCACCCAGCTCCCCATGAAATGATTCTCTCCTCATCCCTCCTGCCTGCGGCCTGCATTTCAGAAACTTACAGGGAACAAAATCAACGTGCAGCTGACAGGAAATGGCGATGTCAAGTTAAAAGTAAGATGAATCCATGTCTGATGTCAATAGCTAGAAAGAAATAGAGAAAGTAACTGTTCATTAATGTCATTTTAAGGTTCTGAAATCTTACTATGTGCTGGAACCCAAGAGCGAATGTAAACAAGTGTCCATCAGCGTCACGGTGGAGGGGAAGGTTCAGTATACAGGTCGGTTTATGACTGATTGTAACTGTGGATCGCAAACAGGAAATAATACGGATCTGTCTCCACAGCTCAAATCATGGAAGACTATGAGTACTACGAAGACTACACCAACATCGAAAACATCGAGTCCAGAGCGGGGACTCGAAAAAGGAGGGACGCTGACAACAGCGTGGCCTCAGATGAAATGGTCACCTACAAAATCTGTGTCAGGTTAGTTGGGGGGATTTGGGCCACAGTCACAACCCCCTGTCTGCTCTTTGTGTCTGTGGGAGTGCTTTTTTTTAACTGTTAATTGTTTTTGTGCAGTCATAGCGTCCACAGAAACCTCTCAGGAATGGCCATCGCTGACATCACACTTCTGAGTGGATTCGAGGTTGAAGTTGAGGACCTGGACAAGGTTAGCAGCTCACTGTGCCTCAGGTTTTTGCCAAATGGAACATGATATAGATGTGCGATGAGTTTCATCAAGTCTCTTTATTTCCCAGGCTGACAGTGAAAGTTAGACCAGTATCTTACAGCATTTATTAAAAAAATGCATTAACAGCCTTCAATTCTTTCTTTCCAGCTAAAAGCAAAACCTGAACAATACATTTCCCATTATGAGATTTCTTATGGAAGAGTGCTGATTTACTTCAATCAGGTTGGTCTGGAGTGCCATTTATATGCATACATGTTTGATTTTAATTAATCTGAAATGATTTGTCCTGCTGCAGCTCTTTCAGCGTGAAGAATGCATCAGTTTTGGTGCTCAGCAGAGAGTACCTGTCGGCCTCTTACAGCCCGCTCCAGCTATGTTCTATGATTATTATGAACCCAGTAAGACCGCGATTCATTTTGGCCAGTTGTTTTGCCAGTTTTCGAACAATTTTCTGAACTTCTTCCAGGCATAAAGTGCATGGTGTTCTACTCTGCCCCGCAAAGAAGCAAATTGGTCTCCAAACTGTGCAGCGAAGATGTGTGCCAGTGTGCAGAAAGTAGGCAATTGCTCCAAAAACCTGAAAACAACAACAAAAAAACTCGGAGGTTAAATTTGAGATTTATCTGAAAAATATTTACATTTCTTAGGACCTTGTCAAAAACTACAGAACACTTTCCAATCAGAAAGTGGATCTTACATCAGGAAGTACGACCGTTTGCAACATGCCTGCTTCATACCGACTGTGGATTATGGTCAGTACTGAACACTGCATTACAGAGTGTTATCCTTCGAATAACAAATGCAATAGAATCTTTCAATAAAGAGATGCTCTTGTGTCATTTCAGCGTATATTGTCGAAGTCTTTAACGTTTCCACAAAAAGTAATTTTGATCTGTACGAGACGAGGATAAAGGACGTGCTCAGATCCCGTAAGTAAAGTCACGATCACGCCAATTCCGGCTGTCACGCACACTCCTATTTCAGAATGAGAATGTTCTGTTCAGATGAAGATGTCCTGGTGAAAAAGGATTCTGTGAGAGTGTTTGCGAAGAGGCGTCAGTGCAAAGGCCAGTTAGACCCGGGGAAAGAGTATCTCATCATGGGCAAAGACGGCGCCACAACAGACTCCAGGGGGATGTGAGTGCCGCTTCTGCGTTCATCATTACGAAGTCTGCTTTTGACCGTCCTCCCCTTTTTGCAGGATGCAGTATCTGCTGGAGTCAAACACTTGGGTTGAAAGGAAGCCCAAGCTAGAAACCTGCAAAAGAACCACACACAGACAAGCTTGCAAAGAATTTGTTGCCTTTACAGAGGAGTACAAGTTGGATGGCTGCAGACAGTGAAACTGAATTGATCTCTTTCCCTTTCACTCTATCGCTTGTTTCTTGTAGTTAGAGCTGTTCTCACATCAATGCATTTTTAATGCTACAATCATCCATGTAATCATTAGTTGACATTATTTGCCTGGTTACTCCATGTGATTAGCATTCACACTAATAACGTGCCTTTAACAGTTCAGTGTTTAAATAAAACCTTCCTCATAACCTGTTTAATTTAATTTAACATCTGTACATTGAATAAGAGATGAGAAGATGAGTATTATGGGGTTCACACATGCATGAAAAAAGCAGCAGAGTGGGACAGAAGCTCAATTTTCCACTTAAAGGTGTTGTAGAAAACTTGGAATTAAAGGGGAAAAAAAAGGAGGAGGAGAGCCATGGGTGAGGGTGAAGTACATACTGTGAGGGGGGAGGGGGGATGGCGAGGAACAGGCGAGGGCTTATGCACTTACAGTATATTATTCCAATCTCTGAGGCCAGGTCCAATGTAAGCAACACAGGAGTACTGACCATCACTTCAATCACAGCCAGATCAGTGCTGCCACTGTTTTCAGCCTCAGCCACTGGACATTTCATTACACTCACATAAAAAAGTCACACAATTTCATTTTAGGGATTTCTGAGTGCATCGTCAGCAGCCAACAAAACTGCTCATATAAAAGAAAGAAAAAAAAATACACACACATACACGCGTATATACTTATATATATATATATATATATATATATATATATATATATATATATATATATATATATATATATATATATATATATATATATATATGGGTGCATATATATTAAAAAATATGTATATATACTTTTTTCTCTTCTTTTTGAACAGTAATGAATGAGTTATTACTCAGGCAGGGACAGCGATATCCCACAAACTCACCAGATGTGCCTGCTCAGCATCGGTCTGAGGAAGTATGAACTGTACCACCAGGTGTATTTTGTTAGGTGTGCATCATGTTGAGGTGCAGAAGGTGCACCTCCAGTCATTCTTCTAGAGGCCAGCGCAGGGTCAGCTGCTTGAGGGTGGTCTACAGCACTGAAAGGTGTGGAGTGAAGCTGCCAGCGGATGGAGGCTCAGATGGAACAGGACCACCCAATGCAGGCTACCCTGACAATCGCTCATTTTTCATCTTGGTACCGGCGACTGTTTCATGATGGAAAAAGACACATTAATAAATATTGAAATACAGGACATGGAATTGGACGAACCTTGTATCTCTGAAAAAAACATGAGCTGTGTTCAGCATTATGTGCTCATATGGAAGAATGTAGATTTAAAAAAAAGCTACATTTCACTGTATTCTCATTAATCAAAGACATTCCTTTAGACATTTAATTTTTTTAATCAAACCACAACCATGTTGGCAAAGTAATGCACATGCATTGGAAGAGAAGTGTGTAAAGTTTAGGCATTTGTGACTAAAGACTCACAGTCATTGCTAAAGGACATTCAACATATGATTATATGTTGAAGACATATAAAATGCATGTACACATTTTTTTTCAGCAGTAAAGCTGAGGTTAAATGACATTTATGCTTGGTTTGCACTAAACCCTTGATATTCTTCTCCTCATGTGGTTTACAAAAGGTGGGATGGTGGGTGGCCCCCTGGTCAAAGATCCAGAGGTCTCACAGACCATTCCTTAAATCCGCTTGATATTTGGTCTCTTACATAACTCCAATGTTGTTACATCTCATTACTCCCAACAGACAGACGATTCATACAGCGAGAGGTTCCCGTCTGCTTGAGCCTGCGCTGAATACATGCAGTGTTGAACTCTTCCAGCTGAATCATGATTCTCAGGGAGGGATTGATTCAATCAAAACTGCACCTACGTGACTAGTTTAAGTCAGGTTGTACAGAAATAACAGCGGCACCATTCAAACTCTATATACCTAAAAGGAACACATCTCAGCTGCTTTTGGACAAACCCCAATTTTAATATTGGTTACAGTCATTTTATTGTTTTGATTCAAAGTGTTTGCATTAATGGAATTGTTAAATACTGATCATAAAACTGACCTGCAGGTACAGTAAGAGGGTGTAACCATGCCGACCATTAAATTTTACGCCCAAAATCCGTGTAAAATTCCAGTCTTTTTGTGGGTCCAACACAAATATTTTGACTGGTGGTTGAGCGAGTGGGGCCACTAGGTGTGGAGGAGGGTGGGTGGCTGGGGGGTCTTAAGTAGGCGCACACTTTATCACTCTCCTCCTTTCTAGTGGCGGTCCTTTCTCTCACCTCTCTCCTCTCAGATCACATCCCATCATATTGATTCGAGCCGTTCGGGCAGACGGATGGACACAAAGACGAAGACAAAGCCGAGAACTGAAGCATCATCCTGGTAAGTGAAACGTTTGATGTGTTTGGAAGGTGGTCAGCTGGACCAGTCTAAAGGCAGTTTCAGCAGTGATGAATATATTTGCCATTTGATATACACTGCACTACTGTTCTGAACAAGTGGTTTGCCAGTGTTAGGTAAAAAGGATGCACATTCTTTTGATCAATCTACTTTTTTCCTGACCAAAATAGATCAGAATATTACAACAGTTCACACTCCAGATTAGTATTTTTAATATTTTGGTTTATGTCATAGTGAGTACGTCACTTATTTTGTGCAACACCTTTAAAGTTGCCTCCCAATTTATGCAAAGCCTCTGAATACGTCTGCAGGCTCTGATTGACTTCCCACAGACTGTAAGTATTACTGTGAGGGGTTTTATGACTTGTGGGCGCAGAGGATTATATAACTTTCTGTATAGTGAAAGACATACAGTGTCTCACAGTTCTATACAGTGACCCACTGTTGCCTCTGGACACTCCTATTACTTCCTATTCAAGTCGTCGTCTTCCTTCCTGTTCAGAATCAACTCATTAACTGAAAGCATTGCAGCTTGACTGCCATCTCCCTTTGACTGGTTTCTGAGATTGTGCAATTTCAAGAAAGACTGGTCAGCAATATTTTAATTAATGTTTTAAAACACCGGTTTTCCACTGTATATTGCATTACATCTGCACGCATGGACACAAGCAGTAGTTATAATGAGTTCCTGAGGAAGTAAGTTACCATAATCAATGTGGATCTGATAATTAGATTTATTTTAAAAAGAGCACAGTCAGCAGGATCTTTTGTGGTTGCAAAAAAAGAAGATGATGACACCCATGCCTCACTTTTTTGTATGTTTTTTTTGTTTGTTTTTCTGCAGAACACTTTAGAAAGGAGTTCATAACTTTACATTCACACAGATTCTGTATCTGGACTCCACCCTGAGCTCAAAATGCTGTTCACTCTTGGACTTCTCCTCCTTCTCACCCCCTTTCCCTCATTTCAATCCACATCCAATGAGAGGAGAAACTTGGCAGGAAGCGATGTGACCAAACCCAGTGCTGTTTTCACCCCGCCGAAACCCAAAACCACTGCAGTCCCCCCCAAACAGACCGGTCGCACAACCCTAAAGCCAAACACAGTCAATCAAACAGTTTTGCCCACTCTTGCGACCACCAAAAGCAAACCCAGCCCGTCAGTAATCCAAACCACTCCGTCAGTAGCAGTAAAGTCTATTCCTGCCAGTGGCACCATTGCTAACAAAGACAAGCATACAGTCGCAGTTAATCAAACTGTTTCCACAAGATCTCCTTCATCTGCTGATGTGAAGGTTCTCAGAGACAAGCCCGCCACCACTGGAGCCCTAAATCTTCAGTCAGCGTCCACAAAGTCTGCCTCAACCCACAGCGCGAAAACCTCCAAAGACAAACTCCAACCTGTGCTCAATCAGACCGTTACAGTCAAACCTCCCTCAGCCAGTGATGGGAAGTCTCCAAAAGAGAAGTCTGCCCCCACTGGAGGTCCAGCTCTTCAGTCAGCGTCCACAAAGTCTGCTTCAACCCACAGTGCTAAAACCACCAAAGACAAACTCCAACCTGTGCTCAATCAGACTGTTACAGTCAAATCCCCCACAGCCAGTGATGGGAAGGCTGCCAAAGACAAACCAGCCCCCCCTGTGGTTCAAACTGTTCAGTCAACATCCCCAAAGACAGCCCCTGCCAGCAACCAGAAAGCCGCCAAAAACAGGCCGGCAGCCTCGGTCAATCACACTGTTGTAGATAAATCTCCTTCCATCAGTGAAGTGAAAAAGGCAGCAGTTCCAGCTGTTCTGATGAAGAATGCAACAGCTGGAGGTACTGTGGGGGCATCTGCTAATCAAACAGCTGGAAACAAAGCCATCACTCCCAAGGAAAAGCCTGCTGCAGCACAACCCATCCAGGTGGTCGTCAGTGACGGCTGCGAGTCAGGCAGCAGCAAGGAGCAGGAGCTGAAGCTGAGGCCCGGAGCTCCTCTGGTGATGACCCATAAGATCAGCTTGTTGCCTGGCGGCTGCTCAGGAGGGTGTGAGACCGAGATGACTGCCCTGAAGGAGCGTGTGGCCCGCCTGGAAAGAGAGATGTCCTCCCTAAAATACAACTGTAGGACATTCTGGGTCTATTTCATATATACTCATACTGCATACTCACTTAATCACTTGTTGCTCTTGTTGGTTTGCAGGTCCGTGTTCTGTCAACTGCCCAAATGACTGTAGTGGCAATGGGGAATGCCAGAAGGGGAAGTGTGCCTGCCAGCAGGGGTTCACGGGTCCAGACTGCAGCAAGTGTGTGCAAGGGGCTGAGTGTATCAAAAGTAAGTGAGGGGAAAATGGGACAAGATCATTTCGATTTACTAAAGCGTCCTTGACTGGAACCTATACTACTGCTCTTGCAGAAGCCATCAAAGATAAGACCAAATCAACAGCAGAGACAGTGATGGAAAAAGACAAAAGCAGCACCCAGGAGAAAGCTACCAAAGGAGCAAGCACATCCTCTCAAGGGAAAGAACAGAAGAAGGTTGCTGATGGAGAAACCACAATCTCACAGAGGAAGGAGCAGAAGGTTTTTGGAGAAGAGACGGCTCCTTCACAGGGAAAGGAGCAGAAGAAGGTTACTGGAGGAGAGACCATGGTCTCACAGAGGAAGGATCAGAAGAAGGTTACTGATGGAGAGACCACGGTCTCACAGAGGAAGGATCAGAAGAAGGTTACTGACGGAGAGACCACAGTCTCACAGAGGAAGGATCAGAAGAAGGTTACTGATGGAGAGACTGGTCCCTCACAGGGCAAGGAGCAGAAGAAGGTTACTGATGGAGAGACCACGGTCTCACAGAGGAAGGAGCAGAAGAAGGTTACTGATGGAGAGACTGGTCCCTCACAGGGCAAGGAGCAGAAGAAGGTTACTGATGGAGAGTCCGCTCCCTCACAGGGGAAGGAGCAGAAAAAGGTTACTGGAGGAGAGACCGGTCCCTCACAGGGGAAAGAGCAGAAGAAGACTACTGAAAGCAAAGAGAGGGACACTAAACCAAAAGTGGCCATTAATGCTAAAGTGAGTCTTGGTAAAACACAATCAAAACAAGATGTTTCTGCAAAGAAAACACTTACTAAAGATACTTCTGGCACAACAAAGACCACTGTCACTCAAGTTAATTTGAAGAACAATAGAGGAAACCAAGAGGAAACCCGCAAAGAAAAAACAGTGACAGCTTCTAAGAAGGTAGAAAAACCTGAAGTCAAACTTGTCAGAGACGGAACTACCAGCAAAACACATTCCAATAGTCAACAATTAAAAGACGAACCTCAAACAAACGGAACTCAAAGTAATGTGAAGTCATCTACTGTTTCCTCAAAAACTGTGACAACTCTGTCTAAAAGTATTGGAACTGATAGAACCAAAGAAGAGAAGGTGTCTATTCTATCTGAGAAGAGTGGTATTCAATCAATCGGGCAGAAAAATATCAAGACAGTCAAAGTAGATGCAACAACTTCACAATCCACTGACAACAAAAACACAGAGGCTATCAAAACTGTAAAAGACTCAGAAGAAAAAGTTTCCCAGAGGAGTCAGGATTTAGTTAATGGTACAAGTGTGTCAACATCAAGTGAACGTCAGAGTTTGCTGGACAAAACTACAATCCACGTCTCCGGGAGTGTAAGGGTTCTGGGAGGATCTGGATTAGGTTCAGTGAAGGTTGCTAACATCTCTTCCTACAGCTTTACATTGATGTGGTCAGCACCACAAGGGATGTTCAAGAACTTCACTTTGATCAGGACAGAACAGTTGACTGAAGGCGCCCAGGTCGACCATGAGGAGTTTGAGGAGGAGACTCTTGAAGAATTCAAGACTTACACAATAAAGAACACAACAGTGAGAGTCCAGGTGCCAACTGAAAGCAGCAACACAACTCTGGGCTCTGGGTCAGGAAGCAAAGCTGAAACCAGGAGAATCTCCATGGTGATCCCTGGAAACGTGCGCTCTGTGGAGTTCAGCAACCTTCGACCAAACACGGTTTACATCCTGCAAATCTACGGCAGTGCAGCACAGAGGAGGTCAAAGATCCACAGAGTAGCTGCAGTAACAGGTAAGGCATGTCATTGTTGTCCGATACAGGTCAGCACTGCAGGTGGAAACAGCACACTCTTCTCTCCCTAGGTCCAGAACCAGCCTCAGAGATGGTTTTCAGCAATGTGACGGAGTCATCTCTCAGTGTTTCCTGGTCCAAACCAAAGACCAAGTATGCGGCCTTCAGGATCACATACACCAACATTGTCACAGGTCTGCCGACGGTACCGTAGATACAACAAAACACTCAATATCTACTCAGTCAACAAGCACTAATTGTATCTGCCTGTGCTGCTTAGGGGAGTACCATTTTGTGACCGTGAGCTCTCAGCAATCTCACGTGGTTCTCGCCAAGTTATCCGCTGGAACCTCCTACATTGTATCTGTCATGGCTACGCAAGGCAGAGTGCAGAGTGAAGCTCTGACATCCATCATAACCACAGGTACACGGTCATGAGTTTACAGTGTGGATGGACCTGTTGTGTGCTGTAGCTTGTCCAGCGGCAAACATTTACTCAGGAAGTGTTTGTGAGGTTGTGGTTTAAGAGCCTGTGCAAGTAGCTGAGGTATAGCCACAGCACACAATTTAGTCCGATGTCTCTTCTCTTGGCAGTACCCGCCCCTCCAACACATCTTAGAGTCGCCAATGTGACAGACACCAAGGCTCTGCTGCAATGGACGCCCAGCTTGGGCAAAGTAGATCGCTTCATCATCAGCTATGAGTCCTCCAAGTGTGAGTGGGGCAGGAAATGATGATGAAATCAAACCATGTGGATGGATGAACCTGATCTTGTGAATTCTCCTTTGACCATAGCTCCGAATGTGACCGTGACTGTGATGTTGTCTGGAAACTCTGTGGAACACCAGCTGAGAGGCCTGCAGAGAGGCACCGTGTACACAGTCAAAGTCCTAAGTCAGAAGGACAGTCACCAGAGCATGGCCGTCTCAACCACCTTTACCACTGCTAATTGTAAGATCGAAGAGGAAAAAAGTGTTTCTAGCAGATATATATATGACATTAACTATTAGAACACTCCACCTTCTGCTTTCCTCAGTGGTCAAAGCCAGTGAGGTCAGTGCCCGCTACGCAGTTATTGCATGGAGAACCTCCACTGTTGTCTACCACAGCTACAGGCTGATCTACCAGGTGGCTGGGGAGGAGACAAAGGTGAAGATCAGAGCTTTAGCACTGAGCTGCAGCACGGTGCTGTGAAGAATAGAAAGGAAAATGCAGATAAAATGCTCTGATCTTTCTGTTTCCTCACAAGGAGGTGATCTTGGATGGAACCATGACAGAGTACAAGCTGACAGGCCTGCTGCCAATGTCGCGTTACATCGTTTTGGTGCAGGGAGAGAGAGATGGACGCTACACATCTATTGTTACAACAGAATTCATCACTGGTATCTTTAAAAAAAAACAGCTCTTGTTAAATTATCGGCATTTCAAAAGTATTTAAATTGCTTTCTTTTCTGCCCTCCAGGCAAACTCCGTTTCCCCTTCCCCACTGATTGCTCCCAGGAGCTACTGAACGGAGCTCTGGAGTCAGGGGAGGTGGACATCTACCCCCAGGGAAAAGACGAACAGTCGGTCCGAGTGTTCTGTGACATGGAGACCGATGGAGGCGGCTGGACAGTGAGGACAAGCTGCTGCAATCTTGAACCTTGAGTGGGAAGAAAATGGATGTGCGTAATGTAATGTGTGTTCTCAAGGTGTTCCAGAGGAGGATGAACGGGAAGACAGATTTCTACAGAACCTGGAGTGAATACAGCGCCGGCTTCGGAAACCTCAGTGAAGAGTTCTGGCTCGGTAAAATTTATGCAGATGCAGATATACTTATATTGGTGATTTTTATTTAATTTTTTTGGCAAATAAATCACTCAAATCTACATTTCTGGCGTTTCAGGAAATGGCATTCTCTACAACCTGACTAGTGTCGGCCCCATGAGTCTGAGAGTGGATATGCAATATGGAAATGACACGGTTTATGCTCACTATGCTAACTTCTCCATTGACTCAAAGGAGAGGCACTATACTCTCACAGTGTCTGGTTACAGCGGAACTGCAGGTGACAATTTTATTCAGGCACCCCAAATAGAAATAAACTGTACAGAAACTCAAAGTTCAGTTGGCTTTTTATTTTTGAACTTAAGTTACGTACTGATTCACCTCGGAACACGAGGAAGAAGAAATGAATGTTTTTATTGTTCTGTCAGGTGACTCCATGAGGTACCATAACGGCCGTCCATTCTCAGCTTGGGACAAGAACCCCGATCCTCTGGGCATCCATTGTGCCAGGGCTTACATGGGGGGCTGGTGGTACAAGAACTGTTACAAGACCAACCTCAACGGTCTCTACGGTGCCAACCATAACAATCAGGTACGGCTGACCCGCGCAGACCTTCTGCGACCTACCCTGACCCAGTACAACCAGCGATTGTTCCCACCTTTTCTCTTTCTGCTTTGATCACAGGGAATAGTCTGGATAGACTGGAAGGGGAAAGATGTCTCTATTCCCTTCACTGAGATGAAGTTCAGACCGTCAAGGTTCTCTCCTGCGACTCATGGCTAAATCCTCAACAGTCTTCATGGGTCCTGCACCCTTAAAACCCGACAGTTGTCGCGTAGCTACACTTTCAGCACACTTAGCTCGATTCATATGTTTCTTTTCTGGAAATATGGCAACGGAAGGGGGCCGTCTCCTCGCTCCGTGTTGTATACATTTCTACTGTTGTGCCTCTGATGTTGTGGTACATCACCTCACAGCTACTGTATTGAAATATGCACTGTCTGATTGTATTGGAATAAATGTGGCTAATGTGGGTCTGAAGCGTGTCTCTCCTTTTTCTACACTGGTTATCTCACAGATGTTCTTAAATGTACCATAAACTACGGTGACACCTCTATCAGTGCTCAACCACACTGATGTGTTATCATGCCCTTCACAGTGTTTATCGAGGCTCTCATGTTACATGTGGGTTGCGTCCATCTTAATCTGAGTAGATACGTGGATGTCCTTGCTTTTAGTCAAAACATCAACAATATAGAAGACCTATAAATGAGGGAAGCAGGGTGTTGAGCAGCTTTCTGAGGTTGGACATTCTCAAGAAGACAGAAAATGTCAGTGGAAGTACTTTCGGCCAGTATTGGAGCTCTGTGTCTACTTGTGCTGCTGTTGATGATACTGAGGGACAAATATGTTCACAAAGACCACAAGGAAAGTGAGTAACGAGCAATGATTGTAAAGCGCTCTACTGACCTCAATGGAATGTGTGTTTTCCTCTTTTACTTGTCTGTCCCAGCTCCTCCAGCTGTGAAACCCAGCCCGCCGCTGTCTCTCTGCGGTCTCCTTTCCCGCCCCTCGTCTCCTCCGATCCCAGGTCCTCCCTGCCGCCTTCTCATCGGCAACATGATGGACCTGATGCACGACCACCTGCCGCTGCACCTGACCGACCTGGCAAAGCGGTACGGGAACATCTACCGCCTTAAATGTGGAAACACAAGTAATCACGCAGCGCCACATATTCAGAAGGAGCCCCCTCCGACCGAAGCTCATAAACCTCAGAATGCGCTCCGGTCTTTTTTTTTCTGCAGCCATGGTTGTGCTCAACAGCGGCGACATCATAAGAGAGGCGCTGGTGAAAAAGTGGTCCGACTTTGCTGGGAGGTCCGTCTCGTACACTGGTAAAAACGACCCCCATTCGGCCTCTCCGATGCTCCAGCGCGACGGCATTCACGACCTTCCCCGACCTTTCGTATAGCTGACATCGTGTCCGGCGGCGGGCGCACCATCTCCCTGGGGGACTACACCGAGGAGTGGAAGGCCCACCGCCGCCTCGTCCACGGCGCCCTGCAGCGCTGCTGCAAGCAGTCGCTGCACGACGTGATCGAGAGACAGGCGCTCCAACTGAGAAAGGTGACAGCAGGGCACGAGGAGCGTCCCGTCGCGCGATCAACAGCAGGAAGGAAGCAAAAATATCGGAACGCGACTGTCTTTAGGTGTTGAGCGACTATCGGGGCGGCGCCGTGGATCTGTCCGAAGACTTCACTGTGGCTGCCAGCAACGTCATCACCACTCTGGTGTTTGGAAAAGAAGTGAGTATTTGCTGTCCTCGTTGTATCCCAGCTCCAGGGAGCTCGACTGAAATGTCTTTCTCTGCGTTTTACAGTACGACAAAAGTTCCGCAGAGCTGCAGCAGTTGCACAGTTGCCTGAATGAGATCGTCGGCCTCTGGGGCTCCGCCTGGATCTCTGCTCTTGACACCTTCCCTCTGCTCAGAGTCAGTGCTCTCTTATTTCGCTGGCCGTTGGTCCGAAAGCTTAACCCCGGCTGGGACCTGACAGCTCCTGTTGTGTCGTCTGTCTTCTCCAAGAAATTCCCCAATCCCGTGTTTTCTCGTCTCCTGAGGGAGGTGACCAGGAGAGATGACATCATCAGGAAACACCTCAACCAGTACAAGGTGCCTGTCAGACCCACGATCGGGGTTCCTTAGATAGGAGGGGAACCAGGAGGTGGATGTTGTGGTTTCTCATGAGTCATCTGTTGTCTTTTGTGCAGTCACAGGAGAGCAAAAGTGCAGATGTGATCACGGGTTCGCTCCTCGAGGGTCTCGACAAGCATCAGACCGAGCCTGGAGTGGTGAGATCCACTGTTTGTCACTGTAGTGTGTGTCTCTTTGGTGAGATCTTGAAGATGGATACCTTCTGCTGGGATCTAAATTCTCATTGCCTCCAGGTGCTAACAGACGTGCATGTGCACATGGCGACCGTAGATCTCCTCATCGGAGGAACCGAAACCACCGCAGCCTGGCTGAACTGGACCGTGGCTTTCCTGTTGCACAGGCCGGAGGCACGCCACCCCCTCACCCACAAACCCACAAACTGCTGCGCTAGCAGATTTGCATCTGATCGTCTCTCCGGCTCACCCTCAGGTTCAGACGAAGGTCTACGAGGAGCTGTGCACAGTGCTGGAGGGACGCTACCCCAAATACAGCGACAGGCACAGGCTCCCCGTCCTGTGCTCGCTCATACACGAGGTTCTCAGGCTCAGGCCGGTCGCCCCGCTGGCGGTGCCGCACAAAGCCGTGAGAGACAGCAGGTCAGGCGGACAGAGGAGGAGGCCACGGAGCAACGACAGGACTGTCTTGAAGGGCTCCTCCCGCTAACGCTGATTTGACTTCACTGTTCAGTATTGCAGGTTACTTCATCCCCAGGAACACCGTCATCATCCCTAATCTGTTTGGAGCTCACCACGATCCCGCGGTTTGGTCGGACCCATACAGCTTCAAACCCGGTGCGACTCTCTTAGGTTCCTTCTTGGTGTCTGAAGTCTTTTTATATTTACTTTCCGACCCTCTCCATCTGTTCCAGAGCGTTTTCTGGAAGGAGGGGGAGGCTCCACCCGTGCCCTGATCCCATTCGGAGGCGGGGCCCGACTCTGCCTGGGAGAGACCGTGGCCAAGATGGAGCTCTTTCTCTTCACCGCCTACTTGCTGAGAGATTTCTGCTTCGTCCTTCCCGACGGCGAAGCGGCTCTGCCCGACCTGAGGGGAGTGGCTAGCGTCGTGCTTAAGGTCAAGTCCTTCGCAGTCGTGGCGCGTCCCAGAACCGGGCCTGACCCTTCAGGATGTGCTCCTCTCGTTTGAAAATGTGGGACTTTCAGTGCACAGATAAACAAGGGCACAATGTAAATAAAGTTGAAAATAAAAATTCGACCATCCGTCCACATTGGTGCACATCATTTGGCTTAAATGTTGAAATGACTGAAGTCCAGAAATTACACTATCCTACTCATGGACTAAGACCGAATTACAAAGAGTTGAACCAACCTCATTTCCTGAAAAAAACTGCGGTTTTGAAACAGGATGTAGCAGTAAGGGCAACCATGAAGACGGCTCCGAGGAGGAGGAAGGGTTCTCTCTCTTTACTGCTACTCTGTCTTTTTTCTCTGACACACACAGCAGCCGGACTTCCAGCATCAGGTAATCGTGGGGAAATAGGTAAAGAAATCCGTTATTTGGTGTACAGCTTTGGGTGGAACGTCTGTGCTGATGATACTTTTCTCTCCAACTTCGGTCTCCTCCAGCGGATCAGTTTGTGTTAATAGGAGATGACGTGACCTTGCCGTGTGGCGTTCCTCCCATCAGACCCTGCTCCTCCGCCAGCTGGAGCGCGATGGGGGAGTTTCAGTCCGTTTCTACGGTGGCGATGGATGGAGTGGTGGTGGCTCCATACAAGCACAGATTTATTCTCCTAAAGGACTGCTCCCTGAAGATTAATCATCTGACCCTGAATGACGCCCGCACGTATTTGTGTCACAGCAACAGGATGAATTTGAGCGTTTCGCTCCACACTGTTGAGAGTAAGTGAGATATCCTGCTTAGAAAGCATTTCTTTGATTGAGCTGGTATAATTTATTTGAACCCACCAGTTACAGAGAGCTCCAAACCAGCAGATGACACCATAGAGCTTCAGTGTTTCCTAAACACCTATCAGGGACACAGATGTTTCCCGAGAGGTATTCGCATCGAGTGGACGTCTGAGCATAATACGCCGTTAAGTGGGAATCGATTTCACACCGAAAATATCTCTGAGTGCTTCTCTAAACTGCTCATCAACACCAAACCGACGGACCATCAGAGAAAATGGAAATGCCGCGTGTATCAGAATGAGACGCTGAAGGCTTCCATCACTCATGCAACAACAGTGAGAGGTACGAAAGTCCTAAAAACGCCCCCCCGAAAGAGGGGCAATTGAGCTCTGCGGAGAGTCACCGGCCGTGCGTCTCTTTCAGGTGGCATAGAGGAAGTGTTTGCCTCTCCGGGTGAGTCAGTGTCACTCTCCTGTCACAACACTTCCTCCCTCGGCGCGGGCGGGAGCGTGGAGTGGGCCGCGGGCGGGGAGGCGCTGAGCGCAGGCTCCCCGACCCTGCTCATCGGAAAGGTCGGCGCCCTCCATGCTGGGGAGTACCGGTGTTCGGACTCCTCTGACCGGCAGAGGGTCTTCAACAGGATCAGACTGCACACCCTGGAGGGTGAGTGTGACGAGAGAGGACCCCCCCCCCCCAAACAAACAAAAAAAAAAACCCCAAAACACCCCATAAATGAGCCCGACTCCTCCCGCCTTTGACATCTTCCTCTCGCGCGTGTCCGTGCAGTCAGAGCCGAGTCGGGGGGGGGCGGCGGCCTGGCCCTGACCTGCGTGCTCACCTGCGCCACAGAGTGCGAGACAGACTCCAGTCTGGCCTGGAGGGGAGGGGGCGCGGACGGCCTGCAGAACGCGTCGGCGAGGGTTAACGGCACCCTGGAGAGCAGGCTTCTCCTGCCCGGGTCGGCGGCGCCGGCCGGGGACCCGACCTGCGTGGTGCTCAGCGAAGGGGTCGTGGTGGCCTCGAGGAAGTGGAGCGCCAACGACCGTGAGTACGCAAACCGGGGTTCGTTCAGTGGAACCGGCCCGGTCCGGGTAAGTCGAGGTAAAAAAAAAACGAGGCGCAGTAGGTACGTCGATGTGGCACAGAACAGAAGGAGGGGGGCACCAGGAAGTGGGCGGAGTCAGGTCAGAGTAAAGCGAGGTTTGGGGAAGGAAGACCTGTCACCATGGCAATCGCAGGGGAGATGGAAACCGTAAAAAGTAACAGCCCACTGGTTTCAGCTCTGTGGACACCCGCGTGGCTCCTTCTTCCCCTTGCTCTGGTCCTGGGTCTCGCTGCTGCAGGAATCTACATGCACCAGAGGAGAGGTCCGAGCAGAGAATCCGGTACTGAAAGTGGATCGGGAAGTAGACATTTATGCACATATGGAAATGAGGCTTACGCGCATACAAAAATGAGGAAGCTTGAACGCTGTCTCTGCTTGCAGGTGATGCACCGTTGGACCTTGGAATGGTGAGAAGAGAGTGCTAAAGGTTTAGACTTTGTGGTTTGTATCTGAGAATAACAACACATGTGTTCCTCTTCACAGGCTCACATTTATGAAGTCTGTCTGGATGAAAATAACACACCCAAACCACCACAACAAGAGACCGCTGACAGTTTTTATAATTTATTGCAGCCTGTCCACTAGAAATTAAAGCGAAAATGTCATTGTTTTTGAACAAACTTCAGTGCGTCTTTGCTTCATGTATTAACAGAAATAAAGAAAAAGTCCCTTCGTAGAGAAACCCAAATGGTTTAAAGGCGGTATTGAAAGAAATAAAGGAGGTGATCCAGCCCTTCTCTGTGTCCACCTTGAAAAGAGTTAATCCTCAGCTGCAAAAAGGGGGCAGAAAACAGTGTTACACCTCTTGTGACATCAACCAAAATAGGATGTTTTTAGCATTTAGTATTTTATAAAGATACCTAAGACATCTGGAATGACTTGGTAAATACTGCTGTGTTTGTAGAAGGTGTAATCTGTGGGATTAAAAGGAATCAAATTGTCAAAGCAGTTAATAAATAAGAGCAGAGTACTGGCAGCAGAGCGGTCCGGGCGGCCGTGCTCACCCACGTTCTCGCAGTTCTCGTACTCGGACTGCAGGTTGGCGCCTGTGGGAAGACAGCAGAAAGTTACGCTACCGCCGCCCGTCGCTGCGTGACTCCGCTGAAGCCGTCAGACCTGCTGACGGCTGCGCCGTCGGGCTGAGGCGCCGGCAGTACGCGACGAGCCCGGCCAGTACAGCAGCCATGACGATGACGAGCAGGAGTGAAGCCACGGCTGCGACCAGCGGGACGATGATCTTCTGCTGCTGCGGCGCCTCAGCCTCAGGCTCACGCTCACGCTCACGCTTGTTCTCCTCCCGAGTGGGTTTCCCCTCAGTGGCTGAATGACTGTGCACTGATGCACAATAACAATAAGCATAAATAACTTAATAACAAAAAACACATTCTGTTATTTTTTTTTGGGCCTTGAAATAAAAAGAATCTGAACTGTAATGACTCAGAGACTGACCTTTGACCTCCAGATTAATGTCATAGCAGTGCTGAACTTGATCGAACATGTAATTGCATCTGTACCAGCTGTTATCGTTCTCCTCAACAGAAGAGAAGAGAAGAGATGACCCGTTGTTTTTGATCCTTTCCGATGCAATTGGCATAGGTTGTCCTGCATTCAGCATCGCCCAGGAGACACTGGATCGTTGGAGGGTTCCCGTTGTATTCGGCGGGCATGTCATGTTTAAGGGGCTGCCCCGTTCCGCCACCAACTTTTCGCTTTTGCACACTGAAAAGGGGACATTTCTTGACAAGGCACATGCTTTATTTGAGAGAGAGTGTGGAGAGTTACATTAAACCTCACCTTTTGTTTCTAAAGTTGTGTTGACGGCACAAATGCGGTCCCAGCCTCTCCAGATTTCACAGCTGTACAGCCCCACATCAGATTTTTGCACCTTGGCCAGTGACAGAGAATACCCATTTCCATCATGCCATTTTGCTCGCCCAGCATCATTTGTTGGTGAGTTGGTGGACATTTTGGGCCTGGTCAGAATAATGTGTCCGGTACCGTTGGCATATTTAACCCATCTGACTCTGTGGCAGCTCTCCGACTTCATCTCGTTGCCACAGGGCAGAATTGCTTCGTCGTTTAAGAAAGCAATCTCTGCAACAGAAAACAGTTACAAGGGAGGACATGTAGTGTAAAAGGTAGTTGTGAAGAGAAAAAGGTAAATGTGACTCACCTATATGCCGTGACTGCACCGCCAGCATGAGAAAAACCAGACCGTACAGACAAAACTGTTCCATCGTCTCTCCTATGGTAAGGAAACTACATATGAACTACTTGCGTGCTGTTTCGTGTGTCTACATCTAATTTCAGATCAGCGTGCATCCGTCTAACCTGCAACAGAGGTTACACACTTCTCTGTTGCCCACCGGCGCCCTCGTGTGGTCTCATCCGGTACTACACGTGGACGGCAGTCGTGAAGCAGAATTTTGAAGGTTTCCAGAAACAAACAAACAGCTACACTT
The DNA here is from genome assembly GCA_911728415.1 of Lagocephalus sceleratus. NCBI lineage: Eukaryota > Metazoa > Chordata > Actinopteri > Tetraodontiformes > Tetraodontidae > Lagocephalus > Lagocephalus sceleratus. Next base: position 4,678,996 of record CAJVRN010000126.1, read on the forward strand.
CTGAAATCAGCTGTATCCAGATAATACGGTGCATTATTTTGGATTTTCAGCGCTGCATTTGAACGTGTCCGCGCTGCTGCCACCTCAGCGTCACTGGGAAATTGACCCAGAGTCACAGCTTTGTGTGTTGCAGCCTGCAGAGGAACCAGAATAAACTTAACTGAAACACTTCATTTCCTCTTTGGGTTTGGTCGACACAAATACCATTGCAGTTTGTTTTTTTGGGGTTTTTTTTGGGGGGGGTTTCACATTGTCTGTCGTCTGTGTTGTTGTGGAGCTGCTGTGCGAGAACATGGATAAAAATGTTCAAGGTTTGTCTACCGTTCCCATCATTGCGGGTTGTTTTCTTTTTGCGAATGAGTGATTGGGAATTTGGGAAATTAATTGTTTTGTTTGTCACAGGAGGCAAAGCGTATGGACTTCTCAAAAATCACCAGGAAGAGAAACTGATCTCTATCAATGAGGTGAATCTCCAAAAGATTGTTATAAGTATGTCTCAAAAACAAAGCATGTTTTTGATGTGGTCTGTGCTGAATTATTGTTCTCCTAGGCTTTTCTCTCTGATCCTCAATATGCAGAAGTGGAAGACCTTTGCTCTAAACTTGAAATGTTTAAAAGTGAGTGCTTTTCTTCCCCATTTTAAATAAGTGCTTCAAAGTTGGTGTTTGAGCAGAGATTGTTTAATCACATTTCCATGTGTTACAGACAAATACATGGAGTTTGATCTCAATGATCAAGGAGACATAGGTACAATTGTACAAAACTTATTTTTAGAAAACTATTGTTAGACGCAGCTTTTGCTCGAGCTTCCTCACTGAAGCCGCCTTCCAAGCTTAGAAATGCCAAGACCTTTCTTCTGGTTCAGATATAATGGCTTTAAAACGGATGCTGGAAAAACTGGGACAGGCCAAGACTCACCTAGAACTCAAAAAGATGATGTTGGAGGTGACTGGTGGGGCATCCTCAGACAACATCAGCTACCATGACTTCCTAAACATGATGCTGGGAAAAAGAAATGCAATTCTTAAACTGTGAGTACAGGCATTGCCTACTAACAAATAAAAAATATTAAATATTTAAATTCAGCCAGTGAATGAGAAAGGAAGCTGTATTTCTCCTGTCTAATACTGTGTTTAACATGAGGACTTTCTGTCTTTCACACTGAAGGATCCTGATGTTTGAAAGCATGGGGAAGGAGCAGGAGCCAAAAGATGTTGGCCCACCTGCTCGCAAAACCTTTTCAGACCTGCCCTGAACGTGACTCAGCAAAGACACGACTCTATGCACAAACTGTGTAAATGTGTGACATGTTTCCCATTTTTTTTAATTAAATAAACTTGGAAACACCGTGAATTTCGGTCTTCTGATGCCATCGCCACGGCACACTTTTACGCTGTTAAATGCAAGTAAATGCATTTAACCACACACAATGGGGCTTATTTGCTCTAGAAAAACATAGAGATCACTGCTGTATTCTTTACACAGTAGTCAAAAAAGACGACAGATTGAATTCTTCTTTAAAGTCAGTCTAATCTATTTCATCTCCATAGGATGTGACATGATGATATGACTTCAGAACCCTCAAAAATCTGCAATTTCTGTGAGACGCAGGGCTTAAAGTTCAATTGGTAGACCTCCTATTTACCTTATTCCATAAATATGATACCGCCGCATGACACCCGTGACGATACCAGTTCAGTCCAGCGGGAGGCAGCACAGCAGCGCTAGCTCGTTTGAGACAATTGTTATTCTACCAAAGAAGAAGAAGGGTTTACCGGAAGTAGTTTGTCATCTAGAGAGGACACATTAGCTTAGATGTTGATGTCTTTACTTTTATAGAAAAGGGTGAGTAAAGTTCCGCTTCTATACCAAATAACCAACATACGGCCGAGCTGGGCCCACAAATAACAACTCAGCCACTGTTGTTTTCTCCCACGTTGTCTTTTTGTTTACGTTAGTTGCACCCATTCCAAACCAGGTGTCGCAGTCTCGGAGCGAAAAAGAAATAAATGTTGCTGTTCCAAGTTCTTTGAAACGTCCTTGTGTGTGTGTGTGTGTGTGTGTGTGTGTGTGTGTGCGTGCGTGCGAGCAGGGGCGGCCGTGCTGTGCAGGACCATGAGCAGCTCTGAGGAAGTGTCCTGGATCTCCTGGTTCTGCGGGCTCAGGGGCAACGAGCTCTTCTGTGAGGTCGCTCCTCTTTCGAACCCGCGTCCCTTTTCTCGCCTTCATTACGCAATGGCTGGGGTCTCCCCCCCACCCCCCCCAGTGATTCTGAGGACCCTAATCTGCCCCCTCTCGGCCACCCTGGTGTTCTGGAGGAGGACATGGACCATCTCGTCGCCTCCTTCATTAGTCGCAGCGTCTGTGCAATCCTGTGTAAAGTGCTTATGTAATGCTTCCACATTGGAAGCTCTGACAGCCCCCCCCCCCACGCCACCCCACCGCGGCCTTCATTAATGCTATTAGTGGTGGTTTATCGCCCCGGCTTGTGTGTTGCAGGTGGACGAGGACTACATCCAGGACAAGTTCAACCTGACGGGCCTGAATGAGCAGGTGCCTCACTACCGCCAGGCTCTGGACATGATCCTGGACCTGGAGCCAGGTACAGAAAAGACCCGCGCCACCTCCGTGAAGGCGACGTTCTGTGGTCTGTTCCTCCTTCAAGACCGAAAAAAACCCAAAAACAATCGCGTCTGACAGGCAAAAAGATAAAAAGGGTTATTTTTGTGCTCGTGCCTGAATGGTAACAGATGTACCTGTTCTGATCTGACAGATGAGGAGCTTGAAGATAACCCCAACCAGAGTGACCTGATAGAACAAGCAGCCGAGATGCTTTATGGGCTCATACACGCGCGTTACATCCTGACGAACAGAGGCATCGCGCAGATGGTAACACATCGTTATTTTCATGCAAACGTAATCCAGCGCGAGAATCGGTCACTTTGTAAATTTGCTCTCTGTAGCTGGAAAAGTATCAGCAGGGTGATTTTGGCTGCTGTCCCAGAGTTTACTGCGAGAATCAGTCCACGCTTCCCATAGGTAAGTTGGGAATTTTGCATTCCCGAGTCCTCGACATTCCACATTACTGCCTCTCATAAGTTTATGAAGACACGCCTGACCTCAGTGAGGTCCCTTCCCGTGTAGGCCTGTCAGACATCCCTGGGGAAGCTATGGTGAAGCTTTATTGTCCAAAGTGCATGGACGTTTACACCCCAAAGCTGTCCAGACATCACCACACAGACGGAGCATATTTCGGGACAGGTTTCCCCCACATGCTGTTCATGGTGCACCCCGAGTATCGCTCCAAGCGCCCCGCCAACCAGTTTGTGCCCAGGTGCGTGAACCTGACTGAAAAAATAAATAAAAATCAACACCTGCGTCGTCGCGTTTTCACACATCTGAGACAAGCGTTTGTTTTTCATTTCAGGTTATATGGTTTTAAAATTCACCCGATGGCTTATCAACTCCAACTCCAGGCCGCCTCAAGTCTCAAGAGCCCCGTGAAGTCGATCCGCTAAAGCCGCGTCTGATTTTAGTGACTTGTTTAAAGCAATACATGCTTCGTGTAATTAGGTGAATGATTCTAAGTCCACAGTTCTCCATGTTTTCAGAGCCATTATAATTATTGCTCGCTGGTTAATCGGATGGTGGTGATTCTAGTTTTGGCTTCGTTATAAATATTAAAACCTAATGTTGCCACATCCTCACAGGTTTTTGCCTATCCACCATATCATCTTTAACCTGCTGCAGAATACATCTTTGACTATCTTTTTTTTTTTTATTATTGTCACAAAACAGCAGTGTGTTTAAAATTAGTCTTGTAGTATTCAGGAAATAAATGGGAGGAAAAGGCATGTTGAATCTCAAGGACTTTCATGTTTTTAGTCTTGAAACTCAGATGTGAAACGTTCTGAACAAGCAACAGCAATATTTACTGTGGAATAAGTGAAAGCATTAAATATTTATTTCTTACCAAGACTCCTTTTGTGCTTCTGCATCACACAGAGGACCAGAATGCAAAATAATGCATGTTTTATTGTTTACATAAAAAGACAGGGATCAAGTCACAAAGCAACAAAAGTTTCCATTGTCTAATAACTATTTCCATATGAAATTCTACATTTCCTTGCAGGAGAGGTTTCTGTGATTTTTTTTTCTTCCATAAAGCTACAATATCGATGGCTTCGTTTGGGGATTTAAAAAAAAAAAAAAGTTGGCTAAAGAAGCATGCTACCTAAAAAGAGATTCATAGATTTCAAACTTCTATGGAAAATACAGAGAGCGTTCTACTTGTGATAAAAGGGTTTACAAACTGGGCTGAAGGTGGATGGAATATTTAACAGTGTGACATCACTAGTGGGAGCCTGGGACCCTGCACGTGTTGGAACATCACAGTACCGCAAATCACACGAGATGGTTCCTACTATACAAATAAATTACTTTATAGTAGAACATGTAAAAAAAAAAAAAAAAAAAAAGAATTGTGCGCCTATGAGAAAAGCCACATATACTGGGACAGCTGCCTTTCCATCTTACACGTGTGTTTACTATGATGAACTGCATGAACAGAAATGTACATTGAAAAGGGGAGTGGGCATACATATATGGACATTCCTCATACAATCATGGAGGTCTGTAGTCTTAAAGAACATTAAACCTGAGATAAACAGACCAAAAACTTGTAAAACTTAATTGACCAAATATATTCAAAACGATCGCGTCTACGATGCTACTGAACAAAAATGGTGGCCTGACTGAAATAATTCATTGTGGTGGACTTCAAGAGACCAGCGAGAATGAGTTAGGGTCTGAGCGCAGAACTCAAACCTCCGTAAACAACAGACCTACAAACTTCTGTGCAGATGGATATGAATAACTTAAAAACTTCAAATTTGTACAAATACTATAAAAGCATCGATTCTATAAAATAGATCCATTTTGTTTCTAACTTTACAACGTGTTCTGAGCTGGTCAGGGAAGAAACGCTTCGGTTCCTTCTGCTTTTGTACCTGAGCAGTGAACAAAGCCGTCCAAATAGAAGCACAGAAGATTTTTGTTCACATGATGTGAGGTATGTCAGTTCATGAACAGTTTCCCCATGAATGCAGTCTTAACGTTCCCCTAGCAGCACCAAATGATACATGCTGATAAACGACGCCTAAACGAGGGCAGACTGTGTAAAAAGTTAGAATCGTGTAAAAACCACTAGGAATGAAAGCGTTTTAACTCAAATAGAATTCAGATCACTCAACTGAAAATACTGTTTTTTAACTAAAACTGTATTTGCTAAAGTTTAAACACCTGGTTGGTTACATTTGACCAAACGGAAGCCCTCCTCTACATACTGGCTGAAAAAGAATAGAATAAAATAAAGACGGGATAAACTAAGGTCGTCTACTCGGTGATGTATGGTTTGAAGTGCAGGTTTGTAATTTTGGGTGTGTGGGCAGACTGAACTAGTCTCTGTGCTGAAACCTGCACTGACTGAAGGTCATGACTGAAGGTCGTGACTGAAACCAATAAATCAGGCCGGTGACACATTTACAAAGCTGATGAGCCGCCATCTTTCCCCTGCAAGACAAACAAACGTGCAGGTGCATTAGCCTTTAGACTAATAAAATGCTGCTTCTCTTATCAGGGCACATTCCTGCAGCGCTATTTTTACCTTATCTTGGTCAGCATCAGAGTCTGCAGTTATGACAATCCTCTTCTCCACGCGAGTCTCCGTAGAGCCACTTTTCACAACCTGAGAATCAAAACCATTTGGTGACTTTCAGACGCAGAGAATGACACCAAGAAGACTCAGTTCAAATTTTAGGTCCCCTACTGCCTCTGAAAATATAGACATATATGTATCTATGTATATATTCAGATCCTGACTGAGAGATCAAGTCAGCAATCGTGAATGTATTCATCTTTTCAAAGTTGACCTCTCACCTTTGAGATGTGAGTGGTGGTTGTGGTAACAGTGGTGCCACTGGTGGTCTCCGAGGTAACACTTGTGGAGCTGGACACAGTCGTGCTGTCTTTGTCTGTCCCTTCGTCAGATGCCTGGAAATCGAAAGAAGCTATTGAATTTTTCTTTGAAATGTATTTAAGGTGACGCTCAGTTTGCACCCGTCCGGGTGCCGTGCAGCGCGTTCGGTCTGGAGCCTCAGGGCCTGGTCTTCCCAGACCTGCCTTCTCTGCACCCGTGATTTCACAGATCTGGGCTGAGCAGGTGCCGGAGCCCCTACCTTAGAAGACTCATAGATGATGGTCTTGGTTGGTACAAGAGGAACCTCTGTGGTGGTGGTGGTGCCACTGGGTAAGGAGTTGGACTCTGCTGTGATGGTGACTGTCTGGGTCTGCACCAGAGGGGGCTGTGGATGGGAGCATAGCCCCATAAGCAGCTATTGAACCAGACAGCTCACTGCAATCACTTAGTTCCTCACCACCATGCATTTGCTATTAGCTATTGCTTTTTTTTTTTGGGCTGTTGATCAATGCAACAGTGCCTTTTGATTTCATTTATGATTGTTGGAAGCATTAAAAAAAATCACCTTCATTTCCTTTCCCCCACCACCAAGTGCTGTACAAGAAAGGGGGAAATAAAAGAGGGACTGTAAGAAAGTGAATATGTCTTGTGGAGGAGAAATCTGAGTGTCAGAGCAACCCTTCTCCAGAGTGAGAGCTGTGCACACCACTGCGCAACACCTCTGCAGCAGCCGCTTTAATCTCAGATCAGCCTGGCACAGTCCACAGCCATTAGACTTCCTTTATTGTTTCACATGTTTTGATCTGAAAGGGTGCTGCAAAGGAGTGAGCAAGTGTGGCAGACTTGGGATCATGCAGAGGCCAAGCAAAGACAGAATCAGCAGCACCCAGAGAGGCTACCTGGAAGCAGCGTATGACCTGAGGACCATCACTCTTGAAATACGCAGCAGACGAAGGTCCAATTATCCTCCCGCAGCACTCCGACACTTCGGGATATGATCCTCCGTCCCTCTGGGTCTCATCTAAAGCTCTACAGCCGGGGTGAGGGGAGGGAGGCAGCTGCGCCCTCTCCACCTCCACGACCGGCACCAGCAAGGTCTTCGACACTACAACCTCCTCCTGATCGCATGACTCCTCTGCAACTGGAGGACCAGCACAGTGGACTTTAACACAACCAGGCTGGCTCTGGTGGCTCACAGTCGAGCTTGGCGCGTACGAAACGCCCAAACCGTTGCTGGTTCCCTCGTGTGCCGCCTCGGTCTCTGAACCATTGCAAAAAAGACTAATGCACAAACTCTAAAAGAGACACAACAGTCATGAGATGATCAGGGGTAGATGGCGATATCTTAGGTGCATGTATATATACCTAGATTTCTAATGCAGATTAGTATCAGCTAATAAAACGATGACTCTAATACACATATTCTTCTGCATGGTTGCATGGAGTAATTTTGAAGCAGAGAGTCTTACATTTAACAGCTCATAAATTTCTCTCTCACTGTGTTTTATCTTCAAAACTTTGTTTCATCTCTATTTTCTCATCTCTCCATTTCTCATTTGGGGATTAGAATAGAATTTGATGCAGTTGCAGATGATCACTGTAAGTTCCTCAGCGATGGCTATACAACAACTGACGTGGAATGTAAAATAGTGTGAAAAGAACAATCATATCATGCGTCTATAGAAGGACTTTTATTCTTTGGTCAAAATTTGTTGTAAAATTTCATGCAACAAGGAATCTTGCTAGGTACTGTCTTCTTGCAAAAGACTGGTGTAGGACAAAGATTAATAAGAGTAGAGCTGCCTCCAGTTGTCACATTATAACTGAATTAATATTAGGAAACTTCCCAGTGCAAGAGTGCCATTTTTCTTGCTTAATTCAGGTGGCCAAAATGAAACAATTCTGGATTAAAATACTGCAACACAGAGATCTCAGAAACAGTATCCTTGGATGATATAAATGCACTAAAATGTGTATAAAACCAGGCTCAGTGACAATGTGGATGAAGTCTGCATGAAAGTCAACAGTCCTTTAACACTGATTGATGAGTTGATTTGAAGTCCAAAAGACATCAGATGAAATGCAAAAACGTCGTGGGCTTTTTTGTCGTCATAAAAAGTCTTTTGAGAGCAGCTTTGAGTCAACGGTGCTGCAGATGGAAACATGGGAAGTAAATCTTGTTTCTAAAGATTCCAGGAGGAAGAGCAGCTTCTCAGGTGGAGCAGAGGGGATGAAAGATGAGGAATGTTACAGTGATGTTGAAGAGGAGGCGAAGGGAGGAAGGAAGGAACAGAGAAGCTATAACGGATGAAGAGGTGCAGTCTCCACGGCTCACACTCACACCTGTGTGTGGGGGTCCGCCGGGTCAAGACGGCCCCTCAGCTGCGTTTGGAGTAGAAGTCTAGCAGGGGGCCGCGTGGGAGGCGGGTGACAAACTGAGGAGGAGGAGGAGGAGGAGGAGGAGGAGGAGGAGGGGGAGGAGGGGGAAGAGAGATGAGAGGGAGGAATATTGAAATGTTTGCAATGACTGAAAATGTTCTACTTTTGATTTTAGCTCTTTTTTCCCCAAAATGTGGTACATTAATTTTTAGAGATGCACCAGCATGACAAAAGCTAAAATTTGGAGCCAACGTTATAGTTATTGTATTCTGGGACATGAAAATATTGTTGTCATGCATTTGTCTTATTTTTTCATGCAATTATTTTGTTATAAAGAGAGAGAAATTCATCCACAATTGCATCTTTTTTAACAGCATTTAAGATGAAATTTCCTCTGTGTTTATTATAGAAAATGTAGGAAACAATACTGCTTTTAGATTTTAGTAACATAACTTATAACTGTCTCACTGATGGTCTTTGAACCTAAATTTTAGGGTCAATTATAAGTATGATATACAACAGCACACCTTTAGTTAATGTCATTGTTTCAGACCTGCCACTGTATGCTCCTGCATCAATATCTGCACACTATAAAAGTTCCTTTTTGCATTGACTTATTATGTAATCTGCTATAATCAGAGCTGGACTGCTGATACAACTGTGAATGAGGTCTCTACATGAAGACAAGCAAACAAGAGTGCAGCAGTAGGGGAAGCATGAAGACAGCTCAGTACTGAGGCAGAGACAGCAGAGAGGGGAGAAATGTCAAGGATTGCTCACAACATGCAAAAAACAAATCGTAAAAATCATTTCTAGTCATGCAGTTGAGTTTAACGTCAGGTCTGTCAGTCATGCAGCAGGTCAGTTTCCAGATGAATTAAATGCAGAGAAGAGTGGATTACAAGTCCAAATGTTGCCTCTCCCGACATCATTAAACTGTGTGAAATACCAAAAATACAAATCTGGTTTATCGAGTCCTTCTGCATTCATCACATGCATGTGTTGAACAGCACATGCCATTCCCTGCAACCAGTACTCACATGCACACTAGATTCTGTTATTATGTACAACATTCATGTACAAACAGAATCCAGATCTTGGGACACGTGTGCAAAAACTTCAGTCTATGTTCCATTAGGCACATTAGCATAGACATGTTTGCCATCAATTATAATCATCTCAGAAACACTCAACAGAAAATGTTGGCATTTCATGGCAAAGTGTAGCTTCAGCAGTGCACTTACCCCATCTGTGCCGGACAGTGGCTGACCATTGATACCCAGGTTGCGGAAAGGAGAGTGTGTGGACAGACGTTTGTCCCATTCGCTGGGTCTCGACTCTGGAACAGCTTCCATGAAGTTTCTCTTCAGCGCACTGATGTTAGCGTGATGCTTCACCAGCTCCTCATTAGGCTTATCAAAGTCCTGTTCAAAGTAAGGAAGGGAGGAGATTGTACAGATGGGATGGGAAGGTGAAAATGTAATGGAAACATCGGTGGAGGGGAAGGGAAGATAAAGAAAATTCAATTGGGAGAGATAAACAAAAGAGAAGACGTGTCAGAAAATGTTTTTTTCTGTTTCTGTACAATTTGATGTGAATCTAATGCAAGTTAGATTAACAAGCAGAAGCAAAGGGTTAAACTTATAACAAAAAATTAAAAGCGTTCTTAATGTAGGTGACCATTCTATGTTGATTATTGATAAGTGGTCAGTGACTCCTTTTCAGACTTAAAAGCTGATTTAGAGACCATTTTTACTTAAGATATATTCAAGGGGTTCAGAGGAGTCGGTGATTCATTTAAGATGATTATGGTTTCTGGAGGGGAGACAATCTATAAAGCACAACATTCAGGAGCTATTAGGCTCAACATGTAGTAGTAGCCAGATGCAAATCAAACAGCAGCAAAGGAATCACAGCAGATGAGGCACCGTGTCAAACAAGGGTTGGTACAAATGGAAAACCGTTCATTTACTCAAATGAACAAATGCAGATGTAGCAACACTCATCGGGCAACATTTAACATCAAGTGGATCGTTGTTCATAACCATTTAGGCCAACGTTATACCAATAATACTGCAAACAGCAATCGAGTCCTTGTTAAGTGTTGCCTTACTGTGGTGCTGAAGAGCAACTTGTTTTACCAATGTTTTACCAAAATCATTCATAGCAGCAAGAATTTACTTATCATTGGTCAAGATTCGTTTTTGCAAAATGCTGAAAGACAATGAAGCAGGTTAGAAAACAGTGAGCGAAAGCAGAAACAGGAGAATACTGGTGTACTGAGGAAACAGAAATGGATCTGCTATTGAATCCTGGTTTAAATACAAGCTCTTGTTTCCTATGGTTAATCAGGCCCGTGACAGGGCGGATGTTACTTATACATTATTCAACAGCATTCTCCTCTGATCAGAGTAGCAATGCCACACAATGTAAATGTACAGCTAATTATTTGTGCTTATGCATAACATGTGCAGCATGCCACACGGAAGCGTGGTGTTACAAACAGAAGCTGTTTTGCCAAAGAGAAAGAAAACGCACGCAAGTATCTGGAGAATGATGTCTCCAAAGGGTATACAAACCTCCAACATTAAAAGGCTATGTCTCATATAAATTGAGTCATCCTCAATTTTCTTTCTTTTCTGTGAAGAATATAGAGAACAAAAAGAGTGTGGGTTTGTTTCAGTTTCCCTGTGTGTTGACATTTAACTGCCACACCATGGACATGCAAAATACAATATTCGCTTAACTGTTGCCTAGTATCTGCATGCATATTTAGTACACAGTCCTAATAAAGCACGGAAGATTTTTATTTTTGTAATGAAAAAGAAAGGTGGAGTGATAGATGTGGTAAAATGTTGCCAGTCATGCAACTGAGCATTTACTATATACACATGCATGTGTGCATTCCAAAGTCTAGCAAGCAATGAGAAGAAATAGTTGCCTTATATAATCTTTAACATATGAAAAACCATATAGTAAAGCAAGCATATTCTGTCATACTGATGATATATTCACTTTTAAATATTCTGTCTATTCTACCTCGTATGATCATCGAACCTGATGAGGATTTTTCATTTAAGACTTAGCTGTATGGAAGCACAACATGAGAAGAGGGTGAAATTAGAAGCTCATTTTGTTTGAGAAAGACTCAGACCAGCAGAATGGGGCCAGAGAAATGTCTACAGAAACAAAGATAAAGCTATAAACTCTGACCTTCCGCAATCGAACCACCTCCGTGCTTGTCTCAAACTCGTGCTACCACGGGAAGGAGAGAGGGACACGTCAGCATCCTCTGCTTGGTGACTTAACACTTACATTCTGACCAAAGCAGATAAACTGTCTATTGAAGCGTGGCGTGCAAGACACCAGTGTCTGCCACTAACCTGAGTGTCCCCATTGATGGTGGATACCAGTGAGGAGTACATTTCTCGCTGGTCCCTCCACATTGCTGTCTATAGCAGCAAGAGAGACACAGTTGACACTCTGCTCAATATTTTATTATCAAGATACATATGTGGATGTATCTCGATAATATAATGTGTATGTAGAGCTGCCTTGAGAAATGATAGCATTTGCTGGAATATTCACTCTACCGCTTGACATTATTCCAGGACAAATTCTCACATTTCAATTGATTTGCTATGAAACATGATGCGATATCTACCTTGTCGTCAGCCACAGACTCAATTTTTGAGGGTTCCACAGCTTCTACTGTGACCTCCAGCTTTCTCTCCTCCTTACGGGTGATCTTAATGGGAGTAGAGGTCTGAGGCTGGTCAAAAGGAGCCATAGGGATCCCTGCTTCTGCCAGGGCAGCCTGAGAGAAGACCGGAGCACTGACAGGACGTGTCCCTCTCTGCGCGCTCGCCACTGGACAAAAATACAGAGAAAATGGAAATATGAGTAAAACAGAAAATGTTCAGAGCAGTATTAGCGAGAGATGTGTTGTACACAAGCCAGATAAAATAAAAAATATAAAGGCATAAAGGCAATAAAGCGCATCATACTTACGTCTCTGACCTTAATAAGATTAGATAAAGGCACACTTGCAGGATAATACTGTACCTGTATGCTTCATTTTAGTCTTTCTTCAAAGAACAAGGTAAGATGTGGAGTAAAAATCCACAAGACGGAGTGACAGCAAAAGCAGATTAGCTCTGCTAACCGATAGATGTAAAAGCAGATGATGTTAGGCTGCGGGGGCTCACAAAGCTTTGAGCGGTTCAGCTGGTGAAGTGTTGGCAAAAGCTTCAAGCCTCAATGTGAAAAAGTTGCGAGGCCATGGATTAAGAATGAATGTATGCTGCTATCTGCAGACACACACTGCCATAAAGTGACTTGACGGCATATCCTTTCAAGCAGCCGAAGCGTGGAGCAAAGAAAACTGTCTGCAAAATAACAGACAGGCAAAGAGAAACAAATACCTGACACTTTAGGAGCAACATCTAGCAGAACAAACCAATCATCATCAGCATTTGTATACATGAGGGGACGTCTTTCCTGCAGGATTCGCTTCCCAAATTCCGGTCTTGTCTCAGAAATAGCAATCCTTGATTTGGCAACTGCCACTGGGACTCTCACTTCTGTTGGGTACTGGGTCTTCTCAGGAGGAATTACTGACGGATAAACGATAATATATTATTTTGGGAAAAAACAGAAATATCACATTGGAACACATAATAAATTATATAAACAATGTTTAAACAAATTTGAAGTTTAGGTGAACTAAAAAGATTAACTTTGTGACCACATCCAGAAGAATATCCCAATCTTCTTCCACTTCTCTCACTGCTGGAAGGGATTTCTCTTCAACTTCTTTGCCTTGCTGCCATGTCTTAGTCTCTGTGCTTGTGATTGTGATTCCCTGCTGTAATATCTGCTCTATATCTGCTCTATAGCTTTAGCGTGTTGTACATTGGGATGGGCATGTTCCACAGTTGCTAATGAAGAATGCACACAAGGCCCGCAGTTTTCGACATCATCTCCATTCCTGATTACAACTTATAGCACAATCCCCACAATAAATACCTGCTGATTTTGGGGCAGCATCTAGCAGCACAAACCAGTCATCATCCACCTGTCGTGGGCGTGGAGGTTTAATCACTACCATGCTCACAGGCGGCTTCTCATCATCTACAATAATCTTTGGTCCAACGGTAGCAACAACAGGTTCAATGACAGCAACTAATATAGAAAAATAAACAAACATTGATATATGTGCTGTGGTAGATCTATGCAAGTGTATAAAAATGAATTGGGCTTTAAAAGTCATGTAAAAAAATCATGTAACGAACTAACTGTACCTGGTGGCATGACATCGGGGCTTACACGAATGGCATTAAGTAAGATGAACCAATTGTCTTCCAATTCTCTTTGTGATGCCAATGCAGCCTGGCTTGGTCTAATTTCAGACAGACATGTTTCCTCTTGCCTGTTATCCACACCAATTATCTTCTTCCATGTTTCAGTCTCTGTGGTCTTCATCTCAACCTCAAATGACCTCTTCACATTTGTAATAATCTCTGAAGTAACTGGCACAGACAGTCACATGTCAACTTTACATTCAGCAAATTTATGCAGAATGTACAGAAATACTGGTGTATGGATGCTGGATACCTGATGGGAGCTTAACTGGCTCTTCACAGAAAGACTCCAACGGCACAAACCAGTCATCATCCCTCTCTTGCTGTTGCTGGGGAGGCTGGAGTTCTACCAGGTCACCAACCTGCTGCATCTGCTCCATTCTTATTATTTCAGTTGGCAGTTCAGCAGGTTGGACACTTGTAACAGCCAGAGAAACTAAAAAACAAATAGTAAAGGTAATGACAAAGACTTTTCAATCCAACTGTGTGACACTGAAGTCATATGTTGACAGTGAATACCTGGAGCAACATAGGCTGTTTGTGTGGGAACAACATCCAAAAGAAAAAACCAGTCATCGCTTCTTTCTCTAAATGACTGTTTCTCCTCCTGAACAGCTGACTGGATCATTTCCTCCTTCTGCACCACAATCTCTTCAACAACAACAACCTCCATCTTGGATGACACACTTGGTCTCGCCACGGGAATGCTTTCAGCAGAAGCCGCAGGATACTCAGCCATGGCAACTGTTCTCAAACACAGCAATTAAGTACTGTAAGGACACCAATGCTGAAAAATATAAAATGCACCTGTAGTGACCAAAAGTGCCATACCTGGTGGTACAAAGACTGATTCTCTTTCGGGGGCATCCAGCAGAACAAACCAAACACCCTCTATCTCTCTCTCAGTCTGAGGAAGATAAATGACTTGTTCCAATTTAGTGTCGTCTATCACAGCTTCGATTGTTCTTTCTTTCATTTCAGTGGTTTTCATTTCAACCACAGAAAAAGTATCAACCGGAGGTACTTCATCGCTTTGTGAAACAGCAACTGAGATCAAGAGAAATTAAAAATATCATCAATCAAAGAAAATCAATCATCATTGGTTGCTTTGAAAACTAATGAATCAGAGCAATACCTGGCGGTACAAAAGATGTTTGTCTGGGAAAAGCATCCAGCAAAACAAACCAGTCTTCCTCTCGCTCTCTCACTGGCTGCTGCAGGATTTCTTCAAGCACTGCTGGTGCTGCATCGAATGACTTTATTTCTTCTGCTGCTGCCGCTGCTGCTGCTGCCTCTTCAGCTGTAGTCTCAGTGAAAAAACTTTCTGTCTCAACCAGGTCTGTCCCATTCAGTACAACTGAGCAGAATCACAGTAAATGTCTTTAGATTTAACAAACAGTAGCAAAAAAGCAGTAATTAAAGTCAGTGTTTAGAATACCTGGGGGTACATATGCTGTTTGTCCAGGACTAACATCTAGCGGCACAAACAAGTCATCATCTCTTTCTGTTTGTGGCAGTTGTATATCAGAAGCAGCCTCTGGTTTTCTTAGTTTTTCTTCTAATACCATCTCTTTGTTTTCCTCAACAACTCTATTTTCAGTCCTTAAGGGAAGAGACGGTTTGTCCTCCACCTGGGCCTGTCTCCTGGTAGCAACTAAAGATGACAGTTAAGATATAGATTTAGTTAATTGGTGAAAATGAGTAAATGTAACATTAGATTTTCATTTAATTTTGAGCAGAAAAAGGCTACAACTATATGCATCTAAGATATTTAAATGATCATTTTCTTTCTTTACCTGGTGGTTTGAAAGCAGCTTTGTACGGAGATGTATTGAAAAGTATGGACCATTCATCAGTGTCTGCCTGAGATGAATCCACAGGCTGAATTATTTCTGTGACTGCTTCTGTTTCCCATAGCTTCTCCTGCATCTCCCCATCATCTTCAAACATCACCTCAGTTTTCTCAACAATTGTTACTGTCTTCTTAGTCGTCCGCGCTACTTTTTGGTGTACCATTATAGGCACTATTTTCTCACCATCTAATGGACCAGTCCTGTCCTCCACCTCACTGGCTCCTTCGGTTTCTACCTGCTGCAGCATTTTCCTCAAATCATCATCTAACACACTGTTGTCTGTCACCTCATCTTGGCTCCCCTGGTGTGCATCAACCTCTTTCTCTTCAGGCAGCAAGCCTTTAAAAAACACCCTTTTTATCTCATCTTCCAGCTCATCTACTTCATCCTCTTTCATCTCTGTATTCTGCAGTGCCTTTTTCTTGACCATTTCTGTTATATCCACAGCTTGTCTTAAATATGAATCTTTGTCTTCCTCCTCCATTAACTGATCTACCGTTTCTTCACCCAACTCTTCCTCAAGTACTCCCTGAAGTCTCTCCGCCATCTCATCAACTTCTTGGAGTCTTTCTTCTAAATCCTTCACTTCCCTTAGCCTCATTTCCAAAGCATCCCTCTCTCTCAACATGTCTACTAATGCCACAGTTTCCTCCAAATCCTCAATGACTTCATTAGTTTCTTGCTTCTCTGTCACAAATACATTTTTATCCTCATCCTGGAATGGGTCTATGAGAGAAACCATAAAGAGTAAATGAGAAAACAAACAGTAAGCCATACAAGTTCCATTCATCACAGCTTAATTCATTCATTTCAAATAAAGCAACTCACATGTCTTTTCAGCCCGCTCCAGTAAAGACAGACTGAGGATTTCGTCAAATTGTTGGTACCAATCATCTTGCAGTTTCACTGGTGGTTGATATATCCTCTCCATAGAGCTGACTTTTGCCAAGCTCTCTTTAGCTAATAACATGAAAAATTCACATAACATCAACAGAGAGTCACAAATCACCACATCCATGCTAATAGAAAAATATAAATGAAGTGTAATTCTTCACAAAATTAAATAAGTCAAATGAATTTATCTTTTAAAATTATGCAATCAAAGGTGTAAGATTCAGAGTTCAGCATACCTGGTTGTTTCATCACATTGTATGATGGGATAACTGGAAAAGCAGTAGAACGAAGAAGCAGACTTGACCACTCATCTTCCTTTGTCTTCCGCCGCAGCTCCTGAGTTTCCAGCCATGGCTGACTGGCTGTCTGGGCCATGGTCTTGGAGCCAGTAAGGCCAGAATCAGTGTCCTGCCAGATTCCTGTGAGAATGTTAAGAGTCTGACCTAACCCAGAACTGAACAGAAGCCTGGTTATTAGGCTTCCCTCTGGCTGTAAAAAGAAGTTGAGGGGAGCCCAGTTATGTAACAGCGCTGTTAAACACACAGCAGCCAAGGAAAGCTTCAAACATGTTTTGTGGAAAAGGTCAGATGCCAAGCATTTGACTAGAACAAGGTCAGTATGCTGAGGTTAGTAGTAAAACAAAAGACATTCTCCAAAGTGAGAGCAGATAAGAATGAATGCTGGAGCTTCCGGTGACTGATCCATTTACATGGCAATCAGCAGAGTGCTGAAGAGCAAGATGATTGAAGAAGATTGAAGTACAAGGCTCAAGCCAATCCACTCCAAAGCCTGTATCAAACTTCTGGAAAATACAAAATAAAGAACAGTAGTTTCAAGAAAGAAAACCGCTGTTATGACACATGGAGAAACTTTGAATGTCTTCTTCCAGAGCTTTGACTCGTTTACTCACTGACACTCTAATATAAGAAAGGTGAGAGCCTGTCTCACCACTGACAAACAAACAAGCCACACACACTGGGCGTGTTAAATATGAAAGAAGAAGTGGGATGCAAGCAAGAATTAAAGACGTATGCTGCCAAAAAGAACAAGCGAAGATTCACACAGCTCTGGTACCTGACAATGTTGGAGAAGCTCGAGGCTCATCAGAGGTTAGCATTGTTGACCAGTCATCATATTTACACCTGGTCAATGCTGAGAGTTGTTGCAGAAACCGGAGAGTTTCATCTCCAGCTGCAACGGTGGAACGCGTCAGAAAATAACGGAACAGGTGCTTCGTAATGTCAGGCAGACTTACACATACCCCCGTCTAGGTTACGGGACAGCCTCTTGCTAGCAGAACGTGTGAATCGAGGGGCAGGGCGGTCAATCAGGGAGCTGGCCTGACGGGTCTGAGCCTGAGTGCGTCCACTGTACCGGAACTTGGAACCCAAGACGGGGAAGCGACGTGATGAGGGGGGATCCACTGTCTGAACTCTAAAAGACAAATACATTGTGAAAACATATAGCAGGAAACAGCCAAATGCATTTAGTGCATTACACACCATTTAATACAATAAAACAGAATTCCAACCTATAATTCTACCACATCAACTCTGAAGTTTATGTTCACTCTAAAGCATCATTGTTATGTAACTGTAACAACTTTGACCTTCATTTTAATAAGCAGACAAAGGAAATGAGGTTCAAGTTAAGTTCAAGGCCAAGACTATGTAGCATTCCTGCTGTGCCTAAAGTGCCAGGGAGCTGATATAGGCCTTAAGCTGCAGAGACCAGTTAGCCAATTATCTGGAGAGATAGACAGGACATGAGCCTGACCTCTGCATAGGCAAGGGTTGACCAGAATAATGCTGAAATGACCGTGTCTTACCTGAAGAAGGTATGGTGTTCCACACAAACTTTCCACAGCTTTTTAGACGCTTTGTAGTGGGGTAGCTTAAAGCCAATTGTACTTTCATACTGCTCTTGCTGCAGGTGAGGCAAAACAACAATAAACAGGAGGTATTCATATTAAATATTGTGAATGTCAATGTACGAAGTACAATTTCCTATTAAATATACAAGATGAAACAGCAGAATGAATAATTTGCATTCCTTAAATTAAAGCAAAAATGTAAATCAACCTTAAACCTTAAAGTCTGATGATATTTCATAAAACTGCAAGTTTACAAAATATACAAAGCACTGTTAAAAATAATGTAATAAATTATTAGTGTGAATGTGATACAAGTCCAGGGAAACAAATAAAATTAGTTTTATTAGTATTATTTATTAAACTGAGAAGATTCAACAGGTAATAGGGAAAGCAAAGGAAGGGAAGATGAGATTTGGGATTTGGATAAGATGAAAAGGTAATAAAATTCCTTTTAAACAGAAAAATCAAAAATAAATGACAATACCTCTGATGCCCTGATCTTGATAAAGAAGCTGCTGCGTTTGTAAGAGATTTTGAGAACTTTTGGCCAAGGGAATCGATTGATCCTCAGCTTGTCCTTGTAAACCATCAGGCCACTGGAGCAAACCCCCAGTGTAATGTCGACACCATCAAGGTCCTACAGGCACAAGAACATAAAGAGCAAGTTATTATGACACAATGTCAGCGCAACTGTCAAACCGACCTGCGTTTACAACAATAGGCCACTGGGGGGCATACTCTCACCTAGCGAAGTGAAAGATTTTCAGGTCATGGAGTTTAAAAATGTTGCATTAATCTCTTTTGATTCTGAAAGGCGTGGCCAACAGCAATTTTATAATTAAATTCTGGGATGTTCCTTATGTAATACAAAGGTTACCAAAAAAAAAGCACACAGCAATAAACAACTTGTGTTTGAAGTTTGGACATTTCTAAAATTTACGTAATTAAAAATCCTGCAACATCCTACCTTGGCTTGGTGCAGGTCGACCCCGTACATGGCAAGTTTCTTGGCATTTTCCAGAAACAGCAGGTCGGCTTGTGCCGGACTCATTGACCTAAAAGACACAGAAATGCATGTTTTAGAGACAATGTACATAATATGTAACTGATACATGGAAATAACGTGCAGAGTTTAAACATAGACTAGGATCCATCGTCTGTAATTACCTGTATGTGCGGTGCAGCTCCATCACCTTATCCTCCAGTTCTTTGCTCTGTCCAGGTGCCAGGGTCAGGTCTTTCACATAGTCAGCCCCGTGGACCTCTGGGTCATACTCTCCAAGCTCTGACTGGGCTACGTAGGAGCCCAACAGAGACAGCGTGACAAAAGAACAAGGAAGAACCCCACGCATAATATCCTTCCTCAGCTGGAGACACAGATAATATCTGAAGAAAGGACAGAAGCAGAAAGTTAGAAAATCCGGACTGTTTTTAAAAGAAGCCAGGAGTGAGGCCAGCTGTTACACCCTTCTATAGGTGCCAAATTAACCAGGTTAATTTCAACATTATCACTACATTCAAACTTAAGATAACATGGTATCCCTGGAATCAATTTGCCTATAATATTGTGCTGTTTACCTAGTAAGGTCTTCAGAAAGCTGCGCTGGATCAGGAGGGTAGAACTTCACACTGAAGGTAAACTCGTACACAGATCCTGGGACCTGCTTCCGAATCTCTTTGGTGGTTTCCAACCATGTCTGTTCAAATAAAAAGCTCATTAACTGCCATTCTTTTTTTTTTTTTTTTTACTAATTTCTCAAGTCCATCACCAACAACCAGCCTACAACAACATGTAAGGGAAAAGAGAAACACCAGCCTACCTTGTTATTTGGCGTTTCCCAGTTGGCAAGGCCAAAGTAATCCTTCTCCAGTAGGTTGATATGGTCACACACCTTTGTCAAAAGTTCTTGACCTTTAGCATGTTTCTGCATTAAGAACAGAGAGAGAGAGAGAGAGAGAATTTATTAGCATAAAAGATGCTTATCAGCCAGCTCAGAGCTATCAAAGACATGTCATCGTCCAAGAGGTGTCTTACATCAAGCTCACACTCGAACTGGGAGTCATCCAGCATGATGACTTTGCACTGTATGGTTTTCTGACGTTTGGAGCCTTTAGTCTCGTCCGGCTTCTTCTCAGCCTTCTTGTCTTTTACAGGTTTCTCCTTCTGTCCCTCCTCCTCCGCCTTCTCATCTCCTTTGTCTTCTTTCTCCTTTTCTGCTGCTTCTTCCTCTTTTTTCTCGCCATCCTCCTGCTGAATTTCTGCCTCCTCTTTGGGCTCTTCTTTTATCTCCGCTTCTTTTTGTTCCTCTGGAGGTGGCTGGTAGAGATTGGAAACAAGGCTGAGTTTATAATGCCAATCCTGACATTGAACATTAGAACTTTCCGCATATGTCGGTTACTTTTGCTGAAGGAGTGTATGGAGTGATGGAGGTTTTTTGGTAAATGAGTGCAGTGTTGTATTATCTGACAGCGTTAACTCACCTGCATGTCAGCACTGCTGATGGAGTGCTGATCTGGAGCTTGTTCGATGTCTGGCTCAGTTTTAAGCTCTGGTTCTGGAGCGGCTATCGGGGCTTTCACCTGCTCCTCACTCAAGCCTTCCATTTCCTTCTCATCCTTTTTTCCTTTGTTTTTCCCTTTATCTTTTTTCTTTCCCTTATCCTCTTCCTTTTTCTTTTCCTCGGTCTTTTCCACCTCCTTTTCCTTCTCTTTCTTCTTTACTTCTTCTTTTGCTTTATCCTCTTCTTTCTTTTTGGTATCCTTTAGTTTTTCATCTTCTTTCTTTTTTGTCTTCTCGTCTCCCTTTTTTTTGTCTTTTCCTCTTTTGCTTTCTCTTCCTCTTCCTTCTTTTTGGCCTTTTCCTCTTCCTTCTTTTTGGCCTTTTCCTCTTCCTTCTTTTTGGCCTTTTCTGCTTCTCTTGCCTTTTCCTCCTCTCTCTTCTTTGCCTTTTCTTCTTCTTTCTTTTTTATCCTTTCTTCTTCCTCTGCTTTTCTTTTTGCTTTTTCTTCTTCCTTCTTCTTTACCTTATCCTCCTTCTCTTTTTTCTTTGCAACCTTTTTGTCAATGTTTTCCTCCTCTTTAGCGTCTTTCTTTCCCTCCTCTGGTCCCTTTTCTTTCTCTTCAGAAGTCACCTTTGTGTCTTCTTTTGTCTCTACTTTTTCTTCCACCTTTTCCACAGTATTTTCTGCCTTGTCGTCTATCTTTCCCTCCTCCTTTTTCACATTTTCCTCTTCCTTTTTCACCTCTGCCTCTTTTACTTTCTCCTCGTCCCTTTTTTCAGCTTTTTTCTTAGCTTCTTTCTTTTTCTTTTTACTTCCCTTCTTTTCTATCTTTTCCTCTTCTTTCTTGTTATCTTCTTTTTGTTCTACTTTCTCTTCTTTGTCATTTACTTCCTTTACTTCAGCTTCTTCCTCCTCTACTTTTACGTCCTTCTGCTCACTCTTTGCTTTTTCCTCTTGATCATCTGCTTTGTCAGATTTGTCATCTGCGTGTTCTTTTTCCTCCTTGACTTTCTCTGCCTCAGGGCTGTCTTCCTCCGAGCACTGAGACCGCCGTTTGAGGAATGAGGAGAAGAGTCGGGACAGGCCTTTACCAGCAGAGGTCCTGGTACGAGGCTTCAGCTGTTCTTCCTCAGGAGAGGCAGTTACGTCAGCAGGTCCAGGCTCAGAGGCCTGATCCTCAGCCTTCTTATTGGACTGTTCTCCCTCTGGCTCTGCAGTGGCCGCCTCTGGTGACTTGTTCTCGGTCTCTGGTTCAGTTGCAGCACTGGCCTTTTGCTTGCCCTCAGTGTCCGCGTCACTCACTGCACTCGCTTCTGTTGTCATGGTAGCGACTGGGAAGAAGAACAGAAAACATTCAGGGATGGAGAAAGGTCATGGAGCTCCACCGTGCAACAGCATGAATACTGAAGCATAGAACAATAACAACAGGAGCAGTGTGCTGTTGGTTAGGAAAAAAGAGAGATGCACAGTTAAACCCAAATGACCATTCCCCCATTTCAAATAACACTGTGTGTCAAAATTAACTAATGTTAATAAATTCCATCTGGCTCTCCCCAAACTTGGGGACAACCTTCCATTACATCAAATGGATGTCACTTGGGCCACAATATTGAACATTTGCACTTAAAATAGATGAGTAAGGCATGAATCAATTAAAACACATTTAGAAAAACGCTGCTTGTGGGAGTTCTTGCTGATGACCAAATCATCTGCATTGGTCAAGTAGAAGGAAAAAAATAGAAATTATAATGTTTACAATTTCCAGTTATGTATAAATTCCAGTTCATTCGAAATCATGTCAATGACCATTAACATTAAACCAAAATGTTAAGCAGGAGATATAATCTTGAATTAATTAAAATAACAAAGGTTTAATTGATATTATTGAGAGCAATTTACCATGAACAAATCACAACTTACTTTTTAAGTTATTGTTAGCTGACCATTGAGTTGGATGAATGAGATTTACTCCACATTTACTCCACACAAACTGCCACCCACACATGATGTTCAAACCCACACACAGACATGCACACACAGACGTGCACACACAGACATGCACACACAGACATGCACACACAGACATGCACACACAGACATGCACACACAGACGTGCACACAGACATGCACACACAGACATGCACACACACACACACAGACAGACACACAAACACTATGTCACACAATAGTCTTTTTTGTTGAGCAGCATTTGTGTGTAATCACAGCACAGCTTATCACACACTCATTAAACATACAAAGAGGCCATTCTGCTCCCAAGCATATTAATGCATGCATCTTCCTGTCAAACAAGCCCCTCCTGCATTGGTCACCAAGGTATTCACAGCATCTATAACTGGCTAATCACTTGAATCACAATTTTTGAATGTCACAGGGCAGGGTCTGTGTGTATTACTGATCATATAGCATCGCAGGATCCACTAAATGGTAATTTTAAAATCCAGTCAAAGCCATAGTATGGTCATTGCGCTTTCTCTATCATAGCAGGGGCATGATGACACCCTGCAATATTAGATGATGGTCTACTACAAAGTAAATGTATGCCTCAGCCTCAGTATGTGCAGTAACGCTGGTTAATAAGTGAGGCATTTCAAGAAAAATAAAATAAGAATAATTAGTTTTATATAACTGAGCATATCACAGTGAGTAATTATTGACAATAGTGTCTATTGTCATAAAATCAGTAGAAGGAATTTCCAAACTCTTGAACTTGACTCTCAGAGGTGAGTGTAATGGTTACACATTCTTTTGTTGGCAGTGTACCCAGAAACAATATACTGATTTATGCATGCATTCTCACTGGGTTACAGTCACGAACTGCACAGTTCATCAGAGCTGTTGCAAATTTATTCCAAAATGTGATTTTGATTCAAACCAATCTTTCAGTCCAGGTCCAGACATGCAGAAAGATTGGCCAAATGAAGATTGTGTGCACTGTAATTATGTGAGAACAGGAATGATTGTGTCCTGCCAGATCTGCCCAAACTAGCCCACAAATTTGCTTGGATTTTTTCTATTCACTAGTGTGCCTACAAGGGGACAGATCGGGTATATTTAGAAATGTCTAAGCAGCTAACAGAGTTACACAGCTGCCTAAAATACACTGCAGTTATTACGCAATCTGTTCTATGCTACTGGTTCTAGGCAATATTTATTCTGAGAGGGCCATCATTTTATTAAAAAATGTCCATATTATTTCTGGAGTAGACCTCGTCTAATTGGTGACAAACACGGCTGTGTTTGTGGCTTCCATATGTAGTGATAAGTCCCACCCTTCCTCCTATTTGGTGGGGGAGGGGCATTGCTAGACAAGCAGACAGGCCAATCTTCCAGATGTATGTGGCCGCCCCCCCAAAGGGTTCAGCCGACCCCTCTATATGATGCACTTCTCACTGGCACTACAGGACAGCAGGAGAGGAGGAGGAGGGGTGTGCACACAGCCCAAATCCTCTTTAGCCCTCCCATTGTTTGTGTCCAGTGACCAATAACTGTGCTGCACACTATAACTAATCCACCCCCACAAGACCCCCCACTGGCATATTCCCTAGGTCACCCCACACACACCAGTATGCATCGGTGCTCCCAGGCTCCTCTGGGTCTTTTTAATGCTCCGTCATCTCAATTGTAACTGTCAGGAAACAGACATGTCACTAATGGACCAGCTGAGCTTGTGTCTGCTGCCTCCTCCATTTTGTGTCCAATCTAACATCTCTTCTGTAAGACAGCTGAGCAGGACAGGCCAGCACCAAGACGGATGAGAGACCAGCAGTCACATTACAGGAGTTCCTAATACACCATCAATAACTGGGAATACACTTCATTTGGTGGGTGCAGGTGCTCAGATGATAGATACTACTGTGTTATATAAAAAGTCTGCCCTCTTTCCTGCATAATTAGAGTCTTAATGAGCTAAATTATAAATGAAGTGGGGCACCCTATAACAAGGGTAAGCCTGCACAGACTGTGGGACCAAGTGGAAACACCAAGGTTTAATCATGCCTTTTTTTTTAACCAATTTGCATGAATTTATCCTTTTTCTGAACCATTTTGATGGTCATTACCATCATTACTACACACCTACACTTTTAAGGCACACTCAAGCACCACAGATCAATTGTAATAAGGTGAACTACAGCACCTTCTCCAGATGGCCATGTTTTTTTTTCATGTAATGCCCCCTGGCTGTTGTGCAGTCATTTAGAGAATTTTTCTTGGGACAGAGAGCTTTACCTACTGCTGCAGTAAATACTACAGACTGCTAACTGTAGCGGGCATTAACCAGCCAGTCATGCAGATAATCGTGCACCACAGGGGTGCTTGTGGATTTTAAATACATCAAATTCAGTCCTCCTTTATCACAATTTTGCAAAAACGGCTGCCATTAGTTGAGGGAAACTATAAGTTGAAATAATTTAAGCGACTGGTTTTGTGTGTTTGATTAACTTCAAGTCCATAATGATGCTGCACTGATAACCCTCAATAAGAAATAGAGTGATTATTGCTAAGTGTCTTAAAATCACCCATTCTAGTAAGCTTTCTATGATGTTTAGCTTATGTGTGAAGAGAAGTGGGAAACGTAAAAGGGCTTGCAGAGAAGGAGGAGGTGTGTTTTATAAATAGCTCCACGATGCAGGGAGCCATTAATTAGTCCTTCACAGACACGCTAATATCTATTTCTGTTCACTGTGCACTGATGCACATCCTGATCCTGAAGAAACAAAAGCATCTGTAGCTGCATGAACTGTGTTTCACAGGTTTAAGAGGGCAACAAGAATATGAATTTGCCTAATGCATTCACTTTCTTCCAAGCAACATGGGTTCTAGAATACCGTTGACTGGCAGGAATGCTCATACAAAAAGAAAGCACGTTTCCTGGGTACAGAGAGTAGGCTTAAGGAATTAGGAGGAGTTTAGAGTTAATCAGCCCTCAAGTGACCAAGTGAGATTATCTCTATCTACCTGCCTAGTGTATCTTCCTACCCATCCATCTATCCATCAACTGTGCCTCTCTCTATCTCTCTCTACATGTATGTATAGACACACACATACACACACACAAACAAACATGTATGCAGGGCAGAGAGAAAAGCTGAAGAAGTTGCATGGTTTATGTGGGGAGCCCCCCTGCATGCATGAAAATGATGAGAAATGAACCGAAAGACAATTTTTCAGTGCTCTGAATGGCCACACGGTGGCTCCTATTAACCTCTCTCAGTAAACAGAGACACACATGCCAGCACGCAAACTAACACGTGCTGAGCTAAACTCTTCCTACATTCAGTTAATTCACATCAGTCTGCCCAGTAACACGGTGCATGTACAAAATAGGGCATGGATATGATTGAAGTTGTTAGCATGCACATGCACTTTCATAATGTGAAATAACTACTTTTATATATATTTTTAATCATTTTCACAAAAGAGAATTCATACTCTTGGTTGAAATGTTTGATATTTACAGCAAAATGTATTTTTTGCAGTATTATTGCTGATCCTGAGCACATCAGTATCAGGGCACAGAGGTTTTCTTTAGTCTGCCCCCTTGTGAAAACCTAAAACCCTCCACTCAACTAATCAATACTCACAGATGGCGCCGGGGCCTGGTGCTGTAACGTGAACTGACATGGGAAAAGAAAGAAGGAGCCTGATTGATTTAGTGTGCTTTCCTCTGAAACCAGTTCTGAAAGCACCTACCAGAGCACAGTGACTAAATAATATATGGTATGATACAATCAAGATCTTCATTACCTTGAATGTTTGAATACCCATATTTTTATTTTGCAGATTTATAGTTATAGTTAATGGTTATAGTTATAGTTAACTCTTTATTTTTCAACTCATGAAGAGGAAGGACAGAATCTGTTGATTATTTAGTAATATTCACACAACAGAGTGGTACTTTAACTGCACAAATGCATCATAACTCCCAAAAGAGGATTAACACCAGCAAGCTCTACCAGGACCTGTGTGACCTCACTCTCACACTGCAGAGCCAAAAACATGCTTCTCCATCACTTTAGCAGCTCCGTGCCCTCCACGCCTCTGATTCAGCGGTGCAAGAGAGCTCCAATGCAGCCCCGACGCATCTTGTCATTATTTTAACCTCTTTGTTTACATCTGCTGTCCGAGGCGAGCCAGCAAGCCCCGCTGCATAAATACCATCGCTACGTCAGAGCTGCAGTGCCTCATAAAAGATTATCTGACTATATTTATCCAGCAGTATCAATGAAGATCAGGCTTACTCCGTAAGTGCGTTATGGGCAGGGCATTTACATCTGCTGCCCTCCAGGGGAAGATGGAGATTGTATGGTCCCAAGAACAAGGGGGGCGAGAAAAGTCTTTCAAAGCAGAAAAAAACAACACATGGATGGAACGGAATTTAAAAAAAAGCCCTCTGAACATTTGAGCAGAGCCATTTTTGGAAACAGCTGTATAAGACCTCAGAGACGAGCATCCCGCACTTCGAACATCAGGACATGGAAGAATAACAAGTGCATCATCTGGATTTAGAGGCAAACACGACAATTGTGTAACAACTGATCCCTTCTTGCGGATGTTTTAAAACAGATAAAATCACAAAAAAAATCTCAATACAATGTTAGCGAGCAACCGAGTTAAAAACTATTAATATAAAAATGTTTTCTTTATATCACAAAACCGCTGATTTAACACCAACTGTTCAATATTTTGGAGACGGGCTAAATGAAAGCCGAGTGAAGATTATTACTAAAATACCGTGTTTATTTTAAGACAGACGATCATCAAGCCCGCTTTTAATTTAACGAGTGTTTTATGAGCGATGCCGGGGCAATTCTTTTTAAACCATTTTAATTTGCTGGTAGAATTAAATGTTAAATGTGTGCACGCCAAAATATTTTAAATAAGAGTCAAATTTCCAACTTTTTCCCCCCACCATCGAGCCAGCTTGCCGGGGTATTTAAACAATCCGAGTATAAAAAAATGGCGCCGAATGACCAACAAAACAAATAAATATGAAGTCGCCCCCACCGGCCGAACAGCGGAGAGCGGATATCTGCCTCACCTGCTATAGGATGCGCATCAATGGGTCAACAAACGTCGCAAAACCCCCGGCAAAAAAGAATCGCCTAAATGATCCACGTTCAGAGCAGAAACAGCGCTGCAGAGCGACACATGCTTTGTTGTACCGAAGGTGTCCGATGCTCGTAAAGGGGGCGGAGCCTGAGCGCGGGGCTCGGGGCGAGCGACACGCCTCAGCCCGGCAGGGCAAGAGGTGGAGGTGATGGACGACCACGGCGGGCTGGGGTGGGGGGGGCATCAGCACCACATTTAAGATCCACATGGGTTGATGCGTGCAGCCAGAGTTGAGCAAATGTGTTACGCTTTAATTCCTACACCTCCACTGTCGAGGACGACTCAGTCCCGGCTGACACCGAACTGAACTAAGTAAATATTCACAGGGTTCAATGTCCAGTAACGGGGCAGTAGCACGCTCAACACGAGTACTAAGACAACTGCACACTCTTGAAAAACACCAATGCAATGTTGCCTCCTAGATCAACAAATATGTTTATTTCTGGATTATACCTAAGGCTAAAGCCCCACCTCCCTACACCCCACACACACACACACACACACACATCTTTCCTATATATTCAAAAACAAACCAGCACATCAAATGTGTGTCCAATCAAGCTGCCTTTATGGACCCCCGGCACGGTCCCCACCCATCTGCCTGACCCCATTAAGGCCATACGGCTCATACGCCAAGAGAAGTGGGGGGGGTGCAAAGGAGTTCATTATTCCCCGCAGCCATGTGGGTAACAGAATCACTACCTTTGTCTCACAGGCACAGCGGTGTGCTGTCATTTTTAAGCAGGCGATTGATCAAAAATAGAAAAAAGAAAATTCTTACCGGAATAAAGGAACCTACTGAGCTGTTGTTTTACAGTTTCCCCGCTCTGCAGTCACAGCTGATAATCATGTTTTCTTTGGTGGACTTTGGACACTGTACACAGTGGTGACACACTGGTACCACAGTGGGCACAACTACTGCATCAGTTCAGAATTGTAATTCATTGACAGAGGAAAAAATAAATTTGAATCTAACAGAAATGCATGAGGCAGTCGTTGGGACGTAATCAAAACAAACAGGCTGTCTCAAATGCTAGTCTAGCCTTTAGTTGCTTAGGAACTGCCCTGCCCTGCACCAACTGTGAGGAGCAGGTGCTGAGGTGGACCCAAGAGAGGAAGGAGAGACGGGAGAGACGGAGAGATGGGGGGGAGAGAGAGAGAGAGAGAGAGAGAGAGAGAGAGGAGAAGAAGAGCAGCACTCACAGGGAAACAGTCCCAAGAGACGGTGACAGACTGAAACCACAAGCTCTGGCTAGACACACCCTTAACACTGACACACACTTTATTCTTCCCTCATTTTTCAGCAGCAGGGCAGACATGCAAACGCAGCAGCGCAGCCGCAGCCGGGCATGCTGGGGTTATGTTTGTTTGGAACAGCTTTATCCCTCTCTGGCTCCATCACTGAGTGATTACATAATGGCCCGTACCACATCCTAATTCATCTCTCTGTGACTTTGCATGCTGCATCTGGATACCGGACACACGCCGCGCTACCTTCCCTTGTGCATCTTCTGTAAAAACAACCTGAGCACCATTCAAAAGGCTCCAGATACCAACATTGCGTGCATGCAATACAAGCATCGCTTTTAAGCGTGCCATCCGAGCGGCACATGCGAGCTTTCAAAAGCACTAAAGGCATGGATGGCAACAGCGCATCAATATTCATGGTGCACCATTAAGTTATGAAGTATTAATGAAGCAGGAATGTCCCGTGCTTCTGCCGCCGCCCTTTCTTGCAGGCAGACATGTTGCCTAGCTTTCTTGTTCCATGTAAGGTCTGAGCTCTCTCTCTCCAACACACACAGAATTTACGTTACGCATCCTGAAGTCCCAGAGAAGTCAGGATATCCTGTCGTACACAAGGTGCATCCTGAGTTGCGTTACTGAAAATAGAACAGGACTTACAATAAAACATTGTTGATGTTGATTTAAATGCATCTTATGCTACATAACCAAGGAAATGTCTAAGACTGCAAATGAAATCCTTATTAATGAGCATGCATTTGGGAGGTCATCTGAGATTTCTTGCAAAGGCACTTCTTACGGAGCTCACAGGAGTTTGAACTGATTCTTTTGGACACTCTAGGTTACCTAACTACATCCAAAACTTCTCCATGAGGCGACGCTGCAGGAAATAGCCAGGATTATTGGTGTATACTGCCCTCTGGTGGCGCAGGGAGAGATAGCTAAAACGGGAACGTGTTATTAACTTACTGTGAGTGTGCAAAAGCACTGATGTGCCT
Source organism: Lagocephalus sceleratus (assembly GCA_911728415.1). NCBI lineage: Eukaryota > Metazoa > Chordata > Actinopteri > Tetraodontiformes > Tetraodontidae > Lagocephalus > Lagocephalus sceleratus. The sequence continues at coordinate 4,709,210 of CAJVRN010000126.1, forward strand.
TCTGATAGATGTTATGTACATATTAGACACATTTTATGTGTTAATCCTTTTACTGTTTATAAAACTGTTTTTTTTTACTTGTCAGTTGTTATGGCTGCAGAGTTTGCCGTATTTGTGCAAAACATCTGAATTGCAAATTACACGATAAAACAGTTTTAATTAAAAAAAAAAATGTTAAGAGGATACTTGTATATTTTTTAAGCATCAAAATAAAGGTATACCATGAATCGCTCTAATTCGGAAGGGTTGGTGGAAAAAAAGAGAGGGAATCCCACTGTGCACTAATCTACATAAACCATTGCTTACGGCCTGCTGCGAGCATGTGTTGACCGCAGATAAAGAGGTGTTTGCGCCCAGGAGCCTCAGGGTGACACATTGAAACCACCCCTCCCAAAACTAGTCTGATGTGGACACAAACAGGTCAAAAGAAAGACATCTTTTCCATTTCCCCCCTAAAATAATAAAAACAACTGCCAGTGAAAGACCTGTTAAATTTGCACACATGAATGAACAACAGCAGAGGTGCAGTGAAAGAATGAGTGAGTAGAATTATTGCATACTGCAACAGAAATGCACAATGTGGCTAAAAGCAACAAAATTAGTTATCTGATCAATTTGTGACCCCCATCACACTTATCAAGGTGCTGATTTGTGCATGTTCCAGTTATATACATATATATAATCTAACAGAATTGTGAATGCGTTTGCAAAAATAATCATTATTTTTCTCCGTGCAACTTATTAAAGTGATGATACTCACATGACCCGGTGGAAGAAGGTGACCGTAGATCCACAACAATAAGAGTAGTTGAAGAGAAGGAAAGAGGAGTTGAAATTAAACATACAGGCAACAGGAAACATTCTAGAGTAAAAACAATAACAGTAAAAAAAGCGATGCAACACACTCAGTACACGAAGCACTACTAAAGTGGAATATATTTAACAGGGCTGCACTAAACAAAGATAAAATCTTGTATTTATTCTGGTGCGTTTTAATAAAGACTCGAAAACACTGCTTTATCATTTACTGTTCTGTTCATTTAGCTAGGTGCAGTCTCTTATAGGCTTTTCTGACTGCACGCACACACACAACAAAGTTTTCCACAGATAACCAGGTAGTTTAAAGCTGCACCTGGCCTTTAAAAACAAATAAACAAACGTTTAGTGTACCTGAGCTGAGCTGACCGGGCTTAAACTCCAGGCGACCTGCTGCCGCCGAGCACCGGCAAACGTCGAATTTCTTCTCACCGTGGGGGGGCGAAGAGGTGAGCGACCGGGACGAGCACCGAGAGGGCGGAGGAGTCCTGCCCGCGCACTAACACCGCCTCTCCGCTTAAGCTGACGCCATGGTCCCGGGGGTCCCCTCGGAGCGCTTCTGGAGAGCGTCGCTCAGGTTAGCTCACCCGGGAGGGCGGTGTCGCAGCTGTGACGCAGCACGAAAAGAGACGGGGGGGCAGAGGTGTGTGTGTGTGTGATGGGGGCAGAAGTGTGTGTGTGTGTGAGAGAGAGAGAGAGAGAGAGAGAGAGAGAGGAGGGGTAGAGGTGTGTGCGCGTGTGTGTGATGGGGGGCAGAGGTGTGTGTTGTGTGAGGAGGGGCCAGAGGTGTGTGTGTGTGTGAGGAGGGGGGCAGAAGTGTGTGTGTGCGTGTGTGTGTGTGTGTGTGTGTGTGTGAGAGAGAGAGAGAGAGAGAGAGAGAGAGAGGAGGGGTAGAGGTGTGTGCGTGTGTGTGTGATGGGGGCAGAAGTGAGTGAGTGTGTGTGCGTGCGTGTATGAAGGGGGGCAGAGGTGTGTGTGTGTGTGTGTGTGTGTGTGAGGAGGGGGGCAGAGGTGTGTGTGTGTGTGAGGAGGGGGGCAGAGGTGTGTGTGTGTGTGTGTGTGAGGAGGGGGGCAGAGGTGTGTGTGTGTGTGTGTGAGGAGGGGGGCAGAGGTGTGTGTGTGTGAGGAGGGGGGCAGAGGTGTGTGTGTGTGTGTGTGTCATTTGTGGTTTTGTTCTTTCAACAGTCTTTGAAGGCTCAGCCAGAGTCCGCTGAGAGGAAAGGCGCTACTATTCCATAGGTGAGGTCCAGTTGAGGGAAGGAGTTCCTTATCAGAGGGACACGAGGCTGCGAAGAGGGAGGACAGTTTCACACACTTCAGTGTGCACATGGTTTTTCTCCTGCCTACACAGACGCACGCGCGTGTGTGCGTGTGTATGTGTGTGAGAGAGCGAAATTTGGACACCACCATCCAAACTGCACGTTATTAAACATTAAACGTGAGGAGGGGAAAGGCGCTTTCTACTCGTTCCTGGTCGAGTATCGGTATAGTGTTGGGCTCATATGTGTGAGATTAAGGTAAACAACACTTCAACTTTCAAAGTGGAAAAAACTGGACATTATAAAAGCGCAAAAAAGACACAAAGCTGAGTGATCCACCCGTCTTCCACAGCTGGAACATCTGGACAGACAGACAGATAGACAGACAGACAGACAGACAGATAGATAAATAGACAGACAGACAGACAGACAGATAGATAGATAGATAGATAGATAGATAGATAGATAGATAGATAGATAGATGATAGATAGATAGATAGATAGATAGATAGATAGATAGATAGATAGATAGATAGATAGATAGATAGATAGCGGCCCTTGTCCATTATCACACTGAGCAGCGGGGATCCACCCAGCCGCCCTGGCTCCGGTCCTCTGGGCGCTCACCCCCGGAGATAAGAGCAACTGTCGGCTGGGTGTTGAAGGCGCCCAAAGGCCGGGCCACCGAGGGTCTGCTGCCCCCTGCCGAGGCTCCACCGTCGCACGGAGCTGCTCGACCCTCGTGGGGGGGCGACAGCGACCGTCTGTGAAGCCATCAAAGGCAGCTGAAACCACATTTAAAATGCGGCAGATTGATTCTTTTTGTTGTTTTGTTGCTTGAATGCTGTTCAATAAAGCTTCTCTTTATAAGCGATTTCTTTTTTTATATATATATAGATAACACACCCTCATTTGTGCATTTAAAATGTACAATTAACACTGCAGTCCGAAAGGGTTTCCGGAACATTTGCGTAATGTGGAGTTGGAGCGCAGTGGGAATGATCCTCCCGAACAATGGAGCTCTATCTGTGACTGTGAGAACGAGCCATTATGCTGGAACAGGAAGAAAGCGCGTATGACAACAGTCGGCCGGAGGACAGGAGCAGCTCGACGCGTGGGCTCAAGTTATGGTTTTAATATGGCTGAAAAGGGACCTTTTCTAACTTCGTGCATTATCTTCTACCTATCGATCGGCGCCGCGATCTTTCAGATTCTCGAAGAGCCCAACTGGCAGGCGGCCACGAAGAAGTATACCCTGCAAAAGGAAAACATCGTGAAAAAGTACAAGTGCCTGACGAAACAAGACCTGGATGAGATTTTGGAGGTAGGACTGCGTTTGCGTTTTTTTTTTAAATCCTGGCACGATTGTACTCCCCCCGTATCTTTGATGGGATTTGTCAGACGGGGTTTGCATTTATTGTGTCTTTTCAAGTTTCAGCAAATTAAATAAAAAAAGAAACGCAGAAGGGAAGGTGTCCGATCGCGTGGCTGCGTTCCCTAGTGAAATTACGCGCGCCTAAAACAACCGTAAATACAGTAAAAACAGTAAATACCTTTAAAAAATAAACTTAACCCGCACTAGACGTTTTAGATTGAATTGGGGGGAAACTCCGCTTGGGTCAAACTTTTCGCTGCCGTTCAAAGTTGGGGATTTCAAACATCGAGGTATGCTGCCAGCCGCCGTGTTTGCGCAAGGCGTGCCACGACTCCGCTCGCCACTGGCGAAAAGTAATGTTTGGAGGGGGAAAAAAATAACTGCTACTGGTACAAGCCAGAAGCCCGGAGAGGGACTTTGACTGGTTTTGTTTTACCCAGACAGTGTCGGAGGCTGCAGGGCAAGGTGTGACCATCACCGGCGACATCCACCGCAACACGTGGGACTGGGCGAACTCCGTCATCTTTGCGTCGACCATTGTCACGACCATTGGTTTGCATAAGTTCTTCTGATTTGCATGCAGTATCGGATAAAACCCCGGAACCCGTCGGATGGGTTTTTATATAGTATTAAATAACACGCTTTCACTAGTAAGAACAAAGAAACTGTTCTATTCAGATCTGAAAATCAAAATAACTTAATAGTCAGAGCTGTGTGAGAGAAAACACTAAGACACTTGAGGTATAGACGTGCATTAAACTGCTCTTTCATTGATTTTTGTCTCCTGTAATCTGCAGGTTTTGGCAACGTTGCTCCCAAAACTAAAAGCGGCCGTGTGTTCTGCATCCTGTACGGGTTGTGTGGGATCCCGCTGTGTCTGGTATGGATAAGCGAACTGGGCTCATTCTTCGGGGAGCGGGCCAGACGTCTGTCCGTCATTCTGATCCGTAAAGGCGTCTCAGTGGTACGAACCCGACTCATATCATTTGCGTTTCAACGAAGCCGTTGATTGAACCTTTGGCGTGTTTTTTCCAGAAAAAGGTCCAGTTAACTTGCACAGCCTTGTTCCTGCTGTGGGGACTGCTGGTACACCTGGTGCTCCCTCCTTTTGTTTTCATGTACATTGAGAAATGGAGCTACCTGGAAGGCTTCTATTATTCCTTCATCACGCTGACAACAGTGGGTTTTGGGGATTACGTGGCAGGTTGGTTTCATTTTTGGCTCAATATTACTCATCTTGTTTTCGTTAAAGTCACACCGTGTCTGCTGTTTCAGGTGTAAACCCACTCATCGACTATCCCAGACTGTACAGAATGTTCGCAGAGTTGTGGATCTACATGGGCCTAGCCTGGCTCTCCCTGTTCTTCAGCTGGAACGTCAGCATGGTGGTGGAAGCTCACAAGGTGCTGAAGAAAAGGAGGCGGCAAAGGCACAGGCACTTCCAATACCAGGAGGAGCCCAAGGTCGTCGAGGACAAGGACAAACAGGAGGAGAATCCCCATGTCATAGACATCTTCAACTTTCCGAAGGAGGACGACTACAGCACCGTTATCAAGCAGATTGGAGCCACAGCACAGGAAATAAAGTGCAAGGACAACATGAACCGCTCCAAGAGCTGCAGCGACATCTTGTCCACGAACATCCTGAATCTGGATCACTCGCCCCGGCACAGGCGCCTGATCAGCATCAGCGAGGTGTTCATGAGCTCCGTCGTGCCAAAACGCGAGCAGAAAGAGGGGGAGGGCATGAAAAGCATAAGCACCGACAATAAAACTGAAGCTCCGGAATGCGCGAGGACAGAAACCGAAGAGGACGAGGAGTGTGGTGTGTCCGAGGCGGAGAGCTATCCCATCGTCTTTGCAGTGCCTCAGAAAGAGGCAAGAGAAGAGAAAAGCGAGCAGCGTCCTAATGGCAAGTCTGCCAGGTTCCAAATTTACAAGGTGCAAGAGGAAGATTTGTTACTATCCAAAGACAACAAGACAAAAGAAAGGGATAAAGATGATAAAAGGTAAATTGGCTTTAATAAGTTACCCAAAAATCAACAACTCGTTTTAAGGTTAAACTTTAAATACAGAGATACTGTAGATCAGATTTTATCATAAAAATATTACTTGCAAACAATGGGCCAAAGTATGGAAGATATGAATCTGAAAGAAATTGAGTTGAGATTTTTTTTTCCCAAACAGATATTGTCACACTGGCCCCCATTCTTATATATAATATACTGATTATTTAAGATCACAGAGCAGGGCTTTGTGGTAAGCAGTGCCTATGAGCAATTTTCCCTCATAGGGAGCTGCTACACTGGAGCCTGCGATCACACGGCCATTATCTGCGTACTCATGGCTCACCAGAGGTTGCTCTGAATGAATGTTCTTTATCCGGATGACCTGGAGGGAGAAGGCATCGCATACTCAGGAAATTCCAGATTGCAATGTGAACATACTGTATTATTTCATCCACCAACATGAAACAAACGAAAACCACTAACTTCAGAGCCTGGAGGGTCCTCAGGGTCATACTTTAGAAGTTTGAGGCCGTTAGGATGGCAGCCCAGCCACAAGTCCCCCGTGCTGTGGTCCATCTCGATGTTATCGCACAGAGAGCCGACTGCGACCGACTGGTTCATAAACATCACGTTCAGTAAGTCAAAAGAACATTCAACAGAACAAACTTTTTACAGAATTCCGCTGTGCAATAAACAAAAGAAAAATATGTTCTCTCCATAAAATTATCTGCCATTTGGGAAATGTGTACATGCTTAAATGCTCATCTGTCAAACTGATCGCACAATCCTACAGGTGATAATGCGTACGCTGTTTATTTATGTCAAGGTATGAATATAGTTCCCTAAATGTGAAATGTGAGGGTTTTTTTAAAAAAACATTTCATTACCTTGAGATAAACTAATTGTTCCCCATCTTGTCTCTCATACACATCTATGTCATGGTCCATGACATCTGAAACATAAATATACCTGCGGGCGATAAGAGAATCACATGTTTGCCTCTTTGCTACTGAACTGGTAATATTTCAGTGGAATGGAAAGTGGAATGAATATAACCTTCCGTCAGGTGATATGTTAATGCCGTTTCCAGACATAATGCCATTAGCTGCCACTCTCACTTCTTCTGGGCTGTAGTACACCACATCGCACCATGGCAGTCCCAAAAAGGGAACCAGAATTTGAAGGACCTGATTCGGGAACGAAGCATCGTTTGTGGCATAGAAGCTCTCTGCTCCCATTGCGAGAACATCATTCACGCTGCAAAGGCAAGAAGATTTAGACTGAAGGTAAAAAGTAGCCATGTTGGGACAGGGTTCATTCAGGGTGCTGTGTACCTGTGGAGAAGGGGGTGGATGATGGTCTTCAGGTGCTCGAGTGTGTTTTCCTCAACAAAACGAAATATCTCAACTTGGCTTTTGTCTTCAGGGTGATTGACGACAAATAGGTAGATGGAATCATCTACAAAACAGCGATATCATGTTAAGAGAGCCTCGTTTTTAATCTCAGCATGACTTCTGCTCAGATGTTGGCAACTCTGACAACCTGAACAAAGTGTCAACCATGATGACACAGGTACAATTATTTCTTTTTTGATTTCTTTTTCTTTTCTATTTATTTTGGACAGCTCTTTTCTGGAAACATCAACAGAGAAAATCCCATGTAATAGCTACTTAAAGTGACAAAATGCAAATCACCTGCTGAGCCTGAATGGTTAGCACAAAATGTAGCAATGCTCTGTTTGATATTTATGATGTATATAAAAAAAAAAATCTACTTTAATGTCACAAAAGTAACTAAAGTTCAGATTTTTTTTTCCACAAAATGGTAATTGGTTGGGGTGGTTGGATTAACTGCACAACTCTGTTGTCAAATAATTGTCATAACTTGTCAAATATTTCTTTGTTAGTGTACGAGGGTCATTCCTGAAATACACAATTGTGTTTTTTTTCCCCTCAATCTCTTCTGTACGTTAATGTTTAACCTTTCTTTCTTTACACACATGCAAGTCTTTAATGGATCAATAGTGTGATAGTACACTTGCCTTGTGATTTAAACCAGTGTAATTTACAAGAGTGATGGTCTATTTTTCTCAAAACATCTTGTCTCATTATTTTTTAATTAAAAAAAAATCTATTCTAAAATTGTGTTTATTAAGGAGATGGAAAATAAGAACACTGAATGAAAAACCACAGGCTTTTCCATGATTTGTATATCACCTGCATTGTCGATGTATATGCTGATTCCATGAGGGTTGAAAGAGTCGAGGTCCAGGTTTCCCTTGATCTGCAGCTCCACTGGAGTGGGTTTCGGGTGCAGCAGGTCCAGAATGTAAATCTTGCCTGGTTCTTCAGATACAGGAGACTTTAACCCCTGGGTAGAGAACAAACTGAAGTGCTAATTTGGTCTCCGGGGATCATGTAAAGCACCAGCACTGAAGTTGCCTACCGTGCTCAGAAAAGCCAGCCCGTCTCTCAGGATTGTGATGTCCTCCGCTCCGTATTCTGCACCAAACAAATGTTGCACACTTCATTATGTCACTGCTGTGCCAGAATGAGTCTTAAACATTGGTGACATGGCTGGAAACACACACCAATCACCAAGCCGGCCTACCTATATGCTTCAAATACTGACAATTCAAGTGTTTGACAGGCAACTCTCTGGAAACCAACAGGATTTCCCTGTAGAGGAAAAGATATTAAAAAGCTGAATGTGGAAAAACCTGAAAGTAGTATGAGTTTTATGTTTTAGCATGCGTCTTATAATATATTGGTTAATTACATAAATAGCGCCCTATGAAACAGTGCGGAAAATACGGTATATAGACCCCATAATAAAGGGAGTTTTCTGACTTTTTGGTTTGATTAATGCACCTTATAATACGGTGCGGCTTGTGCATGGAAAAAACCCGTTCAAACCCGTTTTTTTGGCAGTGCGCCTCATAACCCGGTGCGCCTTATGGTCGGGAAAATACGGTATTTTAGTAAATAAAAGGTCAATACGTGACTGGCCAAGTCACCCTCCACTTCACTTACTTCATTTTCAGAAATCTGTATCCAATGAACACCGCAAAAGCAGCAACAGCAACAGCGAGCAGTGAGGTCTTCGAGGCAGCCATGTTCACGGGTCAAAAGTAACAGCAGTGTGTGCATAACTGCACCGCAGGTGGAGCTAATGAGGGAAATCAGGAAGTACCATGACAACCGTCATTAACCTAACCTAACAATATAGAACATTTGGTCGGGTTCCCTGAATATTTGGAATTAATTGGGAGACCGAAAAAAGAAAAAAAAACAGCAAATGGAAACTGGTTCAGTGGGGCTATTGTGTCACATAACTAAACCAACCAGATTTTCTGGTAGGCCGTTGAACAACATGATATGACTTGTTTGAACCGCAGACAGCTGGTAAATCTGCTGCTCTCTCCTGCTCCAAACAGATTACGGAAAGCGTCTTTCCCCCCAACAACAAGTTTTCTTTCCTGAGAAAAACAGGAGAGACTTTAATTTTTTTTTTTTTGTCAATATAAGACATTTAAAAAAAAAACAGTGCAAAATTCATAAACATCACCATAGAGAATATATTAAAGGGTTTTAGTTATCAGCCAAAACATTCAGTAGCTATGCCGTCAATGTAAAATATCAGGTTTTAGTCATTCATATGAAGTCATCTGCAGAGCTTAACTGTGTCTCAATGATCCACGACACAAACATGACCTGTCTGAAGTCTTTTAATCATAAACCCCACACATAGAAAAGTGCATTTCTGTATCTTCTTAAAAACACCTACAACAAATCGCATGCATTTTTTAAGTTACCAGCATGAAGAGGTTTTGAAAAACTTGACTGATCAGGTAAATCGAATCCAGCTCAAAACACCACGGGATCCCTAAATCATCGCTGAGCTGACACCAAACTTCTTGCTCTGACATCAAACAGCCGTCGCCTACTTCAAATCACAGCACAGGCTTTTGTGAAACACTGTGCCGATGAGCAGTTTTCCACCGTAGACGGCTGCTACAGAGGAGCCCATGATCACTTCTCCATTGTCGGAGTACACCTGAGTCACCTCCGGCTGGTCAGAATGAATGTTGCGGACGCGGATGACCTTGAGAAAGTGTAAAAGGTTATTAGAATACAAGAATTGATTTCATGCTCAGAAAAGACTGACAGGAATCCAGATGAATTGTGTAGGGTTCAGTGGAGTGACCAACCTCTGAGCCGGGTGGATCTTTAATGTCAAACATGAAAAGTTTCATTGCGTTAGGGTGGCAGCCTAACCACAGGTCGCCGGTCTCAGGGTCCACTTCCACGTTGTCACAGAGGGACCCCAGAGCAACACTCTGGGGGATGAGAAGACTTGGCATTTATCCTGTTGTATCACTTTCAGCCATTGAGTAATTAACATTAACAGGACTAAAGATGTTAGTACTTAGTTACCATTGTTTGGTTTAAACCCATTTATATGAGAAAGGGGCTGTTATGTGGACAGAATGAAAGTAATGAGATGTCCATATAAAAATGCCCAGGTAGTACATTTGGAAAATTGTATGTTTATAATGCATTGATTGAATTTGCTTGATTTGGTTTTATTACTAATCATTACAGAGCAATGCTGCTCCATGCTGATCCACATCACTTGCCTTCACAGGGACCAGTGAGTTGTCTTCCTTCCGGTCCAGTACATGGACATTGTGGCCAAACAAATCCACCACATACACATGCCTAAAAATACATTTAAAGAATGAATCATGCAGGAATACAACTGCTACATACTGTAATTGATGGGTTTTACTTTTTGTCTGGCGAGATATTGATTCCATTTGCAAAGTAATATCCTTCGGAGACCTCTTTGACCTCTTCTGGGCTGTAGTAGACAACGTTGGACCAGGGCAGACTCAGAAAAGGCTCCACGTAAGCTTTCAGGATTTCATGACTGAAGTAATGATCATTGGTTGCATAGAAGGAGTCCACTCCCGTGGCAACGATATCGTTCACACTGGAGGGATAAATCAGAGGAAACAACATAACAGTGTGGATCACATGGCCTGTGAAGTAGAGCAGCAGGTGGGAGGGGCAGATGAGATGTTCTACCTGTGCAGGAGATCGTGTTTGATGGTTTTCAAATGAACCAGGGAGAGGTCGTCCTCCATGAACCTGAACAGCTCTATTTGGCTTTTGTGTTGGGGATGGTTGACGACAAACAGGTAGACGGTGTCATCTGATAAGTAACAAGTGGGGAAAGTTTAAACAAATAGACTGGGTCCACTAACTAGGGCAGTGGTTCTTAACCTGGGTTCACTCGATCCCTAGGGGTTCAGTGAGTCAGTGTCAGGGGTTCAGCGGAGGTCAAGACACACGCCCGACTCGTGATTCATGATGACATGCCCTTGGCCGTCATTCATTGCAGGTGATCATGCTGCATTGCATGGCCCATCTGTGCTGCAGGCAATTTGGTGCGCTCAATAGTCAACTTGTGACTGTTGGGATGGTACGTCGTGTGATCTCCTTCTTAATATTTGAATCCCTTTATACTAACTATGTCAAGCAAAAAAAGGAAGTGGTCGGGCGAGTATGTACAACATGGATTCACATGTATAATGGAACGTGATGGGAGATCCTAACTGCATGATTTGCATTGCCAAGTTGAGCAATTCTAGTGTAGCACTGGCAAAGTTTAAAGGAATGCATCCTTAAGCTGCATGGAGATGGGGAATACAAGAACACAGCGCTCGCTGAATTCAAGGGGAAGAGAGCCAGAGTCGATGAAAAAGGCTACTCTGCCTGTTCTCGACTCTGTACCCATCAACAAATCGATACCGGCAGCATTGTACGAAGTTGCTTACTTGATCGCAAAGCAGGGCAAACAGCACGTCATTGGTGAAACACTCATAAAACCAGACGATGACGATGGAGAATATCATGTCGGGAAAAGTGGCTGAAGTTATCTCAAATTCCTCTTTGGAATATGAAACTGGTGGGGTTCAGTACCTCCAACAAGGTTAAGAACCACTGAACTAGGGTTTAACCCAGTTTGAGTGGCATGTTAAGTGAGGACCCTGTTTAGGGAACTCAATGTGTTTAATAGTAATGAAGTTTAAAGACCATGCTCCCTAATCAAGCAATCCCATCATCCTTTGTGGTCACATGTGAGAAGCTAGACAAGAAATTATTTAATAATTGAGTCAATCAATTCCGATAGACCATGATTTTTTTTTTCCATGCAAATTTCACAATGTGTTCTGTCTATGTATTTATTTTGAAGAAAAGCCAGCTGAACTGAAACTGGAGCAAAGTGGAGAGATTCAAGGCCAAAAAAAGCGAGGAGAGATGGATGTCTGGGGGGGCGGGGGTTGAGCACTGCCTGTAGCTCTAGTTCTATCTAGTTAGTGTCATAATACAGAACACGCTTCAAGGTTCTTTGCAGGGATTTGATTTTTTTTTGCTGTACAAATAAGTGCACTCACCACTCTGATCGACGTACACACTGATGCCATGAGGGTTAAATGATTCCAGATCAAAGTTTCTCGGCATGCGGAGCTCTACTGGTTTTATACGGGCATCTTGCAGATTGAGGGAGAAGATCTTTCCTGGAACCTCTGAGAATGGCAGGCCAGGATATTTCAGGCCCTGGAGATCGCAACAAAGTAAGAGAGAGTCAATAAAAGTCAACATTTTGTGATGAGGTAGTGATCTGAAATCAATGTGAGGCTTGAAAAAAATAGTCAGAAAGACAACAGTCCAAATTTCAATTCTAAAGAAGTACAAGAACATGAAGCCAACAAGGCTGACATTTAAAGCCAGTCCTGCTTTGTATTGGTCCCAGAGTGAAGGTGTGGCTCCAATGTGTGTTTGCCATTTTCACCGGTGTAGCTGGCACGACAAAAGGTAGTTCTGTTTCCTGCATATTGGCTCACTGAACACTGAACTTCTGAGTGCTGGCGTAAAGGCAGATCTTCTCATTCAGCCACAGAATTGTGACACCCAATTTAAGCAGAATTCAGTGTGCATTCAGCAGAGGAAGGTCCACACGATGAGCATGTGGCCCCCAGCTCTACACCAACACTAACTCTGAAAATCAAGGTGGAGAGAATGCAAAGATGTTCTGAAGAGAGCCCTAATGCTGATAACATGGCGCACTGTGCATCATCCACCGGTTACACTTGTTTTCTACCAACATTGGAGGGTTTTTTTTGGGCCCACATTTTGCAGCGCCTTCTATCACATCGTACTCACACTGCTGATAAAACCACGCCCGTTTCCAAGGATCGTTATGTCTTCTGCACCGTCATCTGAAAGTGCAAGAATGTGTAGTATTGTTCATTTTAATCCCCAACCCGCATTTCTGGCGCAGCCCCTGCAGAAACTTCAACGCAACTTACCCAGATTCTTTAGCAACACACAGTTGGGTAGATGATTCTGGACCAGTTCGTTTGACGCGAGAAGCTTTTTTCTGCAGTGTTGTCGGTGTTTAAAGAAATGTTAGGATGTGTGACCAAAATGTTTTGTTGGATAGTTTCGACATGAATTGAGTTAATCGATATTTCACCTGAAGTTGACAAGCCTTTCTCCGAGCAAAGCAGCCAAGGCAGCGATTGCAATGGAGATGCAGATGAGCTTTCCCATAATTAAAAACCAATCGTGGACCACTTCTGCAGACTTCTAACAGGTCAGACGTCCACAGCCGTAGGGGTGTTTTATGAAGACTAAAGGGCGTGTTTTCGCAGCCCCGACGCGTTTAAAGTAACTCGGAAACAATAGTTCCACGCTTGGGTTTATTTGAGCGCCGCTGGTTGTCGCCGAGGTTTCGTCATTGTTCATATTTCATTGTTCAGCTAGCTCACCCTGAAACAAGAATGTCTAGAACAGGCTGTGGTTCAGTGCGATTCAGTACGACTGGATTTCGTGGCGTGGGTTCTCACGGGTGCTTGAACGCACCATAATGCGAAATAGCTGGTGCCATTACACTCGACACCACGTGATGACTGGGAGCAGCTTTAAATACACATATGAATCAGTTAATATAAATGGGATTTTATTTCAATTATAGGACCTTTGTTTGATTTATTTAAGTTCAATATCATTTTATCTACCACGGATCCAGCGCTTTTTTCATTTAGTGTTGTGCCAGTGCACAAATTCCATTAAAATCACAGCTGTCAGGAATTGTGTAATTCTGCGTCCTTCTTGACGTCACCCGTGTGCTGCCCACGCATCTATTCAACACATCACATGCAGTGTCTGGAAAACCCTGTTTAAATGGTTTATTTCTGAACTTGGTTCTGTAGGTGATGACTCCTCCCAACATAAAACAAAGTTACAAAATCGTCTATGTATTCAAAAATCATGTGTAAGATACTTCATAAAAAACAAACATGAACACATACATACAGAGAGAAGTGAAAAGTAACATGGAATTGGCAAACTATTGACCCTCGCGATACTCGGCATCGGGTGCATGCAACCTGACAGTAACTGGAGAATATCTACTCAAGTCCAATTAAAGAATTCGAGCATCTAACATGGACACACCAACAGCTCCTGCACGTCGTCCTGCGTGCCCCTGCGGGCTCTCCGACGTTTGTCTCTTGTGAAGGTGTGGAAAGGTTCACAGTGTATTACAGCAGGATCCCCGTCAAACAGTTTCAAGCAAGACTGAATATTTGGAACATACAAAATAAATTTTATTATCCATTCTCTTCATGTCTACATCTTAGTAGAATTTCTAAACAATGGCATCGTCAACACACCCAAATTAATTCTAATAATCCTGACAGGTGCAACAATACATTTCTGTCAAGTCCAGGTGTCAAAATATAACTGAATGTGAAAAGCAATTTTAAATCTTTGTTATCTTCAACATAAAAAGGAGACCCGTGGCCCTCGGCTGCTGCGGCGCGAGCCAGGCAGGACGTGGCCATGGACACACAAACACAGGTGAGGGAGCGGCTTCAGGGCTGGGCGCCGGTGGCCGCGGGGACTTGTGTAGCCAGGGTGTTGGGAGCAGAGATGACGGGAGATCCAGCAATGTTAGCCAGTGGCTGCGAGGAGGACATTGAGGTGATGCCTGCGACAAACCGGGGGACGGTCTCGTTAACCCGGCAGGAACCGGAGGGCAGGTCGGTGGGGGGGGTGTCATTCTGCAAGAGGTGACTCACCAGCCATCATACTTGAGGAGCTGACGGGTGTGGAGCTGGCAGCCATTCCTCCTGGAGTGGCCCCTCTACCCTGATCCTTAACGATGGGATCTGACGGAAAAGGACGTTCAATTAGATCCACGTAGGAAGAACGTTATTGATGGCGATAAAACAGATCTCACAGAAGTAGGGGTGATCCATAGCCTCCCTGGCTGTGAGGCGGGCTTGATGATCGTAGCGCAGCAGTTTGTCCAGGAAGTCCAGAGCCTCTGTGCTGACCAGGTGCTGGTTCTCACTGTGGACAAACCTCTCCCACCTTTTGCGGGAGTGTCTGGAGGACGACAACGGGAACCCGGTGTCAGTTAACGGCGCGTTTATAAAGTGAAAGCTCGAAACAGAGGCGAGGCATTACCTTCCCAAAATGTCATTGAACCGTGGGTCCAGCTCAATGTTGTACTTGTCAATGTAGTCATAGAGGTCTTCTGTGCCCAGAACCTTTGCAATGCGCACAAGCTGCAAGGTGGAGGAGAATAGACTGAGCTTAAAGCTTATAAATAAAACTTTTAATGTTGGTTGTGGTGGTTAAATGTTAAGTTGTGACTTAACAAACAGTGTCACAATTGTAACCATGTGCTACATGTAACCATCTGCTATATGTGTACGGATCCAACCGTCAGTGTTGTATATTATAATAAAAATGTTTGAAGTGGAATTTAAATACCGCAGCTGAAGCTTTAAATGAGCCCAAATGACGACAGGCTGTCGTGAAGCCAGCCATGCTAATCATGGTGCTCGTGAAGTATGTGAAACAAGACCTGCGCCCACAGCTTTCGCTGATTAATAAAAACAGGAAATTCAGCAAAACGGCAGCACGTACATCAGTTGAGTGTGAGTCTAATAACAGGACTGAGGGCTTGGGTTGGTATGTCATCAGTTTATTTAAATTTCTGAAAAAGAACAATTTTCTTACCTGGTCATAGTTGTCGTGACCATGAAAGAAAGGTTCCTTCCTAAAGATCATGCTGGCGAGCATGCAACCCAAACTCCACATGTCCAAGCTGTAGTCATACATCTGTGGGTGAAAGGTGAGGTTAAAGCATTAACCGGGCACTTTGTTGGTTTATTTAAATAAACCCGAGATAAGGGAGAGCACCGGAGGCATACCTGGTAGTCTACCAGCAGTTCAGGTCCTTTAAAATACCTGGATGCCACTCTCACGTTGTACTCCTGGTTTGGGTGGTAAAACTCAGCCAAACCCCAGTCAATGAGACGGAGCTGTGGAGTGAGAGAGAGTTTGTTAAGTATTTTTATTGACATCATGCCTGTGGCCACATCAAGAGAGTTGGCACCAAACATAATACCTTTCTGTGTTCATGATCAATCATGACATTGTGTGGTTTGACATCTCTGTGCATAATCCCCATACTGTGGCAATAATCCAGGGCCTGCCCAGCAAAAGGAAAGACAGTTGATCAGCACATTAACTGTATTATCAATTACAGCATAACAAAAAAAAGACTTTATTCTTACCTTTAGGATTTCATACATGTAGAACCGTATGTCAAAGTCAGATAAGGTTTGATACAATTGCTGCAGGATTGAATAAAGGCACCTGTGAGTCATTCAAATAAAATAAATGCAGAATCAGATGTTGACAGATCAACGATGGATACCTTGAAGTCTGTGTTATTAACATGTTCAAAGACCAGAGCGGGGGTTCTGGACTAGAGAAATGAAAAGAGGAAAAGTTAATGCAAGAAAAGATGCAGGTGTGTAGGTGCTGAAGAAAATTCAAGTTACCACAGGATCCTTGACAATATCTAACAGTGAGATGATGTTTGGGCCACCCCTTAGATTTTCCAGAATCTTTATTTCTCTCTTGATTTTCTTTTTCTTGACAGGCTGCAACAGGGACACTCTTATCAATTAAATACCCACAAACGAGTGACAAATAAGGTGTTATTATTTAAAAACTGTTCAGAAATATGTTGGTTATCTTCCTACCTTCAGTATTTTGACAACCACTTTTTCATTGTTTGTGATGTTTATGGCTTCAAACACTTCGCTATATTTGCCTCGTCCTAGTTTTCTAACTAGCTGATAGTCATCCTGGTTCCTAAAACCAAACAGAAGTGGTCAATTAAAAAAAAAATGGACACTAAATTTACCAGGACAGAAAAAATAACAAATACAACTTACCCCCATTCAACAACATGGGACTCATAATCCCAGTATTCCCTAGGTCTCTGTGTGTTTACATCTGGGTAAACTCGAGCACGGCTTGAAACAGGGCCAGACATATTCTACAGAAGATCTTCTCTAAATCTCCTAAAGCAAGAAACATCACAAGGAAATTGGATTATTTCACTTGAAACGATGACAAAGATGTCTGAAACATTCACCACTAAATCATATGTAACTGTAAGAAAATGGCTGCTGCTACTACTACTAAAAATAGGCTAAAGAAGATAATGTAATTACAAGGCATTGTGATACCTGGGAGGTTGCCTCCAGGAAAATTGTGATTGATGAAGTGGAACAGGACAAGTTGAGATGCCTTTGTGATGTGAAAGCTATACAGGCATGCACATGGAAATATACACGTTTAGGCCATCAGCTGAATGTAACATTAAAACTTGACCTGGAAAATTGCAATTACTGCTATTTTCAAATGAAAAGGATGATCTCCCATATTCATTTCTACCCAATGTCGATCCATCCGTGTGATAAATCGAGATTTTATCAAGTGAAATCATAAATATATTACACGCACTGGACGTAAGCAGCAAAGAAAAGGGTTAAAAACACATTTATAACAAAAGCTATTACAGAATGCAACTAAAACGTAAGGGTGTTGGGTAAGATCTATATATATATATAGGAGTATATATATCTATATATAGATAGATATAGATATATATAAGGTAGCGTGTGAAATGTAGAAACCTGAATGCTAAATGGGGGCATCCAACCAGTCTAATCAGGAGGTACAGGGTTCAATACAGTCATCACTGGGGGCTACAACACGGCAATGTTTCCTGTTGAAACAAGAGAGAAAGTCCGATGATTAAAGATCAATATAGTCAAATAAGCTAACACGCGTAAGACGAGCAAAAACGTACGTTAGCCGCGGCGGCTAGGCTAGGCTACCGAGCCCCGTCAAATGAATGGCTTTACCGGGGCCAAGCGAGCCCCGAGCCCACCGACCATCGGCTCGGGTCGAGCCCAGCCGCTGATCCGGAGCCGGTTCGGCGGCTGGGCGCTCCAGGGGGGGCAAAGGCGAGTCGGTGGTACGCAGGAGCCGTGTGGCGCAGGGGCCTAGCAGCTAGCCGGGGAGCTAGTTAGCACTAGCTGGCCATCGACCCGAGGGGAGAAGCCGGCTGTAAAGCCACAACTACGCCGCCGCCACAGTGAGCGTGTGTAAGGGGGGGGGGGCTAAAGACGCCGGGCAGGGCTATGAACAGCCGCCCCGCCGCTCGGCGGGATGGTTGACGGCGAGATGTTTATTTCACCAGAGCCCCCGATCCCCCCTCGTCTTAGCCTGGACGTGCTAGGCTAGCGCCGTTAGCCCGTCGAGCCACACTGGCTGACAACGCCTCGAAAAATCCAGCCGGCGAACGCGCCTCTCGACCCGGGCAGCGGCCCCCCGCGGCCGCCTCGCACCGTCCGCCGTCTCTCGTCGCGCGCGGGAGCGTCCGGCCGGGGCGGCGGCGTGGCGGGGGGGGATGGCGACCGGAGACGATTTGTGGTTAAATAACGCGATTACCTCTCAGCGTTGTTGGGGACGTCAATATGGCGATGCTGGAGCTCCGGAGCTGAAGGCGGGCGGCGCGGCCGGCAGGGGGGCGCTGTCTCCCCCGCTGCTCTCTCGTTCTCTCCCTCTCTCTCTCTCTCCCTCTCTCTCCCTCTCTCTCTGGGGGGGGGGCGGATGGCAGCTTCCCCAGCCACCAACAGGTTTGACATCGAGGGATCCAGGTGGAATAAAACATCACTGTTTTGTTTAAAAACGCAACTATCAACGCTTAATCTACCGCTTTGTAGAACCAACCAATGCGCACAGATGGCACCCGAGGCCTACAGTTCACATGAGTGCCCGGTTTAATTGTGTAATCCAATTTAACACACAGCCAGGAGACTGTAATAAGTGCCATCTCTTTTTTTTTTTTTTTTTTTAATGCCATGGCTAACTGCTGCATCACATTTAACTGTGCTTGCCGTTTCTGGATATTTCCATACGATCGCTGGGTCCTTCCAAAACAAGGCCTTCTAGTAAGGTCTGTTTCAAAAAAGGTCTTTGTCTATGCAAAAGGCTGGCCCCCGTGAGGGGGGGGGCATTTAAAAAGACAGATAAGTCAGGGACCATTTCCTGAAGTAACCTATAATCATTACACAACAAAGATAAGAGCCATCCTCTATGTGCAGTTGAATGTTTCTTAAGATCTGCTTAAATCCTGAACCTAGAGACTGAATAGACTGTTGTAAACACATCTCAGAGCCTGATTGTTGCTCTCCTGCTCCCGAGTCATGCACTATTAATCACACAGAAATAGGCCTAGCCTTTCACCGCAACCTAATCCAATACCTCTGTTCAGAATTATCTATAATTAAAGAGTGCTGGAATTGTTAAAGATGTAAGGAGTCAATATAAGCTTGAAGGGCTGGACCTCCCAACAGTGGACACAACCTTGGACCAACGTCAGCGATGAGGCTGTAGGTTTTTATATCTGGAATTTCAGAAATCTCTCTAAACCTGTCTCCAACTTGTGGAATCTGACCTAGTTCTGTTTGTTTCAGCTCACTCTGCTTATTCATTCTTTTGGGGGGCGTGGTAGCAGACCCAATCAGAGGTGAGAATACCTGGCATATTCCAAATTATTTACGTTTTTTTTTCCTATGAGAGCGGTAATAACACTTTTCCATCTTTCCTCTCAAGCCCGTCGAGGAGTGGTGATGTTTCTAAATGGTGAGATGATTCATCTGAAGTCATTCCTTGGTGATTGATCCATTTTAACGTCATCAACACCCACGTTTGTTTGTCCTTCTAGAGGCCCTGGCCATAACTGCAGCAAAGAAGGTCATCTCACCTTCCACTGGTTTGTGACTGTAACCCACGTCGGCAGCGGTTGTTGATGTTTCACGTAGTACTGACGGTCACGTGTGTTGCTTCAGCCTACAGGGACCCTACAAATAAACCAGAGATAGACCCTGACTCTGAAGGTGAGAACATTTTCCTCTGTTGATATCCTGCTATTCACTCAAATCAGGGGTTAAGTCCAGTCTGATTCCATTTCAAGTAGCATAAATCTCATTCACAGATGTGTCAGAAGCGACATCTGAAGAGACTTTGACTGGTAGGTGGCTTTTTCTTTTATAGAAAATGGACAGAAATAATCTGTTGTTTATGGCCAGATGTTCTAATGACCAAAATTCTTCCCAGGTGTCCTGAAAGATCCTGACAGCCACGAGATCGTGCTTTCTAACAACATGCAAGCAGCGAAACCTCCATCCAAGAGGACGGTGGTTGCGGATGAGGTGATCAGGAGGTGGGCGCTGGACGGGGACAGCAGGGAGACCACCGATCCAAACAGCGAAGAAGAAACCAGTCCTCCAGGAGCTCAGGCGCTCCGCCCGGGCAGGATGTCAGAACCAGCCAGAGTTCTCGATGGTGGAAGCAGAGAACTGCAGGACCTGGACAGTCCGGAGGACAACGGCGGCAGACCCGCACCAGCAGGTGCTCGAAGAGACGCAGACTACGACGGTACAGACCTTTTAAAGGAAAGCCTTCCAACAAGTTCTGAGCCATTTAATGAAGTCGATTTTCATTCTCTCCCCCCACCAGAAAGCCAAGAATTGTTGATCCCCATGAGGTCTCCAGCAGGTGAGTACAGAAATACTCTGACCGGGATGCACGGATTGTTACTTCAGAGTCAGATTCTTTTAATGTGCAGCAGAAAGGAGACCATCTGAGCCAGACAAGAGCCAGAGGGCCTGATGGTCACGTGGAGGTGTGCTACCTTTCAGATATATGAGCTTCATTTAGGCCTGGCAAAGGGATGAATGAACTGTTCTGTGACTAAAGTTTCCTCTTTTATTTCTCCTTTTCCCCCCTTCGTCATGAGTCAGTGGCGCCATCTGTTGAGTCATCTCACTCTGACCAGCTTCACAGGTCCACTGAGAAGTTTGTGTTTCCATCCAAATTTAGAGACCCCCCCCCCTAATTTTTCCTATTATATTTCTTAGTTTATCATGTGAACAAATGCAAGGAACATTAAAGTAAATTGTACGAATCATGGCAAATTAAAAAAAGTTTGCAATATTAAAACTGTCGTTTTTCTGTTTTATTAACAATGAACAAAGAATGGAATGTGTTAATTTGTCAATGAACAAATAAGAAAACAAAGAAAAACTTTTACAATTATTTCCTGTCTCAAATGTACCAGTATGATAAATTTACTCAAAAATGAATTTTTTTCAGGATGTTTAAGTGAATAAATAACAGATAGTAAGTAAATAAAAAAAAAATCAACTATGCACATAATACATTACATATAAACCATACTACATATTTTATATATTAAGCTTTCATGCTGTGGTAATATAACAGCTTATCAAGAAATATTTATGGGAATTTCCCTGATTTTCTTTTCCTGAGTTTGATTGTTTCATTTATTGAAAGTTTCTAGTTCACTGTACACATCAGACTGGACCCCGTGCAACTCCTGCAAAATACAAGAAATGTATACGCAAATAGGAATGAAATTTCTATATAAGACAGAAAGATGGACATATGAAAGAGGGTTTACCTGGTAGGGTGACTCTGTCACCTCCGTCCCTGTTTTCTTTGCGACTGATGATTGATGTCCTTTACCTGTTTGAATAAATATGAACACATTTTAGTGTGCGTGTGAAACAGAACGGCCTCATCAGGAAGAGGAAGGCAGAGCTCACGGTCAAGGTCCCTCTGTCTCTTGTGCTGCATCACGAAGCTGAATATACAAACAGTGATGAGGACGGTCAGTATGATATCAGTGATAATAACTCCTACAAAAGCCCCCATGTTGACGACGTAACAGTGGTCACAAGCTGTGAAGAGAGGAGAGATTTGAACACTGGACCAAAGCGGCTGGAAGTCAGCGGCGAGAGTGTGATGAACCTGCCTGCTTGTTCTTCAGCAGCACCTGCAGAGACAGAGAGTGAGACCTCAGACGACAGCCAGCACGGCCAGGGCCTCCCGAGGTCCTCAGCCCGCCACTCACCGAACCAGGAACCGACAACACACAGGGAGTCAGACATCTTCTCTCTCCCAGTCTCTTGTGGAAGTGAAAAAGGTAGAGGCTGAGACCCACCCTACTCTTCCCTCTCAAATGGCCGTGTTGTCGCCTCTACAAAATATCGTCTTAGATGAAGAGGAGCGGTGAAGGAGGAGGTCCGCTGAAGAAGAGGAAGCCGACGTCACTTCTGTTTCAGGGCCTCGCGAGCCACGTCAGGGTCCAGGCTCGCTATGTATGTGACATTTTCACAACATTAAATGGCCCAGTGTGAATGTGTGCAGTTCCTGTAAAGGTGGGTATAATCTATAGCTGCGTGCTCCGCCTCTACAGGATCTGTGGTTTGGTGCAGAGGACACAGGCCACTCCAGTGTTGAACCACAATGTCCTGTCAAGGTCTGTGTATTTGTGCCTGAACTCTCACAGTGTTAATACAGACTAATAGGTTGAAAGAAACATTATTATTACGCATTTATTTAAGATTCTAGGTGTCATGAACTGTTGAATTTTGGACTAACGTCGCTGAAATCTCTGATATGCTTGGAAAAAGAAAAACCTATCCTAATAACACTTACGTTGGTTGTGTAAGCTGGCTCTTTGGATTGAATCCTCAAAAAGAAGAAAAGTAAAAACATGTCTTCCTGGAGGCATCCAAAGCCATTTCCATTGAAATGGGAACTTGGATTTTTTTTATCAACATACTGAGCTTTAAGGGAAATTCCTGCTGCACTTCCGATTGTTTTTATATCAATGTGGTTAATACGCATGTGCTCACACACACACACACACACACACACGCACGCACGCACGCACACACACACACACACACACACACACACACACATCAGTCAGAAACATGAAAGAGTTTTGGTCAACATGCTGACTGAAAAAGCACGTCAACGGTTTAAGCCAAAGTCCCATGATTCTAATCAGCTTCACTCTGTGGGTCACATGTCTCAGACCCTGCTGAAGAACACGGTTATTTCACACAGATCCAAGGTCAAGTACTCCAGGATCGAGTTAAATAAGAGTATTTTAGGAGACGGTCGCAGAAATGATCTAAAATGTGGCCTCATGAGGAACAAATTATTCTTTGATGCACAAATGCACAACCGCAAATGCTCCCTGTGAGATTTTGGGCATTTTACCATATTTGCTTTCTTCTTCTAAATGCAGATTCATATTTTACATCGTGTTAATGAAATATCTCTTTCCAGGAGAGAGTGGACGAGCACAAACACATATTAAAAAGTTTAATTATCGGATTAATTAAAAAAAACCCAAAAAACCAAAAATGTGTCAATATGACATAACTGCTTAAAAATCAAGCTGGTTCTTTCCTGTCTTGACAATTTTTTTTTTTTTTTACAAAATAAAGAGGTTTTCGGGCTCGAAAGGCTTGTCTGTTTCAGACGACATCAGTTGAACAGTCAGTTCTTGTCTCTGTTGACTTTGGCCCGGGTATTCATGTAGATATTTTCAGCTGCGAGGAGAGAAACCAGATTGCACATTCAATGGGAAAGTCACCACCAGTGGAAGACCAGTCTCAGGCCGGACCATTCTTTATCCTCTGGCGTCGATTTCTGGCACATCTGAAGGTGATGGTGACGATGACGATGGTGAGGAGCACGTCTGCGCCGACGACCCCGGCTATGGTCCCCGGCTCAATCCTGTAGCAAGACACAGAGCTGTCTGACAGGGGAGGGAGGGAAGCAACGGGATGGAGCCATCATCAGCCCTCTGGTTCTTTTTTCTTTTTTTAAACAAAAAAATGATCCCATTGAATGCATCTATTGCGGTGCACCATACCGTACCTGCAGATTCCGCCACTGCTGTCGGGCCTTTGAGAGGGGGGAACAAAAGATCATCAGCTCTTTTGACACGTCAGTTAAGATGTTTTTTGTTGCAAAAAAAAAAAAATTAAAAAAAAAATGTGGTTTGATTTTCCTGTCAGACCCCCGCGCAGTGTGCCTGCATGTGTGCATATGTGTGATAATGAAACACATCGAATGCATTCTTACCGAGCAGGCAACTGAAAATTAAAACAGCAGTCAAAAACACGCCAAGGGCCATCGTCGGTTCAGTAAGACGATTTTCTGAAAAACAGGTTTAAATAAAATATACTCAACGATATAACACGTTATTACAGTTTACATCCTAGTTATTATGAAAACAGAAAAGCCAAAGGGGCACAGAAATTAAAAGCCAAATACAGCAGAGTGAAACAATCCAACCACCCATTTGTCTCTAAAGTCACACATGACTGGGCTTACCACTGGATCCAGGCTGACAAGTATGATGAGGAAAGAAATAAGGGGGTATTGAGGGTCTCCAAACTTGCTGCTGCTCGGCTGGGGTCGAAAAGCAGATGTGACGCCAACCTAATTTGCTTTCAACAGCTTCCTTCCTCCTACAGAGGTGGCGGTGGAAAGTCTGACTGTTGTTTTTTTTCTTTTGTTTTCAAAGGTGGTTAGAAAATCAAGGCTACAGAAAAGAACATAATAAACTAATATGATGCTAGATTCTCTTCCATAAGTCTAAATTCAATTCAACTCAATTCAACCGAACTTACTGGAAAAGAGATATGAATCTATATTAAAAAAAAAAAAAAAAGAAGATACATTTGAAAAACAGCACTCTGTGTGAGATTCTATTATAAGGTACAGTTTGGAAGGTGTTTTAGGGGTGTTGTGTGAAAGTATAGAATGAACCGACCCACAATCAGAGTTAATCATTCCTGCCGCCACAGCCACGCTGATTGGTTGTGAACGTCCGACGCCTTCGTGGTTCGGGCAGCAGGGGGCGCTATTACACCGCCTTTGAACAGGCTCACAGAAGCGCCTCACAGCCGCGCCTCTTGGGGGTGGGGGGGTGGTGAGGGTTGGGGGTGTTGCATTGTGACGAGCGTTGCACTGTCCTGTTTACATCGTGTGTATCTTATTTGTTGTGTTACGACACGATGTTTGGATACAGTGGATGCGACTTTTGGCAGAACTGAGTGATGACGTTACTGACGAACAGCAGAGGAAAACCAAAACGCAATGTTCATTCTGTGTTTGACTGTTTTGTGCACTTCGGCTCTAAAATTGACTGTATAAAAATGCAATTGGAGGTCCCCTCTGTTGGTGGCCTGGAGGGAGTTCCATTTACAGAAAGCAAATTAGCCTCAAATGGGTTCCGTTCCATGACATGACGTGTCCTCCCAACAGGAACCTGTTTTATTTGCATCAAACCTCATCACACAGCATACACTTAACTAAGCATCTGTTTGAAAGCAAAAACAAAAATTATGTGTTCATTCAAAACAATGACACACTCACCGGCCACCTTTCTTTGGGGCAACTGTTCTGGGGTTTGGAGAGAACAGTCTGAAAAAGAGAAAATGTGCTGTGAGTGGTAGTCATGAGGACAAAGAATGCCACGTTGATGTGAGAGGACAGAGGAGAATGGGCTGACTGGTTCCAGATGATTAAAAGGGCAGCAGTAACTCAACAAACCACTTGCAGCTAAGAAAAAAACAAAACAAAACACCATATTTCCAAGCTCATGCCAACCTCAAACTGGTTTGTGGAACATGACAAAGACCTCAATCCAACGGAGCACCTCTGGGATGTGGCGGAAAGGGAGAGTCGCATCATCGATGTGCTGTTGTGTCTGAAGCGAAAACCTCGGTTTCCAGCAGCTTGTTGAAAGTTTGCCGTGGAGAACGCCGGCAGCTCAGAAGGCAAAAAAGAGGTCCAACCTTTAACTAGTGAGATCCAGGCATCAAGGAGTTAAAACACTAAACCACGCAGGAGGCAATAAACACGAGTGACTGGAACATTCAGTAGATCTTTATAGTAAGGAAACAATACATAGTTATGGAACTTACCATTATATTATTTCCTTTAAAAATGTTTCTTTAAAAATCACAATTATTATTATTATGATTGTTATGGCCAT
The DNA here is from genome assembly GCA_911728415.1 of Lagocephalus sceleratus. Taxonomy (NCBI): domain Eukaryota; kingdom Metazoa; phylum Chordata; class Actinopteri; order Tetraodontiformes; family Tetraodontidae; genus Lagocephalus; species Lagocephalus sceleratus. The sequence goes on from CAJVRN010000126.1 coordinate 4,735,011, forward strand.
GATGATGATGATTATTTATTATTATCGTTACTATATATGTACTATATAAATGCCCCCACCAGTATAAATTTGAGAGAACAAATGTATTTTTTGGGGTTGTTGTAAAACACCCATCTGCCATCACACTCTTCTATTCAACTCTATTCTATTGATTTTAAATCATGTTTAGAGAAAATACGCGAAGATGAATCGTTCATCGGTCCAAAGGGCTTCTTCCCGAGGTCTACCTGAGATTAAGATGTAAAGTGGAGATTCTGGGGCTTCTCTGCCAAGCGGATTCTTGGAGGCAGACGAAAGACATAATAAAGTTGAACCTTAGATTTGCATGACGTCCGGAGGGACAGAAAAGCCCCTGACGGCCCGACGCGAATGGCGCTCGCGTTTTATTTTGTTTTGTTTTAATCACTTCTTCTCGTTTCTGGAGCGGATCTGAAGCGAAAAGAAAGCTTGTCTCGGCCGTGGATGATAAATATCCTGTGATGGAACCACCGCGTTTCTAAGGAAACCGCTCCAGATGTGCGCTTCTGTTACCAAAGATGCGTAACGCTGAGTGCGCACACCCCCCCCTTCCCCCCCCGCGCCGGGAGGGCGTGGGCCCCCGGCCAGCAGTGATGGGGAAACAACGTGGCGTGTGTGTACAAGAGAATCAGACAACAAGAGCAGGAGGAGAGGAGGACCACGACACCGGCTCCAGACCAGAAGAGGACCTTCGACGCTTCCCAGGGCGACAACCCGTTTCTGACATGCACTTTGATAAACGTGAGTAGCCGAGATCCGCTTGTTATGGCGGGACCCTCAGGTCGGTTGTCACTTAAAGTCTGTGGTTCTGGACACTGGATTTTCATTGTCATGGGTTCGGAGCGCGAAAGCGACTGTCTGTGTTTGAGGTGCGTGAGTCCGTGTTTTACATTTCCGAGGCTGGTGCCAGTGTTTTTTGGATTTGACTGAGATCTGTCTGGATCCAGGACCCTGGACGCCCCCCCCCCCCATCGGTGGTGGTGGTGGTGGTGGTGGGGGGGGGGGGGCACCCGCGCGTTCGTTCGACGTCATCCGTTCGCTTTCGGTTCTCGGCGACCTCGTATCGGACCATCACGCAGGGTGGACGGGGTTTCTCCGCTGGGATTCCGGACTAATCGAGCCCCAGAATGAGGAACCCGGTCCCGCATGGCCGATCTCTCGCTCTCTGGCGAAAGGGAAAGGGAATCCCCGGCTTACTACGCGCATGACTCAGGCTCCAGGGGTTTCCACAGGTCGAAGCGCGGAGTAGCCCAGAAAACCTTGAAGGTCACCACGGTCGTCGCCGATTGCGCAACACCCCTCCTGCCGATTAGAGCTGAGAGCTGAGCTAAAGATCAAATGAGTCAGGTTCGAGTAACTCGTAGTAACACTTCCTTCAGAAGAAAACCAGTCCGCTAACTAGGTGCATTTCTGATAAGGTGACCTTTGGCTGGAGTCAAGGGACCCCCCCCGAATTAAAAAAAAAAAACACGGGGGGGACACGTTCAGGCTGTGTGACGTCACCGCGGTGAGATTGAGGGTTTTCTGCAGACTTCTGAGTCTTAATGCATTTTTTGTTTGTTTGTTTTACGTACAGAGGAATAAAATCAGTGACAATAGATAAAATCCAGACTTTCTAACTTCACAGATTTCTCACTTTATTCCCCCTACTTAATTTCCCTTCCTTAACTTATCTGCCTAAACAGCAGTTTATTTAGGGTTATCATATTTTTAGGGTTCCGATCACCAGAAAATGCCCAAGAGGGAACAGAAATGTGCATGAAATAAAGATTTTTTTTTTAAATAAATCGTTATTATAAAAAAAGGTTTACATCGGTTAACAGTCTGACTTTCACTTCTCTCAAAGTAATCAGATTTATGCAACTTTGGTACTTTTTCTACTTTTTGTCATCTGCTGCTCCGTCTCTGGTGTGCTACATCTCCAAATCAGACCTTTTTTTTTTTTTTTTTTTTTGTTGTTTACTGCTCTTCCTCCCTGACTAGCATGTGAAATAGGAAGCACGTGTTGAGGTGACGCGGCCCGAGTAGGCAGGAAGATGTGGTTAGGTTCGCTTTCAGCATAACGGAGAGAGACAGGAAGATGTCATAGAAAATGTGCAGTGGCAGTCCCAGGGCCCTGTCTCTGATGACGCTTGTTCCCAATGGAGGAGGTTCTCGAGGCCTTGATCTCTGCGGTGCAGTTCCACAAGCTGGGTGGAAATGCCACCTGCAGTGGAGGGGTGGGGGATCATTTTGGCTGGGAAATTATAGAGCTCTTGTTTTTTTTGGGGGGTTTGTTTTTTTTTAAATTTTTTGTCTTGTTTGGGTTTTTTTTTTTCTTTTTACCTTTTTACCTTTTTTTCCTTTCCCTCACATCACCTTTACATCATTCGTGGAAATAGCACATCCGTACCAGCAGGAAAAAGTCATTCATAGCGCAAGGACGAGAAAGTCACCCCAACAGAAGTTCTTGCTCAGAGTTTAAAGCTTCATTTCTTAGCTCAGCAACATGTCAGGTCAGGGCTTTTGTATTCTTCTTTTTTTGGGGGGCGGTGTTCTTTTTTTTTTTTAAAGATCAGGATGTTTGAGTAACTAACCTGAGGCTGACCCTTCTGTCTCGTCAGCGCCGAAAGAGAAGCCGCGTTGCACCCTGCTCACCGTGAAGAAGCTCCTGGAGCAGAAGAAGAACCGCGAGACGTCCTGCGCCAACGCCGCCGCCGCCGCCGCCGCCGCCGCCGCCTCCACCAGCGTCGGCCCGGCTCACGCCTCTGCCTCCGCCGCCGCGACCCGGTGCCCCCGCGGGCGCGACCCCGGTCAGAGCTCGGCTGCTCCCGACTTCCCCGGCCTCTCCTCTGTTCAGCAGTTCTCTGTGGCGGAACCGTTCACCTGCCCAGGTAAGCACCAGACAGACCCTCAGGACCCATGGGTGGGTAGGTGGGGGAGGGGGGGGTCAAAGCTCGTCCAAACACTGCGTCCTTCAAGGTACCTCGACGTGTTTCAACGAGGCATTCGCACGCGCCGGCGCCGTTCTAAAAGCGTTGGCGCCATCCGCCAATCACAGCCCAGCGTCTCGCCTGCAGGGGCCTCCGGCAGCTACTCTGACATGGCCGTCAGCTACGAGCAGTGGGCACCCGCGGGCGTCGACTCCATGCAGGCCTGCTACCCCTCCGTCAACATGGGGCCCGTCTACGGCAGCGCCTACGACCTCCCCCTCACGACGGAATACGGCGGCCAGCAGCTCTCCGTGTTCGGAGACACCATCAGTCAGACATACGTAAGGACCCCCCCCTCCCTTCTCCTTGTTCGGTGTCTTACCTGCTCACGGGCCTCACGCTTTGCGCAGGAGTGCCAGAGAGCGGGTCCCAGCATGAGCTCGTCCTGGACGCTGATGGGTCCCGGCCAGGGCGGGCAGGTCTTCTTTGGGTCCCAGATGGACATGGCCAAGCTGGAGGAGGCCCAGATGCAGCTGAGCGGGATGGACTACAACCAGGCCATCGGCCAGGACGAAGACGGAGACACGTGGGTGCTTCTGTGTGCGCGGATGAAAGGGACCTGAGAGTCCTGATCATCCCTGTAACGATCGTAAACATGGCAAAGAGTTTAAATATCAGTCGGAGCCAACGTTTTTTTTTTTTGATGATTACCGCGTGAAGGCGAGTGAAGCGAGAAAGATGTCAGTGGTTAGATGTCAGTCGGCCTGTTTTAAAGGAGACGTTAAAAAAGGCCAAAGGCGGGGACGTCTGTGAGCTTTTCCTTTTCCCATCAGCATCCTGCACATCTACACCGCCAAGGGCCTGAGAGAATACGCCTTCGCCGCCGCGAAGAAGCTGATGGGCTTTGGCAAACTGGACGCCAAAGAGCACAAGGGGAAGGTGCGACCCCCCCCCCCCCACACACACACACACACACACACACGAGCATCTGCTCTGTCGTTAAGGTGTGAAGGTTCTGTTTTTGTAAAGCGTTTCCGTCCGCGCAGACCGCTCTGCTGGTGGCCGTGGCAGCCAACCAGCCGGAGATCGTGCAGGACCTGCTGTCGCTGCAGGCCGACATCAACGCGTGCGACGTGAACGGACAGACGGCCCTGCACCTGGCCGCCCACTACGGCTACCCGGTGGTCCTGCAGGTACAGAGCTCGATTACGTGTTCAGTAAAATAGGAGTATCTGGAAAAAAAAATGCTTTCACCTGGGCTGGTAGGACAGAAAACCCGGCTGGATTTGGTGCCTCCAGGACTGGATCTGGACACTGCTGTACAATAAAAGCACATGTTTTTATTGAAACAATAAAAGCACATGTTTTTATTGAAACAATAAAAGCACATGTTTTTATTGAAACAATAAAAGCACATGTTTTTTTTTTTTTTTATCACAGGCAATTCTGTCTAACAGGCCAGCTGTCAACCTGGAGGCCAGGAACTTTGAAGGTATATATTTGTTTTACTTAGACTTCCCAATATGAAGATAAGGGCATCTTAAAACCGACGTCTTTGCCCTCACGCACAGGTATGACTCCTCTGCACTGCGCGGCCATTTCCCACGGTGCCACCATGAAGGCCCTGTTCAGCTGCGGGATGCCAGATGTTGCTCTGCAGAGCAAAGCGGCCGAGAAGCTCTCCTGCGTGCAGAAGCTCCTCAGCAGCGGTGCGTCGCTGATCAGCCAGGTACTGCAAAGGTCTCCGCGGTGCGGCAATATGTCGGGTTTGCAGGATCTTTTCCGTCGATATCGTTACGTTTAAAGCATTTTTAGGAACTGTGAACTATCACAGAATTTAAAGTACGATAGAAATAAGTAGGGCCAGAGGTCTGGGTGTTAGTTGAATGCCCAGTGTTTTCTTCAATTCCAGGAAATCAAGAGTAACAAGACTGTGCTGCATTTGGCTGTGAAGGAGGGGAACCTGGAGCTGGTGAAGTATCTGCTCAGTGCCCACGTGCCCAACATGAAGGACTTTGTCAACCTGAAGGTGAGTGTCACACACTCAACCCTCCCCCTTCCCTGCCACCCCGCCACCCCGATGTTCCCCAGACTGCCCAGTGTCCTCTCCACGCTCCCTGACGACGCTCCCTTCCCTCGTCGCGCTACAGGCCCACGGCCACACGGCCTTGCACATGGCCGCCGGTCTCCACGGTAACCCGCACCAGGAGGAGATCCTGAGGCTGCTGCTGGGCAGAGGGGCCGACCCCAGCATCCGCAACCTGGAGAACGACCAGGCGGCGCACCTGCTGCAGAGCGGCCAACAGGGGGAGCAGGTGAGCCAGCCCCATCCACGTTTTAATCCGGTGCGGGTCAGGCATCATGCTTAATCCACTTTTGCTCTCCAGCTCAAGATCATGCTGAAGAGACGCAACGTCTCCTCTCGTCGGCGTATTGCATCCTTGCAGGACCTGGAGTGACATGTCCTCCCTTTTTCGGAGGGAATGAATGAGCCAAACACATTGCCTTCGTTGGAAGGAGGATTTAAAGTTTTGTGGCATTAGAAGTCTGTGATTACAAATTTAGCTGCCATAACCAACTGTGTAATCTGAATCAGATTATACCATTAGCACTTTGGCGTACAAAGTCTACATTCTAGTCTAAATCTACATTCTATTCAATCTACAGAGAAAGGTGTGTTCACACGAATTAGTTGTGCTAATTTTTAGAAAACAGATAGAAAATAGTAAATTCTGATGGGCTTGTTTACATGACCATAAAAACCCCATGAGTTGAAGTGATCAGTTAATTGTAATAATCCAGTCTGATGGGTATACGCTGCCAAAATGTGACAATCCAAAAACCCCATCTTAAATATTTCAGTTCATTCATGAAATTTCTTATCGAAGTACATTGTGCGACTTTGTTTTGCATGTTCGGATGCAAAAAGAAGAGGATAAATCAGATTAATTTAGGTACATCAGCACAAAACATTGGAGTATGTGGGAGAAAAACAGATGTGGAAATCTTATAATCCATCATATCACACCCTGTTGCTTACATAATCACTTGACTAATCTGATAGCTCTGATAACCATTGGGTTTTTGTGGTCATATAAATGATTAAAAGGGAATTATTTAGTGTCTTCTAGAGCAGCAGTTCTCCTAACAGGCCACGATCCCAGATTAACGTTAATTTCTGTGAAATCGTCCCTTGACCTTTGTGTCCCCCCCTCCCCGCCATCATCAGAGGTTATCATATTGATACACCCAGTGATGACTATGACAGGCCAGCTCATGTTGAGAACAACAGTTTTTTTTGTCAGGTATGTGTCATACTGCAGCAATAACTTGGAACTATGGAAAGTTTACTGTGTAAAAATGAATACTTGCTCGAGCGACAAATGGTGACAAACAGTCCATTTTGGTCATGAGTCACCAGTGAAAGTGTAATCATCAGGGTATAAATACAAGTAAGTGTAATCACACCCATACCAAAAGGTGGATCAACACCTCTGCAGACCAGAGAACATCGCGCACACACACACACACACACACACACAAACATCTCCATTTTCCTCATTCCTCTGAAACAGCAAAATCAATAATTATAGATTATTATTTCAACCTCTCTGAAGGATTTGAGGCATTCTTTATTTGACACTCTGTGCTCTGTCTTTTTTTTCTTCAGTAGAACAGTTTTTTAAATAAATTTAAAATAAATCACTTTACGTCCTACCAGTACTACTTAACATGTTATAACATATGTATACATATACATATATTATAAAGTGCCTTACATATATTATAAAGTGCCTCCATTAACACCTTTTATTTATTGTTCTGTTTTTTTTCTGTTATTTATGTCAGACTTTACTATTTTTTTTGCCAGACCAAACGTTTAGCCATCTCAGAAAGCTTATTAAAAACAGATGATTGATGGATGAATCCCAGCTTATTTTGTGTCGTTTTTGGCTGCAAGTTTGACCGACGCGACTATTTCAGACGTAGGAAATGCAGGTGAGACACTTTTGAATTGGTGAGATTTATTTTCTTGTCCTTGATTGTAAAATTTGAATTCAAATAATTCAAATCAGTCTAAAGAGGGAAAGTGGGAGAGGAGAGGGAAGCAGGCCGGGGCCCCGCTGCCCCTGATAATCCAGGCCTGCGCGGCCCCATTGGCGACCTCCCGTATTCCCGCACATTCTGCATTTTCTACACAGTTTGAGGAGGTGCTGCTGCTGCTGCTGCAAAAAAGAAGAAGGGCAGATTTGAACATGAGCTATAAGAACACTTGAACAGGGAGTGGACTTACTGTCTGCTTTTGGGATCTGGGAACCGGATGAGCTGAAAATGCATAAAGGGAAAGTTAGTAAAACAAACAAATTGTTATTTTCAGTTCACGACAGACTGTAGAAAACTGTGGCCACATCTCATTAAATGGAAATCTTTAGGGATCCATAAACAGCTGAAGCCACAGTGTTCTCATCCTATAGGGGAGTTACACCAAAATGCAGCGTTCCTTTTTTTTTTTTTTTTCCCCCCGCCCCTTTCAAATGCCAGCCGTCTCCCATGCGAGCGACCAAAGGACACGCGCCACCCTCGCACTCCCAAACACGCACGGAGTGTCACACATCCACGCGGAGAGCAAGCGTATGGAAACAAGGGTCCAGGTGTGATTGGTCAAACAGGCTTCTGTCTGAACTCTTTCATGTGTTGGAAGTGTGGTTATATGCAGAAGATGCATCCAGGGGAGGGTTAGAAGACAAAAAAAAGAGAGGTAGGTTTTATTCAAACAGCAATACTGGAAAAGAAGTTTTGCCCACACAAGTGGTGGGGGGGGGGGGGACTCCTTCAAGTCATACAGCATGCACAGGCAGATCATCCATCAGGCCTTGCAGCCGCTCTTACTTGGAGGAGGATTTTACACATTTTGTACATTTTTTACCTGTTTGAGGGATAACGGATCAGTTACAAGGTGGAATGTGCGTATGAGCAGGGGCGCGGAGATGGGGGTAGGGGGTCACTTACTCAGGGCAATTACAATGCCAGAGACAAACAAGATAGCACCGATGATGACCCCGGTGGTGCGCAGCGTGTCGTAGTCTGCGGGCGACAGGGCTTCGGGTAAGAACTCTGAGCTGACATAATAATGTGGGGGAGGATGTGCCGAGTGGCTGCAGTCTCACCGTATTCCAAGTCACTTTGGTCTGGAAACATCATTTCTGCAGGAGGAAAGGGAGAAGGGAGCTTCAGGAGTGAGCATGTCTGGCTCGGACAGGAGGATATAACAGCTCTTAAGATCTGCCTGCTCGGCGGCAAACCACCGTGGCGGAGGGAGTGTTTGTGTGTGTGTGGGTGTGTGTGTGTGTGTGAGTGGTTTTTTTTCTTCTCCACCCACTGAGACGCTGAATGCAGCATCTTCGCTCAGCAGAAAAAAGACGCCCTGTGGAAAAGTGGGTTGCCAGCCTGCAGCAGGACGGTTAACATCCCAGCATCAGAGCCTGAACGTTGAGACATGTTGTGTTCTCTGCGGTTCAAAACGACTGAAACAATAATGTACAATGTAAAACAATCCTCCCTGTCGCGTTTTTCAGGTTCCCAGCCCATTTAAGCGTATGTGTGTGTGTGTGTGTGTGTGTATGTGTGTGTGTGTGTGTGGGGGGGGGCTCCAGTGAGGCTGCTGAGCGCTCACTCCCAAGTGGCTGAGTTGGCAGCTTTGGTTTACAGTCTTTGTGAGAGGTGGTTCCTTCAAAACATCTTTAAATTAACCCCCCTCCCCTGCCGAGCTGTTAACTTTCTCTGGCTTCAACACCCAGTAAATGATGCATCAGTAGCTACTGCAGCAGAGATGCAGCAGCCTGAACGAAGCTGAGCTAAGCTTTATCCAAATGAAAACCCACAAAGCATGGAAATAAAAAAAACAAACAAAAAAACACTTAATGCATTTAACAACCTAAATAGTCTAAGAAAAGGTAATAAACACGATCAAACCTGTGGTGGCCATGGCTGCACTGTAGAGACGCAGGAGAGCTTGAGTTCCAGGTTTGAAATGCAGCTTGCTGAGGGGCTTTGCCTGGACACCACTGGGGGGAGCAGAAGACGCCCCCTGGCGGCTGCGACTCCACATCACACCCGCAGATGCAGAGTCCTGCCAAGCTGCTGCTGCTCCCTCAACTCATTTAAGCTCGCTGAAAACACGCCAGCAGTAACAATGTCTGACCGCAAACTCTTGCCCTCCGCCACTGTTTATGCGCTTCCGCGCTCTTGACTCCATTTCCTCCACGTTTTGTGCTTCCAGCAGCAGAGCGGAATTCATGATTTGCTTTACTGGGACAATATTGAGCCCACGCATGCAGGATTTACATCTGCAGAAGTTGCTCGAGTCGTTGGGGTTAAATAATCCGACAAAGCAGAACCAAAGGAACAATTAAACATTTCCCCACTGCCACCCTTCTGCAGGAGCTACAGCATGCAGCACATAAATTATTCCCTGACTGCTGCATTTCTGCAGGGTGTGTGACTGGACTGACTGCGGCATCTGCAGAAGCATAATGCAGCACGGCAGAGTGTTTACTCAAAGCAAAAGAATGTGACTGAAAATGAGATTTAAAATATTATTTTATTGCAACCTGAATGTCATAAAACATAAAAAAAAAAAAACAACGGCCATATTGCTGTCACTAATAAAGATGCTAAAGGTAAAAACAAAAGAAATGGATCACAGTTTGCATCTCAAAGGACCTTCATGTGTAGAAAAAGATCGTCTTCATGGATGATCGGTATTTCTGCCCCCTGTTGGCAGCGTCTGGTAACTGTGGGAAACAAAGAAGAGGCTGGGTTGTTTTTTTTTTTTTTTTTTTTCCAGCTTTTTGCACAAAAACCCCCCGGCATCATTGATGTTTGGGATACCCACCAGCCTCTTTCACTCGTCAGCTTCTTTAGGCTGTAGAAATATGCACAGATTAGCTTTGACAAAACAAAACAAAGCGCCTCATCAACAATGTTATTGTACGGTTAGAAAATAGGGAAACGTTCACCTAGTGAAGCAGAATCGGGAGCTCTGGGGCTGTGGAAAACAACACGGTCAGCCGCGGAATGCCACAGGTGGGAGGGAAAGCTCGATAAAAGCGTGTCGTCTAAGCACGCTGCATGTGAGATCGTTTACGGGCGACGGAAGTCTCTTAAAATCCCAGCTTACTTTGAGTTGCTACCCTTGGAACAGCGGCATTTTCGGGCTGTTTGGAGCGGGAGAGAAACGAGAAAGAAGGCCAGTAAGTCAAGGGGTTGAGCCGAGCATCGGAACATGCACGAACGGAGCCGAGAAGACGACGGCTCCGCGGCGAAGTCCGACCCGAAGCCGCGCGAACCCGGAGCGACGCGCTCAATGACACGAAGGCCCGTCCGGCGTGCGAAACCCGACCCGCGGCAGCATGTGGCACGCTGCGTGCGCGCTGGAAACAGCTGGTGAAGCCAGCGGGAGGCGGGACGGCGGAGGCCGACCGAAGCGCGCGCGCGAGCCTTCCGAAAGGGGACGCCCGTCGCCCAGTTCACGCCGCTGCTTTCGCCGGTTGACGGTCGAAATGAAGAAGCGCTTGTGAAAGCGAAAGAGCGGTCCCGAAGGCCGACCGGGCGGTTTAGAAATGGAGGAGGCGTCTTGTGGAATCAGGCTGGGGAAGGGGGAAAAAGCAAGAGCGAAGCTTTGGGATCTGTTCAGTGATCAGCTCATGTTCTGATGACCGATCCTAACCCGCGCTTACGTTCTGATCACACACGATCAGATGTTTTTTTTTTATTTTTAATTTTATTTTCCTCCTTCCCCCAGCGGGTTTCCGTTGGGAGCGCTTGGCCTCGTTGACCCGCGGCGGCAGAACCCGGCCGTTTGCTGCCGGTTTGTTTACCGTCTGGTTTTAGTTTCAAGGCCGGTGGTGACAACAGCCCCCCTCCTCCGAGAGGAGGAAGGGCCGAGTCGTGAAGGGCGCATAGTTGCGACGCGCGCGCCACATGAGAGCCGAGCGCCGCGCGAGGAGCCAGCCGATTCAGACAGGAGCCCGTCTGTGCTGCGGCGGGGAGGGGCGCGAGATCGAGTCTCACGCCCGCCCACACACACACACACACACACCCACACACAGCTGACATTCAACCGCAGGTAATCAAACACTTACTGGCGATGAGAGCGATGCCCATGAGGAAGAGGACCACGGCGAAGGTCAGGCCGCCGATCCTCAGAGACTCGTAATCTGGAAAACAGAAGAAACAGAAGGGCGGAATGTTTCCGTCGAAACATGAACTATAATTGACTTTTATGGGGCGAGATTGACAAGGATGGACAAAATAAACACTCCGGGGAGAGTTTCGCCGGTTGACCTCTGGGATGACAGTTTTCCCCTACTTGTAGGGGAAAAAACCAGAGGAAGACGGCAAACCCGGCTCGAGGCTGGGAACGGCGCTGGCACTCACCGTAATGAAAATCACTGTCGTAGTCTGCAGGACAGAGGAGAGAGGAATCAAACGCACAGACACTTCACCCTATAACCACCCCCAACGCCCACATGCACTGATTTTTTTTCAATGTAAACACTGTTAAACTGTTAAAGTTCTTCCGTGCAATAACTTTTATATGTGCAATAATGTGTTTTTCAATATTCCATCAATGTGCAACATTCTATAATATAACAAATGGACAACATACATTTTGTGCAATACATATTTATACTTGAAACAGTGTACCTCACCTCCATGTTTATATTGTAGATACTTTTATATTGTTTACATATATATTTTTTTATATCTTTTTATATTTCTTTTCATACTGCTTTTTTTGCACTGATATTGGTAACGGCTCTAATCTCATTGTACTTGTGTATAATGACAATAAGGGCATTTTGATTCTGATTTAGAGGGAGCCGGTCACCTGACGGCTCCACGGCTGAGCTTTAAACGTCAGGGAGCTTCGGTTCGGAGCGGCACCCACCTTTGTCATCAGCCGACGCTGCTGTGGAGAGAGCGGGAAGACCGTTAGTCGCTCACGCTTCGGTCCCGTCAGGCCCAGGCGGCGAAAAACAAACACCAAACAACACCAAAGCACCACATTCCGTCCCCGTGAACTCACGAGCGCCGCGGCCTTTGGACACAGGGATTCAATTCATTTACAGCTTTGGAGCTCTTGGTCGATCTCAGGACAACTACGGTGACTTATGGCGCCGGCATTAATCAGACATGAGGCCATCGCTGTGAGGTTTGGAAAAAAAACTGAATTGATTCCGAATCCCCTGCACGCTCGTGTTCGTCTGAGGAGGCAAAGCCTCGCGGCTTTAAACCTCTCTCAGGTCACATGGAACTTTAAAAAAAAAAAATAAAAAAAAATGGAAACATGTGAGCGGGATTACGCTGCGCTCCAGTTCGACCAGCGAAAGCATAAACGCGTGACAAGTAGACGCGACGGCGCATCGAGTGGCGTCCGAGCGACCGCCTCGATGAGGGGACTTCACGTTTGGGACATCCAGAGCGTGTTCCCGCACAAACGCGGCAAGGATTTGAAAACGAATCAACCCGACGGGACCAAATGGGATTGAGGTGTTCCACAGGTCGAGTGAAATGTCATGATTGACGATTCTGGATGAGGTCAAGGAAAAGTTCACGATAAAAACCATGATTTAAAAAAAAAAAAAAAAAAAAAGTCAAACAAATCATGCAAACCTGTCACACAGAATCTGCCCCCACCCACCCCCCCCCCGGCGATTGAGCATGATCGTTGCAGGTACGTGAACAGATCATGACTCTGAGAAGAGTCTGCTGATGCAGGCGGGATGCACAGCGACCAGCGGCCTGGCGGGGGCTCTGAATGCATCGCCTCAAGCACCGCAGGGACGACGGGGGGGGGGCGAGCAAAAATTGCTCGTCGAGTCGGCGAGGGTCCGACTTTCACACGGGCTTTTTCGGCAGAGGAGGACCTCTCTCTCTCGCGCGCCCGCGCACACACACACACCGAGAGCGAGTAGGCGGCGTAAACAATAGCTGAGGTGGCCATGCGGCGGCGGGGGGGGGGGCGCCTGGATGCAGGAAAACTTACAGGAAACTTCCCTGCCGAAGGCCGAACCTGTTATAAACACACGTCAGTGTCTGTTAAACGACTCCTGGAACGCGAGAGCGGGGGGGGGGGGGCCGAGGGGGCAGCTGAAGCCTCACAAAGGCCGGTTTTAAATAGACTGTGTCAAAGTTCCACGCTGAGCGTCTCTAAACCCTGGAGGGGCTTTTAGGCAGCGGGCGAGCAATGAGCAAAGGTTATTACAATGTTATTGCAAATGGCAGCATAACGCGCACAAAAAAGGAAGCATTGTGTCATTAACGGTGCCGTTTTTACAGCGTAGGAGCGGCTCGTTTTAGGGTTTTTACGACGTTAATAAAGACCTGAAAGCTTTAGTTCTCCGTGAAATTGGTCATGTGACTGAAACGATGATGTCGCGTCTGGAGAGCAGAGAGAGCTCGGCACAGCAGCAGAACTTTTCAATTTGCTCCTTGCCCGCGACGGGAGGACCTCAAGGTCGACCTCGGGTTATTCAAGGGTGGGAGAATAATGCTTACCGAGTGCGGGGGCCAGCCAGAAGCTGAGGGCCACAAACACGACGAGATCCATCATACCTGTCGGAGTAAAGGACACAAATGAGTGTGGATCTTACAGAAGGGTCTTATGAACACTTATTAGACGGCAGTGGTGATCACAGCGGCGCTATCAAGCCTGCCTTCAGACTTTAATGCCGCAGCTGCTTTTCTAATTAAGTTTTCCTCTTTCCCAGCAGGGAAAGGCAGATGAATGATGATAAATTAAGTCATTCCCCCAAAACTGTAGAAGCTCCTTTGAACCGACACTAAATTCCAGATGATTAATGACTCTTAAGTGAATTACAGCAGTTTCTGCTCAGTTCGCTGCAGGATAGGCCACCCAAACAACCCCCTTCACACATTAGATCGTCTTTACGTGCAGCCGAGGGCCGGAGGGGATCCGCCTAAATAACGCTGTCCCTGTCTCTGAGGTCAGATGGGGGGGGGGGGCTATTTCAGGCCCAGTACATGAAAGGAGGGGTTTGGGTCATCCAGTTTAGAACACAAACATCTTGAGACTGTTTTTCTCTGCTATACACTACCTGGATCGAAGCCTACGCTTCAGTCCTGCAAGTAGGACTAACAAGAATGACCACTGGCTAAATCCAAGATAATCTTCTGGCCTATGTCAGCAATGATCTTGTTCCGGTCCATTTATATCAAGAAAAGGGAAATAAAGAATCCCTTTAAGCCGAGTTAGTTTACATTTTTAATTGTATGACCCAAGTTTCATTAAAAAGGGAGGTTTGGGTAATAACAGGGTGCCTTTTGTAGAGACTGGGTTTCAGACTTCTCTCCAGTTACCTCGACAGAGGCCGGAGAACAAGATCTTAATTGTTGGCTCCATGTTGGCCACAAAACTTCAGACTTCCCAGTTTATGACCCTGGTGCGGCGTTTCCCAGTTAAATGAAAACAGAGTGACTCACTCAACTCTTGTTTCAATAAAACAATAGATTCGGACGCGTTGGTGGTGAGATATTTCATAGCGAGTGCGCGTCTGTGCGTAATTACGATCACGTGCTGTCAGGGAATTCTAGATGGGGGGCCAAAAGGAAATGTGGCTAATAAAAAAACAAAACACCCCACCCCCCCAAAAAAAACCCCAGTTATCATACTGAGTGGGTTTGGCTGCAGACATGTGTTGAAGACCGTGCGTGCGTACAGAGAAAGTGCGCGTCAAGTCAACTTACCGTCTCTCAGCCTCCTGTGGGAGTTTAAACCAGTCTCCTCCCAGTAAACCCAACTCTGCAGACTTTTCCTGCTGCAGTGATGACACACACACGGTGCTAAACAATCTTCCCCCCACAGCTTCTTCCCTAAACGTTAGAGAAACTCTGGAAGTCTGTGTGGGAGAATTCTCCTGTTGCGCGCACCCCCCCCCGCCTCACCACGTATGTCCGCTCCTCCTCCATGTGGTCTCAGGAATGAGGGAGAGAAAGTGGGGGCGGGGTGCTACTGAGGGGCCGAACCAGCTCCCCTAAATGATCGTGCAAAGGTGAACAGCTCGCACAACTGCTGCGCAACCCCCACCCGCAGTCCCCCGGTGCCATGCGCGGGTTTTGGGAAAACGACTAACTCAGCAGCTGAGGACGACCACGGTGGGGGGGGGGTTCTTTCATGGTCACCAGTCTATCACTGAGGTCTAGTGAACTCTGGCTGCCCTCAGGAACTGAGAGATTGCCGCAGAAAGAGCTGAGCAGCATCTTGTGACTGATTATGTCTTCCCAGGCTGCTTCTGACAGGAAATCAGTCATTTGCGTGACTGTTTCCTTCTTCTAATGGAACCACTGCGTTTAATTTGCTTCTTTATTATTGATTCACAACATTTTTTTGACGGTGATTAAATAAGTCAGACATGGAAATGTGGTTACAGGCGCGAAATTCCAAGATAATGAAAAACATTTTGAAACTCCACAACCACACAGGACGTTGAGTGCTAGAATATCCTCCACCGCCGCTAGATGGAGATGTTGGCCTCCGTTTAAACCCAGTTGGAAACAGAAGTGAGCAGAATATCCACCATCAGCAAACAAATTCAACAATGTGAGCGAGAGAAGAATAAGACAAGAAACTTGAGCCGAGTGACTTCATTCTCTTCTTTCTGTTTAAGAGAAAAAGAAGAAAAAAGTCAGCTGCTTGATTCAAGAGGAACCATCGGTGGGTTTCTAAGAGAGGAAACTTCAGTTTTTACCTCGTTCCGAGAAACTCCTTTTGAAGTCTATCTACAGGCCACTGGAATGAGAATGAAGCAGAAGTTACAGAATTTATTTGCAAAGGGAATTTACTTGCACTCAAGCACAACTGATTCAACAACCAGAGAGATTTTGTGAGGATGAGGACAGATTCTGGGGACTTTTCAGGGACTGTTGACAAGGAAACATCTACGAGTAAACAACTGCTTTAATTAAACAGAGAATGGCACATAGTTAAACTCCACTCTCAGAGGGATTGGCTTAAATGTGAACGTGGAACTTCCTGGAAATTAATATTGCACCCCAATGAGTCTTAAATGTCCTTGGATGACAAGCGATGATTGGATTACAAGCTCGGTAGCTTTTGATGGCCATGCCTGTCAGCTTCACCTGCTTTTAATCAGTAATTACCATGGGGGATTCTCGGGCATTTCTTAATTAAATTGGACCAAATGCAATTAAAAACCACATTCTCATTCCTTTAAGAGGACTCCGCGGAGTCCTCATTTAGCTCTTGTTCTTAAGAGAGTAAGTGCTTGGATAGCCGTAAAGCCATCCCATCTCTGGCTGATCAGTACTCGATTACTTCTGTGGTCAAATTAAGTTGTAATAAAGGCCAGTGTTCGAGTTTAACACATCTGCAGGAGGGAAAGCAGACGCGTTAAAGCGAAGACCCAGAGGTGCAGTTTTAACTGTGACGGCGCCAAATGGAACTAAAATGTTGGACTTTATATTACACATGTGGTTAAAGCACCCACCATCTGGAGAAGTCCCCAGCACTCCAGGAGTTAATAATATCCACGAATTTGTTGGTGACTTTTCCATTTGCGGTCTGCATGTCGTCTTTGGGATCGTCGTTGCTGTTGCCACAGACGCCACACATCTTATCGGTCAGAGTACCGTCGACAAAGACAGTAACCTCCTGAGAACGCGAGAAGGTGACCCTCGCCGCAGGAGTTACATCAATGACCACAGTGTTCCCTGAGCGCTTGATGGAAAATTCATCAGTTGTTTTGATGGGAAGAGACTCTCTCTTGCCGTTGACCTGAAGGAGATGGGGGGGACAATCATGAGCGTTAAAACACGGCAGCAAAATCAGGCTGTGCGTCTTTTCCCGGCTCTTCTCACCCAGGTCATGTGCTGACTGTTCACCGCCACAGTGGTATCTTTGTAGAAGACGTACAGGACGGCGACGGTGGGGGATCCGCGTTTGGTGCAGACCCTGGTGTCCACAACCACGCGGAACCACTGCTCTTTAGTCGCGTCGCACAGGGTTGCCAGCTCGAACGCTCCTTTGGTGGTTAATGCTCCAGAAAAGCCGTCGAAGGATGTGATCTGGCCCTTTTTGCTGATGCTGCATTTCTTCTGTTTGATGAAGCAACCTCTGACCCCGTCTCTTACATCGCACTCCTCTCCACTGTCACACGATATCTTCTGGCAACTTGTCACCCCGGAGGCCTTGCACGTGCACTTAGACTTACATTTGCTGCATATTACAGACTCACCCACCTGAAAAAACAACGCGTGTTGCGCAACATCTTTAAAGAACATAGAGAGAATAATATTTTGTTTTTCTAATCTCAAGAGAAGAATCATTTCAGCAACGATGATCGTAATAGTGATCAGAAAAAAAAAAAAAAAAAATCAACTTTACCCTCAGATATCTTCCGTTGAACACACACCCGCAGTTCTGGATGGGAACACATTTGTCGCCGTCGGAAACAAAGCCAGCATCACACTGGCACCCTTCAAAAGCTGTTTCGGAGCAGGCAGCCCGGCTCACAAAGCTAGCGCAGGTCTGGACGCATGTGTTGCCACTCAGCTCATAGTGACTGTTTGGAGGACACGAAGCAGCTACAAGAAAAGAGAAGATCGTAAGACGCGTTCAGGCAGCTCGGCCACTGTTGCTGTTGTGCGGAACTCACGGCAGAAGGAGTTACTCCTCCACTGGCCAACTGACACTCCTGCCCCCTGACATGCCAGCACGTAAGCTGCGATGCTGTTACACTGTGTGTCTTTGTTGCCACCCGTCGCACAGACGTCAAACACACAGTCAGACAAATATGGCTGAGGGCTAATCACACTGTGGCAGGCTTTGAACGGCCCTTTACTATCAGCAATAATGCCGCAGGAGTCTGCTTTGCTGTACAAGGTTGCCTTGGCCTGCGGACATATTGGGCACTGTTTGCCACACCCCCCGCATTCATCACCATGTTGGTCCACTGCCCACGATTCCCCAAACTTATCGACATCTCTTGTGTATCCGCTGTTGGGAAGTTTGAATTCGTCTCTTATATTGTTGTTGTTGTTGCCGCAGAGACCACACATCTTCCCCTGGTATGTGGAGGGTACGATCACCTCAACATAATAGACCGTGTCATACAGGACTTTGAGTCCAAAGTCTGTCTGGACAATGATGTTTCGGCCTTGTTGGGTGATCACTACGCGCCCATTGTCAAGGGAGAGCGGAATGTTTACAATTTCATCATTCAGCTGAAAAGAAAAGAGGATTATTGTAGGGGAACAATCAGACAGGACCGAAAGGAAGAGGTGCGTATATGCTAAAGGATCCTAAACTCACAATGACTTTCCATGGTGCTCTTTGCTTGATGATTATGACATAACTGAAGACCTGCACAGTGATCATCTTGGTAACAGCCACTTTTCCATTCCCATACCTCTGATTTCCTTGGATGACTGTGAACTCTGTCAGAGAGGTTTTGCGAAGGTCACACGTTTTTGCCAACACGTATGTACAGGTGCCCTGGAAATCGAAGCGTTTTCCATCAAAGGAAGTGTAATGAGGATCACCAGAGGCCACACACTTGTCATTCTTTGTGGGGTGGCAGCCATTAACTCCATTTAGAACCTTACAGGTCTCCCCTGGAAGACACTTAGACTTTTGGCAAACCATGGCACCCGTCTCGCTGCAGACACACTTCTCTTTGCAGTCAGAGTCAGGATATAATATGTCTCCTTTCCGGTAGTAACGACCCTCGTATGAACACCCGCAGTCCTTCACAGGCACGCAGGTATCCCCGCTTAGCAGGTAGCCATCGTCACACTCGCATCCCTCCACGCAGGCTTTGTGGCATTTCTCCACCGTGGTTATGGTGGCACAAGTTGTTGGACAAGCCGAACCACACAGAGTGTAATGGCTGTTAACTGGACATTCCATTGCTGTGAACAAGTGTAGATGGACAAGGGAAACACTCAGCCATGTTTTTATGCAAGGCGTTATACGTTTGAGACCAGAAAGAAGTCAAACTCACGACAGAAGTCGTTTCTTCTCCAGCTATTAACGGTGATTCCCTCGCTCTGACAGGCAGAGGCATAGGTCTGAATAGCATCACAGATTGCTCCAAAGTGGCCATGATACTGGCAGGCATCATAGACACAGTCCTCCAGGAAAGGATTGGGGTCCAACTTCTTGTGACAAAGTTTGAATGGCCCTGAATTGTCAGAGATAATGCCGCAGTAATTCGGGGCTTCATACTTGCTTTTCTTTTTGTCTGAACACTCCTTGCAGCGTGGCCCCTCGCAGGCTGATGAGCAACCTGGTGTCAGAGCCACTTGCCAGCTCTTCCCGAGCTCGTCGCCGCTTGTGGTGGTGCGACCATTTGCCATGGTCATGTCATCCTGCTTTTTCCCATTGTAGTTGCCACAGAGACCACAGACGGCTTCCTGGTAGGTGCTGGGTAAAGTAACACGTGCTGTGCTTCGCCAGTTAAAGGTCACAGTTATACCCGCAGCTGTCTTCACCACAGCCATATGGCCGCTGAGGGACACCGTCAGTTTATTACTGTAATCCAGTGGTAACCGAGCAAGCTCATCGTTAATCTGGAGAGCAGAAAAGGAAAAGAAAAAAAATGCTGGGAGATCATCAATTTAATAATTCTTTGTCCGTGCTAATCCATTGCTGTTAATTCCCAGTTTAATAACGCCTGCACACATCTGAAATTCAATAGGCAATTAAATACACGTAGAAATGCATGGGGATATAAGAATTGACATAATCACAGAAGGTATTATGATTGACTTGCTAGAATTAGCTGTTTTATTTTTAATACTCTAAGTGCATTTCTCCTCTTCGTCTTCCAAAATACTTAAAAACAATTTTCCACCATCTTTTTTTTTTAATAGACGACTGTTGGACCTGCCTGATGAGAAACCCACAAACTAACAATCACAGCAAAAACAACAACAACCCCCCCCCTAGCAAACAAAAGCAACAACTTCAACAACCAAATTCACTGATGACAAAAAGACAAAAATCTAACATACTATATACTATATACTATATATATATATATATATATATATATATATATATATATATATATATATATATATATATATATACACCACTTAATTCATAGTAAACATCAATCCTCTGACTTACCATGATTCTGTTGGGGTATTGTCTGCTGAGGGTCAGGGTGAGGCCGTAAATGTAAAGCTTCACAGTCTTTGTGAACGACACAGATGTGCTTCCCCGGTTTTCGTTCTGCACGGTCACATTGAAAGGCTCCAGCCCCTGCTGCCTGGAGCACAGTCCCACTAGCTGGTAAACACACGTGCCCTGGAAGTCAAACTTGCGACCGTCAAAGGTGTGGTAATGAGGGTCGCCCGAGGCCGAGCACGTGGCATGACTTATGGCCACGCAGGTTCTCTCTCCGTCTACCAGGGCGCAAACCTCCTTGGACGAACAGGAGGCCTGGTGGCATTTCACCATACCCAGTTTCGTATCGCATTCGCAGAGACGCCCACACTCCTCATCGGCCCAGAAGCGCTGGCCTGATTCGTAGTAGCGACCCTCATAGGAGCAACCACATGTGTTGTGAGGCACACAGACACCTCCACTGAGAACATAACCCTTGTCACACACACAGCTCTCTACACAGTTACGGGTACAAGTCGGAACTTCGTCAGGGAACGGACAAGAAGGCTGGCAGGGGCTGGCACATTCTTTATAATGGCTGTGACGTGGGCAGATTTGGGCTGAACAAAATAGAGAGAGACAAAATTAAGATGAAACTCAAGATGAAAGACGAAAATGAGCTTATTGTAAATACTCACGGCAGTCATACGTCTTCCTCCAGCCTCCGATATTTATTCCATTGTCATTGCATTGGCTCGTGTAGGAGGCCAACGCCTGGCACAGCATCTTTTTGTCCCCATTATTCAAGCATATATCATATACACAGCTTTCAAAGAAGGGCTGGGGATCCACTTTCTTGTGGCACTTCTTGAACACTGCAGTGTTGAGAGCTCCACAGAATGCATTACTCTCATATCGCTTCAACAGGCTAGTTTCACAGCTAGGGCAATTTTTCTCACATACATAGCAAGGAGTGTCTTTGTCCTGGTCAGGTGCTTGCCAACTTTTGCCCCATGGTATCACTGAGGAGACTGCTTTACCAGCTGGGTCCCGGCGCTCGTCGGCACTTTTACCATTGAAGTTCCCACACAGACCGCAGACTCTGTCATAGTAGCTGCTCGGCAATTTGATGACCAGGTGCCACCTCCATTCATAGGAGACAACCAGGCCAAAATCTGTTTTCACCACTGCCCTGCCACCCCGCTGAACCAGCGACACTTTACCCTCACCAAGTTCCACAGGAATTTTCAAAAGCAGCCCATCGACCTGGAGGGAAGAGAAAATGTACATAATATTAACCATAATGGAATATTCAAATGCTTTACACATCAGACTAAAACCTTACCATGACACGGCCAACTTGGTTCTTGCGAATGATGATGGAGTAGCCATATACAGAAATATGCACCTCCCTGACATAAGACACTGCTTTGTTGCCCCGGTTGTCATTTTTTTCAGTGATGGAGAAGGGCACAAGTCCATCCAGATCCCCACAGGTCTGAGAGATTATATAATTACATGTGCCCTGAAAGTCAAATTTGTAACCATCAAACGTGCGGTAGTGGGGGTCACCCCAGGCCGAGCAGGTGCCTGTGTAAATTGGCACACACTCGGCTTCACCCTTCACCACGCGGCACTTCTCCTTGACCCGACAATTGGCCTCCGCACAGGGATCTTTGCAAGATAAATTCAAGACCAAGACATTAGGACATTTAAATAGATATTTTTAACTTGATATCAATTATCATCTGGAAATGGTGTCGCCTTGCCTGTGTGGTAGCATCCCCTAACTCCTTTCCTGACCAAGCATTTGGTGTTTTTAGGGCAGGAATGTTCTTCACAGACAAGGCCTTTGTCTGGCTTACAGGTACATCGTTTTTCACAGTTGTCTTCGTACACCACCTGACCAGGCTGCAGAGATAGTGCAGGGATATTGCAATGATGGCAAATATATACACACACAAGTCCTTTATCACCCATTGTGGGTCCATTTTAATCATTAGAGTCATGATGCAGTTAAGCTGACACGATCCTAAAGAGCTTGATTGTAAATTAATGTCCAGCATGTTGATTCTTACCTTGTAACTCTTCCCGTTGTCAAAGCAGCCACACTTGTTCTCTTCAATACATGTTTCTCCATTAAATAAAAAGCCATCATTACATTCACAGCCTTCTGTACATTCAGGAGCGGGAAGGACAAGGTCTGTGAGGCCTGGGCAGGTTAATGCCCAGTTGTCTACACAAACCTCATAGTGACTGTTTGCTGGGCATTTCATTGCTGAAATAAAAAGTCAGCAAGCAGTGAAAATATGTTTCAGCCAGGAGCTTTGGCTATGTTTACTTAATCAAAAACGAGTATTGCTTTGACAAATAA
Organism: Lagocephalus sceleratus; assembly: GCA_911728415.1. Lineage (NCBI taxonomy): Eukaryota > Metazoa > Chordata > Actinopteri > Tetraodontiformes > Tetraodontidae > Lagocephalus > Lagocephalus sceleratus. The sequence goes on from CAJVRN010000126.1 coordinate 4,757,470, forward strand.
TGAAAAAACTTACGACAGAATGATTTTGTCCGCCAGTTTTTGATGTCCACTCCCGCCTGGTGACAACTGAAGGCATACGCCGCTACGCTGTCACACAGCACGCTTCCTTCCCCGTTGGAAGCACACACATCAAACACGCAGTCATCAAAGTATGGCTTTGGGTCTACTTTATCATGGCAGATTTTAAAAGGGCCTTTGGGTGTTGTCACAATGCCACAGTAGTTGAATGTTGAAAACAAAGCCTTGTGTGGGGGCTTGCAGTCGGGGCATTTATTTCCATTACAGCCATTTCCACACGCCACTCCAGGGATTTTGACCATCCACGATGCTCCAAATGTGTTCACATTTCTGGCAATTGCACCTCTATTGTCTCTGAAGTCATCTCTTCCATCACCATTGAAGTTGCCACACAGGCCACAGACTTTCCCCCGGTAGTTACCAGGTACGGTGACTGTCACATGATATACAAGATCATACCTGACTATCAGCTCAAAATCTGTTTCGATAACATAACGTTTGCCTTGTTTGTAGACCTTTACAGCTCCATCGTTAAGTTTCAGAGGAAGATCGCTGAGCACGTCATTTACCTGAAAGACATCAATAAAAACACAGAAAATAATGTTGAATTGTTAGTTTGGCATGTAAAGCAACATTCAAGGTTGCTTTAAATGGCATGCTGCATTCAAAAGGGTTAACATTTCTCACCAGGATGCCTGACATCTTGTGCTTCATGACAAGTGTAAAGCCATAAACCTTCACAGCAACCAGTTTGGTGACAGACACTACATTTCTCTTATTTCTATTCCACTGCACATTTTCAACATTGACGGAAAAGTCCACAAGGTTGCTGCCTTCTATTCCACAGCTCTTGGAGAGGGTGTAAGTGCAAGTGCCCTGAAAATCGAATTTTCGCCCATCAAAAGAGGTATAGTGAGGATCGCCAGAGGCTTGGCACACACCCTTGCCAACAGGATGACATTTATGGATGCCTTTCACAATCTTACACTCTTCATTTGGTCCACATTTGAACTTCTTGCATTCAACCTAAGAAAATAAGTAGAATTGCTTTAGTAAATATTCATCAAATACATTTTCATAGCAGAAATGTGTAATTGGGTGTCCATTACCTGCCCATTATTATTGCACTTGCATTGTTCTTGACACTGTCCATTGGGATAAAACACTTGGCCAGTACGGTAGTAGTCGTCACCATAGAGGCAACCGCACTGTGACAATGGAACGCATGCATCCCCACTGAGGATGTAACCGTCGTCACAGGAACAGCCCTCCTTACACACACTTAGGCAGGCTACAGGATGGACTAGGGTCACGCATGAAACTGGACATCCATTTGTGCATAGTTCATAGTGGCTGTGGACCGGACATTTCATTGCTATACCAAAAAGGACATTGTACAGGTCAAATTTAAGAATTTGTTTTCACTTCAACTTTGCAGTTATTTCAGGAAATGCAATTAAACATTTTATTGAAATGAAACTCACCGCAGAACTGACTCGTTCGCCAGTTGTACACCTTGGCCTGTTCATTCTGACATGCGTCAGTGTATGATGCAACAGCCTGACACAGGACATCCTTTTTGCCCTTATACAGGCACACATCAAACACGCAATCTTCAAAGTACTCATCTGGGTTCACTTTAGCGTGGCAGTCACGGAATGGTCCACTGGGGTCCTTGATAATACCGCAGAAATCCTTTTGTTCATACCGGACCTTCTGGTTGATGTCGCATTTAGGACAGACCCCTTTGCAGCCCCCAACGCAGCCTGGGATTTCAGCCACTTGCCAGCTATTGCCAAAGTCTGGCGGGGAAACGGGTTTGTCACCATCTTTTGGAGTGAGGTCATCTGCTTTTTTGCCATTGTAGTTGCCACAGAGTCCACAAACAGCTCCCTTGTAGGTGCCTGGCAGAGTCACAGACGCCCGGCTACGCCAGTCAAAAGTGACCTTGAGGCCAAAGCTTGTGGTGACCACAGCATAAAAGCCACTCTTTTTCACAGTGATTCTCCCTTCTTCCAGGGTGGCAGGCAGGTTAACAAGCTTGTTATTGACCTGGAAACAAAACAAAAACACTTATTGCAAAAGTATTACAATAATTTGAGACAGTACTTAAAAAAATAAAATTGTGTTCTTACCAGAATGTTGCCCTTGTAGCTTGTTGTAATGATAATGCTGAGTGAATACACTTTGATGTTTAACAACTTAGTGAAGGAAACCCTTTTATTGTGGCGGTGTTCATTCTGCACCTGCACATCAAAATACTCCAGCTCTGTGTTCTTGGTGCAAAGTGCAGCTAGTTGGTACACGCATGTACCCTGAAAGTCAAACTTCTTCTTGTCAAAGGTCAAATAATGGGGGTCACCTCTGGAATAGCAGGTGCTTTGAGATAAGGTGTGGCACTTCCTTACACCATCGATCAACTTACATTGTTCCCCCGGCCTACAGTTTTTCTTCTCACATTTCACCTTTCCGCTTTTTGGGTTGCATTTACACCATTGACTACAAGAGTTATCAGCCCAGAATGACTCCCCTGCAGGAACGTATCGACCGTCATGGGTGCATCCACAGTTATTAGCATGCACACACCGGTTCCCACTCAGCACAAAGCCTTTTTTGCAGGTGCATGTCTCAACACAGGGCCGTTTGCATTTGGAGGGGGCATTACGGTCGGAACACGTGGCTGGACAGGCACTGCCGCAAAGTTCATAGTGGCTGTTGGCAGGACATTTCTTATCTTTAAGGAAAAGAGGCAAATGGTAACTGATGTAAATCATAAGTGTACATTCTCAAATATTAGCAAGCATAAATGCTTTTGTAGAGATGTTTATAATTGGAATGGTGAAATTAACATTACTTACGGCATTTGGAAAGTTTCCTCCAGTCTTCAACTTGAACCCCAGAAATATGGCATACTTCAGCATAATCCTCCAGAGCTTTGCAAAGAAAATGTCGATTTCCTTTTGCCATGCATACATCGTATTTACAGTTCTCCAGAAACACTTGCGGGTCAACGGTGCTGTGACATTTTCTGAATGGCCCATTTCTTAGTGTGATGATACCACAGTATGTGTTCACCTCCCAACGCTTCAGGTCTTTGTTTTCACAGCTCCCACACCCACCCACACAGTCATCTCTGCATTGAGCATTTTTGCCCATCCCTTTAACCTTCCAACTACTTCCAAAGGCCACTGCCCCATTTGCCTGGGTGCCAGACGGTGTTGCGAAATCATCCTTGGGGTCACCATTGAAGTTGCCACAGAGCCCACAAGTCTTACCAGCATAAGAACTGGTCAGGCTGACCAAAAGACTGTTGTCCCAGTCATATTGGACAGTCAGACCAAAATCAGTCTCAATAAGCACTGAACGGCCACTCTGAGACAATGTCAGTTTATTGTTGTTTAAGGCTACTGGCAAAGACCAGAGAGTGTTGTCAATCTGTACAGAGAGAGAGAAAAAAAAAATTAATTCATCAATATGCCATCATGTTAACAGCATATCTGATAGAGACTGTATACTAACACAGACTCCTTACCCTTACACGACCTCTTTCAGACCGAACAACTGTGATGGTGGTATCATAAACCTTCACTGTGACCACACCAACATATGACACCCTGAGGTTCCCTCTGTTCTCATTTTCGGCAAGGACCTGAAAGCCCTGGAGCTTATCATCTGCTTGACAGTTTTTAGCAATGACATAGGTGCAGGTACCCATGAAGTCAAAACGTCTTCCGTCAAAGGTAGAGTAATGGGGGTCTCCCATGGCCCAGCAGGTAGCGGTCTTAGTGGGTCCTACTGGCACACCTGGGGAATGAATGGTAACAATTTTTTAATCACTGTTTTCAGCAATATGGGACTTTTAAAAAAAAATGTTATAATGACCTTACCTGGCTGTGTGCACTGTCCTATGGAACCATAACCATTCCTCTGACTGAATCCTATACTGTACAGGGCAAAAGGGATGCCAGAACTGGATAGAATGTTTTTTGTGTTGCAGTCAATCTGTGCCCAAAAATAATCTGTCCCTTGAATAGGCAAAAAGTTTTGTCCCAGCGATTTACCATCTAATCTCAGTTTTGACACAGCAGTGTTTGGTACCACAACCAGGGCTTCATTGTCAAAATTTTTTAAAGTCCTAAATGAGTACTGGGAGCAATATCTGTCTGTGGGAAGCACGGACGTCAAAAATGAATCATAGATCAGAGATCCCTTTTTTATACCCATGAACATCATAAGAACCTGAACTTTATGATCAGCCTGAAGGTACAGTGGGGCAAGTTTGGTAACTTTAATTACTGTTAATTGTCCAGCAACAATTTTCTTAAATTGCGTGGACCTGGGATATGCTATCCTAATCATTGTAGGCTGTGAAGCCATGATATAGACATTGTCATATGCAGTCTGTGAGAACACTGACGGAATAATAAACGTGGAGCCCCACTTACTTACTGGCAGTAGTTGCTCATAAAGGTGATTACAGTAACGATAAAGCCCTGTGATACATTCATGGCCTGTAAAGACGGCAACAGGTTGGTCAGAGACAATTCTGGTGCCGCTCATGTCTTTTCTATTCTGAAATAGTACACTTTCATATGGCTTGAGGTTAAGTACAATTCTCGAGCCTTGGCTGTAGAGACGACGCTGATAAGAGACAGAGCCTTTTGGGAAAATTGTCACCTTATTGTTGTATTTCCCATTTGTTATAGAAAACTCTGCATTTAGGAACCTCGCCTCAAGGGTAAATACATAATATTCAGTACCCCATTCTGTGGTGGGATACACCACAGAAGTGTCTGCTGTTCTGCTCTTGTAGTTCAAAGCTGTAATGGCCACATCAGATGAAGAGTGAACTATAATGGAAGTGCAACTTTGTTTTGGTTTGCCTAATTCACAGATAGGAGGGAGGCGGGCTTGAAAGCTTTCTCCTAAACTCAGAGTTTTGTCTTGCTGAAAGTTAAAACCCTGAGTTTGGATTTTGACCTCAGCGTGATCCTGAACAGCAGTGATAAAAAGCTGAAGCTCAGCATTTCTCAAGTTATAATTCTTCAAGAATGACAAGACAAACTCCCGTCCAGCTGATCCAGCATTAGATGGGTCTGTTGTATGGAGTGAGAACAAGAAAACAGTTTTATGTTAAAAAGGTCAGTAAAGACTCAGTAAAACATACTTATGCTGAACAGTTTGGAGCACACTGCACGCACTACAAAGGAACAACACCTGAAAACATTTTAGAGTAATTTTAGAGTAATTGCTGACTTTTTAAATCACGTTTAAAACTGATGAGCGGAAATATCAATACTTGTGCCTTTGTTGCCAAGTGTTACTGTAAGAATACATTCAGTAGTTAGCTTAGATCATACAGTGGAAGCTCAATTCAACACAAAAGTATTACTTAATTAAAGTATTAGTCTACCTGCTTATTCCATACAAACACCTTGTGAACATCAACAACTACTGTGTGATTCTCTTGAAGTGTTACTGCTACTGTTACATTACAGACAGTTTAAACCATTTGTCAAATCAATTTGATGAAAAATACATACCACTGAATAGAGTTCCTACAGCACAAAGGAGCAATAGAGTCCTCATGGCTGAAAGAACAGAAAGTTTGACTTGACAGTAGGTTCTAAAATAAATGAGTGTCAAGATGAACAGTTCTTACCTGCAGGGATGCTTCAATGATGGTGCTTTTGGAGCTTCACACTTTTATAGAGTGCGCAAAAATACAACCAACCCCCTGAAAAATTTCCCATCCTCTAAAACAAATGGAGGCAGAACATACAGGTCCTGCTGGATGTTGACATTGGTCTGATGGCCAAAAACAACATCAGAGTTTGTTTTTAATGATGCACCGCACCCACCAACACAAGATTTGTAGGAACTGCTTATTGTAAATGTTTCATATAGACCGTAAATAAAGACATTTATGTGTAATAAATGTACAACTGTAAATGTAGAGTAAATGAGTAAATGTAGACACAAGATAACACTCAAAAACAAAGTGAAAAAAACAAAGTGGAAAACTGAGATCAAATGTTAATCAAGACAAACTCAAGACTCAATGTTCCCAGGAGTGCCATGCACCCTCTGAAACATGTGAGCATGCTGATGAAATGACAGAGTCCTTCAAGGTGGGGATCAGTCACCTCCTGCACAGCTAGTGGGCTGGAGTTGCATATAGAGATATTTGATTTTCCAGAGATGCTCAACTGGAATCAGGTCAATACAACATCCTTCAACATCCAGGAACTGCTTACACACTCCAGCCACATGAGAACAGGCAGTGCTCTGCAGCAGAAGGAGCATAGGACCACTGCAACAGCATCTGCTCTGACAGTGATGATTTTAGCCCAGGACCTACAACCTTAGCAAACATCAGTGCTGACCCATCATACCCCAGACACATGTTCTCTCCTCCCCTCTGGAAGGAGTTACAGGTACAGTATGTCAGCACAACCAGATGCAACAATAATTTCTTCCCACAGTCCCATTACTCAGATGAACACCTAAATCAGTAGAATGCTGTCCATAACTAAAAAAATATGTTGATAACTTTTTAAACTTTCTTACACTACTACCTCACCGTTTGCTGCATTACCCTTTGACGACAGTTAAGCCACCAGATGCTTTTCACGTTTTTGTGTAGCAATGTATATGTATGCATGTGAAAAGTATCCAGGGTCAAATTCTCCACATACTTGGCAAATAAACTTCCAGAATTCCCCCAGCTGATTTGCGGAGTTATGTATGGCCTTCAAGCACATGCCTCCCAACACCATCACTAACCCGCGACTGGTGTGGTGGCGGGTTAGTCATGTATGACTGGTTAGTGATAGAGGATTTTGCTGGCAAAGGAAGATTTTCACATCAAGTGAGTAAATTCCAAAAGATTGGCTTGCTATCCTTTCACTATAATGTTATAATTTTCACTGAATTTGGGGTTTTTGTTTTACCCATTATAAAATTTCAAGAAATAGAGGCTTGAAATATTTCAATCTGAATGTAATTAATCTATATAATATATTTTTGGGATTTCCTTTTTAAAATTAGTGAAAAAAAATATTGAACTTTCTCAATATTCTAATTTTAAGTTGTATCTGAAAGTGGCAGAACACAGTTGACAGTTCATTAACCACAACCCCTCTTTTGAGCCACCATTGAGGGGAAATGAGAGCCAATATGTCTTATTTATTCAAAAGCTGTGTTTTGTTCATGCCCTTAATTATTTAAGCACTTCAAATTTCACATCAAGCACCACTTCTATGTCTATATTTATATTTGAGACGATTGGGAAATGCTTACCAAATGGGTGGAGAATTAAATATTTCCAATCATTGTTAGGAAAACTGCATTGGTTTTGGATTTACTTGACTGCCAATATAATAACAAGCTCTCAAAATAACTGTTGACAGTCAGACATGGTTTATCCACTGCACCAGATAAAATGCAAATTCTGGGCTTCACTGTAGCATGCACAAAAACGACACACCTGAACACACATCTGAACACATAGAGGTGTAACTCTTTGTAACCTTAAACAATGACAACAAAGTTGAAACTAATTGAGGCTTGACTTAGTTTAGATACCAAGTTAAATATTTGATGGCAAAGTCGTAACTTTGAGAGGAATGCAATCTGTAATTCAAATAAAAGTCAGTTTATTTAAATTGCTTTTTATATTTTATAATCATTTATACTTAATATTTTACATGACTTGGAACAATTATCTATTAAAGCCACTGTGAAAAAGAGAAAAGTTAAATTTTTGAAATAGTCAATGTGTGCACGGTGATGATGTTGAAGTGACCATCACTAACCAGCCTGGAAAGTCGTGGAGAACCCATGACCTTGCTGTTCTGTGATCGTGGAGGTCTCCACAGAGATGACACAGCTTCCCAGTATACCAGAGAGAGACTCAGAATGGTCATGCCATTCTCCATCTCCAACTGTGACTCCATCCCAGCACAACCTCTTCAGGATCACTATGACCTCTGTTTTTATCTGGTTTACACCAGATGCCCCTGATGTCAAAACAGGGAAAAGTAAGCATTCACCTGCAATATTAGAAAAAACAAAAATCCCAAAGGTTATAATTACACATTTTAAATGTTGACATGATGTCTATTATAGAAATATACCATCACTGTGCCATCATGGATGGTAAACTGTGAAGGAGAACTTAAAATGCACTGGAAATGTGGCCATCACAGGGTCCACAATAAGAGGTTACATTGCACCGATAAGTGCTTGTCTCATCACAAAAGGACATTAGACAATAAGATAAGTAAGGGACCAAGGTTTGCGTCTGACAGATGAGCGTGGACGGCTCTTGAGCTTGCAAAGTTAAGGACATTCATGACAGTCTCAAGAACCGTCCCTCAGAGCACAGTGCTGCTGTTCCATGAACTGCAGATCAAGTCTTCACATATCACTCTCCTCAAAGAGTGACATCAGTGCAGTCGTTAGTGTACAGCTACTCATTTGTGTGAGATGTGGACAAGAGGAAAGAAAGAGTCTTTCAGATAGAAGTGAAATTTAAGCCATCAGTGTTCTTTGTTATTTTAGTGTTGTAATAACAGAGTGTTTACCTGTATTAATGTGTCATGGAAATTCATCTTGTTTACCTTGCATATTTACCTTGATATATAGACCATGGCAGTCACACCCACACTGAATATGGTTCCCATGGCGGCACAGGCAGCTCTCTGAACAACTAGCTGTTGAGATGCGGTAGGCTGGCGCAGGGCATGAACTTGATCTGGCGTCAACACATTTACCTGAGCTGCTCTGGTCAGGGCCCTGCAAAGCCAGTGGAAAATATAGTGCTTGACAACTTGATTCAACTAGTGGTAAGAAAAAAAACAAACAATACACTTACAATACACTGTAAGATGTACTCTCTTTCCACGGTCCTATTGGTATCACAATTTCCTGGCAGGCTGTTGAATGTGCTTCCAGTGCTACACATGCATCCTGGTACCCCACTTCAGCACAAGCCACTCTGAAGCACATCTGATAGTAAATGTCATGATCCACATTTCTGTTTCAGCAATTGCCGAATGCAAGGCTGGTATAAAAGAGATCACAGACCAAACATTAAATGCTCTTATTTTGGGATAAGCTGCAAATGTCTCACACACTCCCTGTCTGTCATAGCAGCATTGCCCAGGTGGTGACCCAGCTATTGAGGAGCTCTTCAGAGGTGCTGATAGCTGATAGTTTCTCAGTTTCCTCTCATCATAGCCGTCTCCACTGAAATTTGCACACAGGCCTGAACCTGTGCCAGCATATACTTGTGGCACAGACAATCTGAAATATTGGGAAGGAGATAAATCAATTTTCACACCATATTGTGTGGTCATAATCAGCCTGGCCTCAAATTGGCCTCAAGTAGTCCATTGTCAAAAGGAACCATTTGTCCTTCAAGATGTACCTGAAAGTACAAAAATAAGTTGAGTGGGTAGATGAAATGCTAATCTACTAAAACAAAAGCACCATTTTCATCCTTTTTACAGCTTAACAATGTGTGAATCCATGAAAATCCTTGGTGAAAGCCAATAATAAATAGGTACAAGCTCCATTGTGAAGCAGAATAATGCCATCAAACATGATATAAGCAAAACCAGAAAGCACTTGATACACCCAGTACTGCAAGGAACCCCCTGTTTTTCTGAACAGCTTTCCAGGGGGCTGCAGGATACTTTCCCGTTCCACAGGTACACATTTGGTACACATTTTGGTCTTTTCCAGCAGGAACACAGTGATACACAGTGATACTCTCCCCCATGCATGCATCCACACTCAGACACCAGCATACGCTGATCACCACTCAGCCAGCTCATATCCTGGGTCGCACTGGCAGTCCTCCTCACATTCCACTGGAGACAACAGCCTGGGACAGATGACAGGACATCACAGTCCACACGGCTCATAGGTGCTATTCTTTTATGTTCTTCGGTTGTAATCCTACATCAGTTTTTATTAAAGGGTGGAGGAGTGTGGTCAACATGGGCTGTTTGTTCAGACTATGGAAGGCGTTTTGGCATTCATCAAACTGAAGATGAAAAGGAAAACATTGAAAGTGCATACAAGGGTTAACTTTAATACTGTCCAGAAGATCTTTTGAAAGAACTCATCAAAAGGTTTCCAGGACGATCATTTTGGAACTCTACTTCCAGCCTATATATTGAAAGTTTCAAGTTAAAGCCAGGAAAAAGAAGGTGTTCGATCTGAAATCATATATTTATTTATATCATCATACTGCATTCACCATATTCTTTACTTACCAACTGTTAAATCATGATTGACTGGCTATGGATTTTTCACAGGAAAATAAATGGGACTTTATCATGGCATGGTAAAGATTGGTCTTAGAATGATATTAGAATCATAGGTGTGGTCATTTATGTTCACAGAATGAACCAGGACTGATTACATTACGACAATGAGCAAATGGACTGTCTGTGAGCACTGTACACTCTGACACACCCTCACAATACATGCCTGTAGAAATAGTTTCTTTCAGCCTCTTATACACACTACCATTATGACAAGATGTTGATACAGGATATTCTTCTAGACAGTCTGAAAACTGAAACCAAAATATAAAGCCGAAGTCTGTGAAAAGAACATATGAGTTTCCATCGAGGATTACATGGATATCAAAATCCATTTTCGGGAAAACTTTGCTTTCATTGAAAGTAACCTCAATCTTTCCCCACAAAAAAGAAATAGGAATATCAGCCACCTGACTATGAAATATTCAGACATATTTACTTACAGTTCTGATTTGCTTGTGACTGCTGAACTTGATGATGAACCCATGGTTCATGGTGAACTCCTGTGTGGAGGATGCAGATCTTCCAGAGTTAAACTAAAGGGTGGAAGACCACACACACACACACTGCCCCTTTTCCTGGCTGTGAGCAAATAGGTACAGGTATTTCATTGCTGCATTACAGGCAGGCATTTCATTGCTGCATTACATTTCATGGATATTATGGTTTTATGTATATATACACACACATACAGAGAGAGAAAGAAGAGAGAGAGAGAGAGAGAGAGAGAGAGAGAGAGAGAGAGAGAGAGAAAGTTGTCCTTACACAATTTTTAACTTAATGCCAACCAAAGTCTCCATCTCCAATCCTACAAGTGTGCAACATGGAAAACATGAATATTGTTCACAGACAGGAGGAGGCCTGCAGGTGCACTTAACAGCACAGTTGTTTGCCAGTTTGTTCTCTGAAACCTAAATCAAATTAGGATTAGGAACACTGAAACAGATGAGTTCTCATCTTGGACTTCAAAGTAACTTAAAATAAGTCAGCAATTTAATTGCATAAGGAAAGAAATGATGACCTTAAATGTCCTGTCATCCTTAAGAAAACCACACTGTCCTGCTGGTACACCACACTACCCTGCTGGTACACAAGGCAAGCCATCAAAACTTTGACCAGTGCTATCCCTCTTCACGATGATTTATCTCAGGACAAAATGAATACAAAGCGACTGCATTTGCTGAACAGAGGACACAGATGAGCTGTTAAATGCACATATGGAAGGTAAAAACATTATTTTCCTTCATTATATAAGCAAAATATAAGCAAAAAGTTTGTTATATCAGCAAAAGGTCAAACAATGTATTACATCAGACTAACCACAGCTTGTGGTCTTTATCCAGAGGCCAGCTGTTCCTCCCATCTGGCATGCAAATTCATAGGTCAACAGAGTGACACACAGAGCTCAGCCCTGTCCCTTTGCTCGACAAAGGCTCTTAATGCAGTGAGAGTAGTACTTCTGGGGGTATACCAAGTCCTGACAAAGGGAAAAAGGTCCCTTGGGATGGGTTAGAATGCCACAGTACTGGTTAGAGGTGTACTCTGGCATGCTGTCCTGAGTGTTCACAAGTTCCATCACGTGTGTCACTGCAAGAGGATTCAGGATCAGGCAACTTCCACAAGGGCCCAAACATGTCAGGATCAGAGATCATGGTGCCAGTGGGCAGCTGCTGGTCATCAGAAGGATTACCATTGTAATTCCCACAAAGGCCACAGGTTGTGTTGTGGTAAATATCAGGTACCTTCATCTTAATGTGTTTTTTTTAATCTGAAATGAGCAGAACTAATTTCAATGCCTCTTTTTTTACTTAATAAAAATAAAAAAAACAATAATGGATTATTAGTCATCCATTTCTGATGTGCACTGATGTTCATTGTAAAAGTCAAGCTCTCAAACTCCATTTATCTGAGCGGAATCACAAAACAGCTGGTGTAGATATTAAAAAGCTTTTGAGTGCATGTCAGAAGATGTGTTGGGAAAAAAACAAAAAAAAAAACATTACATGGTTTAACTGAATTTTTCTAGGAAAAGCTGCTGATATTTTCATATGCATCTGATCACCTGCCCTCACCATAGTTACCCTGAGTGGCTCTTAAAAGAGGAGTCATATCTAGACTTTTGAAAGAACATGTCTGCATTAATATAGAATTACAAGAACGAGGAAATTCAAACTCTTCTCCGTCATATGACGTGGACAGTGTTCCATCCACAGAGCAATGTGCTGCTTCTGGTTTTGGGTGGCAACTCTCAACACCTCTAATAAGTTGACGTGCCTCATCCTTTACACAGGAGACACTTTGACAGGCCATGTATCCCCAAGCAAGAGGTGCAAGGCTTTGTTCCCATGTAGACCTCTCCTGTGCTGCCTTTAGGTATTCTCTGTGGTGAAGGCAGCCACAATTTTCTGGAGAAACATAAGTTGACACTGTGTACCAAGCCCGTGTCACAGTGGCAGTTCTCTCCAGCATTTGACAGCACTGTATTATTCTGCCAGCAGAGCAAGAAAGTAACAGGTTTGGGACTCGTGCTGTAACTTGCATTTGAGGGACAGGAGACTTCTACAAAACAGAGCCTAGGGCATCAAGGTCATTTTCTACAAAATGTTTGTTTTAAGCTTGACCAGTGATACATTAGTACCATCTAGTGGTCTAATTGCACAAAATGTTGTGGCCCAAATGAGGAAATTAGTATGAACATCCTTTATCCTTTTATACATATAGACTTTGCATGTAAATAAGATGCCTGCGGGTACTTGAATGTAAGGCGCATTCCAGTATTTGCAACCAAATACTGTTCTCTTTTCCTTGCGTGCTCAATAACAATCTAAACCAGACGAAATGACATCTGCACACTCCATATTTCATTTGTTGTGCAATGATGCTGAATGCCAAACAGCATAGCAATTGTAGAGGTTATTAATTGATCTCACAAGAGCTGCAGGCGCAACACTTGCCACAGAACCCGGGACTCCTTCAGGCAGAAACTGCAGCCTTATGGGAAAGGCAGACTGAGGTATACTCTGCCAGCGAACAACACAGTGCAGCCCGGAGCCCCTCATGAAGACACAGGTCACTGACACATTTCTTGTAAAAACCGGTCGGGTCCACAGCACCATGACAGAATTTGAATGGTCCATTAACTTGCAGAATTTTCCCACTAGACACTGGGCCAGAAAATCTGCCCAGATGCTCAGATGAACAGTTTGGACAACCCTCCACACACCAGATCCTGTGCACATCTCCAGATATGTCCAGACTGCTCAGGATGAAGATTCTACCGTGGACCACTTGCTACAAGATCATCAGAGTTGAAGTTGCCACACAGTCTGCCTACAGCATCAGCAGCATATTTACTGGAAAGAGTAATGTTGATAATCCCCTCTGTGCTGAGCCTAAATGCTAATCCCGTTTCTGAGTAGATGTATGTATGCAGTCCCAAAGACAAAAACCACTGTAGTATTGCTGAAATAATAGGACATGCGTTGACACCATTGACCTGTAGGTGGAGCCAAAACCGCATTTAAAAGAAATTCAGCACATTTGAAAAAGCTGGTGTTACAGTATAAAGAATGAAAGAGAACATGAAATGCTCTGGGTCGACCCGCTACAGTTTTAGTGTTTTTACTGTAAATCCTCATAAGCAATCCACTCACATTGACCAAGACATGAAGTGCTGACTCTGTGTCCATCAGTGTGTACATAAACCTGAATGGCATCAAGGCCTTGCGTTCGTGGGCAAAGGCCCACTAACTGGTACTGACAGGTGGCATGACAATCATAGTAAGCGTGGTCAAAGGTCGCCATGTCTTGGGTGTGCGTCTGCACGGAGTACAGCACACAGCTTCTGATGCCATCTTGCAGAGAGTGTTGTTCGCTCGGGCCACAACAATCCAAACGGCACACTGTCTGGTGTGGGTGTGCACGCGCGCGCACGCACGCACGCACGCACGCACACACACAGAAACACAGAAACACACACAAACAAACACACAGCTGAGTGCAGTCATCATCCGTCCAGAAAGTCTGGTTGCTGTGGTAATGGTACCCATTGTGAGTGTAGCCACACTGGGATGGAGGGACACAGATGTCACCATCCAAGACAGACCCTGGGTCACACTGACAAGCCTCTACGCAAACTGCTGAGCAGCCTTGAACTGAATGGGTCCTGACAGGTCGCAGGGCAGGCTGCACCACAGGAGTCATAATGGCTGTTCAGCGGGCAGGAAGAGGCAGAGAGAGACACAGACAGATCAATAATGGACGAAATATTACAACAATAGAACTTTTAAATCTAGAACAGCTTGGTTCGGAACAGCATATTAGAAAACTTTATTTTTAAGCCCAACATACACATTTATGAGCGTGATTAAATATTAAAGAAAAACACCATCTTCTTCCATGTGACATTTTTAATGAAGAATTGAAAATAAATTATTAACTTACGACAGAAGGTGCTGTTCCTCCACTCTCCGTTTTGGATGTGTGAACTTTGGCATGCAGCAGCACACCAAGAGCAAGCAGAGATCCTTTTGTGTGTTATAACTGGAGCACAAGTCAAATATGCTCACCGCTGCAGAGATTTTGCTAAAACTAATGACTTCACGACACAGGTGGAATGGATTTTGTGGGGACCAAATATATTCATGGAAGGAAATCCGACGAGACAATATTTTTCTCTTGAAGCTGTAAAGCAGAAGATCGTGGGCAAGCGTCTCCACAATCTGCTGCACAATGAGCGTCCTGGTGAGGAACACTCCACCTCCTCCCAAGGTTTGTTGCATCAACGGCCTCATCCTCTGCTGTCAAATCATCATCTGCAATGCCATTATTAATCCCACACAGGCCTTGGACCTTTGTTGTATTCAGCCGAAGCAATATGAGAGCAGTCACGCTTAATTTGGATGCCCAGACTAGTACAAACAGGCCACTGATAAATCTTCAGTCCAATATAAGTCCAAACTCTAGAGTCACTGGCACAAGCCTTTTTTCACCATTAATCTAGCAGAAGACACACACACACATAAGCATTTCCCTTGCAGTTATGACCATTTAATCCATGTCAATTGGCATGTCTACAACATTTTTTTTTCTTTTTAGAAAATGTAATGTGCTAATAAAGCCAGGAAATTGCAAAAAATAAAAGTTAGAACTTTTGTTTCCAAGCATGACTTACCCAAGCACAGCCTTTTTCTGTATATTATTATATAGGCTTTGGACACGTTAACATGGATAGATTTGAGACAGGAAGCTTCTGCACAACATAGGTCTTTCTCCACTCTGACCCAAAATGTTATTTTCACCACTGTCTTTGAGAACATTGATTAGAGTGAATGTACAATTATCTTGGAATTCAAACACTTTGCTATCAAAAGTGTAGAAGTGGCCACTTCCCAGGACCTGAAACTGGGTTTTTCGAGTTCTATTCTTGGCACCACCAGTGTTCCCATTCTCACAGCCTTTAATATCTGAAACATAATCAAATTTGATGCTTTTCCAATTTCACATTAGAGCTTTCAAAAGTGACTCAAATTAGCGGTGATTTCATTACTCATGGCTGATGAGCACAGAGACAAAACCCACTCTCCAACATTTTCCAATACATAATGGACTATTTACCAATAAAAAGGTTTAACCCAATTTTAAAAAGATCCAACCCATCAATTGCATGGTGCAGCTGTGCAAAAGGCCAGAATAACCAGCTGGGCCTACCTGTCTTAGTTCAGCTGATGGTGCCATTAAAGGTGCAGCCCTCTCCCTCGGGACAAGAAACCGGTTCACAGTACATGGTGACAGAAGCAGTGCAGTTACATCGCTTAGAGGATGCTTCAGTCCGCGAAAACCTCCAATAGAGAATAATCAATTTGACATTTAGACCCACAAAACAAATGTCACAAAGAGCCATGATCTTTATTCTATAACATTTGATCACTGCTCCCACACATCGGCGTACTTTTGCCAACTGTTGAGGCATGTAATGAACGGTACATGTATGACATAGGGCATGTCA
This sequence comes from Lagocephalus sceleratus, assembly GCA_911728415.1. Classification (NCBI taxonomy): domain Eukaryota; kingdom Metazoa; phylum Chordata; class Actinopteri; order Tetraodontiformes; family Tetraodontidae; genus Lagocephalus; species Lagocephalus sceleratus. The sequence goes on from CAJVRN010000126.1 coordinate 4,773,832, forward strand.
GTCGTTAGGCTCAGCTGTGGCAGTGTTCCCAACAGGCGGCCCCGATTTTGTCCCAGGTAAAGCTGTCAACAGCATACGCCCAAGAGGGAACAAAAGGGCAATCAAAATTAAAATCAAGCTCTTCAAGTCAGCTGGCATGCAACATTTAGTTATTGACTGTGATTAATGAATACAGTTGCTGGTTTTACAAGTTAAAATACTCGTCTCATACGTGCCCGTTGTATAATCAACCGCATTTCTGGAGTTTTACACAGTATTTTCCACCTCTCATGTATCCAGGGTCACATCCACATCCCTCATAACAGGCCAATGGATATCAGTCGAGAAACCACAGTGCTGGGGGCATGCACTTGTGCTTACATTGTAATGAGAGTTTTCAGGGCATGAGAGCACTGAGAAAGAGGATCATACGCTGAGCAGATGCAATCAAACTTAAACCAATTTGCAATTTCTCCTTCACAGCACTTCTCACCTCTTCATGGATTGACCATGCCCCCTAGATCTAGGCAGGCAAATGTGTAGCTGCTCAAAATACCACAAAGCAAATCATTATTTCCATTAGAGATGCACAATTCATTCACACAGTTTTGAAAGAAAGTCTATGGGTCCACAATGAAGTTACGTCCACTGAACAGTCCTGCAGAAGCAAGCAGCATTCCGCACCATTTATCTGATGAGAAAGCAGCTGCTCTGGTGGAATTACACTGTGAACAGAGGTCACATTCCTGAAAGTAGTTTGTCCCAGGTGGTGAGAGTGACCACGCAGATGTGTAGCTGTCGCTGACAGGGCTACCTTCTGTATCGACAGCAGGTTCTCCACACAAGCCACACATTGTTCTATGGGACACAGGAATAGCCATTTGTATCAGGTTGGGCCCTCCAGAACTGACAACTCCAATGTCTACGATGACACAGGTCAGAAGCCCAGTTTGAAGAATTGTCATGTGATCTAGATGGACAGGAAGATTCCACGTGACGCCATTAACCTAAAAAAAATGAAAAATGTAACTGTCACAACAGACAGACTATGTTTCAGATTTAGTAAATGTGAAAGTTTACCTTTAGTTTTCCCAAAGGCTCTGTCCCATATGGTCACATTGATCCTGAGGTACAGCTGCCCACGGTGGATAACCAGAGTAGGAACAGAATACCCCTCTTCACACATCTGAGATGGAAGAGAGACATCTTCTCATGTTAAGATGAAAAGTATCCCCATCATCAGTCATAAACAGTCTACTGCCCACGACTGTGCACGTAACACGGTGACTGTGGCATGCCCCGTGGCCATCTTTAATGATGCACTTTGTTCCAGCTGGGCACACATGGTCTGTGCACTGCACTTTGTTGTGACCCATTCAGACACAATGCTGCTGACAGTGCTCATCAGGGTAGAAGTTCTCAAGAATTTCATGGTAAATACTGGTGTAAATGCAGCCACACTCAGAGTTGGGTAGACAGTCACCACCGCTGGGAAAATACCTAGCTTTACAAAAACAGCCCTCTCTGCATTTCTCCATTTGAAGACTCGGGTTTCCCCACACAGACAAGTGTGACTAGCACACAGGCAGTATTCGTTATTATGTAGGCAGGAGAGTTCTGAGACCAAAGAGGTAAATAATTAATGTTCAAGTCAACAATAGTCTTATCGCTGATGTGTTAAAGCTGCATACAACATAAAGGTCATGAATGCATAAAAGAGGTGACTTTTGTGGCAGCTTTGGAACCCCCCCATCTGTTACAGTTAGCCCTCAACAACATTCTTCTCTCCGATAACAAGCCAAATGTTGTGAATGACAAAAAGATGTATTCAGAGGAACATCTGCACATACAAGATCAGCGTTCGTCTGCGTGTGTGTCATGATCTGAGAGATATCAGACTCCGCAGCCATCACATCATCTACTGGATCATCGTTAAAAGTCTCACAAGTGTACCAGAATAGAGTTTTGGCATTTGCACAGTTGGGACATGAGAACTTTGCACCACAGTGACACCAAAGTCTATCTCTATACACATCCACATCCCAGTCATGTAGAGATTCACTTTTCCACGATTCATAAAAGAAAAATGAAATATAAGACCTTTTACCTAGGTAACATAGGGAATTAATTAACCATTTGGTTAAAAGTATGATAGAAACATTGTTAATACAATCAGCTGACAGAATGATGGAAAATCTTGAGATCATTGCAACGCATTGAAAGGAACCATTGTTGCCATTCCCTATCTGGTTTTGAACTTCCAAGCCCCCCCGGGAGGTACAATAAGAGGTGAGTAGGTAAGTGCAGTTGCCAATTACTTCATAGTTGTGACCATCAAAGGTAGTATAATGAGCAACTCCTTTGACTGTGCACATCCCTGGACTATCCCTGTGGCAGCCCTGGACTCCATTCAGAAGTCTGCATACTTCACCATGCTGGCAGAGAGAACGTGCACACACAACCGTCCTGGAATTAGGCTGGCAGACACATTTCTCTTGGCACTCATTATCCTTCCAGAAGTTCTCCTTTGGGAGATGGTCAGAATCACTGTGGAGACAACCACACATGCTAGGAAGTTCACAATTCCCAGCACTATGCAGATACCCTCTGTTGCATTGGCAGGATTCCACACAGGATTTTGTGCAATTATGATGGGTTTCTGGGTTACTACAGGTAGCTGGGCAAGCAGAGGAACATCAGATTCAGCATTTCTTCCAGAAGCCACAACACTATAACATGAGATATTTAAAACTCACTGCAATTTGTTGTAGACCCTAATCCTTTGGCAGGTGGTAGCATAAGCAGTTAGGACATTGTACATAGAAGATGCAGCTACTGTAACAGAGAGGTTACTCACACAACTTAAAAAATGGGCACTGCTTTCCACAGTCCGAAAAGTTGTTTTTGGACTGCACAGTGGACAGGAGACACTGCCGCAATCCTCAACACAGGAGCCCAAGATGATACCAGTTGCACTTGGATAAGAGTGCAGTGACCCATTTCCCAGAGTGAGAAGCAGGTTCTTCTTCTCTCCATTAATCTGAAATTAAATAGAATAGACAATGAGTAATTAAACAACAAAACATGTTTAATTCATTTGAGGTCATTAAACCAACCCTTGCATGGTTTAGGTCATCTTTAACTAAGAAAATCGATGGTGGATACTGTTGCACTGTTCAAATATGCTCTGACGATATTAATCTTCAATGGAATTAAAGTGTTTAATCCTACACAGGTGGTTTGAACTAATGTGCAGTTGCAGTTTCCCTGCAGGGTAAAATCTCCACCATCAAAGGTGCAGTAATAAGAACCCCCCCCATGCAGAGCATATTTTAGCTTTCGAATAACATTCTGCTCTTCCATCTTTGATAGTGCACATCCATTCATAACCACAATGCACACTCTTCACAGGAAGTGGCTACTGAAACAAAAAATACACAACCACGTGTTACACAGCTCATGCAAGAAAAAAAGAAAAGGTTTATATATACTTCTCTCACAGCCCTGGATACAGTTACCTGTGCAGGGTATTCAGATAGCACCCCACATCCTCTCCAGAGGGGGTAGATGTGTGATATGGATATTGCAGCTGAAGAATGTTGGGCCCTTGTCAGAACTGACCAAACTTCAAATAGTGATGACTAATAAATTTTCTCTTTCGAGTCAAACACGGGCAGTGTCTGACAGATTTAATCACAGAAGGCAGCAGTGTGGGTGTGGAGGGACATTGTCCATCTGTATGTCTAAAGTAAAGCCGTTGAAGAGGTCTCTCTGTCGATATGGATTTTGTCAAAGGTGAAAAGATGAACCTGCATAATGCCACTAACAGAGAGATGGACTCTCTCTCTGGTTGTCGGTGCTGACATGTATTTGCGAGCTCACTGCAGTCATTGCCACCAGGAAAGTGGAACTTGCGTTTGCTAAGGGAGGGATGAAATAATCAAATCTCCAAACTCTCCAATGGGTTCGGTTGAGCAAATCCGTACAAACAAGCCCCAGGTGTGTGTTTAGAGCAGTAAAACCAGCCACAACACCAACAGCTTTTTGGGAGTTTAACTCTGAACCAGAAAGACTGGAGTTAGTCTGGAGGCAAACACTCTGAAGCGTTCCCATATGCAACTCACGGAGGCTCCCTTCGGGGTGCACACTGCCTCTGAAGAGCACTTCCCCAGAGAGAAATGTCTTCACTGATGTTTCATCCTCTGAACTGGTGATCACCATCTGGCTGAAGGCAGCCTGCTTAGAGAAGCGAGGAGTAATGGGATAGTAGTGGGTCCCCCAGGAAGACACACCATGGAAGAGGGTGTGATCGCAAACACCATGGGAATAGAATAAAGCCAGAACTGTCACAGACCAAGTAGAATTAACACCAAGAATGTGTGAGGAATACTCCCTGTACAGTGTAACTGAGGGCGTCATGTCAATCGTCTTTGACTGATTAGCAGACAGAAAGATGTGTTGCATGAAATCACTTTCCACGACCTCCACGGTGACTGCAGTCCCACTTGCAATGGCTGCGATTGTCACTTTGCTGGTTAATATTTGCTGCTGGGTCACTCTGAGAGAGAGGGGGGGGGGGCATCACATTTCCTACCAGGAATGGCCCCAGAAAAGGCTTGCAAGAGAAAACAGAACTGACATTTAATAATAAATCAAGATGGCTGTAATTGCAAATGTAGCTTTCAGTTCCTGATCTACGACTGCTTGTGACTTCTGACTATAAACACTGAGAAAGAGTTGCAGGTCACAGATATCACTGATGGTGTCAGCTTTCAGAGTAAACAGCCAATGGGAGCTTAGTTCCTGGTGCAGGCTGGGAACACCTGTGTTCACCCACACACACACAGGCAGGCAGGCAGGCAGGCAGACAGTCTCCATGATAACAAGTATCTACAAGGAGCTATACAGCAGCACTCTAAACGACCGCGTATTTAAATGTAAGTACACCCTTCTGCCATTATTCTTTTAATCACTAAAACCGACTGTGATCGCACGTACGGAAGGCTTTTCTTATCTAAACGCTGTTCACACCCTGGGTTGTGGTGTGAGCTGTCACTGCAAATAGTTGAAAAGTTGCTCAAGGACTCGGCAAACAGTCACTCTCCAAAAGTTGCCGGCTTGCCAGGGTTTTATGTTTTAATGTTTAACCCTGGAACACTTGAACGCAGGTGAGGGACGGCTAAATGGCTCCATCTCATCAGTATACGACGTTGATTCGTTCAGACAGCGCACAGATTATCTTTGGTTGTTGGCACGTCTTCGCCACACTCCACCCACCCATCACTCAAAAGTAATTAAACAGCTCTAAAAAAAGATATATAGCAGTGCTGTTGAGACTTGAGTTATGTAGGTTAAGTGGAGTTAGCAGACAATGGAATTGTGCAATCGAGAATTGAGAGGCGAAGGTAAACATGAACTTACCGGGGCCCCGAAGACGCCGATTAAACACAACAAACCGCATCAGTACAATGCAAAAGTTAAATGGGGAGGAAAAAAATATACATTTTTGACTCTGGTTTGCTTAAACCTTCACGTTGTCTTGAGGAAAGCCCACAAAAAGGGTTAGTTCATTGGCTCACCTGTGACCTGGCCAAGCCCTGACGTCATCAGCCGCCGACTGCGCGGGGCAATCGGTCGACAATAAAAGTGTTTAAAAACTTAAAAAAGGACTAAAGCTCGTCTTTAATGCTGCTCATGTCAGCGGATCTGCGCCAACCTTCTCACAAAGGTTCGGTAGTTTCCGCGGTGACGTCAGCTGTGAATACCCCCGTCTGATGACGGATGTGGAGCCGCGCGCGGGCTTTCCTGTTGACCCAGCAGTCCCCGCTGCCGCGAGCGCCTCGGCTCATCAGCGCGAGACTGATGCACGTGCGGATACCTGCTCACCCTCCAGATCATCACCCCCCCCCATACCTGCTCACCCCAGACCTGCTCACCTGCTCACCCCCCAGGACTAGTAGTGTGAAGCACCTGCTCACCCCCCGCCCGAGATCACCCCCCCAGACCTACTCACTTGCCCCCCCACAGACCTGCTGACCCCCCAGGACCAGAGCTGTGAGAGACCTTCTGCCCCCCCACCCTGCATGATCAGGTTTTCCTACCTTTGGCTTCCTAACCTGGGCCTTTGATCTCTTTTCTGAGGGCACCCTGGGGTGTCACGCTGCAGCCCCCCCCCACCTCACGTCCTGCCAGAGGCTGGTGTTACCACGACTACCCTGAAATACGCCTGGAAACGTACTTTGTTGTAGCCTTTGCTGAAGCTGCAGCCTGCTTCATAACGCAGGTCTTCAGAGTAACTGTGATGATGTGTCGTTGACTTCATTCATTTGCTGGTGTTTGTTTGGGGGGGGTGAAAAACATTTTGTTGCATCCATTGTTTCATGGCTGGTCATTCTTGTGCAGCTGACTTTCTGTGCACTGACACACACAGAGAGTGGGTGGGAGGAAGAGGTGTCTCTTGTCTCATTCAGACTCTCATATCCTCTTATTTATTTTTCTGTTGTCTTGAATGCCCAGAGTTGTACCGTAGTCTGAAGTAACACGTCCCTTTTCAGCTGCATTGCCAGTTGATGGTGGATGACTCTCTTGATTACCAGATCCTGAGGTATTGTGCATTTTGATCTGCTTTGATTTTTGTACGCCATCGTTGGCTTCCTTGTATATGAGTTTGTGGCAGAGTATATTATGTTAATGGTGACAACAGACGTGCACTAGTGCTCCTGCAGAGTTGATAATGTCGAGCAAACATTTCAATAAGAATGTTATTCTCTCTTTGCTGAACAAGAGCGGCAGCCACTTCTTGTGACTGAATGAAAAGCGATCTAGATCTGTTTCTCTCACTCTCCTCTTCTCCTTGTTGTCGGGCTCATTCTTTTATAGAATGATCCAATTTTATCTTTGACACACTTTCTTAGCAATCCTATAGTTCTGTGCTGTTGTCTCTGCTGTCCCGGTGAGGTGGATTCCTTGCACTCGTTTTCCTTATCAAAGCTCTGGGTCACAGTAGCGCTGTACTTTGGGTGTTTTGATGGCTATCTGTGGTGTCGGTGTAGTGCTGGTGATGCACACCAGTTTAACAGAAGGCTGTTATCAGCGCAAACAGATAAGACACATTCTTAGCTGGTCCTGAGCCTGTAAATTTAGTGCGTTTCTGCTTTTCGGTGGATTGTCAGCGGTGCCTCGGTGGATATGTTGGAATAGGTGGGGAAAAGTGTTCCTCATTTGAAGTGAGACCTTGTAAACAAGATTTAAGATGCATGGTGTGCTGGTCTGGTTAGACAGGTCTGAGCTTCACAGTTAGTCTTGTCAGGATAAAACCCACTTAAATCATGGTACAGAAGCAAGACCCCCCCTCCCAAAAAAAAAAAAAAAAAAAAAAAAGGGGAAGCTGTATGTTTTATGGTATTACACTCCACTGATCAGATTTTAATTTTTTCCATTTATCTTCTATTATCTGTGTTGGCACACAGGCATATCTACTTAATAAGCAAGCCACTGGTTGGACTGTAAATTGGGTCTCCTATTAAAAAGCAAATTCAATCAGCATTCAAATGTACAAGAACATATTACCCAATTTGAAAAATAATCCAGGCGTCAGGAGCCACTTTCATACAGAGGCAGTGGACTGGGTTGATAAATATTTCCAAATTGGATCAGCTTATTATTTCACCCAAAGCGACTCTGAAAAGCAAATTGGTTACAGAAGGGGATTTTATTTGCAGCGTCTTAGGTTGTTTGCGTTTTGAGATTTACTGCAACTATTCAAGAGTCCAGAACAACCCACACCACGGTCCCTCTCCACTTATCCCCAGCCGTGCGATTAACATCTTTGTCCCCAATATAGTCAACCAAAATAATTCTCACTGCCGTCTGCTTGCTAATTTAGCATGGGGATTATGTGCAAGAGTCACATTTCTGTTTGATGAACATTTGTAGACATCAAAATTTAGAATACAGCGTTGTATTCATTTATCATCTTGAGCCAGATTGTTGAAGTCAATGTCATGGAGCTGTCGCTGTTTGTGCGCTTTCTTTTTCCTCTAACCCATATTTGGTTTAGATATAGATAGATATTTGAAACCTGCATCTGTCTGCAGCGAAGAAAACCATTTCCTCAAACTATGGTAATCAGAAGGAAACTAAAACCATTAAAGCTATAATATCAGAAGTTTTGACATGTTTTATTTGCTGTGAAATATAAATGATAAGTCATTATTTTATAAGAGAAGGGGTGTTATTGCTTTAATGTTCACAGACTTGATTTTTGTCTGTAAATGGCGCAAAAACTGTCTCATGCTGCCCATGTTAAGGACAAGTGGTTCACATGTTGTGGCTCCACGGTCATTAGAACGTGTGAAAGTAGAGTTGGGGTTGTAAAGCATTACCCTGTCGTTACCCCTTAACAATGCAGGTCATCTCAATCCTTTTCACGTCGTCATTCACCGTAGAGGAAACACCAACACAATGGGCATGGCCAGCGTTAAGGAAGCGGCTTCAGCACAGACCACTTGGCATCGCAGTTAGCGGAATTCTGCGTCCGGAATCCAACACAACATGAATGAGCATCGGTTCTTGAACCCAGTCCAAATCCAGTGTTTAAAACTGACCAGTGAGGCATCATCTGGGACTTCCAGCGGATTGGAGGTCATTCCCATGTTTCCCATTTAAAAATACCACCATTCATATTGTGTTGGATACAGCTGGGGCTTTGTTTGATGAACTAAGACCATCTGGGTTTCACATTTAGACTGTGTTCTGTGTGAAACTGAAGTAGAGTTTGAGGAAGTTATGAAGTATCTTAACAGCTCATTCATTTAACAAAAACAAAATCCCTGTCAATGTTGTTAAAATGTGTCAGTAAAACAGTATTAAACTTGTTACACAATAAACGCAAGCATCCTCCTGGGTTTGTAAATGGAATACTTTGGTCACAGGTTAGTTCAGCACCTGACCAAGCATGCAGACTTTTGCCTGGGAAACTGGAAAATGTTGAATAGACAGTTGTCGGCAGCTGACTCTGGAATCTTCAGAGACTTTTTCTGCTGAGCAGCATGAGAAAGAAGGCTGCTACTTACTGACCCGTTTGTCGTGCTCACCTCAGATCGCAATCTCGCTTGCATAATTTGAACACAGTCGAGCCTACATGGAAACCTTAAGTGTGTTTCACAGCCCTAACAAAAGAGACCTTTGCAGCCTTCTATCATGAAGCAAAAACACCGGGATTCCACATGCATCCACCAGTGAATATTAATAGAAGATGTTTTTAACTTCTTCTTTCCCCCCAGCAGTATTTGAAGATGATGCGACTGCTGTTCCTGTGTCTGCTGCTGCTGTTTCCAGCCACTACCGGTACGTTCTCAAGTCTGTGAGGCTTTCAGCTGATAAACTAATCAATGTCGATCCATCCCAGAGCCAGTATAATACCACTGCAGGGAACTTTGAGTTATGGAAATACCTCAAAGTAAAAGTATTTTAGCTCCCAAACAGAATTTTACTCATATAAGCCATAAACCAGTGCATTTACCAGATGGACTTATATACAGCTATAAAATCAAGCCAGGATCAGTATTTGAGTATCATGAATGTATTATAACTCTATTCTGCTTTTGCAGCTGCTTCAGATGACATTGAAGGATCGGCTGATAGAGGTAAACATGGGTGTTTTGTTGTACCACTGGGTTGGGCACTGTTGACATAGTGATATATCAAGTTAACAACCAATCAGACTAGCTGTCGTTTAAGTGCCTACAACTACATTTTATTCAAATGTACCTTGATAAAGAGATCACAATCACTAACGGCACGAGATATTTGGTTCCAAGAAACTGTGGATGCTGGTTTTGCTTTCGTTGTTCCTAGACGTCTTGTGTTTACAGCACTGCTCGACATAGTGTCAGTTTCATACAAATAAGAAGTTACAGATCAAAGAAAACACTTCACATGTTCCCTCTTCATTCACATGATGCTATTATTTGGTCTTTATTTGGTTAATTGTTGTGCCTTCTTTTTCTTGTGCCTGAATTAAATGTGTTCTATTTTACAGGCGTGGATGATGAGGATCTAGATAAAGATCCAGGTGAGTTCATTTAAACATTAACCTGTGGATTGCAGGCCAGTATTGGTGCTTTTTGGCTGTTGGTTTTATACACACACTTCAGACACTGTAATATTAGCTGTCTGGAGGAAGAGTATGTAAAGGTTATGGCCCCTGTAATTATTTACATAAGTCAGCATTGTGCTGTGGGCCAGTGAAAGATATGGTCTCTGTTGCCCCCCCCCCCCCTTCCAGCCATTAAGGCCTGAATGAAAGCAATTAGCTCCCTGGAGGGGCTCTGTGGGTTCTGTTGAAAGGCCAATGAACACGTCAACATCTCCACCAGTCTGCCAGTCTAATCGACATTGGCATTCTCCTTCTCTCTCCCTACACCTCCCACCGTTGCTCCTTATCCTCTCTTGATTGACATTTGATAGAATTACAGATCCGTTTAGAACACTTCCACAGCCATTCGGTTCTGGAAATGGCAGCTGAGCAGCCTCGCAGCTCTCTGCAACAATGACCTCCACAATCTCATGAACATAATGGCATTTCCCTGTTAAGGAAGTTACTTTTGGAATGAAACCCGAAGTGATTTTTGTCCAAAGATTTGTTGATATTTTGGTGGTGCATCAGCCTATGTCTATATACAGAAGCTGTTTAGCTTAACGATTATGTCAGTTTAATCCTTTTTAAAATGCAATTGTTTCCAAAAAGAACACATTAGCTGCAGTGTAACGGGTTTTTTGTATGTAACTGTTCTTGGCAAACTTTGCTTTGAGTAGAAATTATTCAAATAAATGTATTGTTTGATGAGCGGAAGTGTCGTCTGCAAACAGTTGTTACCCGCAGGCACAGTAGGACTAATTGTTTGTTGTCAGTCTTTGTGCTTTTGCTGTTGCTTCACATTCACAGCGCAAATATGAAAGTAGTATTGATCTTCTCAACTTACACTCTGCACGGGTGTAAGACGGTAATCAGATTTCACAGCCTATAGAGTCATCTCAGGTTCACATCTTGTGCTGAGGGAGGAACATTTGTGTACTGCTGCGTTTTTTTCAGTGATATTTATTATTTATCAGATGACAATCGTTAAGAATGTAGCGTGGAAGTTCATGTGGGGGGCTGATATATGACGTAGCTATGAAACCAACAGAACTGTTCCGACAGACCCGCTTTGTCTTCGCCCCCTACAGATTTTATTGCAAAATATGCGCCTGGATCAGGTGTCTCTGAATCGACACAAGAAGACGACACAGACGGTGGGTGCTAGATAACGGCGATCGTGCGCCATATCAAGTGTGTGCGACTCTCCTACCTAGCGTGTGTTTATCACGGCCTTTTGTTCTTAATCTCTCAGATCGCTTCACCCTGGTGGTCATCATTGTAGCCGTGTCAGCGCTCACTCTTTCAGTTGCAGCCATCGTCAGTAAGTACTTCGTGGGCCCGCTGAGAAGTTTTGTCCCACGTGCAGCAGCGTCCGCGCTTCCCACAGCCGACAGATAACCTCGGCCCTTCCACGGCCGACGTCTCAGTGCGCTTCAAAAAGCCTCTCATGCTAAAGCAAAAAGCATGCTTAGCCCTCCTGCGTGGTCCTGACCCTGCTCTATTGTTATGTTATGTTTTGTTTTGTTTTTTTTCTCTCCCGCAGCCATAATGCTGGTGAGACGCCACATGCGCCGTCAGCAGCAAGGGTAAGGTCGACGACATGCTGTTGTAAAGTTGAATCTCTCTTATCTGTTTATTTGCATGGTTGAGTCAGGCTCTGACTCAGTTGCGCTTGCTCGGCACAACGTTGCGCTGAGTGACAGAACCAGTTTGGTGGGTAAAAAGCCAGCCCCCACCCCCCCCAAAAAAAATTTAGCCAGTTTGTTAAGATCAACACAAGAATGAAAAAACACTTGGGTGGCAGAACACAACCAGTATCCACCCATCTGAGCCAGTCGAGACTTGTAGAGGCTTCAGTATGACGGCTCGAGGCTGCTACTGTACCCCCCCCTCATTCCCAACCTCTTCATGTTATCCATCAGACAATAGCCTAAAGACACTGCTGCTCGACGGGTACGGCTGAAACGGGCAGGATCTAACCTGTCCCAGAAGTTTGACTCACAAAGTCAGGTCTGACTTCAGAACACAGACACAGAAAGGCTCTCAGAACACAATCCTGGCGCCATGACAACAATCTGCCAACAGATCACCCAACAGAACAGCCTAAACCAGTCGAACACAAAGGCGCACTTTTCTGTCACTCCTCCACCTTTGACTCCTTTTTAATGTCAGTTACTTCCAGGACAGCTTTCTCCACGGTAATAAGATTTCTTTTGTTTCGGGGCTGTAATACGCGACCTTTACAGCTGGGCGAGCGGGGTTATAGGGCACAGGGGGTGAATCAAATTAATCTTTAGAAATCTCCAAGCACCGGGAGAACCGCTCCGCGTAGACTGCGAGAGCGCGCAAGGGTTAAATTCCTCTGCTGGATTACCTCTGCCTCCCGAGGCCGCAGTCAGCCCTGCCAGTGTTTGGTGCCGACTGATCACTGTGCTGAAAAGCAGCTTAATCACACAGCAACCTCTAGCGTGTTGGATCAACAGTCTCTCGCTTGGTTTCCTAAGTCCCACCTGGGGATGAGCTGTGTTTTGAGGTGATGCAGTTACCACGCAGCTGTCAGATCCCCGCAGCACGAGGGAGACGTGCCGTTTCCTGAATTACAACACCCAGAATGTTCCTTTCGTCTCCCGCAAAGAACCCGAAAACATCTGAAAAGATGACCCTCGCTTCCGCCGCGCCCCTCCTTAACTCGGCCTTGTCCTCTTTGTCTCTTTAGGGTCTACTCCGTGCCTATAGAGCAGCATCAGAAAGGAGTCTAGAGGCTGCTGCAGCAGCCCTGCAGCGGGACGACAAGAAAAGAAGCACCACAGCCTGCACGCCATTTTCTCAACTCTTGACAGTTAACACTTTGCACAGCAGCCTATCATCACATGACTCAGTCTGTTCTTAACATATCATTCTTTCAAATATGCCGCGTGTGTGTGCGCGCACGCGCGATACACACCGTTTTGGTGCCGGACACTTGGACCACAATCAAACCTTCTAATGGGATTCTATTTGAGGAATCCAAGCGAATTTCTGTGAATATAGCTTAAAGCTGCTTTGGCAAAAAGGGATAATTTAGTCATTTAGCACAGACAGATATACCCCCCACCCCCTTCAGCGGTGGTATCTGTGTTTGTATTTGATTATGTGTGTAATAGATGTGTCCATGTGAAATGGCTGATGATTGAGACAAACCATGTAAATCCACACTAAGCCAGCAGTGCTCGTTTCATTCCTCCCATTCACACATGTGACATCTTCTGTTCCTGGCCCATAAGGGATGACAGGAGGCAGTGCAGTGGGGAGATAAAAACCTGTTCCCCCTGTCTGAACTGCAGTGAAAAGAAACGACTCAAAACAGCCAGCAAGGCAGCAAAATTAATTGACCGCCATGAGTGATGTTTTCTTTTCCCCTCTTGTTCCCTTTTGAAAGGCTGTCACTTCAGCGATGGTGTGAATGTAAATAGCTTTGTGAAAGGTGGAGAGTGAGATTAATGTGTCGCACACTCACAAAAAAAAGGAAAAGAAAAAAAACAAACATACTATTTAAATCACGTTGGGGATAATTGAGGAAAGTATAAATAATGGTTTTGTTTTATTCATACAGCATATCATATATATTTTTAATTTAAAATGGAAATTTAGTTTTTTTGTTTTTTTTTTAAGTAAGTTGGGTGTAAAAACTCAACACACCTACTGCCTTAGTTGAACACTGGGAGTGGTTGGAGGGGAAGGGGTCAAAATCTTCTCTGACATGAAAGTGTTTAGCACGTGGTTTAAGAGACGGCTTCATAATCGCAGCAGCGCCGAGCGGCTGCAGACGGGTTAGACACCAGATCTGTTGAGCTGGGGGGCCTCGCTTTTCGCTCTCGCATGTAAACGTTGCTGCTAATCTCGCCAGCGAGGGCAGCGCTGGTCTGCGTCAAACACGGGAGCAGAAAAAACAGCTGGACCTCCAGGAGAACGAGCACCGGCGTCGGTTCTCTGTTGATCCTGCTCGGTGTTTGAGAACTGTAAATATGTATTATGAAAAGTGTGTATTGGCCCGTCAGGCATCTGTGTCAGCATTTCAAAAGGAGGACAACGTAGACACACACGCACGCACGCACGCACGCGCACACACACACACACACACACACACACACAGACACACAGAAAGACCTGCAGCACAAAGCATTTCATTTTTTTATGTATTTTCTACACTTTTGTATTGACACATCTTGGACAAACAGGCTGAAACCCAAAACGATCCCCCTTTTTTTAAATAAGAGGCAGAAGTCCATCCTGCCCCACACATGAAAAAGAGAATGACTTGCATTCTTTTGAGTGTCCATTGTATTTTTTTATATTCCCTGTTCTCTCCCCTCCATGTATTGTACATTTAAAATGAAGATTTTTTTTCTTTCAATTGGCTGACAATTGAGTGTAGTGTACATCTGAATAAAACCACTAGTACACGGGCAGAAAAGAGAGAAAATGCTAATAACCAAAAACCTAGTTTCATCCAGGTTTATTTTACTGTTTATGAAATGATTTTTTTTTTGTCTTTAAGTGCATTTTCTGCCTCAGCAGCACATTTTTTGTACCAAAGGCTGCTCAAGTGTAAAGAGGGTAGGGAAAGTGCATGGGGCTCTCAGTTCCACTGTGCTAACAACACTGTCTGACCTTGCGCAGATTAAGTGTTACAATAATGATGATACAGTATAATAGATGCAATTACCCACACACTTCCGTTTTGAGTCTGTTCATAGAAAAATTTTGCATTTAGCTAAATGGTCCTTCTGTGCTTCCTAAGGTGATTTTATTCCCACTCTTTTGTAAGGTATGGTGTTTGGGAGTCATCTTCGTGTAAAATATCTGCACAGGTATTAAGCCTTTACATGTATATTCATAATGCAGCCGTGCCAAGGATATTAAGTCTCTTATTGAGTATATGCTGTATATATGTTTCCTCACCCTTTCTCTGAGAAAGATTGTTCAGTGATTATGGTATCTTGAGATCTGGATCTCTGTTGCTTTCTCACATTAGATATGTTCCAAAACTTTGCTGGTCTGCCTGTGTTTGTTTTCTGCAGCGTTTTGATGCCATCTGGATGCTCAGATAATGCGCCAGTGGATCTTGTTTAATCTTGGGCTTTTATTCATTTACAAGCACAGAGCCTCTAAGAAGCTTAGACACCCCTTACTAAACATCTCGTTTTTCAGATTAAAAAGAGTGAAAATCAGTCTCAGGAAGTGACCCAGCTTCGCATCGCACAAGATTCTAAAATCTGGGCTGTTATGATGTTTAACGTTAATCCCACGAGACACTGATCAGATACACAGATTACAGAGAGGCTGGATAACTCATTAAAATGTGAGTCATCTCTTTATTAATAGTCCAGATGAATTACATTTTACTGCCATTTCTGCATCTATGG
Source organism: Lagocephalus sceleratus (assembly GCA_911728415.1). Classification (NCBI taxonomy): domain Eukaryota; kingdom Metazoa; phylum Chordata; class Actinopteri; order Tetraodontiformes; family Tetraodontidae; genus Lagocephalus; species Lagocephalus sceleratus. The sequence goes on from CAJVRN010000126.1 coordinate 4,789,357, forward strand.
AATTACCTCTTAAAAGTAATGGTGATTAGGTGTGCAGTTCATGTGTAAGCACACACACTAGCTCTTTTCCTCCAGCTCTTTGTCTTCTGTGTGTACACAAACGCTCTCATTATTGCTGGACGACATTATATGACCTGAAAATTACACACACACACACACACACACACACACACACACACACACACACACACACGCGTTAAAATAAATACTTTCGGTCAAACATACGCAAATGCACACATAGACTAGAGGGGGCTCAGGGTGATGTTTCGCTCAACAAATATCTTAAACATAATCACAATAGATTAGCTGTCACGTAGCTTTTAGTCAGCATTCTGCTGAGCTAATGACAATAATGTGAGAGGATGCTATATATCATCCTGCAGCCTCTGGTACGAATTAGTCATGCACACGAGCCATAATTTAGCCCATAATATTTTATCTCAGGACAAATCTATAGTGCTAATTCATCAGCGCACACATAAATACTGTACACAGCTGTCGCTCTGATCAAATGATGCTTACCGTGATGACTTGGTGAGGCACTTAGGCAGCCGACGCACTTTGTCACCTACGGCACAATCAAAACAGCAACAAGCTCAGATGTCCGTCATCACGCTCCCAGGAGATTAGACAAACACACGGCACAATAGGCGGCACACCGTGTGCCCTGTCAGCCCTTCCCTGTACTTACAGCTAATGATCATGAGTCCTGTGATGAAAAGAAAGCCTGCGACTGACAGTCCGATGACACGCAGGGAAGCATAGTCTGCAGAGACCAAATCAACAACAACAACAACAACAACAACAACAAGTCAGCTCAGGATGCATCAGGTGGCATCCGGAGGGGAAAAGAAGAGGTCAGCTGTCTCACCGTAGGTGAAGTCTTCATCCCACTGGTTTACTGCCTTCCGCTGATCTGCTGCGGAAAGAAAACCGTTGAATTAAGTCGGCCTCGGAGAAACGGGGCGGTCGGAGGCAGAATGGCAGATCTACGGCCTGCTGATCACATCTGCATCTGTGGCAGGCCGGCGCGGCGTCAGCACACAAACAGCTTATCTCTCCTTGCATACGGCACAATCAAACATAAATCTGAGGGAAGAGAGGGAGCCCCCCCCCCCCTCGCTCCCTCTCTTCCTCCCCACCATGGGGTTGGTTCGGAAGACAGAGACTTATGATAGTGTCAGTCTGCCATCAGATAACAAAGAGACCTTAGCGCCTGTGGCATTTAAGGTAAGCAAGGAGAACAGAAAAGTGTTAGTTACACAAGGGAACGGTTTGATGAAATTTGTTGTTGCTGTCTTCCCCAGTCGTGGATGGGACTGGTGTCACGCTGGATGCTAAAAGACACAAAAAAATGCAGACATTTTCTAAACGAGTCTCACCTCAGTTCAATAGCTGCGTGTGTATAAGGCTGATCTATAATGCAAAAGCGCATGTGCTACATTTCTGTTCCCCATCTTCGCCATAAAAGCCCAGTAATTACTCCTCATAAAATTCCAGGCACATTCCAATGTTTGACTCAGTTTTTAATTGAATTTCTTAATATTTCAGTGGAATGGCTCTCAAAGGAAATTTGGGCTGACACTTTTTAAAGCCGCTCCACTCCTCGCTTTCTGCCGCGGCTGTAAAATGCAGCAGGAAAATCTCGACAAGGACAGGAAGTTAACATTTCATAATCACCCCATAATTAGTTTTTAAAGCCTTCTGCATTCTTAATGAGACTGTGCGTGTGCGAGGCAAACTCACTGGCGCCACCAGCTGGATGTTTAGGTGTGAAGGAAGGGGAGAAAGCGTATTACCTGGAGATGATGTGAGGGTTGTTTCAGGCTTTACTGTTTTCACTTCTGGAGCTGAAAATCAGGAGAAAAATTAGACTTATAGCAGATGCGATCAGCCTTTGGGGCATTGCTGACAGCGTAAATGGCGTGCCAGGCTACCGTTTGAAGCAGGAGACGCTGCTGTGGTCGTCTCAGTGAGGCCGGCGTCGCTGATGTTCTGAGTGGTGTTTTGTTCCACAGGTAGGAGTCTCTGGTACACGTCAGCGTCTCTGCTGACTGCACTTCCTGTTAGCACCATTAATTACAATTAGGAATACTCTGACTTAAGCCGCTCCAAAGTGAACGTGTCATTGAGAAAACGGAATTCACTCCAGTGTTTTTAGTAACCGCGCACAGTCACATTTTCATCTCATCCAAGCAGCCTTCTTCCGGCTGACCTTGGAGTGTCTCTCATCTCTTTTTGGTGAACTTGAGTGGAGCTTTTCTTTCTGTTTGTTACTACCCCACAAAGATTTGACTGGTAAAGACCCTCATATCGTCATTCTCAACTGCCAGAACAGTTGCCTCTGTCAGAGTTGTCATAGATGTCATGGTGGCCTCCCCCACTAATCTGTTTTTGGTTTTGACTTTGCATATTTACACATTATTTTTGGCCTTTTTGTTGATAATGGATTTTACACCAGGATTTTATCAACTTTTTTTTTTATGATTGGCCTTTATGTCTGAATTGCCTGACCTTTTCTTTTGTATTTATGTTGGAATTGTAGTATCTATTCTCATTAACACACATGTTTATTCTACAGCCACTTCAAACACATTTACTGCACCCACACAGTGAGAGGATTTGCACCTTGACCTTTGCCTGGAAGGGATTTAATATTAATGAAACAATTGTTGTGATTAGCAATAATTTGACATTCAAAAATTTGAAACAATATTAAATTATTATTCCTTTTAAAAAAAAGCAAAAAAAAAAAGCACGTCTAGTACCGTACCGGTGGACATTGTTACTGTGTTTGACACATTGCTTCGTGCAGTCTCCATGTGATCTGTTGGTGTGGGAGTTTGAGCCCATGACCCTGCAGCGGGAAACAAGGCACACTTTAATCATCGGACGAACAAAAAGCTCTCTCAACAACACGCTGACGTTTTCCTGGCAGAGGCGAGACTCTGACAATGTGTCTGGCCTCGGGGTGGAGAGAAAACAATATTAATATAAGTAATATTTCTTAAACCTTTAGGACATGTTTACGGCTGTTTATGAAGCTATTTTTTTCCAATTTACAAATGTTTAGACAAATTTGATACCACCTAATGCACTTTACATTCCAGTAGTGCAGAGAATACAGGATCAAGTATGACTTCTCAGTCACCTTGTTAATCGGGATTATTTTGCACTCACCTTGTAGAATAGTAAGTAGGAACACGATGATGGGAATCAAACTCCTCTGCAAGAAAACGAAATTACAAAAAAGAAGAGGAGAAACAATGAATGACTTGGCTTTTGGCCTAAAAACAGACACAGAAACAAGGGAATAACACAGTTTCCCACCAAAAAAGAAAAAGAAAAGAAGAAAAACCTATGATTTTAATGCATTGTGCTCCCTTGCAGTGGAGATCACAGTAACCCATTACATCTTTTAAAACCAATCCAGTTAAATCCAAACCAGCAGCTAACAACAGCCATTCCAGCTGTAGTCTTCCTTCATCATGGTCAGGAAGTGAGCGCATATCGAAGAGTATCAAAGAGCATACTTTGAGTTATCTTGAGAAAATATTTGCTCTAGAACATTTTGTGCATCGCAGATGCCTGACAGGAAATTGCTCAGTGAGGCTTTTGGTAACATGTGGTTACTTCTGCTTTTCCTCTCACAGAAAACGTCACCCACATGTCTCAAGCCCCGGTGACGGAAAACTGACTCTCACGTTATATCAAACTTCATCAGATACGTACATCACAACCTCAGTTTTTTTTCCTTTGTCAAAAAATGAGGGATTGAGGCCACATTGTTTTGTTTTTTCCCCCCCTCATACCTCCTACACGTCCGTGTTCAACTTCAGAGCATACTTTTTCACGTGGTTCTTTTTTTTTTTGGGGGGGCGCTGTTGCCAATTAAAATCGATCATATTGGAGGATGTGTCAAAACAACTCTTTTTAACAGAATGTAAATTCTGCACTGGTAAATTTGGCCCTCTGAATCGGTAGGAGAAAGCTAGTTCCTCTCCCACACAAAGGACCGCTCTGAGTGTGAGGCGAACAGAAGCAGGCAAGAACGTGGCTTTGCAACAACACAAAGAACAACAGGTGCCAAGCAGGTACAGTGCAGCGGAGGCAGAACAAAGTGACAGATGGAGGCCCATCAAGTGGCCCGCTTGGAAGCCACCCCCAGCGGGGGATGAATCTCGATCTTTGACCCGTCGTGCTGGCAGCTCGTCCCCCTGGACTCGGAGGAGCTTGACAGGTGAGCGTTCCGTGGCCATCATGAGCTGTGACAGCTCAGATTAGCAGCTCGTGCCAATCTTCATTTCACTCCAGAGCATATGTCAAGACGAGGCCTGTATCCCCTGGGCTGTGTGGTGCCCCCTCCCCTTCCTCAAGCCTGACCTGCCTGCCTATTTGTCACATCTAGCACTCTCACTCTCCCACCGTCTGTCTGTTCATCCATTTGTCTGTCATCCTCCATCAATCTCTTCCTAGTCCACTTCACTAAAACTTGCCCTCAGCCTTCTAATATCCAACCATCCATTCAGGCTTCATTATTTTGCCTACCTGAGTATCCATCCTGCTGCGAATCCCAGTGCAGAGATTAATCCACAGGCCCATCATCGAACTGCAACCTTCCAACTCCGCATGTAACATGTGAGAGGCCAATGAGAGCAACTGCTCAGCGGCCACACCCATGTGATCACCAACGCCACTTCCTCAACCAACCGTCTCAACTGTGTCACTCTCTCGCTCACCCACTCTTCCTCACAACATGGCCTCCTCCTCCTCCACTCACGTCTGCAGTGAGGTTATCTTTCAGCGAGGCAGCTCTTACGACTACAGTATGTGACAGTACGTTATATTGCAGCTTGTAATAGAATGTATTGCTTTTGCCCTGCAGCTCGGTCCATATATTTAGTGTTGCAGGGCCATCTGTGCCACTCAAAAACAGGAAATGAAGTTTTTTGGCACACTTTATAACCTGAAAGCACAGATGATTACAATGTTTTCTCCCCACTAAATCCCTGTTTTATAGGAATATGCCCATCTTGAGCAAGATTTGTTGTTTTGTGTCAAGGCTACAGAATTGTATGTTTTATCGTGAGTCAACAGCCTCGCTGAGAAACACAAACCTTCAGCTGTTAGAGAAGACAAAGCCTGTAATTCATCCATGTGAGAGGACAGTCTTGGTCCAGACTGGCTCTTTGTCAGTTTCCATGTTTTCTATGAATACAGTCATTTATAATGTTGCAGTTGGTGTATTTGTATTCACTTTGTATAGGGTGAGTAAATGAAAATGCAATAAATGTGATACAAAAAGGGTTGGATAAATGTGATATGAAGCACAAGAGCATTTATTTTCTGTATAACTTGTAATATTCATAGACACTATTTCAGGCATGCTTTTTTTCCCCCACAGTCCTCTGGGACAGTTTCCAGCGTCCACACAAACACGATCAGCAATAAATGACAGCTTAGAGAGAAAGCAGATAGATCTCATAGATTATTACAACAACAACAGCAACAACAACAACAACAATGGTACAAAGGCAAAAGAGCTTCACTTTTTTTGGTGGTGGAAGGTCAAAATGAGGAAGTGAATATGTGTCAATGAACACATATATTTAGATGCATGTGTACAGCCCTATGCTATCATTTTATATGCTGATCAATCATACTGAGGTTAGACTGTTAATTTAGGTAAACTGGCACATCATCATGACAGAGAGAGAGCACAGCTGTGATGTCAACAATTCCAAAATTTCAGTAAAATCTGAATAAAAGTGGTCAAAATGAAGCTGAAATCTGAATAAAAGTGGTCAAAATGAAGCTGAAAAAGTCCAGCCGTGACAGAAATAAATGGAAAAAGAAAAAAGCAAAACAAAACAGCAAAACACCAAACCTGGAAGCAGCATTTTTCAATGTCATGTTTGTTCATTTCAAAAACAAAAGCGGGGAAACGGAGTAAAAACATCAGCAGCAGAGGTAATTTAAGTCCTTTATTTTCTCGCTTAATTGGGCACTTGTGAAGCCCGCGTCACGTCGGAGCCTCCTCGACACTCTTCAAATATCTAAGTGTTTACGAGGCAAATCGGGGGAAAATACAAGTCGACGAACAGAACTGAGCTGTCAAGCCATCGGTTTAGCAGATTACTTTCCCCGCCTGAACAGAAATGATGCATCACTTGCAGGCTCCGGTCTGAACGCACCAGCTGACTTGACGGGAACTTAAACAATTGCTCAATAATGAGACAAATACACCTTGACAGCTCATGATGGAGAACAGGGAGCCTAATTGGGGGAATGGAGCTCAGTGAAACATTTCTTTGTTTGATGATTTATCTCCAGGCAGACCGGGCCTTGATGGGGAAATACAGTTATATTGTACGTTTTGAGACAATAACAGTTATTGTAGGCTTTAACAGCCCCTTCTTAGTCAGCAGTCAGTTACACTAATGCTTTTATATGATGAAAAAAAGAGGTTAGCCCAAAATAAAAACTAGACTACACAATCTTATTTTAAAATAAAAGGAGGATAAAGATCATGATCCTTGTTTTCTTTGTCCCACAGGGCTGTCTTATACGTTCCCTAAATGATGTGACAAATCAGGCTCGAGGGAAAAGCAGAAGCAGGAACATGGCAAACTCATAATGGCTGTGCCTACAATAGGAGCATGCTGTGCGCGCGCGTGTGCGTGTGCACGCTCCCCTAAGGCATTAGAGATTCATAAAACATCCAAACACTTTGGGTGAATGAGTAGATTAAAGCAGAGTAGATTAAAACAAAGCAGCTACAGGATTACAATCTGCCTATTATCAGCTGTAAAACCAAATATGTCTGAATGAGAATGAGGCTAAAATGACTTAAAAACCAACAAAAAATAAAAGTGAATCCTGCCTCTTACTCCTCTCACTTCCAACCAGTTCTGCACTCAGAGGTGAAGTACCGACAGTAAAACAATTTTAGCTGCCATTGCTTATGTCCAAAAGGCAGCAAAAACAGTGCATCTAATCCATCCCATCGTCTCCCAAGGACCGAACTCCCAGACACGAGCTGGATAATATTGTCTGTGTGATCCAGCATAGTGAGCAGAGGTCTGACCTATTCACAGGAGAGCCCAAACAACCAGAGGTGCAGCTACATCTGAAGAAGGAAGGACATAAATAAAGAACACAGAAGACGGGCGGTTGGAGAGAGGGGGGAGTGAAACTGGGAATTACATCACCACGGTTGGGGCACTGCCTGAAAAAAAACAGAAGAGGAATGGATTCACATCTAAAAGATCCATGTCTGTGTGTTCACTACAGTTCTGACATCAATTTCCACCAAACTGCTCTTTGTGACTTTGGTGTGGAAAACACACTGAAATCACACAGCTGAAAATATTTTGTGATTAAACTGAATAGTAGTAATTAAAAAAAAAAGAAAAAGGGAAAAATGATCTAAATACTGAGCCAGGGTCATTACTGCCTACTGCTGTAAGTACAATAATCAATGGTCTATTTCAGCTCTGATATATCCATATTTTTTAAAGATTAAATTAAAGTTATAATATGAATGATAATTCCACAGTTGAATTTAATGTCTTTTCTGAACTTTTTCAGCACGCTTGATATATGTATTTTTTTCATTTTATGGTTTTGAAATCTGCGAACTATAAATATTCATTGTGCAACTGAATGTTTCAAAACATTTACTGGATGCCCTTACTTATTTTATCTTCTGATAAAAAGAAGGATTTGAAAAATGCTGGAAAATGTAGAAATCGACTGATGAAAATGATGTAATGTCTGACTTTACATCGTCTGATGTCCTAAAACAAGTGTAGCTAAATGGTTATATGAGGGTGGAGCAAATCAGGGGGATCTTCTCTGTCCTGCCTCGGGATGATAAAAGAATGTTTTTAATCTCCCCAATTTAAAAGTGCTAAAGCAATCTGGTCTGCCGTGACTTGTTGGCCGATGTTTCCGGGAAACATCTGCACCTCACGGTCTCTTTGAGTATCATCTGGAGGTCGTTTTTTTTTTTTCTTTTTGTACTGATTAATGTGGCGGAGCACATACACATTGTGAATGTTCAGTCCTCAGTCATCAACATGTGTCGACATGCTCTTCAGTAGATAGGCACTTAATCGCAGCTGTGGCTCCTGGGAGCAAAAGGTCTTAGTTCAATGTGACCTTGGCTACCCTTGTGAAATATCACACTCCTTCTAACAAAACAAATGTGCATTTCTTGCACTCCAACTCTGTGATTATTTTGAGTTGTCATCAAACCCCGTGTTAAAGTTCTGTATAAATAGCATGTCGGCTGAGGTGTCGGGCCGCAGCAACGTTTCCGAGCTGAATTTTAAACACTAATATGAGTTAGAGGACAGTTCCTTGCGTCAGTACAGCCGCAGTAGGCCAAGCAGCTTAGCATAACCCCCCCTTCTTCCCGCTCCAATCTCTCTTTGACTGTCCAGCCTCGGTAAGACAAATTCCCTGCATGGTTTTCCTCTCTGACTGATGCTGTGAGCAGAACTTCAATCCCAGAGAAAACAGGATTAGAGCCTGGCCTCAGATAGGGCTTTACCTCTTGAAGATAGAACCATGCTAAAAACCACTCAGTGCTATCCCATTGTGGGGATTTCTGTGTACCAACTGTGAGGCCTGAAGCTCTTTCCATCAGACGCGAGAAGGCCGCCGCTGTCAGTCATGTCACACCATCGCTGACAAGGATGATCATTCTCCAAAAAGCTCAAATGTCCTTGAAAACTATTGATGGCATTGTCAACCTTTGGCAAGTGTGTGTTTGTGTGTGTGTGTGTGTGTGTTTTTTTTCTGGTTTTGTTTTTTTTTTTTAGGGGGTGGGGTCTCTCATCTTGAATATCTTTGTGTGCAGTCAGCTGGAATGCGATGGCGTTTGATGAGTTAAATGGCATCTCGTTCACACGGACGGCACCGCGAGTCAGACTGAATCACCCGGCGCCGTCACAGCGTTTTTGTGTCTGACTGACTGATTCATGTTTACCTGGGGGCCGAGGCGGAGGGCGGGAGGTTGGGGGGGGGCACACACACACCGTGACTTGGTTCATAAAAGAAAATAAAAAAAGGAGGGAAACAAAGGTCAAAGAAGAAAGTGAGGTCGAGGAAGAGAAGGCAGGCGTGTGAGGAGATCAAGATGGCTGATTATAAATTAAGCATCATTTTAAGTAACCTTTTCACATTTTTCCATTCTCCTTTTTTAATTGAAAGGGTGAGGATCTATGAAAAGTCAATGGGGGGGGGGTTATATGAAACAGAAAAGCATCCTTTTCCATTTAACGTGAGCATCTTCAATTTCTTCCAAACAAGGCTGTTTTTTTTTTCCTGCTCTGGATCTCTACACTAACTCTCCCCGTAGTTCAAAGGGAAGATCAGACTCTTTCTGCGGTTGTCCGACATCAGTGGGATCTCTCACTCTGGCAGTAACCTGCTGAGAGAGGAGATTGCACCTCAGTTGCAGGAGTACAGCATCAGCCCTGTCAACACTTTACTTTGTAACTGCGGCAATGAGTGCGAAAACAGGCCTCAAATCAGAGGGCTCTTAATTGGCAGCTTTTCTTTTGCACAAACCTGAGAGCGTGTTGATGGGCTCCGCCCGCTGCTTTGATTTCGAAGTCTACGGCCAAACAAAGCCGGGGGTAGGGGAAGAGAGGAAGGCAGGATTTCCTGGTACACGTGCTGGTCCCCGACCTCCTCGTACACGTGGCTGTGAGAGTCTACGGGAGGGCGCGTGAAATCTTACAGACAAAAAGGTTTCATTTAGATCAACAGAAACGGTCTGCCATTCACCCACCACTGAAGCTGAAGTAAAGACAGGAATTTTGGTTTTTCGCTGCACAAAATAATATTACATTTCGGAGAAGACTGATGTTGAAAGAGGAAAAGCTTGCTTTGGCATTATACCTGCTGATGGTGGTATAATAAATATAATAAATGCTACAATAATATCACCTGTGCATGTGTGTTATTCTGTAAACACAAAGATCTGGCTGCACTTTAGGTTCCAACATTTTGATTTTGTTTGCTGTTGCTTTCAGAAGGGCGAGATGAATGTTCTGCACTCCATGTTTAGAACACAATCGCTGCCTTGCTCAGCCTGCGTCAAGGTCGGTGCTTATGTGTTGTTGTTGCCCGTCAAAGCTCACCGAGTGTGCGTATTTCCTGCGGGTGCGGACCGAGAGGCAGCGTGTAGTCTCCGGCGGGGTAGTAGTAATTGGAGGTTTCCTGAAGGTGACACACAGGAGATGGCATGGAATGAGGTTTGACCTCGCCTGACTTCAGACAAATGACTATTCCTCATGTCCATGTGGGCAGAGGGGCAGCATTTTAGTTCATCAAGCAGACCCCAGACATTTCCAGACGTCCGACGTCCTTTTCAGGACAATGGTGAATGTGCTGGAGAGCTGTAAGGAACAGTCATAACGACAATGTCTGAAGCATCAACAAAAAAAAAGGGCATTGTTTATGGATGGAAAGGCTCCTCAGAACTGTGGTAATTACCTTGGAATCATTAAGGGTTTCACTGATGAGCAATTTTTAGCTTTAGGGCTTCCAAATGCAGTCGGGGCTCTATTTTCAAGAGGTAGCGCTTGGTGTGGTGGAAGCCAGCTTGCTTCTGTCAGCCCGCATCATGTTAAAGGCATCAAACTGGTCACCTCCTGGCAGCAAAGAGTTTTTTTTTTTTCCCCAACATATTTCAACCAATTGTGCATTTCCTGTTTACCAGCGAGATTCATTCTTGCTCAGTGTAGCCTTTATTGTCAATCAACAGCTGATCTTTTTCCGACTCTCTCAGCAGTTTTCCTCAAGGTTCCGATCCTCACCGGCGTGCAATGTGGCACCGGGTAACCATTTCTCCGCCGCTGAAGAGTATTTTGAATGCTAATTGTGAGGTATTGATCACCGCTCTGTCTCACAGCTGAGGTTTTCATTAGTTTATTAATCCATTTTCCAGGCAATTGCTAATCTCTCTTCCTTGCTCTCGCTGCATGCCAAACCTCCTTCCTCCCATTATCTATCGTATTCTCTCCACAAGCTTGTTTTTCCAACAGACCTGTTTGTCTCTTCTCAACCCAGCGCCTGCCTTCCTCCTCCTCTTACCGCCCCGTATCGCTCGTAGACTTTGCTGTCTGTCTCAGATCCAGAGTCCACGAGGAGCGTCCGCTGGGCCGCTGCGTTGATCTTCTCTCCACTCTCGTATTTGTTGGAGTTGCTTATAGCCGAGAGACTGGACCTGCACGGAAAGTCAGGTTCGGCTTTAGTATTCATGAATGATTTATCTACAATACAGAGCAAAATAATACCGTGTTACTTGTGCTTTTTAAACACTTGATAACATGCAGATTTATAACCAACAACAGTGATATGGAGAATTTCACTTTGCTTAAATAGTATTAATGCTCTTTACACCTCAGGGCGTTTGATTAAAAGAAGGCAGCTCGCGTGTGACAGCCGAGTCACCCTTGAGATTGAGTAAGGTTGATGTCTGGACAGGAGGTCCAAATGATGTCATCAGACCATCAAAGTAAAGTGTCAGTATCCTGACATAACCTGACAACTACTGGAGGGACTTTAAACAAGAGAGAAATGGTTCTGAATATGATCAACGCTTCAATGTTGTGATTGAAGAATACTGGAAATAGAAGAGTCTTGTGTTAATATTTATATGTTCAGCTTGATGCTGAATCAGCTGACTGATATCTTTTCTAAGGCGACCACGCGGTTTGTTTGTTTATTTGTTTCAGCTGATCGTCATTTTATTCCGACATAGCCAATGCAAGATGGCAGTATTTTAGCGCACTAAAATGGAGACACATCATCCATCTTCATATATGTCAGTGTGTGGGACTGTTGACTGTAGTGAAAGTTTAATAACGCTAATATAAATGGATAGCGCCAGAGGAAAACCCCCAACCCCACCCCCACCACCCCCCCACACCTCCTCGGTGGTTGTTGTAGCACGGTCAGCAGACTCAGAGTAGATTGGATGTGTGTCTCTTTATTATTTGGTCTGTAGGGCCTTGACTCACCCCTTCTCCTCAATCTTCTCCCCGTCTGAAGCTCGGCCTCCCGGACCTCCTGCAGGGGCGATGGGGAAGGTCAGGAAGCTCAAACTTAAGGAGAGAGGCAACAACTCACGAGAAGTGAAATTGATCAGAGCAATAAAAGGTCTCGAAACCGGGAGCGTGGCACAGGGGGCAGTGGAAGGGGGGGGAAATGAAAAATAAAAGAGAGAAGGGAGTAGAACAAAATAGAAGGAGACAGAAACCCCAATGGGAGAAGGACACAAAGCTGGTAAATGAGATGAAAAACACTGAAGTGACAGCATTAAAGGATGAATGTTTAAAGGTGCTGGGGCTCAGGAGGAGGGGAGACAGGTTAGGTAGAATACGATAACCAGGGGGTGAGAGGCCGAGCTAACATGGCCGCTCAGCTATTGCGACTTGGTTGTGCCGGGCAAGCGAGACATTAAAATGAGAGGAAGTGCTGAAGCGAACAACAGATCAGCGCCCTCACCTGCCCGGCTTCGTCTCCTCTTCCACTTGACGGCGACGAGCCATGAATTAAACACCAGTGCGCCTCCCAACACCACCGCCAGGGCAACTGTCCAGTAGGTCGACAGTCTCCTGGCACCTTGTTCGTTTAAAAGGTTGCAAAGGTTTGCGCGGCGTGTATCGGCGAATGTTTTGGAGCAGAAGTGAGCCAACATGGAAATGTTTTAAAGATAAAAAGCTGTCTGGCTCAAACGCGCTGGGGGTATGGGTGGGTACCATGACAACCACTTACTTTCATAGAGCAAACATTAACAGCCTCGGAGGTGCATACATTAACATGATTTAGCCAAATGATGCTGGCTGCTCTGCAAACAGCAATTTCCAGCTGCCTTTAAGAGTTTAGTGAGGGGGCTGTGATTAAAGACTTACTCGGTTCCACTGAGTCATCATCTGTTGGGGATTCTTCGACTTCTGGCTTTCCTGCAGAGGGTTTAAAAACAGAGAACTTCATTTTGAGGTTAACAACTCAGATCGCGTTGGCCTTGAGGTGGCGTGGAAAGCGTCACGCTGCGGTGACTCCAGACTGACCCGCAGTGGTGACGGTCAGTACTGCGTCATCGTCCGCGTACGCGCTCTCTCCCCATGCGTTGAGCGCGTTGACGGAGAAGTTGTAAGCGGTGGCGGGCTGCAGGCCAGTGACGGTGAAGTACGCCGTCCCCGGAGGAAACACGTCGGCGTACACGAAGCCAGGGGAGCGATCCCAGCGGTATCTGTCAACCAAAGGGCGCAATGAGCGCGACTGCGAGGAGGAACCCTTCCTGAACCAGCGTCCTCCCTTGGCGGCGGCACCTTATGCGAAATCTCTGCTGAAGGCCGCCGTTGAATCCCGGGATCCACTCCAGGGTGACCGAGTCGTGGGTGAAGTCGACCTGGCGAAATGAAGACGGAGGATCTGGGTAACCTGACGGCGGGGGAAGGAAAGAAAGGGCAGAGTAAATGCACTATTGATTTTACACAATCCTGACAGAGGAAAGAAAAACATCACCAAACACGTGCTTGACAAATGCGCTTGGTGTTAAAGAATGGAGACAGTCAAGTGATTATTCAGTATCTGCAGAAATAATAGATGAGGCCTGCCGGCTGAGGATTGCGCTGCTCTTGGGTCCCCCTTCTGCTTTGAAGAGGTTATAAACAGATAAAATGTTATTACTAAAACATTGTGCAGAGCTGCATAGATGAAGAAGGGCTTTTTTTTTTGTTCCAGGGTTCCCTCTGGTGCCACTCTGCTTGAAAACACAATTACCTTCAAAATGTGGGTGCACCAGAAGGGCCTGGGGAAAAAATGCTTATCTCAAAGAATTTCTCTTCATCACATCTTTAAACAGCTGCAATAATGTTTTGAAATTATTTGACTGGAGTTGAAAAGTATAACTTTCAGTATAAATACTTACTAATGTTTTATAATGCATCAACGGAGTCTCATTTTCACAGGCAATAATGATTTTCAAAACACTATTCATATCGTGTAAAATCATTATAAATGACCACATTTCATTGGAAACTGTCAAATGGAAACCAATTTAAAACATTTCATTAGTACTTTAAACTCCAAACTGTAGGTTTAAAAAGCATGTGTATATTATAAATATTCATTTAGAGTAAATAGAAATGTGTATTTTTGTTCTTCTGCTAATAATAACCCTGTTTTCATTAACTATAACAACAACTAAGAATAAACACAGCAGCAAAAAAACTTTGATCTCATCTCAAATGTAGTTTCTTTATGTAATTAATACATTGCAAGTCAAAGCAGAGCCAAAGCAATCAATGTTAAATGGAGTTAATGACATCAGGAGGGGAATGAAAGTTACCTTGTCAAACCTCGTTTAACATTTTCTGTACTCTTAATCACACTTTATTCATCTGCTGCAAATTAAGTTGCATTGACAACATTGCATTTTAAATGAAGATTACTCCACATGTGCTAAATGAGAAAAAAAAAGCGCTGGGATAGAGATGATCCCTCATCACAAAATGGTCGAATTGGCCAATTTAAGTGGCGCGATGGAGGATGAAGCCTCTCGATTATTATCAGCATTGTGGACAGAAAGATCAGAGGGGACTAACCGGCCTCCAGTCTGTCATGAGTCACCGCTCCAGTCAGGATAGAGCAGGGAAAGTGGATTATTTTCATTTGGAGCATGGAAAGAAGGGCTGGTGGTGGAGTGGGAGCAGAAGGAGAGATAGTCGTTGAGCGGCAACATAAGAAGGAGATTCGCTGCTCATCTGTAGCTGCAGGCTGCAGTTTGCAGAGTAAATAATTCCCACTATCAGCCCCACTCACAAGATTCCAGAGCAAAAGGGTCAGCCTTATTTGGATCTCGTCTCCTTCAAATCCAAAAAGCACCATGCTAAAAAAAAAAACAAAAAACAAAAAACAAAAAAAACAGAACCCCAGTCTCCCTCTTGGGCTCTTGTACGATAAGGAAGCATATAAAATGTCTTATCGCTGCGTCAGATTAATTATGAATATTTGGAAGCCTTAAAAAACAACACTGCGGTAAAACAAGACCATTATTGGATTGGATTTTTATAGGATTTGGACAAACATTAAACGCGTCTGATGTCTGACGGCCGTTGCTCAGAGCGGGACTGCGCCGATAATGGCGGGCGAGCACGTGTACAGCCCGGAGGCAGACTGAGCTCGCCGCGAGAGCTAACTGCATCAGCGCAGCATTATCTGGGGGGAGGAACGGAGTAGTGCCACGGGCAACAGTGATAAGGTGCTGATGGAGCAATGGCATAAGTTTCTTAAAGGGCTGACGCTTGGGCGCAACAGACTGATAAACATTATCAAGCTACAAAATACAGCAGAACCAATCGCCGCCTTGCCTCGCTGTCTTCTTTGTGCCTTGTTACACAAAGTGGAGACAATTAAGAACTAAATTAATTCAATGTCAATCTCCATTAATAACTAAATTAGGCGATAATGAAATAAATGTGTCTTGGCTTCTACAAGTTATGATGTGTTTTTTAATAAATAAATGTAATCTTTACATTTACGCATCACTCAACACACTTTGCTGCTCTAACAAGGCTTTTTCAGTTGGCCCAGATGCTTCGGCTCATTGGCTGAAAATAGTAAATATGTGGCAGTCTTAATTTTTAAAGCAGGACATGAATCATCCACAGTAACAATCTATTAATAAATCGGTTTGGTGCATCAGAACGGGGTTTGTAATTACAGGAGGCCTTTTTACACAGAAGAGAAAGAGCAAGAGTTCCTTTAAGAGAAAACTCATTTTTGACAGACCTGTCTGACTTCCTGAATAATTCATTGTCACAAAGCTCAGAAAAGTTCCTGATTATTTTTAAACCTATTTTTCAAAGTAGGGTTGAAATCTTTACCAAAAATAAAATAACTAAATAAACATGTTTGGGTGAATTTCAGTCAGGTGAACACACGGGAAACTCAAAAATACACAGGGAATAAGAAGGAATACTTGTGCTGACGAGCTGGATGTCGAGCTTGTCCTCCCCGAGCGAGTTGCGAGCGGTGCAGGTGAAGATGGTGTAGTCCAGGGTGGCGCTCACATTCACCACCCGAACAGTGCTGGTGTGGACGGAAGTGCGCCTCACGGTCTGCTCCTCATACCTGCCACACACACATAAATCCTGAGTAGAGACTGTCCTGACGATCGCACCAAATCACCCAATTTCACACAAGAAAGAGGCAGTAACAGGCTTTTGCATGGCGGAAACCAAAGTCGGAGATGCACCTAGTCCAGGTGCGATGGTGAAATAAACACCAACGCTCGGATCAGGAACATATTGCAGAGCTAATTGTGAGCATTCACGTGCACAGAAACAGTTGCACTGGTGATATTAGGCACGGGCCGTTGCCAGCTTTCTGACCTGGGGTTTGCAAAGTCCATCAGTAAACCCTTTTTTTCCCAGATGAAGTCCACAGGAGGAATGCCTTCTGCCTGGCACGTTAACTCGGCCGTACTGGTGCCGTCACCTCTGCTCGCTACCTTCCTCCACTGGGATCCTTTTTGCAGCTCTGGTTTGACTACGCAGGAGAAGACACACATGCAGAAGAGTTTCCTCACTGGGACCAAAACGTGTGTGTGTCACCGTGGGTGCGTGGGTGTGTATGATTCATTCTTCTGTTTATGTGTAAAATAAATGCCAGGAACTCACACTGCACCACCAGCTGCATGCCTGCAGAGGCCGGCGGAGCCAGACCATTATCAGCCGTGCACTGGTAAAGACCGGCGTGATCGCGAGTCACATCGTGGATGGTCAGGAGGCCGAATTCATCTTCCTGACTGTTTTCTCCCATCTCCACCTCCGTATCTCCCTGTGGAAGACAGAGTGGGTGCGGAGCAAGTGCCGGACAGCAGCTATCCCTCAGTGCGCCACCCCTTTTTTCGGGGAGGGGGGGTGGGTGAGGGCCGAGCTCAGCGCTCATAGACGGCAAGGGGGATTTAAGCCAGAGAGCATCGGGGTTTTAGGTGGGGATGGGAAGGGCGTTGAGCTCCGAGACAGAGAAAGATAATGCCAAGAGTTGAAAAGCCGCGGGGGAGGAGGAAAAGGAGGGGCCGTGCAGGTTGAAAGCGGGACACACACCACCGCCAGAGGGTGGGTTCGACTTGAGGAGGCATCAGTAGATACAGAGGCCACGCCACATTGACGAATGTGCCCTTTAGTCAGGCTGTGGTAATGAAAGCTATTTTTCTGGATTTGGGCCGAGTGTGGAGCAGGAAGAGGTGGGGGTGCGGCAGAGTGGTTATAGCCGGTGAAATATGGTGCACCTGGGCAGGCTGAAAGGCTGGTGATAAACAGCGGGAATGGACGACCGAGGGAAGAGTGTTTGTGCGCATCGCAGCGCTCACCAGAAAGGCCCAGGTAAACATGTCTGATGTGATGGGGTTGGCGTCTGCCAAACATATCAGATCAGCAGTTTCCCCCCCAGGTTCACCAACACGGGGTCCTTCTTCGGACGGACGCTGGGGGCATCTGAGACAAAGAAAAGGGAACAAAAGCTGAGGCAGGAGCAAAGGCTAACATTCCAATAAAGGACAAATGATTTGCCCACCCATTAAACACCCATGCTTTATTGCTACAATTACTCTACCACTCGTTTCCCTCTGAACCTGCTCATAACCCTGTCTTAATTGGCCTCCCTGCTTCAGATTGTACAGCAATCCCTCCTGCTATGATGAAGGAAAGGAAATGTCTCCGCTTGTAGATGACAATTTGTCATGTGACCCATATGGTCCTCCATTGAGAGTGTATTGACACATTTCCTTTAATCTTAACATCATCCTTCCTTCAACTGCGCTTTTCCTCGTTTCATTTTATGCACCGCAACTTCACAAGCATTTTATATTTCCCACGAGTGCCGTGTACTGTGGTTACGACAATCCGAGCATTAGAGCCTGCTTGTCTTAACCTGTGTTCACTCTTGTAGGAGCAGAGGAGGGAAACCAGAGAGACACGAAGACCCGACGCTGATGGGATCCAGCCACGCTGTCCCGCTAACCGAGACCGACACTGTTAAGTGGGCTACACCGCCACCCATAAAAGCTATTACAATCCACCATTCATAATGAATATCTATAACTGTCAAGCCCAGTCAGACCAGGACAACGGAATCCATTAGGCACGTACCATGGGCTTTGGTGAAACAGACAGACCTACATTTTCAACGGTTCCATTATTAAATCATCAGTATCGGACGAGAGAGCCTGGAGCTCCGGGCTGGGCCCCAGGCAGCAGCGGAGGCACGTGGCCTTGTATGAAACCAGAATTAATGGGGCATGATTGCCAAGCAAGAGTTGAAAGTAAATGTTGTCTGGGTGTGTCAGAATGGGTGGATGCACTGACATTCAGGAGAACCAATGCAAATCGAATACATGAACAATATAGTAGGCTGGAGATGCATTCATTTTGGTAGTTTACTAAAGAGAAAAGACCCGACTGATCTGCCACCTGCCCAATCTTTATCAATCTTTATTTATATAGCGTCTTATACAATCAAAATTGTTTCAAGGCGCTTTACAGAATCCCAGGGCCTAACCCCAGACAAGAACAAACTCCTAGGTGTCCTGTAATGGTAGCTTTTGAAAGAATTTTCATTGATGTAACAAATTAAACACATTTTTTGTAGCACATCTAAATAAATAGCCACCATTCTACTTGGTTGCAACCTGTGTAACACATTTGATCTCAATACACACAAATATGCAAACTTTGAAATTGACTTTTTGTTTTCTTTCTTTCTTTTTCTTTTCATTTTGAATAATTCTGCATTTTGATTCTAGTCTTTGACCTGAAACAGCAAAAGTATACGCTTTGAGTTTTTCTGCACACACGCCTGCAAACACACACACACACACACACACACACACACCCACACACAAACACACACACACACACACACACACACACACACACCCACACCCACACACACACACACACGTTCCTCAGGCAGTCCTAAATTATCTTTAACGTGAGCAACAGAGCTGGACAGGCTTGTCTGGGAGGACGGCTAACACTATTATTGTCTTATTACCATCCCTCCCTTTATTTGTAACTGAAGTATAACAACATTAGTGTGACGAGAAGGTCAACAAGTTTTAAAATAACTGAATAGAATACATTTACCAAAAAAATGCAATTACATTAACCATGTAAAAGTAAAAATGCTCAGAATCCTTAACTTTATCTTTCTTTATTTGTGTTTAATGTGAAAGCAACTGAAGATGCTGAAACCACAGCATATTAAAACAATGCATTTAAAATAGAAGAAAATCTCTACCTCCCATCCCCCACACTTATAAATATAACAGTCAGATACATACATATATATGTATATATATATATGAACCTACACCCACATGTAAAAGGTTACTAGGGAAACATGGTACACAGGGACCCGGGTAAGAAGGAGGACCCAGGTAAGAAAAACAATTATCCATTATTTTAGATTTATTAGCCAATAAATTCAGCATATGACTAAATTTTGGTGACACCATCCCATTTCCTAGTATTTCATCTTTGTGTGTTGCCGTCCGCATGTTGTTGCAACTGAGCTGAATTTTTACTCGTTATATCAGCCCCAGTGATCTCCCTCTACGCTTCAGTGTCAGTGTGCGTGTCCTGAAAAGTGTAGTTTGGCTCAAATCTGTCACTGCTTGTGCAATCATTGTCATGATTGGAAATCAAACTTTCATTTGCACATTCCGCTGCAGCTGCTGCTGCGTATGGGACACACCCAAAGTGCAACAACATCTGCAGCTGTGCCATTGTCCTTGTTTCTGTCTTCATCATGTGCTGTTTTCCCCATAAACTACAACTCAAGGGTGAAGTACACTCAAATTAATGAAACCACATTCTGTGTGTGTGTGTGTGCACCTTCTTACACTGAACATCCAGCTTGATGGTGGTTTGATTTTCACCCTCCTCGTTTGTGCACTTGACTGTGTAAACGCCGGCATTTTTCCTCGTCACGTTCCTGATTTCCAGCGAGTTGTCGTCGGCCCGGCGGTAGCGGGGGCCTCCCTCTTCACGCGCGCATGCAAACACACATGGCAACGCTGATGGTGAATTAAGTATTCATTACGCACTCATCAAACGGCATGTCTTCTGGCCCGCGCTCTCTAAGTGACATCTAATCCTGCATTATTGATTGGCCTGGCTGGACTCCCACATCAAGTCAACAGCAGCTTTGCATGAGAGGCACCTCGTGTACTTCTGCATTCACAGTTTAGGAAAACCGTGTTTGTGTCTCTGTGGTCAGGATATGCTCGTTGTGTGTGTGTGTGTGGGGGGGGCTGCCTGTGAGCCTGGAAAACTAGCCTGGTTTAAAAATGTTGCGCTGTATTCAGTCAGACAGCAATCCTCATTTAGACTGCATACATTAGAGCCATAATGAGAATCACATTTGGCAGGGTCCCATGCTGGCTAACCTGCCATGTTTTATTCAGACCCTGAATGGCAGCGCTGAGTGCTTATTTGCTGGCTCAGCTCAAACAGGACCTGGTTTATAGAGCCATCACACGGCCGTGGCTCACCTCTGACCAGCTCTCTGCGGTGCAGCCAAATGCAGGATACCTCCTCTGGGTTAGCTGAGACCAGCAGCGGGACGGTTGCCACGTCATCCTCCAACACCTGGACGTGTGTTGGCTGCTCCGGTCTGAACTCCGGCGGATCTGACGCAGGGAGGAGAGGGAAAAGCACGCAAACGAAGCAGAGAGAGAGGAAGTAGCGGGGCATAAATGCAAAGTCTGAAACCAGCGAGAGACGCTAATGAGAGTTAAACCAGTCAGAAGTCTAATTCCCACCAATAATTCCAGATCTAACCAACTCATGCACACTCCGATGATGGGGGAGCGAGGAAACGAGGGAGGGGAGAGGGACAGGCATTAAAATGACGAGTGACAGTGCTGTTGTCCAACTGCAGCTTTGCACAAACACACAGTGACATTCCTTCATGCTCGTACACAGCACTGAGCTTTGAAGCAGCGGCTGGCTGCTGTCTGTGAAATGGCATCAAAGACAAACATGGCCACGCAGCAAAGCAAATGCACAATTAGGACACACTGCCGCAGAGCTCAACAGACCTACAAATCGCAACAAAGGGCTCCCAGTAAACCAGCAAAAACACACACACACACACACACACACACACGCGCGCACTGAAAGCCTGGCGGTTCTGCAGAAACGTACATCACAAAGCATTAATCATTATTATGGACACCTCGGCTGCTGATCACACCAAGAGGAAGCCAGGAAAATAAACTAGGGAAGAAGTGAAGAAGCCTTCCATTGACTCACAAAGCACGTCGAGTTGAAAGAAAGTGTTGGCGCCCTCTCCCAGGATGGGGCTGTAGGCCTGGCAAATGACCCTCTGGTTGTGGTGCTGGGAAGTCAGATTCAGAGCCAGCGCGCTTCTAACTGACACGCCGCCATAGGGGGCGCTGTTGGTGGCCAGCTCCACTCCATCTAACCTGGGACACCCAAACACACACCCCGTCCAGTGAAGGCAACCGGCGTGAATCCCATCATCTGCAATGGGCGAACCTGTGGGTGCCTAAGCTCCAGAAGATGCTGGCCTTGGGGTTGCTGGTTCTGGAGCTGCACTCCAGATTGAGGGTCTGGCCTCGGCGCAGCTCCTTCTGCCTGGCCGTGATCCTCAACCCTATCGCTGGAACTGGTTTAAAAGGGATGACGTGAATGCGCTCATATCACATCGGACCCCGAGCTTTTGCGAACTTCCGCCAGACTCACAATAAACCTTGAGCCTGGTTTGGGCCGAGACGGTCCTCTTCGCCTCGTTCTTGGCGTCGCAGCGGTAGACGGCCATGTTGTCGCTGGCTGAAAGCACCACCACCAGTTCTCGGGCCACTCCTCGATCAAAGGAGGTTTGCTTCAGAGCGCTGGTCACGGCCATCCCGTTCTAGGAGAGGGAAGAAGGACATCACACAGACGTGTATGTATATGTGTGTGTGTGTGTGTGTGTCCAAGCAGCAAAACCCACACGTTCATAGCTCACTATCACCTTATACCAGGTCAGAGTCCCTGCAGGATTCCCTCCGGTGGCGAAGCAGATGAGACGGACTGTGGTCCCTGAGTGCAGCGGGACATCAGGAGGGGGAGCCTCCAGCCATATTTTCTGAGGGGGGTCTGTTGAATGCAAGAGTCAATGGTATGATTTTAAGGGACTATTCTTTAATTTTGCTTAACCACCTCAGAGATTCGATTTGCCTTCTTGAGCGACAGCCAAAGCCGTTGTTACTGATGACCTCTCTGAGCTGGAGGATACCAGATCAAGCCTTCCTCTTTCGTTTTAAGAAAGCTCTCAAACTCACAGTAGACAACGAGCGCGTCGCTCTGGCTCTTGGAAAAGTGTGTGCCCTTGCTGAAGGCCTCGCAGGTGAGCTTCAGGCCGTTGTCTCCCCGAGAGACCCTGTGGGTCATGTTGGACGTGGTCGCCAGCCCGCCGTGGGTGCCCTGCGGGCGAAAAACGGGCACAGCGGTTCAGGCGGGGGACAGACAGGCTCCGGCCTCTACTCTTTGTTGTTCTTATGAAATGGAAGTGGGGGAGAAAAAAAACAAAAAAAAAACAGACAAAAACAACCCACAATGCTGCGTCCTGGTGAATACAGATGGCAAATTAGCCGCTGTAATAACTGATGTTGTTCATGGTCTGAGATAAACAAGCGTACCCGCCCGACTCGGCTGCTGCCACAAATTGAGCAAAGTATCATTTTGCACCTGCCTGATGGCGGCCATGCCTATGCAGCACATCTGGTTATTAAAGCTATTATTGTGGTAATTACTGTAAAAGCCACAGTCAGATAGACAAACAAAGACACCGGACAGGAGCGTCAGTCTTCATTAACCTCACCCTGTTGCAGATGCATTAAAGCTCGAGCGCGCGCGCAGGCACAGCCGAGCGTCGCGTATAAGATCAAATAGAAGCGCCGCCGCCGGATGAATAAAGAGCTTGTTTAATAATGCTCATCTTCTGTGTCAGCTTTTATTCACTTTGATCTTATTAACACACACAAAAGAGGAGAAGAGCGGCAGAGTACTCTTTCTGGAAACGGCTGCTTATTCATTTGCGGAGCTACTCAGAGTCTGCTCAGGGTCACGCTGTTTTCTTCCCTCCGCGAAGGTTCACTCAAGGTAATCGTTTATGCAGAGCTTTTTCTTTTTTGAACTCTACATGAACATTTGACTGAAGGGCGAAGGGCTGTTTTTTTTATTTTTATTTATTTTATTTTATTTTATTCTGCCATTGCCTTTGCTTTGACAAATAATGTGCCACCTGCTTCTGCTATGGGATTCACACAGATCAGTTTAAAGCAGGCAAAGAGAGCTCTGTCGGGGGCCTGTTGTTGGAATAACGGTCCGCCGGGTACGCGTTTCAACCTCTTCTGCTTGCTGCTTACAAGGCTGTACCTCTTCCATTGTGACGCTGGATGCGTTGAGCTCCTTGTGGCCCAGCCACCAGCGGATCTGGACGGGAGGATTACTGGAGGAGGCCGTGCAGGTCAGGCGCAGGTCCTGGCCCTCGACGGCCTTGAGCGTGCCCAGCAGCGTCACCTCGGCGGGCTCAACTGTTGCGATCAGGCAGAGACAAGTCGGGGAAAGCGGATTCGGGAGCTGAGTGCGTGAGATGAGGGTAGGACGGAAGAATCACTTTGAGTGGCAACTTGTTTTCTCAGGAGGTTTTCCGTGTGGTTTCTGAAGTCAGTTTCTTTTAACCACAGGGGGAGACGCGTACGATGGCTGCAGGCGAAGCCTTCAGGGGAATACAAAACCATGGGACTGAGCCAGCAGGCCCATGAGAGGGTAAGGGGGGGGTCAGGTATGTAAATCTAACACCTATTTCTGTCCGTCCCCAATGACACCTGAGAAATGGGGGGCATTTGTGCACACCGCGCTCGGAAAAATTGCTGGAATTACGCAGGGAGCCAACGAGGTAAAAGAGCCATTTTTCCCATTACACTAGTGATATGTATTGTGTGCCCTGCAGCTCCTGCCAGTGCCTGGAGCACAGTCAGGTATACTGCGGCTCATTTTCAACATCCCTCGACAAACTCAAGGAGGCACACCGCCGTGGCCTGTTGTAGGTGCCAAAAAAGTCTGACTTCAGGCAATTTCACGTGGGTTTCTGGAATGACTGGCCTGAATTCAAAGCATATTTACATAAAAACCCCTCTGACTAACTCATGTCGTCAAACTAGGCTACTGTTAAGCGCGATGCACCCCGGCTGCTAAATATTAATACCATATTTGTTTTATTGTTGCTGAAATAAACATTTTTTTATATTGGGGGGGGGGCATAATCTATTAACCATGGGCTCCACTGTTCAGACCTTTTTGCCTCAGGATTGTAGAAAGAAGCAGTTCAGCGGAATTAGCATACCAGCTATAAGAACAAAAAAGCACACTCAGATACCAATCTTGAGGCAATCAGAAAAATGGGCTGCAGCTACAATAACCATTAGTTTCATTAATGTTATTAGCATTTGGATTTATGCTGGAGCAGCAAAAGAATTGGTTTTGAAGGTAAGACTTTTATTATATTCCCCCTGCCTCCATGTCCATATTTTTCCTAATCCATTTCTGAGACTTCTGCCAGGGCTTTCTGTTGAAGGATGTGTGTGTGTGTGTGTGTGCATGTGTGTGTGTGTGTGTGTGTGTGTGTGTGTGTGTGGGTGCAATATTAGGCATTATATTCACTCACAGAGCACAGTGATTTTGCGGCTCACAGACAGAGGAGACAGGGACACCAGATTGGCGCTCTCGCAGGACAGCTCCGCCTGATTGTCTGCCGGGCTGATCATCAGGCGGAGGGCGCTAATGGACTTCTGAGCCTCAGCGTCCTCCTTCCAAGAAATGGAAAGGACCTCGCCGTTCTGAAGAAGCAGATGAGCAGCACATCTGAGAGGCCACTCGCACCCTTGCGGCCCGTCGACAAAGTCTCTAACAGCTCCCGACAATGCCGCCGTAACAGATGGCGAGAGATTTACCTTGGTCCAGTGGAGAGTAGCTAGCGGGTTCCCACCATAAGACACACACTGCAATGAGAGGAGGCTTCCTGCTTTAACTTCCTTTCCCTCCAGACCGATAATAACTGGAGGCTGTGGTGGATCTGGAAGAAGGAGAGGCAAAAGACAAACACTTGATGAAGGGGAGAAAGGGTAGCGGCTGATGGAAAAGAAGGAACAGCGCGACTCGGAGAAACCGCAGCGGCCATCAGCGGTGCAACATAAAAGAGAAACTGCAGCGCTACGAGAGCATGCTCTTGGCAGTTAAGTGGGAACCTGCCTATCTGTTAAGTCAGGGCCGACAAATTGGGGACATTCAGCATGACTCTGGGATAAGAGGTCCACATCTGATGAAAGCAGTGAGCATTAGAGCTGCGAGCTGGATCAGAATATTAAGTCAAATGACAGATGCTGGAGCAGGAGTAAGGAGAAATATGAATAAATTACACACGATAAACAGGGGAGGACGGACCTTTTGTTATTGCTGCAATCACTTTCAGAGAGCAGGCTGCAGACCCCGGGCCGCTGTGACAAATTACCACCTCGCTAACAATCTGGCTGGGCTGAAAAACGGCCGCCGCGCCCCAGCTTTGATGGGCTGGTCTGCTGAGTAAGACTGCAGCTGTGCTCCCAAGTTCTGCAACATTAGTGTTTAGCCCGGCAACCGTGCCCGTTTAATACAGAGCAGAGGGGAGAGGTGGCAGGCGGGATCGCCGCGGCGATCGTTAAAAACAGCGGCGGGGACATAGATGGAGACAACATGAAGGGGTCTGGTTGGGGATACAGCTAATACAGCAGGGGAGATGGAGGAGGAGGAGGAGGAGGAAGGAGGAGGAGGGTGTGGGGAGAAGAGCTTCACTGCTGAAGGCGTCAGCAGCACTGCTCCACTTTAATCAACAGCGTGATTTAGACCCCAGAGATAAAGCCGCTGGGTGGAATCACGGGCCTATCAATTACCCCAACTGATCAGCAGAGTAGAAAATACTAAACATACAGTAGCTGCCAGTGCATCCAGCATGCTTCACAGCCAATCTGTTTCATTAGCACTTGGCCAAATTACAGGAAAAGAAGAAAACAGACATTATTACAGTATTATTATAACATTATGATAATAAGACCTGCACCGCGGCAATAGTAAGAAAGAGAATTTGTCTACTGTTCTGTCTCAGTAGGTTCTAAATGTAATTTGAGCTGATTAGCGCGCAAATGTTGTTGGGTTAGTTTTTCCTGAATCCTTCGCAATGAACAGCTTTTGCTTCACACTTCAATAGAAGCGCCTTCAGATGGTCTGATAATTATGTCTGACCTAGGTTGGCTGGGGCGCCAATGATATTTATGGCTAGTAAATCAAAGGGAGCCGCCGGAAATAAGTCTGGTTGGGCTTTATTTGAGGCGCTCTCCTCACGCCGTGGTGGAATTCAAGAGTGGAGTGGAGCTTTTGTCAGACGTTTGAAGAGCTGGAGGCAGTCACACTCATGTTGTCTTCAAGAAGGTGTGACTTCGCCTTCAGGTTGAATGTTTCTTCGTGGACCACTAACGCGGACTGAGCACGTCGGGCCGGGCGCCCTCCGGTCTCCCCGAGGTTGGGTTCCTGCGCGGTTGACTGTGTTTTGTGGGCAGGCATGTTTTTGTCCAACAAAAAAAAAAAGGGGGGGGGGTGTTGACTGTCACTTTACAGACATGCTGAGACACTCACAGAACACCCTCATGGTCAAACTGGCCTCCACAGGACGGGGAGAGGCGGGGCTGCTGGCGTGACAGGCCAGCTGCCTCCTGTTGTCATGGCTCAGAGCGGTGACCCTTAGAGAGGTAAGAGAAAAATCAAAAAACAGGAGGGCGGAAAAAGACAGTTTAGACTGAGACTCGAAATGTGCCAACCGCCATACACCGTATAGTTCTGCAGTAAAATGTCTTATGATGGATTATGAAATAAACAAAAGGGTGCCAGCGGAGGTGGGACTACTTTATGGGCACAACGGAAGCCCTTTTATAAAGGAAATCTGACTCATCATGATGGCTAATAGTCTGAGTTGTTTTTAGATGGAAATGGCCTGAGGCAGGTCTTCAAATTTGGCAGGGTCGGCTGCAGTTTGAGGATGAATGTATTCAGATCTGGTGTGTGCTCTGACACCGGAAAGCTGGAATTCAGAATTTCCCATTTGCAACTGGGACAAAACAAATCAAAATAACGACATATTGATCTTTAGCGCCGCAACGACCAAATATAAACTTCATTGCAACTTGCGCTGCCAAAGAAATAACTGAGTGAACGGCACGGCCGGGTAATAAAACTTAATCAAGAGGGCGTATTTCAGGCGTTCTCAGATTCTGGACTGGTGACAGTAATCCTGACAGGCAGCTATTAAATTCCCTCTGTTGTCACAATGACATCTGACATGGATGCTGGCTACATGTATGTGCTGCTACCCTCTGGCATCTCCATGTGGAACGAGGGATCTTAAACCACGGCTGCTTTCTTCTTCACTCTATTATCAGTTCTTTACATTTATTTTTTGTTTGAATTGCACATTTAATTCCATAAAAAACCTGTCACAGAGTAGCAGCCTTGGGTCTTAAATGAGAATTTAACTAGGCTAAATGTATTTATTTAGGAGCCATGCAAGACTAATCCGAAACCCCCCAAAAAAAGAAACGCTCTGCAGAGATCCGGCAGTCCATGCAACGCAGCGCATTTGTTCTGAGCCTTGTTTACTCTTTTTATCCATATTCTCTGTATCAAATTACGGTACAATGTCAGCCGTAACAATCACACATGGCCCACTGCTGTGCACGCTCAGTGGGAATAAGAGGAAGGAGCATCAATATTGCTCGAGGCCCTGGCTGTTCTGCAGCAGAACGGAGCGTTGCCTTTTCCCAGCACTGGTGTTATTGCAGAATATGACAAGAGTTTATTATTTTTGACACAGTGGAGACAAGCGGCATTAAAGCAATCTACGACCCTGTTTAAGGTATAGACACCTGGCAAACGGGCGAAGCTCGGATCTGTCTCGTGGCTGAAATGTAATTTTGTGCGTTTGACAGAAGCTAATTCAATCCCATGCCGCGGAATAACAGTTTGCCGCGTGCGGAAATTCATTTTGCTCTCCAAGACTGATGGGGAGAATAAGAGTGGAGTGAAAACAAGGGTGGGGGAGGGGGGGAGGGCAGGGGAACAAGACACAAAGGCAGACTTGGAGGGATTGAGCGGGCGGGTGAGGAGAATGAGCCTGGCAGGCAGGCGAACACGTACGTGACTTGAGCATGCGTGTTCACCAGCTTATCCTTTGAGCCAGACACGGTGAAAGAGTCTACACCTGTCAGTTCGACTCCGTCTGAAAGACAAAACGAGGAAAGGCACACAAAAGGGGAGAATGCTCTGTGTCAACTTGTTCATGTGAGACAGGAACATCAGTTTTATTCTCGCGCGGAGGAGAAAAATATACGAAAGGATCTATAAATGTGCGCGATGTTCCCGCCTGTGCTTTAAAGTCGGCGTTGATATGAAAATATCTCCCAAACAAAACTATATTTGCTGAAGCACGCACTCCACAAAGACAAGTAGAAAGCATTTATCAGAGACCTTCAGCACACCCCTGTAGACAAACTGACACCAGGGGAGCACCAAAGAACACCCCCCCTTCTGTTTCTGCAGCACACCGTGATAGTTCTAACAGTGGCGCCAAAAGTAAAGGGAGGCAATGAGAAAATGGTGGCTGCTTCTGTAAACAACTGGAAGTGTGTGATACACTCACTTCAGAGTTGGGAATTTAAACGCCCGGGCTAATTCCTCCCACAGAATGTGCTCTTTTCAAGTTTCCTAGCCACAGACTCTGAGATAAACCACCTTGACTGAACTTTTCTCAACATTTGATCTCCTCCTCCCCAACTCTTTGATGTTTATATATTCAGGTTGTGACCTATGGAGATCACAGAATTGGAAGTTATGACCGAGGCTTTTGTTACAACCTCTCGCGATGGCCCTACGAACGTCCGAGCATTCACCAAAGGGGAAGTTTACCTTTGTAAAATGTGATTTCAGCTGCCGGCTTGGCGTCGGGGGCCACGCACGTGACCGTGTACCTTTTCCCCGCCACCCAGGGTGTTGCCATGTCCACATCAAAGTAGGGTCTGGACGGAGGAACTGAAAAATGATGTTCATTGTTTAATATTTATTCCTCTCGTGTTCAGTAGAGGCTAACTTTTGAACGGATGTTCGCATATAAAGTGATGTTAATAAAAGCCCTGATGACCTTTGATGGTGACTTGGATATCACACTATCAGTTCTTGATTTGAAGATTGTTTTTCATCTGCATCACAGTGCAAATTTGCAGAGAAGAATAAAACCATGAAATATTGATGGAACTGATCCAACGCTAATCTGCTGTAGAAAACACCAAAGCCCCCAGCTAAATGTGTGCTTCTGGAATGCCGCTGCTTTCTTTTCTTCCCTCTTCCATCCTATTTTTCTGACCAGCAATAGAATATGTCGGAAATAAACAATGGAAATCTGCGTAATGATAGCTTAGGCTGAACAGGCGCCCAGCTAAAACCTGGTGGGTTTCTGAGATGAATCTCCGCTCTTGTGTGCCTGTAATCATCCAGACCACAGGCGACCCACCCACTCAGGTTCAGCTGCCCAGCCAACTTTGTGCTTCCACCTCACAGTCTGTCCCTGGACACTAGGAGGAGCTGTTGCTGTGTGTCCAGGGTTGCCCGTCCTCTTTGGGCTGCTATTGAGACAGATGAGATGTGGCTGCAGCTTCAAACTGATTTAAAAGAAGCAATTGGATCTGTGTGGACTGTGATGGGTTACCCGGAGCAGTGCAGAGGCGCAGGCTACAATAATGAGATGCATTTGTTTGCCCCCCCCTCCACTTCCCTGAGAAGATGACTGGGTCGTGCGTCTATCGACAACCCCTGTGCTCTCGGTCTACCCGGGCCCCCACAACTCACGCGGGTGTGCCACTAGCGCTGAGGGAGTGTGTGGCGGGCCTAACAAATCCTAAAATAAGAACATTGTTCTGTCGGCAAACGAGGCAGGCAGCTACCTAACATTTCCTCACCCAGGTTTCCTGGTTCCTCTTATCTCTCCTTCACTCCAGCACCCATTCCCGGCTCCCCTCCTCCACTCTCTTCTTGACCACTGCAGTAAATGTGCCTTTGTGTCCAGGAAGATGCCTCGCAACCTGGACCGGGTTTGATGGCACGCCATCCATTACGCGTGTCACGGTGTGACTCATTGAGGATGACACATTTGCATCTGCATTAACACACATGAGCAAGTACAGACCACCCATTCCTTCCACAAGTCATCCACTGCATGCAAAACACAGCCCCTCCACTGATTAACTCTTCATGGTCCTTGTTTTTTTGCTTGTTTGTTTGTTTGTTTTTCAACTTTCCTATCATTTTAATACCCCATCCATCCACCGCCCCTCCTCTCTGCATCAGGGATGTCCTATTTCTCTCATTATTGCACATGTACAGGAAGAACATAAAAAAAAGCCAGGACTCGATTCTGCCATTCTGATGAGAGACGGCGGGCTGCAGAATTCGATTCATTAGACAAACACAGACGGATGGACGGATCAGGCAGATAGGAGACAGATTAGCAGGCAGCCATCAATATGCATAAACAGCTCTGTCCACCCATCAGTGCCTCTTGTTCTTGTACTGATGTTCACACTGCACAAAAACTCCACTCTCAACTGTGGAGATTTATAAGCACAAGTACTTAGATAGAGCTGTGTGCAGGTGCGGGCAGACTCCATTCTTATTCCAGTCTAAAAGAAGACAAGTACGTAACACAGAGCTGATTCTCTGCAAAAGTGTTGGATAAGACCCCATGGATGAAGCAGTATTTAAAAGCCTATTGTGCCAGATTAGGCCAATAACAGATCACAGATGATGAGACACACTGAATTCATGACGCTGTCTCAGGAAGACAAGCATCAGGTAGACACTCATGCGCATGCACATGCACATGCAAATGAATATATATTTATAACCATATGTGAGTAAAAAAAAAAAGGTGCATATGCACATTTCGGGTCTCAGGTGTGTGATCTCTGGCAACGAAAGCCTCTAAAACAGTTCTTTTTTCAGCTTTCCTACCCTCTCTGATTCCCCCACATCTGCATCTCAGCACTCAGTCAGGGACCAGCTGAATCTCTCTCTCACACACACTTTTGACTTTTGATTTGGCTCCAGCACCTAAAGCATGGTTTATTTATATTTGCCCTGACATGGCATATAGTGTAGCTGAAGAAAAAGAACATCTATTTTGTTGTTTAGATGGAGCTCATGTGTCAGTCCTAAAGACCCCTGCAATGTCTGTGACTGGCGCATCATCACAAGCCGCCCTCCGACGAGGTTACACGCCTGTCTGAAACACTCCTGAACTGCATCCAATGTTGTTTCTGTGCCCTCATTTATAAGTTGTTCCATTATTCATAACATGGAATCACAAAATGAAGGCTCATTATATACTCTTCAAGTGTTAAACTCATTAGCCACCACCAAAAAAAAACAAAAACAAAACAAAAAAAGAACTCCACCACAGCCCTGGTTCCTAAAAATGTCCCCTAACCTCCAACCGACACTGATAATAAGCTTTCACACATTAGCACATTCGCTCACACGAGCGTGCACATGGGCACGTATCTCCGTAAGACACAACTGTGACAGCTGGATGAGTAATGCAGGCTAAAACCAAAAGACATCAAATGAGTGTTCTGAACGTTAGCAAGAGGCATCTTTACAGGCAGGCGATGCATCCTAATGAGAGTTGTTCATTAATAGGATTAAATGCTAACGCTAATGGCATAAACCGCAACCCCAGATGTGTCAGGTATGTGATGGGCATGGTGTAGGGTAAGTTTTAGCATTGGAGGGGGCTGCTGTGGAGGTTGTTATTGTCATGGATTACTCACTGCCACTTGATCTGCCTATAGCAGTAATCCTCTATCTAAGCTCCGCAGGATGGCGAAAACACACAGGAGTTATGTCTGGCCAATGAAAATGTCTTAAAAACATCTCTTCGTAAGCCCGTGGATGGGACTTATTGACATTTTCCCCACTGCCTATGGTGATCCATCTTGAATTAGCCAGTCATGATAGTCTTCCTTTCAGCCCATGGATTCAATTGCTTGACCAGGAGCTCCGGATTTATGTTAACATTCCTCTCCCTCGACTGTATCTCCTCGTAAAGACTTTATAGTGTTTTGATTTGATGCAGGGTTTGATATCATATGGCCACGGTTGGGTAGCCAGGGGTGTGGGGCCTTGGGAGCTGTAGTTCAGTGATAGATAAGCCATGGGGAACTCATCAGTAACGGCGCTCTTCAGGACGATGCCGAGTCCCCGGTCCCAGTTCTCTACTAACAGCAGATTGAATTCATCGGCTCATTATATGGCACCGGCTTAGTCACGTATTTTGAATCAGCTGGGTCGCTGGCGTGGAACAAACGACCCTTTAGGACCAAGACTGCAAGAAAGCTTTTTAAACAGGTCGCTTTACTCTTTGCCCTTTTGCAGCAACACAACACAGAGCGGCCGTATTAAACAGCCGACAGACCGATCCCGGGCCGCCGCGCGAGAAAACCTGCCGGCTGAGATGTCCACAGTGGCTCCGCGCCTGCACATGTGGAGAACGCGGGGCGGAAATGGGCTTCAGTCACCATAAATGCCGCCACCGGCGGACCCTGATGCAAGGCAAATATATTTCCCCCACACATTCTGACCTTTTCCACAACGCCACGAGCGTCGGCGTGCGGGCGCACGTGGGTGCACGCGCGCGTGAGCTCGTTCGACTCCCCGGCAGTGATAAATGTGGGAGTGGAGCCTGCTGTAGCTGCAGGTGGAGGCCTGCTGCAGGACCAGCAGAGGACAGACGTCTGCAGCCTGTGTCTCCAACCCCTCACCCCAACGCAGACACACATACACACACACACATACACACACCACCCACACCAATCCATGGGTGTCAGAAAAACCTGCTATCTTCCCAGAGGGAAGTCAGGCTCCTAGAATTTGCCCAGGCAACAACAGCACCACCACCACCACCTCCACTTGAAAAAAAAGGCTTCTCCATGGTCACCAAAGAGAAAGCCTCAAAGCCAGAGAGAGATTGTACAATGGTGAGGGGGGGGGGGTGCAAGTGAAAGAACTGCACTCGGGGAAGAAAGATTCTTTTTAAAGCATTTTCCACAGTGAGCATAGGCTCGCGGGTGGGGCAAGGGGGGGGGGTGAGCAGAGATACCGCTTGTCATACAGCAACAACAGGTGGTCTAATGTAGCCGCACAATTACCTCCTATCCAGCCGCGTCTGACGAGGACATTTTCAATCGTTTTTTTTTTTTATAATTTATTCCTCTGCAAGGGCCAGACACGGATCACCCCGAGGCTGCCGGGGAATCCAGGCTCTGTCGGGTTTCTAGCTGAGCTCCTTCTGGAACATGCAGGGATGGAATGTGCTTTTTGTGTTTTCAATAACATTTAATAAATATTGCTGAAACAGAACAAAAATGTTCCTCAATCCGACGCGCATTTTCAGTGATATGGACTTGAAATGAACCACTAGAGACAGGAGCAGCTCAGTCAATACCCCCTCACACCCGCGTTGCCTTGCAGCATTTCTTAGAACAGCTCTGAGTGCCGTTGCTACAGGATTCCGCTGGACAACAAAACAGAGGTTTCAAGTGTGCCCTGACTACCTATGCTGCTAAAGCAGCACTGAATCATTCACTTAAAAACAAACAATATCACTGCAGTATGCAGCTGACAGCATGGGAACCTTCTCTTCAGCAAGAGTTTTGCAGAAAAGGCTCTCCAGAACTGCTAAATTCATTTGAAAACACATGAAACACAACCCTTCGCTACTGCTTGCTTGCTCGCTACTGTCTGCCTGCAAGATCGTTGTGAACCTGTAGAGAGTGACCCAAAGTGTGTGTGCATGTGTGTGTGCATGTGTGTGCATGTGTGTGTGAGTGTGTGCATGTGTGTGTGTTGGTAGCATGAAGGATGAGTAAATGTTAATTCAGTGTTCTGTTCTCCTAACTGTAGTCCCCAAACTCAAGTGTGTGCTGATTCAAATGCAAATGTCCCATGTTGAGCAAATTAAAGCTCTATCAATCGAACTGAATATTTAACAGCTCTTTATATGCTGATTGCTGGTCAAGAGGGTGGGTATATTATTGTTACACCCTGTTACACATAAATTACAGGTATATAACATGCAGGACCCCCCCCCCCACACACAGACACACACACACCCCACCTCCCTCCCTCCCATAACCCATGTTTTTGCTCACTTAGCACGTTGACCCAGGCCGTAGTGGAAATGATTGCTCGGCTGCTCTCAGTCTGGCCCGCTTGGCATTCGTAGAAGGCGTCGTCTTCCAGTTGGGCTTTTTCAATCTGCAGATGATACTGGCCTGGAATCAAGATGGAGAGATGTGAAAGTGCAGATATTTCTTGAATTCGCTGCTCGGGCCTCCCCCAACACTCCAGTCGGGGCGCCCGTATCGACAAGCGCCTCCGCTGCCGGCCTGGCTCCCGTCGCATTGATTTGAAATGTCTGAATTATTGGGCCATTTGCAACTTGGGGAAATGAGGAAATTAACAGTAAAAAACAGTTTTCACACTGACAGATTTGTATTCATATTCAATAAGACAATATAATCTCTGGAAGTTTTTTTTGGATGGGGGTGGGGAGGGTTCTTTGATTATAAATAGGCAATTTCGGTGAAAATGGAAACGTCTCCTGCTGCAGGCGTCTCTATTGGCATTCAAGTGCTTGTCTACAGTCGAAGCGCAGGCATTTTTGTTTCAGAATGATTTTCCCAGATTCACAACGCTGACTGAATAAACTGTCTATTAATTGATGTCACCCCCTCCCACCCCCCACCCCCCACCACCGCCCTCCTCTTCCTCTGATAATCTGGCATGCCAGTGGGGCTTGATTTCTCTGATGCTTTGCCATAACCTGTGGGGATTAGATGATGCTCAGTGTGAGTTTGTGTTTTTTTTTTTTTCTCTCCTCATTGTTTGGCTCACTGCCTCTTAACATGTGCAAAATAGTATCTTGGTCTAACAACCAACCAGGCCTAAAAATGCACGTGTCAAATGAGCTGGCAAGATAATTAACACCAACCAGAAGCAATTTTCACATCTAAGTTATCGTTGAGTGCAGAGAGGGGGGGGGGGCAGTGAGAGAGAGAGAGAAAGAGAGATGTTGAAGTTATTAATCATATTCCTCTCTCTCTAAAATTACTCACAACTACTGCCATCAAGTTGCAGAGATTGTGTATTTATGGCAGGGAAGGTGGCAGATTGCTGCAGCGTTGTTTACCCAGTTGACTGTTGCCGTGCTTATTTCAGCGAGCTTGAATATTCGACTCAGACGATATTTACGTCTTAGTTAAGACTGCACATGCACTGCAGAGTATACTCACCGTTCCTGCAAACCTGATGCAATTATGAAAGGTCATCCGGAGCCTTTCTAGATCATCCTGTCAGCTGAGGAGAACCAGCGCAGCCCCTCTCGCATGCTGCTTTTCTAATTAGTTAAATAGGTAATTTGATGTGTTAGGCAAGGCCAACGGTGCTCACTGCAGATTCATTTATTATGATCTATAATTTGGCTTCCTTGTAAAAAAAAAAAGAAAAAAAAAAAGGGAAGAGAAAAGGTTAACGTCACATCTTGTTCTGGCCTCCCTGCAGTGCCACGTACTTTAGCGCACTCTGGAGCTGTGAATGATTCATTCAGCCAAATATCAACGTTGCATTTGCAGCAATATTCTTTCGACGGCACCAACAAGGAGGCGAGTGATCAGCATTCATATGGTGTTCTTTAAGTAACGACAGAAGCTGTGATGCTGAGATCCATTTTAAGAAAATGCAATAGCAGCAAAATATGTGATGTTGTGCACATTCCTGTTGATTCATAATCGTATTTTGCCTG
Organism: Lagocephalus sceleratus; assembly: GCA_911728415.1. NCBI lineage: Eukaryota > Metazoa > Chordata > Actinopteri > Tetraodontiformes > Tetraodontidae > Lagocephalus > Lagocephalus sceleratus. Next base: position 4,825,393 of record CAJVRN010000126.1, read on the forward strand.
ACTGGCTGCGTGCATGCCGTACTGAGATCCTATTTTGACCAGTCTTGACCAATAATTGATAATAAATTCTACACTTTAGTAGCACTCTGCTTCTCTCTCTCTTTCTAACCCACTACTTTAATCCCCTTTGGAAAAATCTGAAAATACACAATAGATATTCAAGTGTGTGTGTATGTGCATGATGAGAGATGTCGTGACACAGGCGCATGATATTATTGCTGCTGTTTGATTTAAGCATCATTGTGCAGAACGGTGTTTGTTTTGCGTTGCCGTGCGACACACGTCACCTGTGGTGACAATCAGCAGGAAGTGCTACACTGTCAAGTGTTGTCAAGTGTCATCATATGTGATTTATTTATTTTTTGCTGCTTTTTTTTTTTTGCTCTGCCTGCGCAGTTGAAAGTGATTGCGCACTTGAGATTCTTTCCCCAGGAAAGTGCACCCGGGCTGATGGGCAGTTAACCCCCCCGAGTGTCCGAGGGCAAGCGTGTGTCGCCCGTCCCGCTCTGGACTTCTTATTTACTTCTTATGACCCCCGCTCAGCTCAAACGCTTTCATTTCCTCACTGACAACTAGTCGCATAACTGCCGAGGTGTGTTTTTTTTTTTTTCACAAATGGATCATATTTGCATGCATCCCAGAATTTCTTTATATGTCACTGGCAGTCGGCGGCAGTGCAACCTGTCTAAATGCATGCTGATCGGGAACAGATGCTCTCCTCTTCTCCAAGGGATTGCATTCTAATTGACTATTATTTTTTATAGACCGTGGATCGTATTCCGCGACACCCCGGATTCACAGCCACATTCCGCTGATTCGCTGACACTGTCTTATTCCTTTGTTTATTTATTACATGTGAATGATGAATGTTTAGGGCCAGGGCCCATATGCTGCCTGTACGCCCATAAGGTTCCTGTTCTGTGTGCGTGGCTTTATTAGGACGCTTTGAAGACGCAGGGCCGCCATCATCTCATTTAGCCAACAAGAAGCTTCCTGTGCCCACATGCTCTGTTCTTGTAATCGTATTACTTGCCAGAATATGTCAGAATCACAGCACATAATGAATAGAACAATGCATTATTGTGTACATTCTTTGGTTAATGCCTCTTGCTGTCCGCGTCCACCATCCGGCCCACACACTGATTCAGTGGCCTCACCTTGACCCAAGTTTGTTTTTCTTTTTCGACTCAAACAGACTTTTCTACTTGATCGGAGCTTTCTTGGGGCTCTTTAAATGTTTAGAAAGATAAACAACCCTGGGAGATCTGTGATGAGGACTTGTAGAGTCGCCGTAGAATCGCCTACTTTTCTCAAGTTCATTTCTTCAGCTCGGATAGGTCCATTTATGTCCGATAGACTGTAGACCTTATTCCGTGTCTGTTTACCTCTCTTGGGGCTCCCGATCATGCTGTAGCGCGGAAAGCCGGGCAGACTTCTCTGAGGTCCCAGGAGGAGGCCGTCTTTCACCCACTGCACGGTCCCTGAGGCCCGCAGCACCTCACACTTCAGCACAGCTGTGGCTCCCTTATGCACAGTCAGGTTCCTGGGCTCAGTTCTGAAGGCCTGCTGAGCTTGTGTGCCTGGACACATAAATGGAGGAGGAGGAGGAATGTAGAAGCCAATCGTAAAGACGTGGGGGAAGAACAAGAGCTCAGAACTAAAAGGGAGGACTGGGAACATGACACAAACACAGACCATGGGGGCTTTTATCTGAGAAGGAACCCCTCTGTGTGTGACCGCATTATTCATCCTGGCATATGTTTTATTGATGGGAAACTGCAGTGATACGGCCCTGGAAATGAGTCAATAAAGTAATTACAATGAATTAAATCCCCCTCGGCCGTTCAGATATGGTATTGGGTGGAAAGGGGAAAAAGCACGGGGGTATCAGAGACCTCGTTCACCTGCGGTTTTTCTTCAATGTCGATGTCCCACCAGCTAATTCCTCCAGGGAAGAGTAATGATTATCACTTTAATCCCCTTCCTGTTTGCCATAGGTGGGGCTGGCCATCCTTCAACCAGGCTTTCGTGTGACTTTCTGTGGCGCACTGCGTTTGAAGAGGGAAGGTTACCTCAATGTGTACCACCCGTGAGCCTTTAGCACCAGGGCATGCACGATATAGCTGTTATCCATGTTTGGTTTTTGAAGAAATCCTGTTCCAAATTTGGCTCTGGCCAAACACAAACCAATTAATGCCCAACATCTGAGCCTGCGACTCGTTTAAACAACGCCCCGCAGAGAAGCCAGCCTGCTTCAACTCGGACGTTTGAATCGTGACCTTCACTGCGGCACCGACCAAGTTGTTTGTAAAGTGCACGCTCTGTTGCGTCTGACAACATGAGTGAGAGGCAGCGCGCTCAGATCAAGGCTGAACCAGTCACCTCACGTCAAAAATGAAGGGCAAGATTGGCCATTACAGGGGATGCATACAAACAACCAAACACAACAGTGCATTAGCATAAATTTTACATAAATGAATACTCAACGCTGGCTGCCGAAGTAAAAAGGAATTATTCAGAGGTATAGAAAAATTAAATGCCAAATGAAATGGTAGAGATAAGACATGCGGCGGCTTCCCATATCTCATACAGCAAGAGTGTCATTTTAAAAATGAGGAAATGAAACAATTTTGCTCTCATAAGATGAAGCCAGAAGCAGTCGTCCGGGGCTCTCGCCTCAGTTAGGGGCTCGCCACGGCAGAGTCGATACTGCTTTGTGGCTGCTGAGTCAGCTGACTCCTTTATTGACTCTTTTGGCATGTCACATGTCACCAGGAGACACCTTTGTTCCGCTCCTGGTCCCTTTCCACCACCCGGTCAGGCTGCCAAATGAGGAAGCCTGTGTCGGGAAATGTATTTTTTATTTCACCCTGTTAAACCAGGAATACTAAAAGTCCGAAGATTGGGTGCTTTATTTTAATGCAGGTTATGATGCCCGTTGAAGCAAAATTTGTGACTGGGGCTATAAAAGTAAACTAAGTGGACTTGAAATGAAGGTGAATTTAATGTTACATTATCACAAACAGACATATTTTTTTGAAGGAGGGTGTAAAAGTCAGGCCTATGAAACATCCACCCAGAATCTTCAAAGATGAATGCAACAATGATGGCCATACTTACAGAAAGGAAATTAAAGCTGAAAATCACAGACTGCTGGGAGTCAGAAAATAAATATTGTCTTATGTTAAAATGCTCTCAACATCTGAACAAGCTGTTGTTTTGCTTCTCTAATTGAAAAAAAAAAAATGTATGTGGAATGAGATTATCACTTCTGCAGCCTTTGAGTCGACAATAAGGGCTCTTCAAACGCATAGGCAGAAACTCCAAATGGTTGCACCCTACTGGTAGAAGACAAATATGATGGGATAAATAAAAGGGAAAATGTGCTTGTAAATAGACCTGTTCTCGCTAACCATTACAATTTGAAATGCTGTTCAGCTGCAAAACTGTTAAATGGAAATCAAGAACAGGTCCTGCTCATATCTGGCTTCAGAGGATGCTGGAATTCCTGTAATTTCATTCCAAACCTCTCAAAATGTACTTCAACAGTTATTTCCTGTTGTAAAATTCATTATATCTGCTCCATATTTCTTACATTATATCCCCATATACAGCTCATATGCCACAGTTTTCTGTCTTTAAAGACTGCAATAAGGCCTCAACATGTGACTGACATCATGTTGTCCACTGTATTAGCAAATGACTTATGTTCAGTGAGTTCCATGAACTGGAAATCAATGTGGCGAATCACCATGGAAACTGCAAATAATACCCAGCAGCAGAGTTGAAATTACATTGGTGTTATTTATTTCCCGTATAGACTACATGGAGCCAGAGGTGAAAACAGGAGGTGCATACCCTACACGTATCAGCAGCACAGATTTACCTTGGCTGAAGCAGGCTGAATGACAGCCCCTGTAGGAAAGTTGCTGCGGTCACATGGACTGCAACTTTTTCTGTCTTTCGCCTGTGTGGGCAGTATTGGATTATGATATTTGCATAAAACATTAATACCACTGCTACTGTGAATAAATGGCTTCATACATTTCTCCCTACCCGTGGAGCTGCTCAAAGAGAATGGCTGCTAGGAAAAGTCAGAAAAAGATAATAATGGTCCATTTCACCACATGGATGCTCAGCTGGCTAATGTTTTACTCACATGTGACGGCTCCATCTATTTCAATCATTTAAGGTTGTAGAGGACCAAGTGGAGCGTGATTCTCTGTCCAGGATCATAGACTTGTTTACCTGTGCTGACACCGTCTGTGCTGATCCAGATATAAATTGTCACTTTTTTTAAAAACTTTTGTCACATTTATCCCTTTTTCACTGCAGCAACTTTACCCAGGGTGTTTGAAAAAAGCCTCAGCACATTTTTACAGGCAAAAAAAATAAAGAAAACTTTCCACTTATCCTCAAATTTTCCCTGACAAAAGTACCTGGTTGGGGAGTAGGACTTCTGGAGAGTAAAAAGTGCCTTGGAATTCTTGAGGGGCGGGGCTGTGTGCTGAAGGATGCTGATGGTTATTTGGTGGAGCACACTTTTCATTATCCTCATTAAATGGAGATCCAGGAAATAAATAATCCAAATAACCTACTGAAACGTAGTTATTCACCTAACGCTTCAGTTGAGTCGAGGTTACCGGATCAGCTGAAGGGTCAAAGCGTGTATTGGACATGAAAAGGCTGTGGTTACGCTGCTGATACCACAGTGACATTTGACTCTCTTACCTAAGATGAGACAGAGAAAGGGTAGAGCTGAAGAAGACATGATCCATGCTGACAAAAGGTCCATTTCACTGCCGGCACGAGACCTTCAGTGGACCTGCAACAACAGTGGGAGGGATCTGTGAATACTCTTAGAAAGCAGAACATGCATGTTTTATACTGAAGCGTTTGAAATTATTTTCAAGGTTCAACCCTCTAAGAATGTCGTTGTGGGTTTCTAATATCATTTGAGGTTGGTCCTCGCATAAACTTACCTCAAAAGCCTCTGATGTGTGCATGATTGCAACACAGCAGAGTTTTGAGATCAATCAGCAACATCTATTCCTGCCTCACGGTTCAATCAAACTTTCAGAAGCCGCAAGGCACTTGCTGAGGCCTAATCACTTACAAAATCAGTTTCACAGGCGAGATGGGAAAATCTGTGTTTTAGAGGGCCACTGTGTGCATTGGAGGAGCTTAGTTAAGCTTGTTTCAGTCTCCTGATGAGTCACAACAGTGTGCACACTTTTCTTAGAACTGCTCTTTTCAATCGGTCTCCATGAGAACCTTTGTGGTTTCTTTACTTCTGGTGCGGCTTAGAAGAACAGAGAGGGCAGCATTCCATGGATTAAACATGAATAAAAAGAAAATCGTTACATTTTAAAAGTAGAAAACCTCATGATACGAGAGAGCCTGATGTGAATCCCAATATGTGTTATGTCATATTGGTGGACAGCCTCAGGTTGAACAGTGGCTGATATGGTGATTGTAGGGCCATTGGTTTGATTTCTGGCCCCAACAGTCTCCATGTCCTTGAGCAAGTGTCCTTTAACAAGCCTAAGCTTTGTCTCTGATGTTTGAACATGGATCTTCTGTGGAGAAAGTGGCGCAGAGTACCCTTCACTGCCTGTGTGTGAACACAGATTTGCAGGGCTCTGAGTGGAAAAGAGGACTTATGGAGGAGACATTTCTGGCTCAAATCAATTAAAAACCTTCACAAATCAACCTAAGTTCGGCAGCATCATAGGAAAGATTTGATGCTTTGGTGCTCAGATTAGCATACTAAACACTCAGCAACTTTTTATTCTTCATTTGTGCTTTGGGATATTGCTGCTTCCTATTCACAAATGAACACTATGTTCTCCTGCTGTCACCAGCACTGAAATGAAACCTTTCCGCTATCTCAAGCATCTACACTGAGAAAGAAACCATAAAAAATGATGAGTGAAATAAGAACAAGAGCTATTAGAAATACACTCTTGATGCTGAAAGTGCAACATTTCTTTGGGGCTGCTGCGCAATCCATCAATCAAGCAATCTGGAGAGTGAGTTAAACATCAGCAGCAAGCCTGGCTGCTTATCAAAGCATATATTTTGTGTAGGCTCACATATAAATCTCAGGAAGAAAGAATACGCCACTGTTACCTATTTGGAATCAGCTGATGGACTTGTGTAAACAGACTTTTAACCTTGCACGTTGAATTTGGCTCTAAAGCTTAAATATGTTCTGTGGTCTGTTTCCAATGGAAAGAGGGAAGTGTGATCCATTATTTGGAACAATAAAGTCCGTTTGTGGCTGAACTTTTGTGACCCGCAGGAGCCCTGGTGGCTTACCAAGTCAGTTTATAATCACTTCAATTTCTCTGCCGCAGAAGTGGAACAAATAGCAGTGATTTACTTAATTGAAAACTAAATATTTTCCTCATCTGAATAGACAAAGTGAATTGAAGTCAACAGTTCTTTGAAGCATCTTCCCTCAGTCGATTAGTTGCACTCCAGCAGACTTTGACAAGAATTAACTCAGATTCAATTATTTTTTTCTCCACTCCCAAAGCATATGTGTATTTCGTTGCTTTTTGTTCCCTCCTTGAACATACAAGGACAATTATTGCATTTCTCAACGAAGAGGAAATCTTTTCATCTCACAGCAGTTTACTGTCGGACCACCAGGATGGCGTCTCTGCGACTGTAGCCAAATACTGACACTGACTTGGCTGCAAGCAAGGTGTTCCGTGACCCATGAACGGGACTCACCGTCTTCTTAAATATATTTCCCTGTTGCTCTTTTAATGCCTCCTTAAGAGCAACACGGTTTCCATTGAAAGTGTTTTCATTTCATTGATTTGCCAGTTGTTAATTTAAAGCAACAACAGCTCAGTTGCATTTCTCTGGGTATTTTAAGCAGGACAGGGGTCCTGCCTGGAGTCATGAGTCACCGATTTCATTAGACTTGCTTAAAGCAGACACAACCTGTCTGACCTCCCAACATTCCCAAACAACTACCTTAATTATTTTCAAAACACAGCTAGCTGCAACAATGTTGATTCCTGGACAGCTGTTTATTTTCCTCTGTGATGATTTACTTATTAACTTAAAAGTTAACAAAAAAATGTTCTGTTGCTCAAAGTAGGAAAGAAACACATACATTTGAGTGCCAAGTAAATCCGCCTTGACATATAAACGTATATGTCACGTTTTTGACCATGGTCTTCAACAGGTTCTGGTAAATGCAGATAAAAAAAAGTTTTAATAGAAATTTGATTTCTTTTTTCAGAGAGAAGAGGCCTCCATTTTTCCCACAAGGGCATCGCAGTGAAGTGAACCGATCTGTTTGACAGGTCGACTTTTATCTTTTGCAAAACATTGTCAAATGACTCAACACCCTCCACTGTAGAACAGCCATTATGAAACCTGCTGAAACCAGACAATGTCTGCAAGGAGCCAGCAGCCACCCAGTCCATCACTTCTCACCAGCCTTGCCAGCTGCTGAAGGGGGGGGGGTGCTGCAGCATATAGACGCCATCTCATTAGGCATCAATGCCTTAACGCTGAACCACTGATCGGGAGGGCTTGCAAAATATGCAGATTAGATTCTGAATAAAAATCCAATCAGTGATTGTACACAGTAAATTCCTGAAGTAGTCTGATTAAGACCTTCTGATTAAGACCTGACTGGGAGGGTTCAATCACAGCAAAAGCACGCGAGGCCTCGAGGACAAATGTTCTCCGACGCAGCCAATGTCTGAGGTTTGATAAGGGACCAGTGGAGAATCAGGAAAAAGTTTGGCATCTTCTGCGCTTGAACTTTTCTCTCATCAGCATCTGGAGTCACCAGATTACTCTGACTCCGCTGCTCGCTCACACATACCTGCGCTCCTCGGGAAAAAGTTCAGACTGAAAGGCAGAACCTTCTTTCAACCTCCGCCAACTCAAGCGCATCTGCCTGCCTGGGGTGTACAGAGAGGAGGCAGGCAGGCAGGCAGGCAGACAGACAGACAGACAGACAGACAGACAGACAGACAGACAGACAGACAGACAGACAGACAGAAGGTACTTAAAAAACACAGCGCAGGATCTTTGAAATGGTGTGTGAATTTGCGCGAGAGAACGGAAGCAGCACTTACCTGTTGAGTGACGCCGAGGCTCAGGAGCGTCTTTTTTGTCTTCCTGATCTACAGATGGTTCTCAGAACACGAGCGAGCACCAGAGATGTTGAAGAATGCCAATGGGACCCCCCCCCCCTCCCTCTTCCTCCTCCTTCGCCTCCCTTCCCTGACTTCGCAGTCTAAAACAGAGGCAGATGAAGAGGTGGAAGGCGGCGTGCTGAGGAGGACGAGGCGTGAGAGTGAGGTTCTGGTGGCGGTTTGGGTAGGAGAGGGAAATGAAACGTCGGGACCAACAGCCGAGTAGTGACTCAGACACTTCCAGATGTTCTTCAGGCCACAAAGTGACAACATGTCCAGATGTTAAATTAGAATGAGATCAGATGAGATGAACCGAGGCTCACGGAGGCTGTGTAATGAGACACCTTTTTTTTTTTCCTGTGTTTTGTTTTCTTTCTCTCAAGTCTCTCAAGTATTCATGGCATCCCATTTATATATATATTTTTTTAGCATTTCACTGCGCTGGCATAGAAAGGAGCATCGCTGCTCTCAGAGACACAGATACAGCGCCACCATCTTCATCACAGCCTCCAGTTTGTAACATTTACGCTCATACATAATGAATGGAATACAGAGTGTCCTCATGACTGTATTTCCCATGCCGAACACTCCTGGGGAAATGTGCTCGGCTGCAGAGATGGAGATAGCGACGGGCCAAAGACTTCACTTTACTGGAATATTTGAGCTTTGAATATTGCCTCAACACCCCCCGCCCAACCCCCCACACACACACAGACATATATACACCCACACACATATATATATATACACACACACACACACACACCAACCCTTTCAATTATACACTTCCAACTGAACGGTGGCTGGAGAATAGCACCATTTGTTCAGTGGAACATGCTGAAAACTCTTCGAGCAAGACAACCGAAAGGTCGCGTTTGTTTTCCACGTGTATGTATTTTTCATTTGATCCGCTGATAGTCCGCCACACTCGGGCTGTGCCTCTATCTGGACTGTACGTACAACCTATTTGCTCAGCATAATACAAAGCAGTTACGGCACTGCGTCTGGCGTTCCGGCCCGGCTCAGCCATGCAGTTATAATAGAATGGCCCTGCTACATTTGTGCAGCGGGCAATAAAAAAAGAATGATAACGCTGTAAAGTGGCACAGATTCAAAGGCTGTGTCGGTGTTGTGCGCGTCGCACGGGCCCGCCGTCGACTACAGCTCTGTGTCACAGTCTCTCACTGCGTATGTGTGGCCCAGATGTTAGCAGCTGGCCCAATAGAGAGTCATTAAGCCCGGGAGCCCAGGGTGGTGAGGTTAATTCCCCTGTCTGGAGAGGTATGAAGGTAGGAAGCAGGAGGTGAGGAATGAGGGAGGGAGGCAAGGTGGAGGATGAGGAGGGAAGGCGGCGGTGGCGCTAATAGTGGGAGGGTGGGGGCCAATGGGAGGCGAGGGGGCTGTGGAGCTCAGCACTCAGTTCGCACAAACAGCACTGTCAGCAAGAGAAGAGGCTCTCCACTGCCAGACGAATGGAGAGACGGGAGAGCTGGTGAGAGAGGCAGAGAGGGAGGAAGGGATGGAGATGGACGGAGGACTGGAAGATGAATGGCGAGCGGAGAAGGAGGAGGCCGAGGAGGAGGGATATACAGTAAGGGGGTAGAAAGAACTCCTGTCAGCAGGTTGGACAGGCAGAGGGTGAGATGAAGGGGACACGGACGAGTAAGGTAATGGAGCGAGAGAAACGGATGGAGGAAGGAGACAGAGAGGTACTGTAAAATGGGCTGTGGAGTGATGAATAGAAGACGAGGGAGGGTTGGGGGAGGGTGTGCGGGAGGAAGGTAGGGAGGCTGACATGAAGGGTTGTTTTGAAAACCAACAGGAAGTCGACTGACTCAGGTCAGCGTGGCGGGGAAAGCGAGGAGGAAAATTAATCAAAGAAAGCAATAAGCGCCATGGCGGAAAGCAACACAATATGCGGAAGAAGGGAAGATAGGGTCATGTCCAGGAGATTGATTCAGAGGGACCACGTGGTCGGGAGACCGTGGGGGTTTATTATTTAACATTTGCTCCTGAGGAAACGCAACACAGGGTGTCCCGAAATAAAACTGATCATGATAAGCAACCCGGGAGCTCATATTCTGTCGAAATAACAAAACCTGCTGGATTATGGATTCATCGCGCCATCGTGTAGATATATCACGCTCCCAATATGAGATCCAAATAGGAGCAGAATTTCAATATTTAGCCCCCCGTTTGTCTTAGGAGGAGGTAATATTAATGAAAAAAAATGAGCTCAGCATTGCTTTTCACGCGGACTCCGAGAGAGGCCTGTGAAATTGCCTCTGTGCACGGAGCCACGCTCTGAGGCTCGGCATTAACCACAGCCATCTGACCCGATGATCTGACTGGAGCTGTGGCTTCTGCTGCCTGCCACAGTACAGCTGCCATATCGCTGATGACTCTGTGCTCCAAATCTGTTGACAAGGTCATTTTTTCACAAAAACAATCCCCAGCCAATCTGGCAGCCAGTCAGCCACAGAAGAAGAAGAAGAAAAAACAACTCAGGGCTTTCTTGAAGCTTTGGGCTTGTAACAGAAATTAAATCTGTGTGTGAGGTTCTAAAAGCAAAGAAAAAATGTAGAAAAGGTCTGCATATGCCTTAAAAATATAGATTGAATGAACAAGGATTTAAAGGCAGGTTTGGAAAGACTTGATTATATACACTTATTGATGTGATCCTGTGTGTGTGTGTGTGTAGGTGGGTGTGTGTGCGTGTGTGTGTGTATGTATGCATGTGTCAGGGTGACAGACTACCAGCTGTGATATCCAGATTGGGAAGGGATTATTTCCCAAATGTCTCCCCATTTTCCTCAGCTGCCTGACCAGTTCCCACACAGCCATATTATCTTGTTAATATGATTCTGCCATTAATGATAACAAAACCGGTTAGCCAAAAAGGAGATCTTGAGCTGAGGTTTAGTGCGGATCAGGCCCCTCATGTGTGATTTATTAGTCGCAGCGATACAGTTAAAATAAATCAGGAGGCCTGGTTGAGACTGGGTGGGGCCGGAGGAAAAGCAGAAGCTGGGAAAGAAAGCTTCTTTGCAAAGTAGAACTCCTCATCTAGCAGATTCCTGTGTGAAGTCGCGGGGTCAGAGGCCGGACAGGATCACTGAAACAATATTATTAGGTCACTGAGGGAAGAGGAGCCGGGTCAGATAATAAGACTCAATCCGGCTGAGTGAAAACGCACGGGAGGGAAAGTGCTGACACCTCCCTCTCGCTCTCAGCCATCCAATTCCCAGTGCTTACTCTGTGCCACTGATATTCACGCTGAGCTGTCCATCTACGGCCCACAAACTTTAATGCTCACAATCTCCACTGGCCCATCTATCACCCCGCCACAGTGACGGACGAATCGGGAGCAGAGAGGGGAACGCGGTGACGGGGAAGGGGAGGCGGCAGGGGGGACCTTATTGAAATTTAGGGTCAGGAAAGACAATCGTTATATCCTGTCCGCTCGGTTGGAGGCAGCCCCTCCGTGTACGACACACACACAAACACGTGTGCATGGGCCGCACCTCCGCTGCCGCCACCGCCGCGCATAAGCACCCGGCGTCGGGCCTTCTATCACCAGCAATTCAATAGAAAGATACACGGCGCTCAGGCAATAACCTGATCCTGGCGAGAGATGTTATAGGCTTTGACAGGTGGGCTCAGCCACGCGGCCCCGGCTCTTCTCCCAGTGTCACTGACAAAACAGAGGATTAGAGGATGATACCGAGCTAAATCGGGGTGAGTTGAAAACGAGGGCAAAAACAAGACATGAAAAGAAGCAATATTGGGCTGATTCAAACTGTGCTTTTAACTAAAGCTATCAAGCAATAAAAGGCCACTTTAATAACAAAACCATTGTGTTCTATTATTAATACTCCACTGTCCTGCACACACACATACACATCAGCTCACACACATCTTTTTCTGCTTCCCTATCTTCTGAATGAAACCCATCAATTGGATCTATTCTTCTCCCTACCATTAACCACAACTCTCGCCCCTATAGCTTTAACTACATCGAGCCGAGGTCACTGGTAATATTCCCCTCACCTCTCCCTGACAATGGGCGTCGTCGGCCAGGTGGAGATTTTGCAATTATTGCCTCTGTAGAAGGAAATTTTCTTTATGACGACTGAAGGACAGTTAGCACTGCTTTGAGGGGAGGGCTTCGCTGGCTCCTCTCCCATTATTTGTGATGACCCAGTGAGGAGTTCTATCATCATGAGACCCAAAGAAAATCCAGTAAGGTCTCTATTCAGCACATAATGCACTGAATGAACAATTCAACTTCGCCATGCAGGGGTTAGTCAGTGTGGGCTAGTTAGCAGATATTTCATCCAGAATCCTGTTCTCTGGCTGCTCCCCAGCTGTTTCAGTTCTGTATTTTATATGTTGTTGAAGAAAAAGCCGCTCCTGCTTTTTTTATGCAAACACAGAACAAATTCATAAACATTGTGAAATAAACATAAAGGCAATTCTTATAAAATCCATCAGTTTGTGGAGCTAAAAATGACAAAAGCTTCAATCACACAAGTCTGTTTTTTAACCATGCTGGCTCAAAAAACAACATGACAACATATACACACACAGCAAGCAAGAAGCCTTGAGCTCCTGCAGTGTCCCTGAACACATCATTATTGTCTCAATGGTGGTGTGTTGCAACAAAAATGCCAGACATTCTGTTTCACTGATGAATTCATTAAGTTTGAGTCCCAAAATGTTCCCTGTATTTTGTGGCAAAGACAATGTTTGAAGCACAGGAAAAAAAACTACCTTCAAAAACTACAAAATACTAAACGGCAGGAGCAGAATCAGACATGGGTGCACCTCTGCCAAGAGTTGGGCTTATGGCTTTGTGAAGGTGGAGTTTGCCATCATGCCTGGCCGTCCTATTTTTTACAAAATCCACTTTAATTAACATATCGGGGCTCCCAATGAGGCTAAACCTCTCCTCTGCTTGCTGTAATCTGCCCAGTTTGAACTGACCAACCATAGAGCCTACATGATAAGGCCTGCCAACCCAAACAAGAATAATCCAGTTATACCTGCTTATACAGCAGACAGCAAAAAGCACTTATGACGGCCTTTTTCTGAAGTGCTAGTGCTTGCATTCTGATCTAACGAGAGTGTTTTCATTTACTTATATCACGGGGCTCAATCTGATAGGATTCCCCTCATCTGCTCTCCTTGGCTTACAATAGCTTTAAATATATGGATTGCCACAGGTTGCAAAGCACTTTACTTCACTCCCACCCTTTTCTAAACACCGCTGCCTTCGTCCCCCTCTACCAGAACTCTCTCCATCCATCCATTAAATGGACGCGCTTTCGGTCCTCCAAATGCATTTTCCACTGCTTCGTTTGATGGTGTCACGGGAGAGATGTAGAGCTGATGGTGGTTGCCTCCGCCTGCAAACCCACAACCCCCGGGACGCCAGGGAAAGTTGTCCAGACCAACAGATGGAGACTATTGTGTGTGCGTGTGTGTGGAGGGAGGGGTGGGTGGGGGGGGAGTGTGGCGGCAAACAGGATACTGTGAGAGCGTGTGATTCCCTGTGTGTTTTTGCTCGTGTTCTTGAGGGCGACCCTCGTTTTTTTTTCTTCTGTGCGCGCGTGTTTTTTGGGATGTGTGTGGGCAATGCGGGGGGGCATGGCAGCTTAACTCAAGATGTTTGAAATCTGTTGCCCTGACAGGGTGTCACAAGACCGCCTAGTTAATGGAGTCTCTTGGAATGTCTTCTCCTGCAGCTTTAATGAACCTCGAGCCAAAAGGCCTAATGAAGCGTGCTCCGTTTGCCAAAACAGTCCCTCAGCTTGACCTCCCCTGACCTGAGTTACTCCCATGCCACTTGAGGGTGTATCTCCATGGTGACCAGCCTAAAGAGTCCACAGAGTTAAACACACCGAAAGGGACAAAGGATGGACCTGAGTTCAAGAAAAGAAAGCCACAAAAGACTTCAAGCGCACATGCCCATCTGGATTTACACATGTGAGAGGCTTCATTGGTTTGATGAAGTATTTTAAATGTTGAATGGTTTTGTTAGCCTTAGTTAAAAAAAAAAAAAATAACCCCTGCGTTCAGTTGTTAATTGTCACCGTCGAAGGCGATACACACCACCACATGTGCAGCATGCGCACACATGCTGCACCTGACTGCATTTGCCTCTACTTTCTTCAAGCTGAGTGCGGGTCTCATTATTCAGTGAGCTGTAGCAGCAACACAAAGAGTGCAAGAGGCGCGTGGGAGAGTGTGCACGTGTTAAGTATGAGTTAACTACTAATAAAGTGCAAGGTGCCTAATTATACAGTCTTTGTTTATACTTCACATCATACTACTGAGTATAAACTCAGCAGGCACAATGCAAAGTGGTATGCCCGGTCACTCTGCTCTCATTTAAATAACTGCAGAAAAAAAAAAAAAACAGCTAAAGAGACAGAGAGGGGGGGGTACTTCAAAAGAAATTCATGCCTAATTGCAAAGTGTGAAAACAGAAGAAAACAATGGGGAATGAGCTGATTAAAATTGCACTAGCACCATGTTTTTTTTGCAATCCATAACAACATTTGACTAATCTTACTTTAAAGGTACGCTGACTATCCCTCAGGAAGCCAGTTGTGAGTGTGATTAAAAGTATTTCCCACTCCTGATTGGGTCTTGACAGGTTTCGAAACAGGGCGCACATGGTAGTTAGGCTGAAAATCCGACAAACGTAAACAAGACCAAATAACTTCTGGTTGTATTTGTGTTTTTTTTTTTTTTTTTTCCCTCCCCTCACTGCCGCTGCGAACTGTTGAAGCACAACACTATGAAGTTAGAATAACAAGCACAGACATGCAACGGTTCCCTTCCAGCAGTGAGCAGATTAAAGAAACAAACTGCACATGGATGGTTGGACTTCTCTAATTATAATGTGAATCAGTGCTAAGACCTGTCCATCACTCCCTTTTTAAGAAAACAGCGCAGAAAATCTGAACAGGCAATCAGTGGCGTTCAACCAGGCACATTCCTGAATTTACCACCATAATCGTACCTTTCTTTGTCAGCATTACTGAAATAAACACAGACTTCATGATATAAATATACTTGGCCAGGGCTGCATTACCATCTCTGTGGCAGCTCTTTCTCTCTCCTACCTCTCCCTACTGTATACACACATGTTAAAATATTTGAATAAATTAGTTAAGGTGAGTATGCAGATAGAGGCTTTTGCCCTGCACGGTGGTAAAGGACATTATAGATGTGTTTCCTGATCTCTGAGGGGTGCACTTTGCGGGCAGTTAGAGTCCATTTACAGAGTTGTAAACTCAAGCACATGTGCGTTAGGGTATCACAAGCTACAGAAAACACACTCTGTATGCTTCCTATAGCACATGTTGCATGCTGTTAAACCTGGAAATATGCATGATTGTGGTTAATGCATGTGTAGGCATGTGTGGTCCTGCTATTCACAAAACATGGGCATCTGTGGCATTCTGGAAAAGGGGGTTGGAGGGGTGCACAGAAGAGGTTACAGAGCGGTACCAGCTGACATTCCCATGCAATCCAAACAGTAACAGATTAAAGTGTTATGAACATGTGTGTACAGGGATGCTATTGAGTGTGCATATCTGCATGTCAAATATGGACCATATGGAGGAGGGATTTCGGCCCGATTACTGTGAATGGAGTAAGTGTAGTGTGCATCAGTGTCATCTGTCGTCTGCTCAGCGCGCATGTTAAATGCTCAAGTCTTCATGGTCCCAAAATGCTTGGAAAAATGCTCAGCGAATACAAAATGAAGCCCAACCTGATTATTGATACAAACAAAACAGGATTTATTCAGTGAAATAGTTACAGATATAATATTAAGAATAAGTATCAAACTTTATAAAGTCTTCAACTGTCCTTTTCCATTTATCTAAAAAGAAGAAAATACAGGAATGATAACTGGAATAAAAGGCTGGCAGTGGAGGTGTTTAAATGGTAGTTTTGTGTTTTAACACAGGTAATAAACAGCACATATTTCATTTTCCCTGTGCTTGCTCCTCACTTAAATAACACTAGCCACGTCTCTAGATTGCATCTGCCTTTCATAAGTATTAAATAAAAATGCATTGGCTCCCTCCTGTACATTATGCACTTTGAAAACCCATTAAGACAAAAGTACAGGCAAATATATAGTCCTTGATGATTGCATTTACCAGTGCAATAAAGTCCAGCTTGGTTTTCCTTTCTTTCTCTTTCTTTTTTGAGGTTATAGCAGGATTGCACATGTCACTGTTCAATAAATACGGAACAAACTGTTTTTCCTGTAATGCTGCCCCCACCTGAGTGAGCACCAGCGTACCGTACAGAACACTGATAGAGAAATGTATCTTTAATTGTAGCCTTAAAAGACATAAATGAACACTGAGGACAGAGTTTAAGCTGACTCTGTGGATCCATCAAATCTATCCTGAATGTTTATGCCAAAGTAAGGATTAGGCCCATTTCATAGAGCCGTGTTTTATTGCCGAATGTGCATTTGAGGCTACTGCTGGAGGAATCAACACAACCAAATTAAACTAATTGCTCTGTTGCCTGCCCGGCGGACCCCGGCCGGGACTCAGAAGGACAAAAAGCTGAAAGCAGGAGAGTGCATTACTGGATTTGACTAACTGCTCACACCTGTGTCTGCACCGCTGACTCTGCAGGGAACGATAAAACGGGCCGGAAACATATGGGAGCATTTATCCATCGATGGTGCGTATGCATATGTGAAGAAGTCTATAATAACAGAGCTTGTAGGGTCATGGTCTGTTGGTCGGTCTTCAATTCCACTCATCTAGAGCACTTTTGTTTCTGAAACAGATGTATTTCTCACAATGCTTTTGAAAGTTGCTAACCTTGGCAATTCCTCTCGTGTTTTGAGGAACAGGACTTAAGGTGACTCCTCTTCAGTCAAAACACATTCTAAAGTAACTTCAATATAAGCTACTTCACGACGTATAAGACATGGTCTTAGCATGTCTCTCAAGGCTCAACAGCTATAGACGGTCTTATGTTACTCACCATGAATGCACATTTCTGGTTCTTCCTCATGCAAGGTGTCTCGGCATTGATGTGCGGGGGTGCACTATAGAAGAGGACAGAGGAGGAAAGGAAAGTGAAAGAGTGTGTTGAGATGTGCTGTTGTCTGACCAGAGGCTTCCTGGGCAGAGCAGAGATGATCTCTGAATCTCACAGTGTGAACTCCACACATCCTTCACCTCACAGCACAGCATGCACCTCCTGGTTCATACACACTACGCCTCAGAGGCAAACACACACACGCACACATACAGAGAAAGAAAGAGAACTACTGTAAATCAGACAACTAAAGCATCAGTCCTCATGTTTCATTATAAATTCAAAAGGATTCATCTTAATCCAGAAGCAAGGGAACGCATACACCAAACACTCTTTATCTTCAAGTTATTTTTCATTCAATGCAATCATTTTGAGTTTGACGCTGTTCCTTGTGGTCTACACAGACACATCAATACAGAAGTACAGCGCAGCCACCCAACAACTCAAATAGACTGTAACAATGCCAAGGTTCAATATCTGAAACAGCCCAACAAACAATTCAACCTCCATACATTCACCAGAGATTGTGGCAGGAAATGACAGTTATTACATTCCACTTCAATTCCACCTCCGGTTATAACAGACTCAGGCTAAATCTGAGCTTGCACAGCTCCCCTACCCACCTCTTCACAAAGATTCTGATGTCAGTTCCGATTTTATGACATCTGCAGGTACTGCACATTTTCTTTTGTAATTGTATGGCAGGGGTCTGGGTTTTGTTTTTGTTTTTTTTATGACTATGCCCTCATTTTTGTTAAACCTTCTGTTTTTACCTCACTATGGTTAACAAATCTCTCAAGGGCAACATTGTTCCTTATGTACAAGATATAACAAAAGAGAACACCATATGGGCTAGAAGGAAGGGAGACTGGTACTATACTAAATGTGTGTGTGGATGTGTGTGTGTGTGTGTGTGTGAGAGAGAGAGAGAGAGAAAGAAAGAAAGAAAGAGAGAGAGAGAGAGAGAGAGAGAGAGAGAGAGAGTGAGAGAGAGTGAGAGAGAGAGAGTTTTGTACATGCACATATGTATATGAACATAGGAGGCACATGGCCAGGCCCTTATGGCCCATTGTTTTGGATGGGAATGACTCTTGCATGTTGGGGGTTAGCGCACAGTCTGACTAATATTTAACTAATGATTCACCCGCCTACCCCCAGCCCCACCCCCACCTCCTCTCACCAACTGCCAACCTGAGCATCTCTGCAGTGAGTGTCACTACGCTGCAGCTCTGAGAAACAAATTATGTAGAGATAAAGGTCGTCACGCTATGGCAAAGTGGTGGGGGAGAAAAGGAGAGTTGGAGATCCCATTAAGGTAGCTATGTGTGAGGGAGAGCCGGGTGGACATTGTTGTGTGGGAGGACACTGATACTAGCTGTCTGAGAGAATGCCATATGCTACCTGCAGGCATGTGAAATCCAGCAAGAGGGAAAATATAACTGGAGTTAGAGGAGAGTGCTTTCCACCAGCCTTCATGCTTTCTATCAAGAAACCTCAATGTGAAGATAGAGAGGCACAAGAAACACGAGGAGGGGCTGAAGGAAGCAGGGGTGGAAAAGGTTGTGTAATGTGTGAGAGACAGAGGAGGAAAACTGTAATTAACAGGCAATGTAATAAAAAGCATGAAAAATAAAGGGAAATGGTGAAACAAGGAAAAGTGAAGATGGGAGGAAAGATATAAAAGATTCACAAGGGCTGATTATTGTTATGGTGCCACCAATGTGGACTGAGGCCCCCAGTGCTGCCAGGCAAATGCAGTATTAGTCACTTCAATAATTAATCACCCTGGGAGCATGTCTTTGCAGCCTCACGCTGACCCATTTCTCCAACATTTTCTCTACAGTAACACACCCACAGAGACCCGCGTCTTCCATACCTCTGCTGACTGAGGTGGGGGTGCACGCCCAAATCCTCTGAGTCGAGCCAGCAGGGTCATTTATTAGCCACATTTTCTCCAGAGGAACAAAAGTAGCTTCACTGCTCTTCTCAAAGCCTGGAAACCACGCAGGGAGACAGAATAGCAGCCTCGACTGTGGCCCAATGGACCTTGCTGACTGTCTGTCCTGGTGAAATATGAAGCCCATATGTAGGACGACCATCTGAAAGAGGGACCCAACAGGGATCCTTCAGGCTTTGATGCTCATCACCACAAAAGCAGATGGCTGTGTCCTGGTCTTGAAACTTTTTTTTTCTACAACCCCCCCTTCTTTTCTTTCATCCAATCCTCTCCGGCCTATTAGCCCCCTGCGTGTCATGGTCTAGCAGCCCATCCTTAGCCCCCAGGGGGCTTCCAGAGTTGTGGAATGAAGTCAAGCTTCCCCATTGACACAAGTCTCACTGAGTAGCTTTGAATAGAAATCAACCAACTGAAAAGGCATTTTTAGAGGACAAAATAGAATAAGGTGTGGGGTGGATCAATACAGCAGGGTTGTTTGGTCTGGAAATGTTTTGCTCTCAGACAAAGCAGCGCTGACTGCAGGTGGCAAAGAATTTTTTCCTCCCAACTCTGGGTAAAAAGTAACAAAAGCTGTTTAAAGGCAAAGAAACCTGCAAGCCTCCGTCTGAATGATCACGATCAAGGTGGATAGATAACCTGCTGCGTGCACTCTATATGTTTTCCTGTCCTGTTCACTAAAACAGACACCGAGGGACAAACCCGACCACGCTTCCAAGCAATTTCCGAACTAGAAAGGCAATCAAGGACTTAAAGTCAGACACAATGCAAATAGGTCTGAGAGCCCATCTGTAGTAATCCAACAGTCCCTCCTGCACCACTCTGCTATTTGCCTCAGCCTCTCTGTGGCACAAGCCAATTAACTGTCTGAATCAGGGCCTGGGATGAGCACCTTAATTGATTACATGGCGATAGTCAATTCAATTATCAATTTAGGGAGAAAAGGCCCAGCAGAGGTGCAATGCCTGGAATAGTTCTGGAGTATCTTAGCAACACAATTACTGCATGGTTTGGTTTGAACTTAAAAAGTAAAGGAGGAAGGTGAGGAAATGGTGGAAGATGACACTTACCGTAGCCACTGCATGTTGTTTGTATATATATATATATATACACACACACACACACACATACACACATTTTTCTATCCGCTACGATTGCTTGCAACAGAAAATACCAGGAATAAAATGAAATAAAATAAAAACAAAATCTGAAGATTTTATCAGCTCTTATTTAAGGTTTGTTTTCATTGTTACTTGGAAAAGAAGAGCAAGAAAACACCATCCAGCAAATATACTTGTTCCAAAGATCCAACACTGCACACAAAGTTTGAGTACTGTATCTTTTCATAGAACTCTAGACAGAGAACAACAGCACTTACACAGGCTCATAGGTGCAAATGCATGCACTTAACCAGATGGTAATCAGGGATTTGTAGCAACAGAATCAGATGAAAATACTGTTCTTCCCCCCCATCATGCCTGTGATTCCGCTTTGTTTACTCTGTCATGGAGAGCTGCTCCCTTCGATCAGGCTGGAGAGACTCTAGGTTGGCTGGTTGTGCTAACGAAGTCTCAATGTGCCGTCTGTCGACAGGGTAATTTCCCAAGATAGCTCTTTGTTCTCACTTCTTGCAGCTCTGCCGATGAGGACAGAAGTAGAATCAGCACCTGAACCACTGGAGAGGAGAAACCATTTGGGTGCAGACTTCGGCAGCTTTCCCCCACTGAGGTCCCAGCGTACCTACAGCACTACTGCGTGAATAGCATTCATCTTGTGAATTATTACAGACTATTCATGTGCTCATTATGCTTCCCTCTCATCACTTTGAGGCCTTCCACTGCTGCAACGATTTTTAATTAGGAAATTATTCCTTAAATAGTACATGTAATACTGATGTTTCTACAAAATACACACTATACATTGTACAAGAAAGTCTGTGTTTGTGTGTGTGTGTGTGTGTGTGAAACAAATTTGCCATCTCTTTGTTACTGTGTTAAGGAAAACCTCAAGCTTGAGTGCATTACAGAGAGGTATCATTTTCTATAATGACACAACTTCACGCTCTGAGTCAAAAAACAACAAAAGCAAAATCGTGTAACTGTGAGAAAGAAAACCCCAGAAAATATTCTTTTATGCAAATGTCGATCGCATTGTGGTTCCACACCGCTGCAGCAAAAGCGCAATTTTTAAACTTTTTATGAGGTGCGCATTGGCTCCATTCTGAAACCCACTGATGTGGTTTCACACATCACAACAAGAGGCACAGACTCCTTCTGTCCACTGTAATGTGCTGGCTGAGGTGGAGAGCCATCTTTCTGTTATTATGGAACCCTGCAGGCACAGATGACTGCTCACGCTGACAAATAACTTACACTCCTCCAATAGGACCGGGATAATGTTCCGCTCTGAATGTGCAGGAAACTACTCGAGGAGGACTGCACAGAAGGGAGATGGGAATGGCCGGGCCAAAAAGAAAAAAAAAAAAAGATGCTGGAAACAAAAAAAAAAAAGCATGCCTCTCCATCAATCTGGCAGAACTCCCTCCTGACCAGCATGGGCTAAAAAAAAAAAAAAAAAAAAAAAAAAAGCTGTTTGTGTGTGTTAATGTGAGCAACAGGGGGTTGCATTGATGGAAGGAGGCGCCACGAGCGGTCATCCCTTGATGATTGAGTCCTACTGCTGGTAGGAGGTCTGCAGCCTTTATCTGAACCACGACAGACAGTAGGTCTTAACATCCACCACACACACTGCCCTGCTCCAAGCCCGGGGCCCACCAGACAGAAGTTGAGAGACAGACAGTGTCCCAGTGCAGGAATAATTCCCTGCTTCGCTTTTCTTTTGGGCTAAAGAAAGAAAAGACCTCAATGACAAACATTGCGCCGAAAGCACAGGGGAGCGAGGATGTTCTTTGGCAAGGATATCATCCACACGCACACGCACACGCACGCACACACACACACACACACACACACCCAAGCCTGAACACTTGCTGCCATGCACAAATGTCCCAGCATGGTTTCTTCCTCCGCTGAGGGCTGAATCCAGTCCAGAGCATCAGTGCGGCTGTGCAGAGGCTTAGCGAGGGAGGGAAGGAAGGAACATCTCCAAGAGGAAGAGGAAGAAAAGTGGCACAAGAGAAATGACAAGACAGACGCAGACATGCCAGAAGCGACTGAGCCACGGCGCATTCCTAATCGACACGCTGCCGACTTGCAAATCCTGCCGCTCTCATCTGGTGTATGCAAGGTCAACTGTGAGATGTGCTGCGAGAAAGTGAGGGAGACAGAGGGAGGAAGATTGGTGAAGGGCCGAATGAGCCACTTGTCTGGTGACTGTCATTAACAGTCAAAAATGATGGGATTGAAAGAGTCCAGTGTGTCTGCGGCCACATATGCGGTTTTAAGCCCACCACCCCGCTGTTTTCCACAGTGGCACCTTGTAACCAATCAAATCCACAAAGTCATTTCTCAGAGAGACCTGTGCGTGTCATTGCCGCGCGTGTGTGCGTGTGTGCCTCGGAGTAGAAGGGCTATTCTTTCATCCTTTGACCCAGATTTGAGTGAGAATTGAACAGGGGACATGAAAGACACAGACCTCCCAGCAGAGCCAGGGTCATGTGCAACCTGAACACAGGCGTGCACCGGCACAGCCAACTGAGCGGAAAACTCTATTATGCATACATTCAGACTGTGCGGACACACACACACACACACACACACACACACACACACACACACACACACACACACACACACACACAGAGCACATGCCTGCAAAAGCACATGCTTGCCCACATAAAAAAATAAATAAATCATATGATCAAGATATGCCCGACTGCAGCTTATCTGATGGAAATTCAGCTTAACACACCTGCTGCAGCTCATGCAAGGTCAACCCCTCCTCCCATTCACACAGCACAGTTTTAAATGGGAAATCATGCAGTATGTCACATTACTAATTATTGTTGTCATAATAGCTGCATAAATCTAAATATTCACATTTACAGGGAAATTCTGCATCCATGCACACCTACTCCATCACATAGGCACTGACAGCCTCGGTTGTATTGCAAAAACATCAACAAAATGTGAGAGGCAAGGGGAGCAATTCCTTTTAATTATCATATTTGGTTGCGCTATATTTGTGTGGGTGAAATATAGCAAATCTCCGAGCAAAACACAGGTATGCTTCACTCCTGCTTCCAACAAAAAGCATGAATGAGATGACATGATGAGACCGACAGAAAGATAAAAACTGACATTATTAGAGCAGACAAGAAGCCACAGAAAAAAGATTATTGTTTGTTTGGCTGTGTGTATGTGTATGTGTGTGTGTTTGCTTGTCAATACCCCAGCCCAAGGAGTGAGAAAATGAATGCTGGGTGCAAACAGAGAAAATTGAGGGGGAAAAAAACAGCAGAATCAAGATGGACAGATTTACAGCAGAGATATTGGCAATTTTACAGGCAGAAAATTGGATGCATCAGTGACACAATATTGGACGTGGGCCAGCGTAAAATATGGTCCCTCACCTCCATCCAGATGGTTTCTCACTTCTGACCACTGACACAGCTACTCCTGTTTCTCAACATTTGTCCAACAGTCGTTTCGCATCTCGCTTGGGGGGGGGTACCAGCTAAACGCTGTCATTTCAGCAGCTCAACTGAGTGTTTCCACTGACTGGGTGGCTTCCTCACGAATATGAGTGACAAGTTCTGGCCGGGCTGCTGCGGACACTCGTGAGGACCACTGAAATCCCTTCAGATTGACTTATTGTTGGAGGTGACAACTCAGCTTGGAGAAGAAAGCCATTACATTAGAGCAGAGGTATCAGGCAGCCTCCTGCTGGTACAAATTGAAACCAAATACAATGGCTTCAAGCCAAGGAAGTATTCTGGGAAATCTAATTCCCCTATTTCCTTGTCATGCTTGTAACATGAGTAAGGTTCTTTTTATCGTTTTACTGCGCATGGCTTCATATTTAAAGAACTGAACCTTCTGTTCGGGTCTCTTAAATTCAATTCATTTATAGAATTTGTATCAAAGAGCTATGCCCCAAAGGGTTTTTGCTAATATTTCAATAACATTCAACAATAAGTCCCTCATCACCCCCTCAGTAATTGCAGCACTCCTCTTTTCCTCCTCTGCAGTCGCAGGGAAGCCTGGGAGCCCGACCACACGGTTCAGAGCCGGGCTACAATGCACGAGGATGAGGGAACTAGTGGGGGTTTGGATGCATAAAAGTTCCTTTCTTCTCTGCCCTTGCCTTTTCTTTGAGCCAGAACAGAGGGTTGCCACGGCGATGAGGTTGGTCTGTCTCCCACTGCGTGGTCTGGGAAGAGCAGCAGCTTGCTTTGACATTTACACAGGCTGGAGGAAACAGACACGATTGAGCAGAGAAACACAGACATTCACACACATCGGACAACACAAGAGTGTGTGTGTCTGTGTGTGTGTGTGCGTACGTGTGTGAAGGGGAAGTTAGCAAGTGGCGATAGCAGAAAACAGATGGATTAAACGATAACACCTGTAACATCAGAAGGTTGACACACACATGGAGAATTGGCCTTCCCTACCTTTTTCCACGGCCGTTCCATCCATAACTTCTCTTCCGAGCCTCCTTTCGTATTTACTCTGTTAGATTTTGCCAGCGTGTCAGTAAGCCAACACATATTTCCATCCTAATTGTCTTCTCTGCCAAACTCCAGCACCCCGCCAGTGTGTGCAAGCAAACACAGTTGGATATCCATTCAACCAAGAAGATGACTTTTAATAGTATTCCGTTCGAAAATACTTTGCTCTGCTTTCGCCCCGAACGTCCCGCCTCATCCTTGCGCCAATGAGTCGACGTGGGAGATCTCCTGATTGAGACGTCAAAAAGCCATTGTTTCCCTGAGCTATCAAAACACTCTGGTTTAGATCCGAGGAGATGACACGCAGGAGCATCAGCGGTAATAAGCAAGCAAATGTGTGTGCATAAAATATACGAGTGAGCACATCAGAGTGGCACATTTTTTTATGATTTTTGCTCCTAATGGATCAGTTGGCAACCCTCAGGAGGCAGTGAAAAACGATACGCACGAAAAATACTGCAGAGCTAAAGGAAGTAGCTGCATTTTCATATCCATATGTTACTATAGGAGGTTCTGCAGTAATATGCAAATGGAGACTTTTCTCTCTTTACTGGAATCACACAGTAAACAGTAATTCCATCTGCATTGAATGAAGTTTTTGTTCCTTGAGACTGGAGTCCCAGTGGAACATTTCCACTGTTTTTTTTTTTTGTTGTTTTTTTTATTCGCCCAAATATTATTTTGCAAATCTAAATAAAGTCGCTTGAGCAAGGCTATTTTTTGTTACTCTTAGCCACATGAACTCATGCAGGCACGGAGAGACGGCTTCACCAACACAAGAACAAAACTTTAACTCTTTGTTTTATCTGCTTTTCACTGAAGTGCAGTGCAATCAGGCATTGTTCTGAGGCTCAAAGTTTGGAGATGTGAAAACGTAATATTTTACAAAACTGAAAACAACACCTTGATGGTGAAGATGATTATGTGCGAACCTCATTGTGAATGGCAAAAGAACATTTTTTATATACTCTCAATCCACATTCAACAGGCCAAGGTGTCAATAGCAACGTGTTGACGTGAAGGCGTCTCTGTATTTGTAAAGGACATTTCAGCTTGGGAAAGGTGCCTGTTTGCTTTTTAAACCCAGGTATGATTGCTGTTTGGATTTAAATACTGATTTACTGTTACAACAAAAAAAAATACAATTACTTGGCCATGATTTTGAGTAAAGTAGCACAAAATCTAGCTCTTCTGTAAGTGTTGAAGGGGAGGATATGATCGTGACACTTCATCTACTTACTCATGAGAAAGTTAACTTGGCAGCTGTCCTTCCATATGCCTGAATGAACGCTGGGTGGTTTTTGGCGGCGGATGAACAGAAAGCCAGAACATTCAGTTGAAAAGGGTTGAAGAGCTGCTCCAGACTGCTGATTGGAGGTTGTTTCCCACAGGAGTCTAAAAAAAGGACCCAAATTTCCCCAAACCGAAAACAATAAATCACTCAGCTGTTCCCAAAATGTCATTCATCAAGTTCTGAGTTGTGTTACTGCTTGATATTGTTTGGTTGTTGTTCTTTTTGCAAATGTCACCTTCTTATTTATATTATTTAGAAATAACTTTGGTAAAAACAAATCCGAGGTCAATGACATTTCTGCTTCCTCCGCAACGAGCTATTTTTTTTAAAACAGGGACAAGAAATGAAACAATTATACATTGGGAAATCTTTGAAGGAAGTAGGTGAAGGTAAGGTTAAAGTTTGTTCATACAATGATTCAATTATTATTTTAAGCAACCTATTTCCAAATATTGCAAAGCTTTCTATATTATATATTGAATATTTTCTTGTCCCTTTCTAGTTTTCAATAAACGAAGTACAACAGCACTTCCTCAGCTGCAGGAATGCAGTGTGATCAATACTCGTACTGCAGCATAAGTTAAAGTAAAATGAGGAAATTAATGGGATTTAGTTTACACAACAAAATGAATAGACAGTTAATGGGTTTGAAATAATATGGCTGGGCTTTGGATGACATGTGTAATGTGACTCATCCCTTTGAAACAAATAATGTTGGCCTTGAAGTTAAAGAACTGGAGTTAAATGGAGCTTTTGTTCGTGTCTGTCATTCTCCGCCCGTGTCCTATTATTTCTGTGATGGCTCCTCGGACTCTTTTTGGAACTCCTCAATGCCTTGCTGAGGATATGTGGATATTGGATTACATGCTGCAGTTTGTTTCAGTGGAGTTATTCTGACACGGTAATGGCAGTCTTTAAAATAATTTGAGACTTCCTCAATTTTGGTTGTTCGGGGACCTGTTGAGTGACTGTAGATGATGTGAAAACACCAGGAAGTCTGGTTTGCTGAGAAATCCTCAGTTGTCGCCTGGTCTTTGAGGTGACCTTTGTTGTGTTTTTGCGTGCATGTTTGCATCACACAAGAAGAACTACCTGCATGTATGTTCAGTGAATGGATATTGACATTCCACTTAAAATGGAGCAGTTTGCCTCAGTCAAGTTCCATCTGCATCCCAGGATGGGAAAACAACAATGATAGAAACAAGTGCAAATGTGATGTTTTGTTTCCTCACAAAAACCATCAAAAGATATTGCGTAATTATCAATTGGTCACCATTGTGACAAAGACATTCATCACTAACAGTTTGCTTCCTTTGTGTTAGTATTGTGTCAAACCATTTGTTCTCCTCAGAGCATCTCACCATATTCCTACTTTCCTGCATGTAGGGAACACAGCTATTCTTCTTTAACTCCCATTGAAGCACATGCTGACTTGGTCATGGCTGCATTTGTTACCCAGTGGGAGACGTCAGTGTGAACGGTCATTACATCACTGATGGGAGGACTCTAAACAATACTGTGCAACACAGTCAAACTTCTGCGCTTACGATCTGAATGTTGCTGAAGGCACTTTGCTTCAAGCCGATGGGGTTCTTCTCTGCCATGTGTCCCATCTAGCCATCCGTCTCAGGGGGTCAGTCATTCTGCAGTGACTGAGCTCAGGGGGATTGGAGCAGCAGGAGTGAGATGAGCCTGGAGGGGATCTTCTCACCCTGAGACGACTGATTACTTCACAGGGACTAAGTTATGCTAATGCATGCATCTCCAAAAGCACTGTGATTATTTAGAGTTCCTCACCAACTGTTTTAGATTTTACTTGCTGGATTCCTATTTTTTATTTTAAGCCCACTGTTTCATCAGCATAGCTCTTGCAAAGCCGAAGGAGACAAGAGAGACAGAATTCAGGAGATTGTTCAACTCTTTGTCCTTATTTGAATGTGTCCTTGATGTTTGAATGAATGCAAATCAAACTATGTCTTCTTCTTTTCTGTGAAAATATCCCATGTTGCAGCTTTGCAAAATGACAGACGGGTGGGATAGATCAGTTGATATGCATACAGTATATGATTTCCATTACTTCCCTGGCCCTCTAAAATGTCCAATGTTTTATTTAAAAGTTTCTAACACTTCCCCTTTGGTCTCTATAAACTTTTGTTGTTTTTTTTCCCAACCTTTGCATGAATAGTGAACCCCCTGTTGTTACATTCGGCCGGTTTTGATTCCACCTTGTGCTCTGCATATCATTTGCAGCGAGGCGGCATTCCAGTCAGGGTGTGGTGTTCCTGTGAAGCATCATCAGGGGATATCAGCATAATACCAGCCTGAATACATTAGAGCACATTCCCTCTAATCCTCAGCACACTGTAATCAGAGGAAGCCGGGCTTCCTACCACTGTGACCACACAAACACATACCATTGGTCTGCAAAGGTGAGTGGGAGCGAGCGTGGGAGGGAAGAAAGAGGAAGGGAAGGGTAAATGGGTCTGGGGGAGTAAATAGGTTTTTTTCATTAAAGCAGTAAAGATATGAAGAATGTATAACAAAAGGAGACTAGAATGCATGTGCTTAAATGCACAGACTATTATGGTTGAATATTTCTATTCACGTGACTTTAAAGAAGCTGGTGTTTACACAAACAAACAAATTTAGTGTGAATGGAACTATTGACTCACACAGAAGCAATGTCTTCCACAAAAAAAAAAAAAAAATAAAATCCACCAACCTCTAATAATAAGACTGAAATGAAAATGTTCCCTGGTATGTTTGACGTCCTTGAAGACATAGTCCTAACATACAATAACCAATCATAACCATAACCAAGACAAACAGTATGAAAGAATGAATTATGCTGCTGATGTTGACTGAACAGCTTCTGTTTTGCCAAGTGAAGCTATAGGATATTATTTTTTTGCTATAGGATGTTATTTTTTTCTGCTCATAGCTGTTTTGAATGTAATCATTATTCCAATCTCTATGGTGCTTCGTGATAAACAGGAAGTTAATAGATTTAGCTTATCTTCTGTTATTGTGGAATTTAAGTCGAGCCTTAATCCTTCACAAGTCTCAGGTCTTCATTTTGGTATGTGCTCTGAATCATCCATCCATTCATCCAGTCTTCTGTGCATCTGTTTTCTGTTAAACACATCTTATTCATAATCAGGGTCAAAGGGGGAGCTGGTGTCTGTCCCAGCTCTGGGGTGGGGTGGGGGCGTGCTCTCGGGTTGCCAGTCTTATTGCAATCACAGGACTGACCCTGAATCGTCATTGTTGATATGAGGTGGTTGTGACTGTGCCATCATGCTGTCCAGTGGGATACAGTCCATTTGGTGTAATTGTACAGATTTCAAGTTATTTATGTCAAGATGGACACCTGGCAAACAGACATGCAATAACCAGTTTAAACATTTACACTAGGCTGTATTATATCTTAAAAAGCACTCGCATTTTAATAATTTTGTGCTTAAGATATTTTTATCAAGTTGGGCTTAGAAACCAATTTTAATTGAATTTGTGCAAAAAGACGATGTAATGATTGAGAGACAAGGAGAAATATAAGAGGTTGCAAGGAGATTTAACTGGATTCTGCAGACCTGCGGGGATTTGTAGAGAATTTAGAGGAGATTTCTGGAAATTAGAGCATTGTCCAGATGCGGTACAGCTAGTAGCATCTGCAGCATTAATTACAACCCCCCCCCCCACCACCACCACCACCACCACCCCCCACCCCCAACCACCCCAAAGCCTTCAGTACACTGCCACCTGTTTTCTTTCACTGGCACCACTATACATGCACAACATCCAGGAAGCAACGTCCAGCACCTCAGCAATCACTTACAGCTTGCAGCAACCCCCCACCCCACCCCCCACCCCCTCACCACACTTCTTGGTCAACACCCATTAACTCCCCCACTCTCCCTCACCCCACGCCACCACAAACACAAACACACACACACACACACACACACACACACACACACACACATACACACACCAGCAGCAGCAGCAGCACCACAAACAAATCCCTGCAGGTATCTTGATGTCTTGTCTATTAGAAGGTGAAAGTAAATACAGGCTCTGTCACACAAGATTTCCTGTCCACGCCGTTCATTTCTCCCTGGCTGACTTGATGTGGTGAGCTGATTGCTTGGCTGATGAAGAGGTTGTCGAGCTCCGTGAGATCCCGAGCATGCCCTGTCCGTGGCACACCGCGCCCGCTGCTACGCCAGCGCCACGTTCTGCCGCCATTACGGCCGCTACATATTGCAGCTGCCTGGAATCAAGATTACATCTGCTCGCCTCGGATTGTTTTCATGCTGCTCTGATGGAAGGATGGTGAAATCATACCAGAGATTAAGCCTGCAGCCTGTTTCACAATGTTCCAGCCTATGATCTGCAACGTGGGCCCCTCCTTACCACTGGAAGTTGGGGTGAGAGTGGGACAGTGTCCATAAAGTGATGTGGAAAGTAATGCAGTGCGTCTCTAAAAGAACGATCAGCAAAGAGGATTTGTGGTTAAAATGCTAAAAAAAAAAAAAAATAGCCACGGACAGCTCTTGGTGTCGGCAGATTTCTCTTATAAAAGCAAGTGGTAAAGGCACAGGCTTATCGGAATGGAGGTGAAAGATTGATGGGGGGTTGCAAAAGCAGTACAAGCCTCTTATAATTGAAGAAAGAGAGGGAAAGAGAGAGAAAGAGAGAGAGAGTGTTTTCATCTGACACACCATGCATCCCTCTTTAACCCACAAGCTATCAGGCTTTGCTGCCCCAAATACAGATATTCAATTAAAGCATTTAGGTGTAAATTTGACATTTTCTGCTTCAATATTGGGCGCAGAACACAGACTTGTTTACTGTAGCATACCGTTTTCCCTGTTTTTAGTTGTTTTTACAGACACACACACACGCACCTACACGCGCGCACACACACACACACACACACACACACACACACACACGACACAGAGATCAGGGAAGTGGAAATACAGTGTAGACGGAGTGAGATCAACAGCGGAATAAGCCGCAGTGAGAATAATATCAGCGGTTACAGCACTAATGAACTCTGAGACAGAAGCAGGATGGAGATAGAAAACTACATTTCCCTTTTTCCCCTGCCTGACCTCCTGCTGAGATTCAGCGGCTTTAATTCTCCCGGTTATGTTGGGAGCCAAACAGCAACAGTGAATAAACAAGATTACCCATTTGAACATGCCAGTAAATCTTATCATATTGGAGCAGAGAGGGAGAAGGGGGGGGGTATAGGAACAGGATGGCCGAGACACGGCAGGCATGGTTGCTGAAAAGATTCAGATTTCTCCTTTTGCATTTTGATTGTTCCTGGGCTGACATTGGCAGAAATGGCTGTTCGTTAAAGCCTGGAGCATGCTCTTTATCAAATGTTGCTCTCTGCTAGATATTAATTGCAACCAAGGTTACAGAAATTTTGCATGTAGGCATTTTTGATTCCTGCAAAATTTCCCCAATTTCCTGGTGTACTTTTTGGGGCAAACGAATTCCTGTCCGCCCAGTGATATTAAAGCTGCTGTCGTCAGTTGTAACTGGATTAATAAAATTAAATGTTGACATCTTTGGCTGTTTCTGGGCAGTGCTCATCTGTCCTAATTGTCCCGCCAGATGTGGAGCGATACGGAGCTAAAGCCTCTTGATACACGGCCGCGTGCCTGATTCGCTCCTAAGTATGAAGGAAACCAAAGCTCTTCAGCATGCTATAGGCTGCAAGGAGTCAAACACCGCGAAATCCCCCCTGGCTCCTCCAGACAGGAACAGCCTTCGGAGATGTGCGACAGACCGGTTAGTCAGGGAGCACTTTCTGATTGAATCGTGAACGTCACGCTTCATCATAATGAATTCTTGCGAGTGAGATCATCAGAGGCAGTTTTATGAGACCATAACCTGCAAATAAGATGATTACGACAGCATAATGTCGGCTGGGGGCAGGGTAGGAATTGTAAATGTACTGGGCAGAGATGGCAACAAAAGTGATGAGGGATTTATTAATACACAGGCCTTGTTGCCGCGCTACTTTTGACGTGAACACATGAAGAAGATTATGGTGGGGGGCATCATCCCCCTCCATGTGCAACTGATAAAGGGATGACAAAACGAGGGAAAGAGAGAGATTCCTTTTTGCCCATCTCTGAGCCTGATGCTGAGCTCCTCAAATCCCCGTGTATCTCATGTTAAATCCCTGTAATGTGGATTACGACCTGTTGAAACTTATATATATATATATATATATATATAATATACACATACATATGGCTATATATACATATGGTTATATCACAGGAACAGATTGGGGCAGAATTATTTGCTAAATCTGCAGTTGTTTGTCCCGGACAACAAGATATTTCTCATGTGAACGGATAGTAGGTCAGTGTGGAGAGGCACTGCTTAATACTGGTTCATTAGACGGACACGGCTGCTTTCATTTCAGGCCTGTTTTGGCTATTTTGGGTGAATTAGGATTGTTTTATGGAAACTGATTCATGGTGATTGGCTGTTTATATTTGTCAACTCTACTGAGACCCTTTTTCTTTTTCTTTCTTTTGAAATTGCAAAGAATTTCTTTCTTGTACCAACTGTATGTATGGTGACACATTTTCATTAGCGATTCAATCAAATTCAATATTGCTGCATGGAAGAATTCCATATAAACCTCTACATTTATCTGCATAGAACAACATCTGCATCATAATGATGTGCAGTGGTTTGGAACCAGTGAAATAACTACTGCAGTTGCATATTCTGAGAATTCTTCACTGGGAAATGTTGAACCTAACTTAAGCCACCTTCACTTATTGACACAGCACAAAAATCACAATTACTATTTATTATGGTGGACTTCATAATATGTGTCTTTTTTGGCCACAGATGGGGGAATTTTGCACCTTTGTTACTTTAGATTGAAGTTACTTAAATTCAGACTATCTCGGGGTTAAATTAAAAGGCTGGCTTTAAAGCTCACTGGATGTGGCTCGCTGAGTGTTGCAGTCGTTTCACTACACCAGCACAGTCCATTTATATAGATGCTCGACTCCACGCTATACCTCTGCTGCCGTCTCTGGGACGGAGGGATTTTTGATCCCTCATTATGACTCACCAAATGAGTTTAAAAGCTACATGGTTTGGCTGCGAATGAGCTTCAAATCCTGCATCCGTTTTGAATTTCTTCTGACCTGCAAACAATTCATCCACCGGTCATTTCCAGAAGTTAATTACTCATAAACCGTTCCAAGTCAGGTTTCAAGGTACCACTTTAATACAATGTGTTTCCACTTGGTCCAAGGTGCTTTTCCCCGTGATTGTTTTTTTTTCTTTCAAATTGCTGCTGTTGGTGCCATATCCTTCATTAATGTTTTTACCTCCTGCTATGAAAATAACCATAAAACCCGCACTGAATGATGACTGGAGAGGCATCAACACCTGCAGCAGTGGGACTAGAAAGGCCTGCAAATGTTTTCCAATCCACCAGTATGAATAAATCATCAGACAGCCCTTCTTTACCTCGCGTGTTGATCTCTTGTTGATGTTGTGATGCTTTCAACCTGGAGACAAACAGCAGCCTGGTGAAAATGGTGCTTTCTCCCGACCCGACCTGCCAAAGAGAGCCAGCAGCTGTTGACGGCAGGTGAGCAGAAGGCTGGAAACCACAGCGACTATCAAGTACCTGCTTGGAATATTTGCATAGAAGTCACAGTTAGGCTGGTAATTCTTCATCAGCCACCCTCTAGCCCTCCTTTCCCCAAAACACCTTTCTCCACTGTGGAAACCTTTTGTTCCTCCTTGCAGTAAAGATGACTATAGGCCCAAGCTGGAAGACACAAGACAACAGGAGACCATTACCGATATATATTCTTCCTGAATATTTGTGCATGAAGCACTTAATACACAATATGTAATATTCATCATTGTTACACGC
This sequence comes from Lagocephalus sceleratus, assembly GCA_911728415.1. NCBI lineage: Eukaryota > Metazoa > Chordata > Actinopteri > Tetraodontiformes > Tetraodontidae > Lagocephalus > Lagocephalus sceleratus. The sequence continues at coordinate 4,859,470 of CAJVRN010000126.1, forward strand.
AACCCTCCTAATGTGGCGGCAGATAATTATGGACAGCTTAATTCATGTTTGCGTGCGTGTGTGCACTCTGGCCCGAGTGCATATGCAAGTAGTGAATGAATGGAGCTGTTGTGATACTGCCACTGATCACGTCTTTGCAGGGGGAATGACCACACTTATTGAATGGCTGCCGGAGTACTTTAATGAGGTAACATTACCACACCAAATAATGAAAAATTCATGTTACAAGTCAGTATTGGTGCGGACGGCTTTCAAGAATTTCATTTACTGTTTGATATTCTTACTTGCCAGCTCAGCAGGCGCTATTGTATGATTGGAAGAGAAACAAACACGCACGCACACATGCGCAGGCGCGCACACGCGCGCGCGCGCACGCACGCACGCACACACACACACACACACACACACACACACACACACACACACACACACACACACACACAGTTAGGACTGAAAGCCCAAGCTATTACTGTGAATAGCCCGTAGACACAGAAGCACAAGTGGAAAAGTGTGTTTGTGTGTGTGCCTTGGTGCTTTGGGGATGTGCGTATGTGTGTGTTCGTGTGTAGGTGCGTGTGTGTGTGTGTGGTTGTGTGTGTGTTTGCTTGGGTATCTGTGAGCAGCACAGGTGAAGGCGTACACACTGAATGCTAAGTGATCCTTCGGCCCATCTCATTGGCATTGGAGAGCTTGTACACCTCTGATAAGTGCATTTATGGAAAAGTCAGCACAGCTTTATCTCGTCAATGCAGGTTAGATCGCAGATAAAAGGATTGGACTCGAAAAGGTAAATAAAATAAAAAATTCAGGCCTGAGATAAGACAGCGGGCTCTAAGCTGCACCAACTTGCCTCAGACTCTCACCGCATCGTCACTGCTCATCATCAGTATGACCCTTATCGTTAAACCAGGGCTCTGTATGGGGCCTCACTTGGGGCTCCAGGAACGGCTAAGATAACATTTTTCCCAGAGAAACCATTGATGTCAGATTCCATAGCTCCTGCTTCCCCTTGGCTGTTTTAGAAGTCTTGGGTGCGGTAAAAGAGCTTTCCCTCAAGGCAACAGTGGAGCAATTGTCCTGGGTAAGATTTAGCAGGTTAACAAACTAAAATCCACAATTTCAACAAAGCATTTGTCCAATTCATTCCTTCAGGTATTTGAGGCATTTGGCAAATATGTTGTGTTTATAAAATATCCAATTTCTTCTAAAAGTTTACAGGCTTTCTCAGAGCACATCACTAATTGCTACTAGCCTCAATCATTGCAACAGCCTTGGCAGTACTGGCACTCCTTAAAAAAGAGAAGAGTTCTTTTAAATATTCAGTGCTAAGAATTACAACATTTGGATCAGTTGCTTTCTCAATAATGAGATCGGGGTGTTGGCCGCACATTCATGCCGTTAGCGTCATTAGACAAAACTGAACTTTGTCTAGATTTCAGACACAAATGCATCTGGCATTGTCCCAAGATAACCTTTTTTTTTTTTTTTTTTTTAAACATTGCACAGGGCCATTTTTCCCTGTCAGCCTTTTAACTTCTGTTTAAATTCCACCGTGGTGTGTCATAACAAGGAGCCACAGCATAGTGGAGCTGGCAAGGTGACTTGGAAGTCAGTGTACGACACCATTGTTGTAAAATATCAATATTTGGTGCTGGCATATTGATTATATCTTACAGAGAGGGATTCATCTCTCTTGCTGCCACACTGTTTTGATTGTCTTCCTTTGTATACATTACTCCCATTGTATTCTTTTGAAAAACATCTTTCCCTTTCTATTACCGACGCCCTTTTTTATGCCACCAAAGCTCCCCGTCCGTGCTTCTTCACTGTGTGGAAATAAGACTCCAGCCGTGGACCCTTAGGGTGATGCTGATGGAATGCATTTGAGGGGCCAGCAGCTTCCTCTCTCCAGCCTGCATGCAAAATCATCCCAATGGGGAACCACTGGCTCCTGTTTACATCACCAAGAGGGGTGCGAGTGCCATGGTAACACCAGTGGACTCCCTTAAAACCTTTGGCAGAGGGGTTATGCACAATCACCGCCAGTTAAAACGTTTTACTGTTGGATCGAGAAAAAAGCTGAAGAGGAAATTGGCTCAAAGTGTACTGGCACACGTTGGGCCGCAGTGGAAGTCTGTATTTTAATTCCTGTTTCATGTTTCTTGACTTGAAAATTAAATTTATGAGCATAACAGAATGAAAGATGCTGTTGCAGAGACGTATACTGTACACATAAACCCTCCTGGTATGAAGTCGTACGCTGTATGCAAACAATCCAACAAGCTAAGACAGCAGAAACAGTAATTCAAGACTGCATGTGTCTGCACGCACACACACTCACTCACACACACACACACACACACACACACACACACACACACACACACACACACACACACACAAAAACATGGGAATTGCACTTTTATTTTCTCCCTGGCAGAGTGCTCAAGAGATTAAGTACAATTCATATCCCATTTTTTGTGAGACTAAATGCTTTGCCCAGGTCTCCACAAAAAAATAAATAAAGAATGAAATATTATTATTGATTTCCTCCATGTATTTTTGCAGAGTGACCCTGGCACTTAAATATTCATAAGCCATTAAAAATAAAAGAAGCACATTTGGTACATTTGCCCTGTTGTTATGCACGGCAGCATCTACAATCCGTTCAGTCCAAGATACTGTCCCACTCAAAGGTGAAATGGGCACTGTTTAGCTAACAGCAAAACACCATTAGTTTCCCACATGCTCCCACATGATTATAAGTTGATAAATATCTGTTCCTTGAGCTGTTGTTGTTCTTGTAGTTGTTGTTGTTGTTGTTGTGTGCAGAATGCCATTTTCTCTTCAGATTTAGTAAGTTGCATTCCATCTCAGAACTCCTTTAGAATTCAGAAAACAATGGCAAACACAGGAAAGCCTTGAGATTTCTAATTAAGTTCACAAAGAGAGACTCAGGCACATTCTCGTGCATTATTTTGCGATGAATGGGGGAGTCGAACAAAATGTCGATAAAGTTGTCGAGGTGCCGTTTGAAATTTGAGCTGCAGTGCTTTGAAAAAGCAGGAATAGTTGATTTTCTTTCCACCCAGTAATGATCATCAACTGAACAGATCACTGCCTATTTTTCCTCGTCATCTTATTTTTGATCTCCAGCGAGCTCCTCAGTGCCTTTCATTACAAGATTGGGTCTCGTTGGCTCAGTGTGAATCCCCCCCATCTTGAGAAATTATGCATTGGCTGTGACGCGTCCTGCTGAATCCCTGCTGGGTCTGAGCGGCGTTCTGGGATGCAACCCAAGTCTAATCATCCGACACAAGTTTAAAAGTAGCCATGGGTAGTTTTTCAGAGGCGGGGAGGAGGGAACCACCGTGAGGGGGAGGGAGGCCCTGCAGAGATGCTCTGCAAAGGCTACTCTATCTGACTTCCATTGCATGGAGCAGAGCAGGTAATGAAAGGAAGAAACACAGATGAGCCATCAGCCTGCAGGTCTCGCTGCTCTTGATTGGTGCCTGTGTGTTTTTCTCTGGGTTCTGGGAGTGTGTGATTTGTTTCCGCTGCTTTTACTGCTTCACGTCATCTGGTAATGTTCCATCTGGTTTGGGAGCTTTTCCAACTAACATCATCCAACTTAATCATCTGCTGTACAATACAGCCATGTGACATCGCACTTTCCTCACACCAGAGACCATTAAGTTGAGGCATTCATTCAAATTAACGTCCACTACAGTTTTTCACTTGTGTCCCTGGTTTTAGTTTTGGCACTCTTCCATAACTATTTGCCACTACTGAGCTCAATTCTGGGGTTGTCGTACCGACGTGGCCCGACATGTCTGCACCTTGTCGTTGGACCACGGTGTTGGTTTGTGTGTAGAGATTTACCTCATCCACAGTCAAAATAAAAATACACACTTTTTTTTTTTAATATGCCGGTTGTGATTCTTATCAAAAAATCGCTCTCAAGACTCATCTGTGGTGGCTAATCAGCAGCCTGCGATCTGTTAATATTGTGTTTTTGGCCCAACTCAGCTTGCTTGGAGTAGGTAATGAGAAAGCACCAAGGACTACCGCCTAATGGAAAACTAATGAGCCGAGTAGGTGCTAGTCGAGAAGCCCCATTGGAGACCAACGCCAGGGTTAAAATTGTATTAGTGATCGAACTCTGCATTCGACAAACATGGCTGATTCTGATGTTTAGTGAATGTCTGATAGAACTGACTCAAGCTCAGGTGTGTGAAATAATAGAGTAGGTTTCGGGGTTAGGTTGAAGGATAGGGTTAGGGTTACAGCATAATGATGAAGTCTGCATACATAGGCTGGTCTATATATAAACTACAGTTAGTGTTACAAGGCATTAAAAAAAAATCAGTTACATGTTTTATTTTGTCAGCTCCTATAGCAGCTACAGCCCCTTCACGTCACCACTTTATCATGCAGAACACTGATTTTGAGCATCGTAAACTGGTGCAACGGCTCCTTGTCTGACATATCAGGATCTCACGAAGTTACAGGCTGTAATCAGTCCCTGTTCACGGTCTGCAGTAAAGTAAGACAATAAGCACATTGCCCCTCCCCACTGCTCCCCTGCCACTTTATCCTCTTGTCATTTACTCCTGATCCTTCCGTTTATAGGCCAACTTCACTTGGTTAAGCCAGGAAATTCTTTCAGATCCAGCGAGGTCATTGCTCCAGAATATGCTTAATCATGGGCAAAGCTGTCTGTCAATCACGGGAAGACACGGACAATCAAATCCGGGTGTTTTTAAGAAATTTATGGCCCAATTCTTGCCTGATTCCACACAATATTGATTCAATTTGCTTTATCAAACACATCAAAATACATTTTGATATTTAGAAGAACAGTTTTCTGCTTGAGCTGAACTTGTTACATAAATATAATCATTATTAAATAGACAAAAGTAACATGTGCCCTGCCTTAAAACCTATATTTTCCTTCTTAGCACCAGCTGACATGCACAAAGGCAACAGCGTGCTTATTTTTTAATCCAGAGGACTATAATTAGGATTACAATTCTTCCATAGTTTCTAACAACACAATAATAATGATCGAACTGACCCAAACACAGTAAACAAGTAAATGAGACAATAAGATGGTCTTCTTCCTAGCAGCTTCCTTTCTTTCTCCCTGTTGTGACTTCACCCGGTTTGATTTTGCATGCAGTCAGAGAGTTTTGCTGATTGGAAACTGGAAATTACCTTTGGATTCCTGAAAAGAAATGCTGACGTCCTCTACTTGTCACAACTGGGCCGCGTCAAGGCCTCTGCGGCGCTTGCGCGGCGTGCTCTTGCTCAAAATTGCAATTTGCGGTTCACGCCAGGGTCGCCGAGATGTGCAAAGATGAAAAGATCTGTGGCCGACCTTGGCAGCCCGATGCTTTGTGTTCCCCCTTGTACATCGAATGTCACGTGCGAGTGGCATTATTGGTATTGACAGGAAATGTCACGCGGCAGAGGAAGGGAGCAGGCCTTAACTGTGGATGGACTGAGCTCTGTGCAGCTCCACCAGACACACTGTCGATATCAAGCAAAGTTGTTTCTAGAAGCCGAAACCTTTTTCATCGCTGCATTTTTAACCTCCAGGAACAATTAATGTTAACGTCACACGGTATTAAAATTTTGTGCTAAACTCTAAATTAATCTCTTTACCCCGCGCTGTTGACAGAATATAAATTAGCCTTTAATCTGTTCACACCTGGGATACAGTATACTTGCTCTATTTAAGTGGACAATTCAGATAACTTTATTTTTATCTCACAATGACATCTATTTTTTACCACAACTGATGAATGGAGCTACACTCGGATGAACGAACAGAACATTAATCTTTCTTTGATTCCTACGGCATCCCCCCACCCACCCACCAACCCATAATTTAGGTCGCAGCTAAGCCCTGCCAGCTGAAAAGAACATGCGTATAAATGGGAAAGAAAAGGGAAATATATGGAAGGAATCAAACTTGGATCCATTTGTTTTGAAATCGGATCACTCGCGGCGTAATTGCGACACAGCGATGCGAAGGGGCGGATGTTTCGCACGGGCCAAGAATACGGTTGTATTTGGGCTAAACAATAAAAGACGAAAGGCGGGCGAAGCCTGAAAAAAAAGTCAACTACGGCGCACTAGAGCCAGTCAGGTCTAACTGCAGGATTCGAGCAAAAAGTGTTCTCCGGGAACAGGAAACTAACCCTCAGCATGAGGAAGGTGAAAATGGCAGCAGATGGCACATTTCTTGTGTTCGAGTGAGGACCTTGGTTAAGGCTTACCCAGGTCCTCTGCTCCCAGTACAGTGATCAGCTGTCATCTCTCGCGGCGTGACGTGCCTTTCAGACTGGTGGCCACCTTTCCTCTCTGCTTCCATCCCTCTGTTGCCTCTCTCTGTCATGCACCGCCGCCGCCTTGCTGCAGGCATGCCGCCTCTCCTCCTGAGCTCAGACGTTCCACAGCACCTTGGATGTAGGCCTCTCATGGGGGTAAGACAAAAAAGAAAGCCTAAGAGCATGAGGAACGAAAAAAAAAAGGAGTATAGGCAAGGAAAAGATTGGATAGATGAGGGAAAATGACTTGAGTTTTCATGTTCACAGCCTGTCCTTTTGATGTACACACCAAAACAACCTGAGGCCCACAGCAGCCAGTCCCGGTGGCTAACATGACAGTCGACTTGGCAGCCACTCTGCACGCTTGAGACTCCACTCCGCCTCTATTTCCGCCCTGTCCTATGCTGCACTCCGCTGCCGTCCCCTCCCTATCCCTGCTTCCCACTACCCAGCCTTCCATCTCACACGCCAAGGCACATTTGGCACCCACGGATCAAACCCTCCATTCTTGCCAGCCAGTTCCACGACGGTGCCAGTAGTTTTGGAAACAACTTTGCGCCACGAAACTGGCACAAGTTCAGTTAAAAAAACCAAGAAAATAAATAAATGCCCACCCAACTTTCACTGGAATGAAGAAAAACTGAAAATCTTCATAATACGGGGAATCGCCGTTGGACTTTCCCCAAAAAAGAGGATGGACGGACACACACACACACATACACATACACACACACACACACACACACACACAGACACATACAAAGATAAGCAAGTGAGAGTCATTTTCATTATAAATTGTAAAATAATGATAAGGCTGGTGCCAAATAAAATAATTATAAATAAGGAAAGAATGCTAATTAAGATATGGATAATCATTATGTGCACACATGGACAGCAGTGTGATCATCGCTGTTATTGTTTTTTATTGTCTTTCATCTCAGTTAAGAGGCGATGAAAATCAATGGCAAGCTCTCCCTGCGGCTTGGCAGCTGACTCCAACCGGCTGAAGAGACGACTCTCTGTTATAGCTCGCTTTTTCATTACACGCACACACACGAGGGCCGTCCACATGTGTAATCACACAATGAACGCGCACTGAGACACACAAACTTGCTCCACTATTGGCTTCTGCAAAAGGAGATCACTATCGGGCTGAGGCAGGGTTTTAATTGATCTCGGTCACAGTTTAATGCGAGGCGAGGATTAACTGTTATCGGTGGAAGGAAAAGAGGGAGAGGGGAAGGGTTTGGGGAGGAGATATTACAGCCCGTGACGTTAAAACCCGCCGCCCTTGATGGCAGGAACTCTGTGACGTGACCCACAAAGATGCGACAGGGCTGCTGGGAAAGCACAGGCCGAGATCTGGGCAGTGGCGAGATGGGCGACATCAAGCTGAACTTAATCCTGATTTCCCTGTGAAGTCTTCGGCCAGATCTCGGCTATTTCTAGCCATATGTGGAGCGAGGGATAGAGACGGTGCCAGGCTTTGGCTGCTCTATTTAAATCCACAACTTGTTATTGAGCTTCATTGGAATATAAGAGACATGAAAGGGAGGCACATTTCATTATTGGCAGGTGAATCATCAGAGAGTTAAAGGACATAAAAAGAAGAGCCTGGGAAGAGACATGAAACTCTCTCTGCGTCACAGCATCCTGAGTCTGCAGTCTTCGCAACTCTCTGTGGTTCAATAAAACAGGAGATAAATAAGGTATAGGGCAGACACTAAATTACAAAGGTTCAAAACACACCGGTGTCTCCTGTGGAACTGGGATGGATATAACTTCTTTTTTGAGTCACAGATTTCAAAGTGTGCTTTCACTGTAGTTTAGATGCCAGGGTGAAAATAGTAGCATGGCATGCCAGCTGGTAATGCTTCAAACTGAATAGGGAAGAAAAACATCAGTGGCTCCTTCATTGTTTTAGCTTTTTAACCAAAGAGAACATTGTTAAATTCCTAATCAGACAAAAAGAAACAAAGAACTCAGAGACAGAGACACAGAGAGCAAACGAGCTTCATGGGTAGCGGTTGAGCAGCTGGCGGTGGCTACAATCTGAAGCGGAGCAGATCTACTCGCCACGGATGGGGAGCATCTTCTGCTCCTCTTTCCCCCGTTTGGACGGGTCTCTCATTCGGCACTCTGCTGACAGAAATCTATAGTTCAAGAGCAACTTCACAAGGTCTCTCACCCCACTCCACCCCCCAGCAGTAAGCCTTGCTCAGAGTTCCCAAGACAACACTTAACCCAAAGGGTGGATGAAATATCAGAGGGGGAGAAACGCTCGGTTCCTCCGCCGAGCTTCCAGTAAATGAGCTGAAATTTGAATTGACAGTGTTGGGGCTTTGGCGCATTTGTAACTTTGTTGTGCAAACAGTCGATATTGCAATATAATCAGCTGCGGCACGGGCAGAGGGATAAGATCGCGTCAGCATCCTTCGACGGCGTACTTTGTGATGTTAACGCGCTGAGCTCTGATTGACATGCGATTGATTTCCATATTATACAGGCTTATTAAATTACAATGTTTTATAACCTGCAGTTGGGGCATTATACTGTACAATCTAACACGGGAGCACCTTTACGAGCACCAGACATCTCTGTGCCCCGAGTCATCTAGGGCCATAAAAACATATTTATGGGAGCATCAGGCTATTGAGCCACAGAAATGTTTGCCATTTTCTCTGTGCTCCATGATTCTATCCAAGTGTCGAGATTGATTCTGAGAGCTCCTACAGTGTCACCCTCCATAAGGAATATGTATAATTCAGCAGCTTGTTTTTTTTCTCCTTTCTTTTTCAAAACATACACCCGCGCTATAACTAGACCCCAGCAACCAAGGAAAAAAAAAAAAAAACAGTTTGTCTGCTGGTGTGTTGAGAAATTACCAATGTTGGTCAATTCATGCAGCTTTTTCTATACTCCATCACAGTCAGGTTTTTCCTGAAAATACATCTCCCATGTTGCTCTTCATGCAGAATGCGCTAACAGACAGTCAGAGGTGGCTGGGCGCTGCCAGCTGAACCATCATCAACACCGATCCTGCCTGGCACTTGTCAGCCTGTCATTTCCAATGGCCTCAGTGGCCTTGCGGAATACTACCTGAGCCTGGTGGGTACGTCACCACTGTGCTGTTATGTCTGGCTACCTCTGCATACACTCTGCTGAACCTTTTGGGGGAATAAGTAAATAGATACAGAAGAAATGCTGTTCCTTCGTGCTGTTCCTTGCAATGTGCGTGCATATGCATGAATAAATCTATATACACATATAGGCATATACATATATATATGTACACACACACACACACAAATTGGGCGGGAGGTTTGAGTTCAGGCAGTGTGTTTTTCTGTCGCATTCCCAGCAAACAGAGGGTTCACAAGGCTAGGCAGGACTACAGTCATTACATCCACACTCTCGCACAAGCAGATGGCAAAACAGATGATCCTCGCTCATCTCACTCAGGACCATCCATATTTATTTCATGGTTGCTGGCCCACAGACTCCCCGTGCCTATCACTTCTCCATGAGTGCTCTGGCAGGGAGACGGCTGCCGACACACACGCATACACACACGCACTTTGTTTCAGAAATAAAGTGGGCATGAAAACGGAAGCGAGCGAGAGAAGAAAAAAGAAAGCCAGGGTGACAACCCAAGAGAAAGCTATATGACAACCCAAAAGCACGAAACAAAAGGTATGTGCCGACGGTCTCCCATCAAAGCGGTTAAATAAATTCACATTTATCAACGACAGCAGCAAATCTATGTGTTGTTGTGAGCTGCTGTTCATGAGTAAAATTCTGGTCGATGCCGCTTGACATGATTTATCCTGCTTCTTAGAGTGTCAATAAATGAAAGGTCTGATTGGCCCAGTGCAGAAAGTGGATAGAATGGCTCTTCACTTCCTCACTGCCTCTGATCTCCTGTTACTCATTGGGGGAAATGAGCAACTGAGCACAAGACAAACTCACAAAAAGCCCCATACATTACGATCCGATCCCCTGGAGCTAGGCCAGAGCTAAAAGGCCCAAATTGGTCTACTCCAGCACTGTTTAATGGAACTCAGTATGACAGGAGCCATTTTTAAACCCACTTGACCAGCTCAACGCATTCTGCATGACATCAGTGTAATATAGCTTTTGCTGAGGCAGGAAAGTCGGACCTTTTACTAGGTATGCTAATTATCCTCATCCTCACTTTTCTGTTTTATGTATAGACGTGCACATTAATGGGTGGATTCATCTGCCACTTTCATCAAATCTTACCTTGGCCGACTGCTCACCCCTTTCCCTTTCCTCTCCTTGCTCTTATTGGGGATGTCTCAACACATACTTCTCGGCTTTGCCAGATCTGGCGGCAGTCTCGGACGATGGATGAAATTTAGGTTAATCATTGAAAGTGACACGGAGGTGTCCCCGAGGGCCAGCGGCTGAGTGAGCAACTCAATTAAGAGCAAACAATCTTAGACAGGGCCACCCATGCAGGCTTGATTTCTGCAGGCTTCTGGGGCGAGGGAGGGGTGGTCTGAGCAAAGTCCCTCTCTGAGCTCACCCTGGGCAGGCGATGAATTCAGCACTGGCACTGGCAGAGCCAGGGGGCAGAGTGACCATGTGCTCCAGTTACTCTGTCCCAGATGATTCACCATAACCGAGGGAGGGCTTCAAGGAGGACATGTGACGCACATGCACAGATGAGTGGACAGCAGCTTTGTTCCATTATCAGTCAGCCACGGGATTCAGGGACTGGGTGGGTGGGGAGCAGGAAGGGGCGGCGATGTGGGAATCACAAACATGATCAAAATGAAACACCGTTTCTAACCCTGCCTTTACCCTGAGCCAGAGTCAGGGAGGGCAGCAGAGCTGAATCGCTGATAAGGGCAGATGGTGGCCATACTTCTAGCAGGGGTATAGAAGGAGCCTCAAGAATAGATAGCTGCATCTATCAAGCTTAAGAAAAGGCCCTTGAGTCCAAGTGCCATCATTTCCAATGGCAACAACTAGATAAAAACAGCTTGTGCCTGTGGCAGAACTCCACTGCTACTTATTTGTTAACCCAAGGACAGGTAAAACATATAAAGCTGGGTTGCCTAAGTAACATGAAATGATAGCATTGTTCTGTTACTGGTGAAGCTATATCATATCTCTATGCGGTTTAAGTTAGTTGGTGTGAGATGGGTTGCTAATAACACTGGCTTCAATGTTCTTGTAGTTGTAAAAAAAGTTCCACAAAATTTAAAAATGCAGCATTCATTGTTGTGTATTAGAAAGTGTGCTGTGAAGCCAAGAAACAGCCATGCTAAATGTTTATGCCATCGCCTCAGACGCTTTGTGAGCAATGAGAAAAGTCGCCAACAGCAGCCTGTCAGTTCTCCTAAAGGGATTTCTCATCATGACATGTGACATGTGAAGTCATGGAGTGAGAGCACACAACCTCATTGTGAGTGGTTGTTGTTGTTTATTTCAATGGAATTCAGCATATCCGTTGAAAGTTCCTGTGAAAGTTCATAGGGACGAAAGCATTTGAGATGAAAAGGGAGACTAGGCTGGGATAATTGGTCATTCAACATTCTGGCCAGAAGGGAAACCATCAGAAACTCAAATTACATTTTAAAAATACATACAATTATTTTTTTTGTTTCATTTCTAATAATGGCAGCACATTATTTCTATTACTTTAGAAAATGCATCCAAATTTCAGATTACAAGCCGATATATTACTTTATAGAGAAGTTACAGATTGAGGATGGAGTTGAGCATCATCGCAAAGTTATTATTGACTTTGGGCCTTCCTTGTGCGTTCTACATTCAGTGAATAAAGCTCCTCCTCCATCCATGTACGGAGCCAGGACCTGCAAGGGTGTAACTTCAAGAACCAGTGAGGCATATAGTCTGTCCCTAAACAGGAAATTACAACCATCAATCACCTGATTCATACTGACTGATGGCTGTTGCCTTTTCCCATCTCATTCTCCCCGTCTATACAGCAAGTATGATAACAGTTAAAGACTGTAATGTGCTGTCTAATGTCTTGCTACAGTTCTGCAGGTCCTGTTGCTGTGGTGATTGCAGGTTGTGGTGCCCTGACCAGTAGACCAGTAGACTCTCCAAGAGGATAATGAGCCTCATAGCTCCCCAAATGAATGATGCAGGGAGCAAAGGTTCACACTGTTTCCCAATAATGAGCTTCCATCTTTTTGAAAAAAGCCACGAGGCATTTTTAGCCTTTTCAATTTCCTCCCAATTGTAACTGATTGTATAAAAAATAACTATAGCTCAAATATGCCAGGAGCTTCACCACAATCATGCCCACCGATGAGAGGAACAGTGAGAGTAAACAATAAGAAATGCAACACCAGCTGACATTTTGAGGTCAGTGTCATTCTGCTCTTCATCACCAGCTCCTCAGCCTTCCTTATTAGCCGTAGCTGCTCGGAGGGGACACGTTCGAACAATTTGTACACCGTGCTAATTACAACAGACGTATCAAGCAACAAACAAAACAACATATCAGCAACATTAAGTCCCATCTGAGGGCAGTGAGCAGTGCAAACATGTCACTTACTCACTCAACCCCCCCCCACACACCCCCACCCCAACGGCCCTAAGTCCACTCCTGAGGAGAGAGACAAGGTAGACAGTGCAGTGATTCTGGCCATCAGACGCATGTCATCTTCCCTGAGTGGGTAGGGAGAGGAGGTGGATGGTGCAGGGCAAGATTCTGTGTGAGTGAGAGTGTGTGTGTGTGTGTGTGGGGGGGGGGTTAAGCAGTGGAAAGGACATGCAATGCAACATAGAGTGTGAGTTTGTCAAGCGGGGGTTCTCATGACAGCCACACAACTCCCGATGAGCGGGTGTTTTGTCTCCAATCGTGGTCTGTGGTCACGAAGATTACCGCGATTGTCCTCGCTGCACGGCCCCCCGACAATGCTGCAGTCACATATATACGAACACGCTGGTCCTGAAATCATGCCTGTGCAGGTGTGTGTGACAGGAGCCCTCTGAAATTAAAACGTGAAGCCATGTGATTCTTGAGCTTTTCTCGGTAAGACTCATACATCATTCTTGTGCACTTGGGTTGCATAAAAGCTGCTGTAGGAATTGAAAGTATTGTTATGATGATGATTAAATTATGCAAGAATGCACTTCTCAATTACCTTTGTTCAAACACCTTCTTGGCTTTGAAAGAGCGAACAGAGAGGGATTACTGAGTAACTCGACAAAATGAGCCACTACAGCATGAAACATAAAGCCTGAACATTATCTTTACAGGGAAAGTATGTTTTATGTGAGACTCATCACAAAATCCCACTGTGGAGAGGAAACCCAACTATGCTCGTGTCATTACAGAGATAAAGGCACCCATGGAGCGGTGATTTTGAATAACCGCTGTGAATTCAAAACACCTCCTTTTCTCACCTTTCCTGATAATTATTGACAGGAACTGGTGCGAACTCAACGAGTGGAGCGGCTGCTGAGCAGCGGTGGCTGCTGTGGGGGCTTCGGTCCCCGTAGAGCACTGTGGGATGGAGTGAAGTCTGGAATCTAACCCCACAGCCTCTCAAACAGCCCTATAATGACAGCTCTCAGCAAGTCTCTGATTTCATCGGTGCTTTGATGTATGCAGCTAATGGCCGCTGACAAATGGGCTTGCGCCCGGCTCATCGTGAGGCATCTTATTGTGATCAACCCCGCCTCGGTAGGCCCAAGCTCGGGCTTCACCGAGAATTGATTGAAAGTGACCTTTGTCAGAGTTGTGTTAAATCCACATTAACCCGTCTGGGATTAATGAGGAGAGAAGGATCTATCGCGATCCAGCAAAGACTACTTGAGCTGGAGACGTTATCTCTGAATGCGATATACCTCCAACCACTTCTGGCTCACTTCAGTCAGGATGTCGCCGTGCCTGTCTTTGGTCAGAACCAGAAGGTGCCACGCTTGTTTGAAAAGCCTTTAATGAACGCTCCACTTCTGCCATCCTGTATTTTGTCCCACGTCAAAGCCGGTATAAAACACAACCCATCATTTCAGGCATCTCTAGCACAAACACACACGCACTCTAATGTATACTGGGCCAAAAATGGACCTGCGGTGTCAGGATGTTTATTTATGCTATCACAGTCTACTTGGGCTGAGGCTTGGCCAGCCAGCCAGAATATTTGCCGCCTGGTATTCACAACAGTTTTGACTCTGCGCTCGCCGCAGTCCTTGCCCATCGAGCTAACAGAATTCAGCTGCAGTGAGGGCACGTCAGTCCCAGAATGCACTAATCAATCATATTCCACGTCGGGCACGCGCTAAACTACAGACGCCCACTGTCCTTCCGCCCTCCCCTCCGACGGTTCCTTTTTTTCCTCGGCTCTCCGCGAGTCTCTTGAGCGTGTAGTGCGGGAAACACATAATGAATCCGACAGGCTCTTCACACTGACAATAATGAGCTGGTTTGGTGGAGGGGAACCACAACTGTGGAGTTTCCACCGAGGCACTTGAGCCGGTGTGAGACCAATAATGAACAGGACCTCAGAGATCTCTGTTAAATATACTCATATTAAAAGGTCACTGCAGTAGACTTGCCTGAAGGGAAATGCGGCATATATGGGATAGGTTTTTTTTGGTGTATATGATGTCTTAAAGCTACATTAAAGCTCTGTTGCAGAATCGCTCTCAGCTATCTCAATTACATTATAGAACGTAAACAGCGCAAAGGCATATCTGAAACAAAGATCCACTTTAGAAGACTTTGATGTATTCATGGATAATTTCCCAGATCCCCCTCAACCCCCTCCACCGAGGCCCCCGGGACAACTTTTTAACTGATAGAAATCAGCTTTACTGCAACTGGTCAGAATTCACTTATTCACATCACAGAGCTTTCAAGTGATCATCCAACAGCAAAACGAATCTATTCTCTCCTCAAAAGGGCCCCCCTTTCATTTCAGTTCACGGGTCCACTTAATTTCAGCGCAACGTGCTTTAATAACGTGGAACGGTTGTACCCTTGAGCAATGTACTTTACCTGCATTTGTCTGGCGCAGTGCTTGGTTTTGTAAATGGGTTCCAGAATTCGTGAGTCACTCGGGAAGAAGATCTGTGCCAAGCCGTGGAAGAATAACACTAATATTTACATAAGTTCTCTTTTCTGCTTACCTTTTCCATTTTCCAAAAGATATAACCGTGTAAAACATGGAGCGGCTCTGTGTTTTCGCTCACTCAGGGGCACAACCTTGGCTTACAACATCCGATGTGAATTGTAATGAAGTCGCAGAATTAATTGGTGCGCGTCTCCATGGTTTGAGGCGCCGTTTGACGCTTTGGTGTGGCGGGATGATGGGGGGGGGGGTGTGTGGTTGTGATGAACTTCCTCTCAGATCCCGTTTTCTAAAAACTGTTCTAATCAGGGAGAGGACGCGGCCTCTAACAGGAACTGTGAGGGGAAAAGCGCGTGGCTCACAAGAACTGGGGATGCGGCTGAGACAAGGGTGAAGAATGCAATCAGGAAATACGGGAAGGAAGGTAACTACTGAGAGCGAGTGGCCAGCTAATAATAGCACTGATAAGAGAGCACTGTAACAATATGCAGACTAACTGCTTTAAATCTGCTCTGGCCAGAGTTCATCCCTTGCAGGGTGCTAGCCTTCCGCATGAACTGCAGATGCAGATGAAATATTATAAATATTGCTTCCTTGGGCTGTTTTTTCCTAAAATCTGAAATAGCTGAGCATCAGATGACATTTATTTAAAGTATTAACCAAACTACAGCCTGATTTACACTTTCAAGTATGATTTGAAGAATTTTAGAGGATTTTTCCATTAGAACTACAATTACTCTGTCACATTAAAACTGACAATCACAGTTCATTAATCTCCTCCAACAAGATGGGTCAGGACTATCAGGAAAGCCGAGCGGGAAATCACGCCTCCTTAAGCATCAGACCAACCTTTCCTCCTCTTTTCACACAATTGGCCTGGCCGTCCCTGTCTTCCAAGTTGTCCCCAGCAACAGTTTCTTCTCCCTTCTGCCTATTAAGAAAGAGATCAAGAGATGAGAGAGGGGAAAAAAACGAATCACCTGGTAAAAAAAAAAAAGCCGAAAAGGCCGCTTTTCATTTTCAATGTATGCTGCTGAATATAGGAAAAACATTTTAAAAGAAATTGAGCTAAAGCCCTTTTTTCTTTCAAATAGAATTGTCTTTCATAACATTGATTTGCCAGCGATGACCTGCTGATCTGTTCAAGCAGCAGTTGCTCATTTAGTGGGATGGAGGAATCTATTGACCCTTAAGACAGCTGAGGTGCTAGTAGATCTTTAGCTCTCTTTCTTGGACTGTCCTCAGCATTGAACACAAGGGACCTTTGTGTCTCTCTGCCTTGGCTGGCAGCTGTGAGCTTAACACTCATCCACAGATCTACACATTTGCAATTTTGAAGAGGCAGGAGCAACACCAGTCGGGCAGTTTTTCCCTTTTTTTCTTTTTTTTTTTTCCTTTTCTAATCTTAGAAATCTTGGAAATCAGATCCACTAAGTGTCGCTCGAGGGGAGGTTGATTATTCAATCTCTGTATTTGAGTGTTTTCTTCCCTTAAAATCCTTCTTTTTCTCTTTGACATGTGAAATAAAAATACAGAAAAGTCAGAGGATGATCGACACTAACAGTCTTAGAAATAATCTCTGGAGTTCTAATGGACACATATCATGCGGCGGTGCGCCTAAACTGCCATGCATATGGAGACACACCGTGAGATGATTACAGCAAATGTGAGCAGATAATCTGAGGAAGAGCGAGCCACATATTTATACGTACACTGAAAGGAATGCCATATTGACTTAGAGCATATCAGTATTAACTTACTGACTTTTCCAACCTAAGTCAGGGATGTACGCACTGTGGTATATTTTGTTTATGTATTTGCCGTATCCACGGCGGATGAACCTATGGGAAGTAAATGTGCCAAAGCTTTTCCAGATGTTATTATTTTAAATCATGTCATCTCTACTTAGTGTAACAGTCCGGGGAATCCATTTGGAGTGAATGCCCCTTAAACAAGAGGGGTTTTGTGGGGTATTTTTGGTGGGATCAGCATTCTTTGATCTGCTCTCTTCCACTCCTCTGCTTGGCTTTCTTGACCTCCAGGAAAGTCAATGTGACGTCCACCTTCTCAGCTAAAACAATTTGACAAATAAGTGACGACCATTAACATCCTTAATTTAGGAGTGTGATGAAAATTTCAGCAGGGCCGACTAAGGACCCCCCCTCCCTTTTTTTTTTTTAAGCAGTCTGCCTATCTTCCCCTTTATTTCCTCTCTCACCCCTACATACAGCATATCGTTAGCTCTCATCTCGTCCAAACCCCTGAACTCCCTGCACACACACACACACACACACACACACACACACACACACACTCCCCGCCCCATAACTAATCCTTATTATGCCCGTCACATATGCGTTGGGACTGCCAGCCTGCCAACCCCACACGCTAACAAAAGAAGCGTGAGAGTGTAGATCGGAGGAGTTTCGGTCAGGCGGATCCAGCCTCCCTCTTTCATTTGGGACTTTTATCCCTTTTATTCTTCTGTCATTTCCCGACTCAGCATAATAACTCCTCTAAGGTAGATAACTATTAATAGAGTTCGTACAGCGCTGCCGTCATATGGATTGGCCTGCAGCACTGTGACTAAGTAGAACTGATGTCTCCTGTGACAAGCGCTCGTGTTGCTGTCATCCAGGATGTGCAGACACTCTGCATACATTATACTGACTACGCGCCCCCCAAACACACACCCACCAACCTCTGTGCCCTCCCCCCTTTGGATGGCACCACAGCTGTCCCAAAGTGAATCTCAAATGAGAAGATCTGTCAGGGTCTGTTTGCTGTAGGCCGCGATTTGATGCCTTGGCGCCAAGATCAGCCGGTGGTCAGCACTCGCCTCAGGCCCGGCCTGGTGGCTCCCAGGCTCATTCTGAACGGAGATCTGAAACCGATAAGAGGGGGGGGTGCACCGATTTCTGCTGCGTTTGTGTCTCCCTCTAAAACTACATCCTCCTGTGATTTCTCAACAGATCCTCGTGTTTGTGTTAAAAAACGACCGGTCGTATCTCTCCCTCTCAGCCCGCTGCTCGCCACATGTTCCTCATTCATTTTTCTCCGACACAGCTGCATATGTAAATAATCCATGATTTCTCCTGCGCGGACGGGTGGATCGGGCCATATTGTGTGTCTCTTTAAGTAAGCAGCCTTTTCCTCTGCACGGAGGGTGAAACCATGCCTTTAACTTCAATGGAATGCCATTAGTATTTCTCACCGGGTCTCAGGGTGGTCTTTGTTCAGATGTAGAGGTCAGCCACAGTTCTGGACCTGCTTTAGCTCGGCCCTTCAGATGTGCAAACATATCATTGATGTCTTGGCTGAACATATTAAGCTACCTGTTCCAGGTCAAAGCGGATTACCTACAAAATAAAAACCCCTAAGGCTTCACTTGTCCTTGTTTTAGGACCCCAAAGCAGCTTTTTCTTCTGTTTGTCAACCACGCACCACAGAGCGACAGCCAGTGCACTAAAGAGGTGTCTGGGCAAGTCGACCAGAACAATAACAAAACTGGAGTCAGAAGCAGCAACGAGGAAAGGACAGACCCTAATAATGGCCGGGCCATGGCATGACAGGGTATGAGAAGTGACAGCGGGGCGAGTCATTCATTATTTATAGCAGCACCAAGCTGGGTTTATTTATTTATTTTTTTTCAGCGGCATGAGCAGCAAAGGATCATGGCATAAAAACAAGCAGGCAGTCATGGCTCATCCATGCGACTGTCAGCAGACAGTCAGGCAAACCCAGCGGTGAAGGTAACTCTGAAGTTACTGCCTGACACAGACGTCCAGGCCAGGATTCACCTTGACTGTTGCTGACTGCATCTCTTTCCCTGCCCCTGTTTCCTCTTGCTGTAATAGACATGAGAGGTCAGTGTCAACAGTGCATGGGTAAAACCAATGGGGCTGTTTAACCTTTCACTTGCATTTTTAGCAGCATGATGGGGCCGAGTGTTGCATTATTAAAAGCATTTGGAATTTAAACCCTAGTCATCAAATTGTTGTTGAACTTTTGAACTGCTGTCAGCGGATAAACAGGAATAAATGTGTCATTATTTCTTCTCTCTGTACAAAAGACGAAGCCAAATACTCTAGAATAAAACTATCACATTCCTGTCCAGGTCTTCTCCAGTCAGAAGAGCTAGATTTTTCATTTTGTCAGTGTTTGTAAAAAAATTAAGGCAAGAGATAAACAATTAAACCAAACAGATCAGAAAATGTATTTAGAATGTGTGAGATACCACTAGGTAGCGATCGACTTTGGCTTCATTTTAGATGCTCATATTGTGCACCTTTACTGTCTGTGCTTGATATGTGTATCATTACAGCTGTATGCACCACCACATAGAGGTTAATTTGTGTAATATTTAAAAAATAATGATGATAACCAGAAATTATGCGACGCATTCGTCAATTAAATCACTAATCACAGTGTGATGCTGCCAAGCGCACTATAATTTTGCTCAGGCGACTGAAGCACCATGATTGTCTCACTTGTTTATCATAGCAGAACACAGTGTGTGCATGGACAGGGCTTAGCAAGGCAAGGATGCCACAGACGCCATCAGGGCATTTTTGGCACACAGGAGCATGCATGACATCAGGAACAGATGTTGCACATAGTGGAGCCCATCATGGGACAACAACTCTGCGTCTGGGCATGAATATTTTAGACAGATTGCTGCTGTACTTATCAGCAAAGACGCGGCTAGGCTGGCCGAGGAACAAGCCAATCTGATCTGAAATTGCGCGCATGTTCTAATCAGTTTATTGAAGAAGTGTTATCAGGTCGACGTTCTGCTGACTCGCTAAGACAGTGAGGAGTTTGCAGTTGCGTTTCGGGGTTTTTTTATGCAGTTTTATTACATGGTAGGAGTGCTCTTTTGCTTGAATTTACACAAAAAGAAGGTCAGTTGAGCAGCATCTGTGGCTGGTCTAAAGACTGGGACCCTGACCCCCATAACCAACTACGAGTGCTGTAATGTCTGACACCAGATCTTTTGTCCGTATCTGCAGAAACTACGTCTAGCAGCCACATTCCTGTAATACACACCCTTCTCTAAGCTCAGCTTGAAGCAGAAGCCTCAACCTCTCCTTGACCCCTCAAGAAAAGAATCCCTCAGCGAGGCCTCCAGAGAGACTTTCTTTACAGACGTAAACAAAATCCATGAGTAGATGGAGTCAGATTCTCATATGAGGGCAGGGGACGTGGATTTGATATGACACTGGAAATAGTCCTGTCGTCTATGGCGCGCCCCGGGCCTGTGTCGAGCTTTAATGGCCTCCCCACCGCTCGTCAATCACACATAAAGAAAATGCCTAATTGCAAATTTCAGAGCAGTACAGTAAATTGACGTCACATTATTGGACTGAGGGGATGGAATTGAATTACTCATGAGCGGGACGGATGAATACCACGAGCAAAGGTATGTCCTGGTGAGTTATGAGCTTGTAGCGGCATTCAGAGTTATGGTTGACACAGATCAGCTCAACATTCAATATCACAATTACAGTAAAAGCCGGTGTAGTGTTGTTCGCATAGATGGACCCTAAGAATGCTGGGAAAACACGGCAACAGATGATTGAAATTCATCCCTTCGGCCGCGTGTCAGGCCCGAGCTTCATAAAATAGGACTTGAGTGCGCGTTTTAGCGTGCATACTGTGTTTATTTTGATTTAAAAAGCATCCAGAGTCTACCCACAGCATGCAGGGGCTTCCAGAGAAAACAAAACTCAGCATTCCTCGAGTTCTCGCTGGCTGCATTTACGTTTCCCTTCCTGTGTCAGATAATGAGGCTACTTTTATTCAGTTTCATATTCATTCCAAAAAAGCACGCGGTTTGTGTCGGCGTGAATGCCTTTCCCCTCCACCTGAACGTTAGATCAGCTTTGGACCAGACAAAAGAGGATCCCAGCAGTCGTAATTTTAAGAGCCAGCGTGGCGCTAACCACGACTGACATCTCTTTTTTTAATTGACCCTGTGTCAAATAGAGACTGGGATAATATTTTGTTAAATCATTTTCATTTCTCTGCGAATATCATTTCCATATATCTCCATTTCATGCCTTATTTATTACCTCCTACAATTACCATGCAAACGACATCTTAACTGTCACCTCTTTCTCTCTGTGAACAGTTTAGTAAATATCAAACCATATTTATTATTAATAAACCCAAGGCTGAAAATCCCCTTTTTTACTCATAAATTATTCACATGCTCAAAAGCTTGGGGAACGTGGGCGCCCTCTATTTGATGCCAGAGAGGCCAGTATAATTAAGACCACTGGCTTCAGTCAACACCAGTGCATGCCTCTTCTGTCTGTCCATCTGTTTGAGACACAGGAGATCATACATTTCAATCGTGGCGTCTTTTCTTCTGACATTCTCCAGAAAATGGACGCTGAGTTTATTATCTCACCACAAGCGGGGAAGCCCCCCTCCCCTGCTGCTTTACTGTTCACTCAAGCCCCTCTCTCCAGTTACTCATTGCCGGTTCGAAGCCACTCAATGGAGTCAAAGAGACAAAAATAAATAAAAAGCACACAGACTAACTTCCAAGAACTCAAATACAACTTAACACAACAAACACCCATCCCTGCACACATGCTCATTCTGACATGCTAATTTACCCACATGCCCTCTCACTCTAACCTGACTCGGCTTCCCAGCTGTGCAAGCTGTTTCTTCCATCAACATGTGTTTACTGGCAGGGGACCCTTATGTTTGCATTACAGCTAGGCAATAAACAGGAAGGCCGGCCCCAGGGTTTAAAAACTACTGTTTGGAGGGTAGGGTGGAGTGTGTGTGTGTGTGTGTGTGTGTGTGTGTGTGTGTGTGTGTGTGTGTGTGTGTGTGTGTGTGTGTGTGTGTGTGTGTGTGTGTGTGTGAATTTGTGAGCAATGTGTGAAGTGTGTGTGTGTGTGTGGGGAGGAAGCTGGGATGAATCCTCGCGAGGACCGGGCCCTAACTGTGTGCTTCCGTCTTTAATTAAACACAGCACAGAAATGTCAAAAAAAAGAGTGTTTTTGTGGGTGACGCCGTCAGGAATCTACACATGCTCAAGTCCTCTGTATCCAGATTTTCACACTTTGATGAATTTTTTACGGTGTTATGGAGAGCAACCACCTGGCTGAGTTAACAGAGCAGCTGTGTGTCTGCGTGTGTGTCTGTGTGTATGTGTGTGTGTGTGTGTGTGTGTGTGTCTGTGGTGGGGGAGGGGGGTGTTAACATTAAATTAAATCACGGCTGCTACAATACACATGCAAGTGAAAGACTGATTAACCAGATAACGGCGAGGCCTATTATTTTGGTTAATCAATAGATCCTTGAATAACTAATGAGCAGCTTCAAAGAGGAGTCACATAAACAGCCACAGGCGAGCGATAGAGTAGGCTGTTCTCATCTTTTTTAGATAACCCTTTAGCTTTTGTTTGAAATATGATAATGATTCTTTTCTCTTCGCGTTAGCACCCACTTGAACCATGGAACAACCTTTAGATCAAACAGTGTGAATACGGGACCCTCAGTGAGGTTCTGCATGTTGTGGTGAGTTCACTGACATATTTTTGTCAACGTTTTTTTTTTTTTTTTTGGGGGGGGGGTGGATTTGATCAGTCTTTAAACAACAAATAAAGTAGGTGGATTTATATCCCTGTTAATTCGGGAGATTTTCACCATTTGGCAAAACAGCTGCAGCTGTAAGCAACTAAATGTGGCTTAATTACATTTGTAGATCCGTTGGGCAACGAGCAATCGAAGCGGATGCTCATTTTCAATAGTTAAGCATCCTGTTAATTAGAAATTGACCCACGAGTGACAACAAAAAGTTTCATTCAGAAGGAGAGACAAGTGAAACAAAGATACAAGCAGGGCTGATCTATGCTGGCAAGATGATATCACCTCCACCTGAAAGTGTGGGATGTATCGCTCCAGCTGTTGAGAAGACAAAAAGCTGCAGTGGAAACGTTACAGAACTCAGCAGACTACAAGGGAGGAATTTATGAGCTCATATGGATGCCTCTATGATATCTTCAGCATCAACAGATCAAATATTTGAGCAACAGTGTACACACTATGTATATGAATGGTGATATTCTGGTCTCAGTGGACTTCTTCACCCAAAAAAAAAAAAAAAAAAAAAAAAAAAACAGCGAGGCAGTGATTTAACATGGAAATGTGTTTAAAAGACCCACCCCATGATGCTGGCGCAGCCAATGGCAGGGTGTCAGTACCCCCCCCCCCTCCACCCCCCGCATCTGAGGCAGGGGAGCTGCACTGCCTCGGCCCCAGATAGATTTGGTACCCCGATACCACCACCAGATGACTGTGAGTGCGCATTTCTTTACCGCTGGCAAGGGTGAGTAACGGGTAAACAGAGAGGAGAGAAACTGGAGAGAGAGAGAGAGAGAGAGAGAGAGAGAGAGAGAGAGAGAGAGAGAGAGAGAGAGAGAGAGAAGACAGAGTGGAAGACTCCAGCAAAGGCGGCGACAGTTAACTTCGCCTGGGTTCATCATTGCGCATCGCCGGCCAGGAGAAACCGCTCTGGAGCGCTGCGCGTTTTCCAAAGAAGACAGTGAAGGAGTGAAACGCACCACTCATTCATGGACTGCTTCAAGTGAGAGGTGTGCCTGCGTGACGGGGAGCGGACGCGCGGGGAAAACACGCTGATTCAGGAGGAAAAAGTTACTACCTGCGGAGATGCGCTCTTAACAGAGGGTCTGCGAACTGTTCGGACCACTCAGACTTGCTTTTACCCTGGATGCTACTGCATAAGGCAGCCCCAGTGCGCTCGTCAGTCCGGTGACAGCCCGGTGCCGCGGCGGAACCACAAGCAGCTCCGTTCATTCGCAGTGACGGAGAGAGATAATCCTTTCACGCAACACGGTCGGCGGCCAAATCTACTAAAAATGACGGCTACTTACCTCATCTTTTGCCTTATGGTCACGGGTAAGTCATGTTTATGTCTGTTACAATCGAGACTTAGTTCATGTGGACGAGGTGCACTGCGCTCCATACTGGCGCGCTGCGTCAAGCCATCCAGCCGGTGTTTAAACGGGGGCAGCTGATATGCTGCAGTGCTACAATTCACTGCTGTTAATTGCTTGTAATTAGATTTGAAGGAGTGTTTCTATCAGGAGGTTTTACTTTCTACGAGACCACCTGGAACTACTGGTAACTGTGGCACTGCGTAATTCGGCGCAGCCGCGAGTGTTTCTCTGCTGTATTTTGCAGATGCGGGCGCACGGAAGGAAAGTTTCACTTTAAAGATTTTTCCACTCGGAAGTCATCTTGGTGTATGTGCGTACTGGACAGTATTTTGCCAGTTGAAGCGTGAATTCTTGGGTATAAGGCGGGGATCGACCGAAATTAAGCTAAACGAAAGATGTAGTAAGATCTAAGTAAAACGGCGCCTCAGAGAGCTCCGCGTCGTTTTCCTCACGAAGTTTGCCAGCGCGGATTTCATCTGAACAAAAACAGTGACGGAGGCAGCAAAGTCAGCAGAAATCTCGGTGATTTCCAGCGAACTTTTCCTCCGTGTTGTTGTAAAATGCGATCGTTGCTGGATGAACGGGTCATCCTTTATCATGAGGTGGCACTTGCGTTTTGGCGAGGAGGAGAGGGAGATGATAAGAGATGGTGTGTGTATGTGTGTGTGTGCGTGTGTGTGCGTGTGTGCGTGCGTGCGTGGTTTTCCTAAGACCTGCAAAGATATCGCTCACTCGTCTGTCCTTACAACACCATCAATATTTATCGCTGCTCTTTGTTTGCAGATTCGATTTTTTTTTAATAAATACAATAATAACAATGTTATTACTCAAGACAAAAATCATACCGTCTAATTACTATTGAACACCACGATTAGAAGATTTCCGTTTGGGATTTATAATTTCCTTTCCAATTACTGAAGAGATTAAACTGTAGGAGATCCCAGAAAACTGAGTCTAAAAAAAATAATAATCATCACGGAACAGTAGGCTCTCCACACAGCTGATAATGTCTTTTTAATTTATTGTGCAAACGTCTTGAAGCACCAAATAAGCTTCCAGCGATTAACATAAGCAACTGTTGACTTATCACAGCGTTTTTCAGTCGATAAACTACAGCTTGCTGTTAACAGTGTGAGAGGAGATGGCCATATTTACATGCGATGAAAAACAACAGTAAGACAGAGATGTTAGAATGGAATCAAGCTGACTTTTAGCTTCTGTATTCAGGACTGTTTTTCTTTTGCCCTCTCCTCCGTGATCAGGAGCACACGCGCTTTGAGTGGCTTTTTAAGATCACAAATGGCCGAGGGTGCCAAAAGGCCCTTTGTTGTGAGGTCATATTTACCTTTGGCTCCAACTTCCATGTGTTTTTTTCATTATTTAAAGCTCGGGGGAGTGAAACGACACCAGCAGACCTCTGCTCCCTGACGGACTAGCAACAGCTGGATGAAAAGGGGCAGCAGCCAGACAGTGGCGTGTTCCTCTCCACACGCGCGCAGCTCCTCTCCCTTTCACACACAAATAACAAAATGATAACAGCTGCCACAATTAGAGCCAAAGAGACCTTAGAATTCACTTATTCTCATGACTATCTGGCCACAGCGATGTGTTCGTGGCTCATGGAATCTGTCCGTATGTGTTGAATACAGTCTGAGCATTTACTTTCTTGGAGAGTCCCCTTGGAGGAATTGAATTCCACAGTGCATCAGTATTCTGAGTAATCTTCAGCGAGCTCCTCTGTGGAACCTTTTGCTCTGGGTCGCCTGCGTCTCATTGGGCCAAGTTCAAAGGCTGAGCGCCGAGATTAGAAGTTTCTCTCCCTTCCTCTTAAGTCGTGTTTCCTGTCATGTCTCAGTATAGCGTAATGCCATTGAAATGTTCCACCTTACTCCCTCGCACAGCTCTTCTCCCTGATCGCCGTGCATGAGACTATGGGACACGAGAGCGTGTCCTCTTCATGGGCCAGAGGCACCGGGCGAGGCGTTCCCACATAGGAACCTCATATTTCTGCACTCTTCCGTGGCTAGAGGACCTGCTCGTCCTCGCTCAGAGCAGATTTGCTTGCGGATAATTGTGGCAACATGGTCAAAAAGGCTGGTTTTAGGGAACGCTGCATTTTTTATGAGCTGCTGTCGTATTGTTAGGGCAGGCGGGCTCGCTGCATTGCTGGGATGTGTCACTAGTGTCTTTGCCACTAAGCCGACAAGCAGCAGGATAACAGTGAGCATCCTTAACCTTTTCTTCATCTCGTTACTCTTATCGCTCCGTGTCACACACACATGTGCTCCCTCTCTCTCTAACACACACTCTCTCCGCTTTAAGATTTCCATTTGTCTCCCTGTATTTATGTCACTCCTCGGTACATCCTTTGGACGGTAAGAAATTAAGAATAAATGGGCGAAGCGGGAGAAACTTTGGCTGTAGGAACTGCGGCCAACTGGGCTGCCAACGCAGCAGAATCTGAACACACCGCTGAGTCTTGAACAGAAGTGTCTTGCATTATTTAGGAGATGGAAAACATAAAGTAAGCCTATAGATGAATTTCGACCCACTTTGAATTCCTATCTCATAAAAACGCCAGGTTGGAAGTTGGACGTCGCTGTAGTCATGTCCTTCTGCGTTTTTTGCATCCTCTAAGCTTGTTAACCAAACTGTTAGCGTTTGCCGTCGCCTTGTTTTCACTTTCATGACTCATTGGCTCGTGCAGATAAACACTAACAGAATTTAATAACCGAGATAGAGAATTACATTGTCTGCCACATCCTAAAGCCTTGCCATGGACGCAAGCCATTGTCTTTCCGCTCTTCTTCGCAAACAAATATCCTCCCTTCCCCTCCCTGTGAACGCACTCCCTACGTGTACAGAAGGAGAAAGTGGGAAGAGAAAGGAAACAATGGAGGTTCATAATGTTGCCTGTGACTAATCAGCTTTGCAGCTTTGCCATGCGGGTAAACACAGATAAAGAACTTGGCAGTGTGTCTTCAGGCTTTGTTATCAGCTGTTAGCAACTTAACTTGATGTGTACCTTGGTCTGGGCTGACACGGGAAGCCAAGTTCGCCAGGTAGCATAAGCGTGGACGGCACGTGTCTTCTTACTGGATTATTTTTAACTCTGAACGTCCATCCTCCTTTTGTCTTGGCGAGTGCCTGTCCCTGCACATCCTCACCTTGTCTTCCTCTGGGGTAGTCCGAGGATCCTGGGAGGAAATGACAAGGAATAAGACAATAGAAAGGTTGGGGGGGGCATGTGAGCTTCCTGCCACCGCCTGGAGCCCTTTCCCCCATTAGAACACTTTAGGGTGTATTAGCAGCATTGCAGACTGGTGAGGACAGCAGCGTAAACTTGTTTACTCTTTCATATGTCTATTCAAACACACTAATGGAAAGAACAGAGAGACGGAGGAACCGGAATTCTGTGCATGTCATTAAAACGGGCCCCCAAGGGAAAACAGTCACGTTTATACATTAGCAGCTATTCTGGGAAAAGACTTGGATTGCATTAATCTTCTCATAAAATGCAAGTGTCACTGCCAAGTAAAGAGATGTAGCACCATCTCAGAAGATCCTGAGCCCAGAAATGAACATACAAGTGAAACCTGCACACAGAGAACAGCACACATTCACTTGATTTCCCAATCAATTTCTGCCCAGCATGACAAGAAATTCACATTTCCTGCCAAGGCGAATAAACCAATAGCAAATTGAAATTTATATTCTACATTGTCACACTATCTGCTTCTGTGGTATTCTCATCAGCTCGCTTCGAGATGGATTCTTCCAGATGAGGCTCTGGGCTCAGGATCTGGAAATGTTCTGTTCGGAATACCATTAGACCACATTTGTTTAACGCTAAGGTGCCTGCTAAACTGTGATTTATGGTATGTGCAGAACATCCAGGAATGACTCACAAGGAGCCCATGGAAGCAACACACATGCACACTCAGAGGTCAAGGGCAGATGCCAGAGCAGAGGATGATAAACCAAGACGAGCGTTTGACATCTTCAGGGCTGTTTGCCCTTTGTGGAGCGATTAGTCAAAGTCCAAATGTCTAATTAATGATGCTCCAGCTCTCAGGACACGTCTCACAGTAACCAGTTATGAGTAAAAACACATTCAGAGAAACACAAGAACGCCTGTGTGCCGCTCGATTTATTAGCAATAGAAACATCACGTACCCTCGTGGGACTAGGTGCCCAAGTAACTTGTTCCTTGAAGCTGAGCTCTCTTCCACTTCCTTCCTTATTCTTCACTCAATTGCTCCTTCCTCTCTGTTCAAACTGCCAGGGCTAATATTATATTAGTGACTCAACTATTAACCAAAATAGAGAACTGACTGTGTTTGAGTCTCTTTTGTCTGAAAAGCCTGCTCTGTGCTGTTGTTTCTGTTGCCGTCTTTGCGTTTGCGGCAGGTTGACTGATTTGGAAAAGTGTTGCGCTGTCTGTTAAGTATCCCCCCTATCAAATGGACAGAGCTCAGCAACTTGTCCTGTAGTCTCTAAGAGCAGGCAGCCAATTAGCCATCAAGTGAGGGGTGTCAGTCAAAGCTTATTGATTGGGCTTTTAACTGCTGCTCCCTCATTGGCAAAACATGTTAATGTTATTGAGCTGCATGAGACGTAAAGAGTAATGTAGGCTGTGGGTGGTTCGGGCACTTGGCCCGGAGGAAGGTAAGGCGTGCCCCTTTCCTGCTGTCTGCTTGGCCACAGCAGGCCGATGTGGAGACAGGACTGGGTTTGAAAACAAGGGAGGAGGGGGGGTGGATAAAGAAAGAAAAGAAAGCCAGGAGCAGAGAGGTCAAAGGGATTTACCGCCAGGAGCCTAGCATTTCAGGTAATGGATATGCATGTTTCAGTGTAAACCAAACCCGCTGCTCTTTATTCCAGCACGCCAGAGGTGAAAAAAAACAACAAAGGTGCAAGTCTGAGGGGGATTAATAGAAAGTTGATGTCTCGACACCTCAGGCTAAAAATTCGATCTGCGTTGCCAACAGAGAAGTGGCTGTGTGTGCAGGTCTGCACATAGAGGGGGGTATGAGGTTGAGGTAAAGAAGGTATATAATGTGAGGCTTTCTCCACATCTACCACATTCCAGTGAAGCTACAATAAGTCGCGCAAGCCAAGCACACATGGCTAAGTGCTTCCCAAGCTGGCTGAGGTGAACCTAACACTCCTGCTGGAGAAAGCAGCCCAACCATTGTTCCAGCACATTGCACCCGTCTGACGGAAGCCATCGAGTGCTATGCAGATCCCAGGAGGGGTGAGAAGAGAACGAAGCAGAGGAGGAGAGGGACTGATTGTTCTGTGCTCAGACTATCCACAGATGGGGCTACAGCACAGGATGCTGGCTGTTTGCTTTAGAGAGTCCCAGGCGTTTGCTTTGCAGTGGCAGTGTACAGAAGGCTCCTGGGGATAGAAGAGAAGAGAGTGCCAGTGGAGACAACAGCAGGGGGGAAGCGAGAGAGAGAGAGAGAGAAAGACCTGAGTGAAAGCAAAATAAAGAAATGGAAAAAGAACCTTGCCCAATATGATGTCAGTGTGAATATAGTATCAGTGCCAAGAAGGGAAGACAGATGATACAGCCATGCAACAATCAGGTGGTTGGGCAAGAGAGCCTCCCATTTCTAAACAGAGATATAGAGCTGGTGAAAACAGAGGAGGGGGTACAAAAGAGAGTGAGAGAGGATGGGGGGAAAGGAAGGGATGAGATGCAGGCTGCATCCATCATGTGGTTTGGTGCAGAAGCCATTTGTACCTATTGTTCTTCATAATTTGTTTTCTCAGAGCCCTGCAGTGGGAGGGGTGACGGGAAAAGACAAAGCTACAGCAGCCATTTATTTTTGCACTAATTACATAAGTGAGACAGCATAATTAGACATAAAGCTTAATAGACAATAGGATGAGAAAAAGATGCACAAGAAGATAGACGGGGAGGTGTAGACGAATTCTAATGGCACAGACGCTTGGGCCTTTCTGTTTCACTTTCAGGAGTGAGTGGGAGCACATTAAAAGAAGTAATGGGGGTGGAGAAGGATAAGGGGGAAGGAAAAGTGAGCGTAAAGGAGATGGGGTGATGGAGGGGATAAAAGATAAGAGAGAAGGAGAGAAAAGCCCTCTTCAGACAGCACTTTAAGGCACAGCCCAGCGCTGCTCTAGTCACCTCATTTAACACACCTGCTCAGCAGGAAAAGGAGAGAGATGTTAGATGAAGTTGTAGGAAAAAGAGAAAGGTGCAAAAGGGAGCAGAAGAAAGAGGAGAGAGCTTTCATCTCTGCTTCTTGATCAAAGACGCAGAGCATCTATAGAAAGCTGTTTGTTGTGGCTTGTTTGTGGAGCTTTTTCCATGTGAGGTCAAAGGTTGACCCGGCCTCCTGTTTTGTACAGGCATTATTATGCTTACACATGGCAACATGGCAAACATTCAAAGGTAGCACGTAGCAAGGCCCAGAGCGGGTTGGACATCAGGAAAGGGTGAACCTGGAAATCTGCAGTTGGATCATGAAAGGAAAGAAAAGCCGGATTTAATCGCTCAATTAAACTGCTAAGTTCCACATCTGACTTTTAGTGCTGACGGTTCAAAGTGTGGCAGTGCAGTTCCCTGTCTGCTCAGGGCTGCACGGAGGCGGTGCTTGGTTGTGTTCGCCGTGTCACCAGTCTTTCACCGCCTCGATACAGTGGAAGATAAATAGGCCATTAATGAAGCTACTCAATCACAAGGCAGTTAGAACAGCTGACCAGAGATTGAGGGGAAGTCAGGCTTGATTGGAGACCTATTGAAGTCAGCCGAGGGAAGCTCTTGAGCCGTCACACTTTAGATTAACCATTTACTGCACCATAGACTGAGGCCTAACTACCTTTCTTTCTTTAAACAGGCCATTGACATGCTGGTAGCTCAGGTCAGCTCTACTATTGTCCCAGGGAGTTAAATGTAACCAAATCTTTTGTTTAACTCCTAGGGACAGTGTGTTTGTGTGTGTGTGTGTGTGTGTGTGTGTGTGTGTGTGTGTGTGTGTTTGTGTGTGTGTGTTAAATTGAAGCGTTGTATGAGCTTCTTTTGAGCATGTGATGTTTTGTTAAAGAGAACTGGAAGTATCTCAGAACTGGCCCAAACTAGTTTGTGGGGTGAAAAGAGGCTGCAAGAATGAAATCAATGGCCCAATTCAACCAATTACAGCCATGACTGTTGCTGTAATGGTGTGGAAATGGGCACCAGTCATGTGGATCCCTTCTATACCTCCAGGCCTAGAGCCCAACTGAAGCTTTGATTCATTTCCTTCCAACTTTGATTTTTTTTTTTAGTCAGTGTGAGGGTTACAAAGTACCTCACATGATGGCATCAAGGGAAGAGATTCCTCCATTTTCTGAAATGGATGAGTCCGCCATTCTGCCAGATTCACCAGTGGACAAACATAATACTGCGGTACAATTTTCCCCCACAAATAATGACTCTTCTGGTCCGGTCTCCTTCCAGCCTTTGCTGCTTTGATCCTGGGTAATGTGCTAACAAGCAACAGGTTTGTGGTATAACCGTGCTGTTAGCATGTGTATTTGTGCTGAGGTGTGACATGGTGTGTGTGTGTGTGTGTGTTTGTGTGTGTGTGTGTGTGTTTTCACAACAATTAAGGAATTCATTAAATGTCTGCTGAGGTGACAAGGGCCTTTCTCTTGTAGGGCATTACTTTTCTTTGCTCCCCTTCTGTGTCAACGCTCAACCCTCAATGACCAGAACCTTTACTTTCCTACATTCCCGAATTAATGAGACTGGTCTAATTAGTGGCAGTTCCATACAGGGGAACCCCAGAACCTACAGCACCATTGTGAGTATGTTAATCAGGGGACTGCCGAAAGACTTGAAAAGCCACTATAAAAGGGTCTCACATAGAGGGAGACCTGCTTGGACTCAAATTAGTGTTTTCGTTTAATTGGTAGCTGCATGGGGGAAAAAGTGAAAATAAATGTGTTTTCAGATATGTGAACCCTAGGGGTTGAGACCACAGCTCCTTTCTGTTTAACTCCCCTCCAGGAGGGTGATTCCCAAGGGAATTGTAGAAAAATGATTCTGCACTCCTCCATTCCTCTCCCTCACTCCCAATAATTCAGTTGCTGCAGTATTAGATTATTGCTCCCTGTTTTTCCAGCTTGTTTTTCACCTTAGCACTCAAACAACTACCTTTGGGGGGCAAACGAGCACACCAAAAAAGAAAGAAAGAGTTTGGTAGTTGTGAAACTGTGTACAAATTCAGCATATGGAAAGGAAAGTAAAGGTAGAGATACAAAGATAAATATAAATAATCAAGAGTCTTAGGAAGTAGGAGAGTCCTACATGGGAAGTAGGAGAAGCATGGTGATGTGTGGTATAGCAATTGAGGTGTGGGGCTCTAACTTGTGTCCCACAGCACTTAACATGCCCCCAGCCATCTCTCCTGGCAGTTAATTAGAATCCAATAAGGTTGCCGCCTGTTTGGTCATTGTTCCTCCAGAGTGTTTACCCTTTTCCAGAGGCTCCATTCGTCGCTTAATCTGCTGAGAAGCTGAATGTCAATAGGTCAGGCCAAGATTCCAGAGCCCCCAAGAGAGAGGGGAGGATGGAGTGAAGGGGCAAGGAGAGAGGATCAAGAGGATGAAGGAAAGGGGTCATTTCTTTCTCTCCACTCAATATTTTTCGCGGGTGCTCCATTCTAGTTGTTGTTTCCCCCCCAACCCCCCTTGCATCTCCTCTTCTCTTCTTTTCTTCTCACTTCTAATCCGTCCTCTTGATTGTTCTAAGCTGCTTTCAGCCAGCCCCTGGGAGGATGGGGGGGTGCTTTGGAGTCTGTTTTAATTAAGATTTAAAAGATGACTCCCGCAAGAAGAGAGATTTAAGAGCTGGATGGCCTGAGCAAAGTAAACGAACGAAGGTACGACTGATTACAGAGATGGCTCGGCAAATATCAGAAATCTTTAAAAAGGGAACGTTAAAGCACTATTATTCTACACACATGGATGCACGCATCGCACCCACACATCCACGCAAACACAGCAAGGCTCTGAGGCATTAGAGTGGCTAAGCCAAATGGGATTTTTTTCATTTGTAATCAACTGACAAAATCTATATAGATCAAGCTCAACTTCCTGTGATTCATACCATATCCTGCAAGGGTGATGTGGGATCAGTGGTAGCCAGCAGCCAAGCTGGGAGTTATCTCCAAACACTGTCTAATGATCGATCATTTCAACCGATGGGCTTATGGTCCACTTGTTTATCAGAGCCACAAATCAGTGGCTTCCCTGTAAACGTGACCTGCAAAAAAATAAATAAAAAGTTGTGTTTTCTAGGGGCATAAAAGATTGAATAACAAAAACAGTTTGGTTTGTTGTCCTCAGAGGACAGTCGGGTTTGAGGACCACAGATGAACTCCATTTCCATATGTATTGTGATTCTATGTGGGTGGCGAAATAACCATAGTGGAAGCTCTAAAAATTCCTGTTGGACACTTAATTAACAGCCTTATCTCACCAGGACATGGGAGAGCTTCTCTGTAGAAGTCTGGCTATCAAAGATACAGCCACTGTTTACTCCTGCCGTGAAAACATTGCTCTTTAAAGTGTCTCCATCTGTGTGTATTGCTTTGGTCTGAGAAACAGTGCATGCCACACATTTGGAAAAACAGTCACAGACTACATATACCGTCCATCAGTGCGAACTGTGTATTCTTCACCCGACGTAAAACCCAAAAGAACCACACCCTGCGAACAGCCCGCACAATAAGGTGTTTAAGTTTAGAAGGTCACAGACTCGGTTGCAGCCGGTAAGGTGTTAAAGACCAGGCAAGGGTCAGGAGCCCAACCCATGGCATTCTCTGTCTGATACATCCCAGCACACAGCCGCCATATGTCCAGGTTTTCACAGTCAATGAGGCAACCCACCCAGCTCCACAAAGAACTATTCACACCCAGTTGGCTCTGAGGAAATCGGCAATGCCACGGTGCAGCTTGGATAGAATGCATCACCAGTTCGGCCTGTGTCTGTGGCAAAACACAGAAAAACAATAGGCTGGAAGACAGATAGAGGGGAAAACGGGAGAGAAAGAAGTTTACAAAGCACTTATTGCAGATAAACGTAAGCGCGATCTTGCCCTCGGCTTGCTGCAGCTCCATCACATGCCTCTATCAAAGCCCCTCGAGATTCTCAGAACACTCTGCCTCTGTCACTCACAACTCTGTTAATAAGGCCAGCAGTAAATGCCAGGCAAGATATGCAGGGATGAAAGATCTCTCTCTCATGTTCCCTGCTTTGAGGATGTGTTTCCGGGTGTCTCTGGAAGGTGGGGTGGGGGGGGTGGGCTTTATAGAATAATACCGCATTTTATTAGAAACAATAAACTCATGCACTTATAAAATAATATTTAGCATCCCATATCCTGTTGTTTAGTAGCTCTGGGGATTTTTCCTCAGCCCCCCCCACCACCACCACCGTGATAGAGGTATCGAAGGAGTCAGACAGTAAAGCCTGAAGGGTTCCTGGAGGAGGAATGAATCACACATAGATTGTTTTGCCACAGATTGATA
Organism: Lagocephalus sceleratus; assembly: GCA_911728415.1. Lineage (NCBI taxonomy): Eukaryota > Metazoa > Chordata > Actinopteri > Tetraodontiformes > Tetraodontidae > Lagocephalus > Lagocephalus sceleratus. Next base: position 4,894,417 of record CAJVRN010000126.1, read on the forward strand.
AACGGCAAAAGAAAAAGGTCAAACATGAGTTGAAACGGTCCAGTAGGTCGCGGTTTCAGGCTGCATTCCCCCCACATCAAACCCTGCAGTGATCCCCAGCCTGGTCACACCGGAGAGACCCTCCCTGAATATTATCAAAGATTGATGGGGTGTCCTAGTTAAAGACAGGAGAGGAGAGGGGACTGGGTGAAGAAGGGAACTTTTGGTCTGGCTCCATGTTTAGGGGTGTCACGCACAGGCCACACAGCCTGGTAGCAAATGCCACAACCGTAAGCAGCTTGACTCCTGCCTAAAGCCGTGATCCTGATATCTGTATGGTGAAGTGGTTGCGAGTGCAGTATTTTGAGGTCAGTCTCATGCAAGACTCAGGAAGCTTGAGACAACAACTGTGCCTTCCATCTCCACCCATCCGCCTCCTTCCACATCCTCCACCGCAACACAACACAAAAACAAACTGACAGAACAAACAGGCAGATTATCCTAAATCCTTTTTTTCCCCTGTTAACACACAACCTAACCATCTCTTAAATCCACTCTTCGCCATCATCCTGCGTATTTCTTGTTCGGAGTGCTCGCTTAATAATTAATTGATTAATTAGTTTTCTCATTAATCATTTATTCATTAATCATGGCCTGATTTTTCCAGAGGAAGCGGCGCAATCTCAAAAAGCCCTGACTTCACATTTCACTCTAATTATGCTCTTTTACTAATCAACGCTTAAGAAATGGAGTTTCAGGAAATTAGTTTTCCTCTTCCTTTCTTTTCTTAACACAAAGCAGGATGTATTGAGGTCGGCAGGTAACATCCCCCCCCCACCACCCTTCCTTTCTGGGAAGGTCTTAGTCATCAGTAATTTTAAGGGAATGATTTAAGTTAGGCACACTCTGATGAACGGAATAAAAAATTTGCTGCTAAATTAAAGCTTTTTTTTTCCCCTCGCCAGCACAAATTCTGATCACAGACTAACCACAGACGGTGATTAATAAACGGCAATTTGACGGCCATTTGTAAGAACAGAGAGGTGGCAGCACTGTGAATCACGCACTTATTGTTACCAGTGGATCCATGGCTCTCCTGGGAGAGGAGGTAATTTGTGTAATCACCAGGAGTTATGTTCTCCGGACAGACAGATGGGGCGATGGCAGCGTTCTGAAATCATTTCTGCAATGGGGCGAGAGTGCGCAAAGGAACAGGAGGAGGAAACATCTCAAACAGGTTTAATCAGACGTGTTGTGCATGTTAGTGTTTCCGCTGGATGCAGGGTTCACAACGCTCTCTGAAGGGGCTCTTGTCAGCTGCTGACAAAAGGGAATTATACACCAAATTAAAGAGAGCCCCAGTGAAATGGAGGCAAGTCAGGCATTAACCTATAAGCTTTTTAAAACACACGTATTAAGCAACGCCGATGAGACGCTCGTCGAGCAAGCCGCCTTTGCAAACACGCACGCGTCTGACTTTAATGTGCCATCGTCACCTCCATTCACTTTCTTATTCATGGTAAACACCACAGAAGTGAACAATAGCGTAGATGGTTCTTTAACACTAATGAGATGCATACATTTACAACATTAGCACCCTCATTAAAACATAATAACAATAAAGGGGGAAAAAATATTAATTATGAAAGGCACTACTTCCTATCACGGAGAGCCACGGGGGTCTCCACTAGGCTCAATTAGGAAGAATAGGCTGCAAATCCCTAGACTAAATTAATTGACACTCCAGGGCATTAGGCCCAGAGCCCTAATACTGGATCTATGTAAAGAATTCCTTTGTTTTCATTCTCATCGCCTTTTAGAAAAGGCAAGAGACGGAGGCAATTTTGGCGTGATCTCTTCATTGTGTTATGAAGTGTACACCTACTATTTACTTGCTCTCGACACTTGTTCAACCCTCACGTGCATCTTTAAGGGGCTGTGATGTCACATGTCATGTCCAGCTCCCTGTTTTATCCCCCATGTCAGCTGTGCTGCCCACACTAAATCCAGGCTTTTACAAACATCATAAGACATTAGTGATTTTAAAGTACGGTAAATTATACCGAAAGCCATTCCATCCAAACACCAAGGTCTGGGGGGAGGGGGGGGCACATGGAAAGGGGGAGGACGGAGAAGAACTGTGCCACAGACCCAACCAGCAATTGTCTCGCAGTGAAAATACCAGGGGGGAGAGGAAGCGACATGAAAATGACAAGATCAGCTCAATCAACATCATGTCATCACTCCTGGCTGGCATGTGTGCAGACTATTTCATACAGCCACTGCTGACTCCCGCCCCCTTTGTCTGTTTTTTTTTATGTAGCTTTTTATTTCCACCCCTTTTGACAGCCAAGGAGTCATTTATTATCTCCGTACGTGTGCGTGCGTGCAGACAGACAGTATAAGAAGTGTATTTATGGCCTGTTGTACAGCAGCAGTGACACGTTCACATACGTTTGACACCTTCTTCCATTCTGGTGTGCAACCCCGCCACTGCTTCAGCTCCGACCCCATCGAATGTTGTGCTCGTCTGGAGGAGAGAGGAAAAAAAAAAAAAAAAACACCCTCGCGCTGACAGCCTCAGAGACAGACTGATTATAGCGTTTCATCAATCCCTTCTCAGGCCCGCTCCTTCGCAATTTGAAGCTGACAGGAGCCCACTTTTTTTCATATTTTACCTTTCCTCGCTTTTTCCGGTCTTTGGAACAAGTAGACACACTCCTTATCCCCCCTCCCCCCCTCCTTCCACCACCACCACCACCACCACCACCACCAACCACCCCTGTTGTTCCCTCCAGACTGCTTTCTTGAGTGCTGTGTTGACAAGCCGACACAAACCCCTGTGATTTTCACACCAGGGATGCAGAGAGTGAGAGAAAAGGACAGGGGACACAAGAAAGGAGATGGGGAGGGAAAGCACACGGGGGAAAGAGGCTGGCAGGAGATGACAAGTGACACCGAGCCGGGAAAAGCAGAGCGATGGCAGACAGAGGCAGAGAAAGCAAATCAACAATTAGTAACACCTAATATAACTCTCAGAGGAGGACTGCCTGGCATTGATTTCAGGGATCATGGCTCACTGACTGTAGACGCAGAGTGATAAACTGAGGAACGAGAGGATGAGGGATTTCAGAGGGCTGCAGAGGCGAGAGGGAATGCCCAGGGTGGGGGACATCCACAGAGCAAAGGGAGGGGGGAGTGTTTGTGTGTGTGTGGGGGGGGTCCGGGTGGATGAACGATTCCAGTCTCTAAAAATGGAGCCAAGATTTTCACAATGGAATAAAGGCTGAGAGGGGAGGCCGAGAGGATTAAACTCCAGCAAAACAGCTCTTAAAAAGCTGTTAGACTGCAATTTGGGCACAAAAGCACAGAAAGGGCAATAGGGGATAGCGAGTGTGTGTGTGTGTGTGTGTGTGTGTGTGTGTGTCGGGGGGGGGATTGCAGCTGGAATGCAGTGTGGGAGAGTAAGAGGAATGAACGGGTCGTGATGGATCGAGGTGCGAGGCGAGGAGCCCATCTGCACCAGTTCGACGCGGGTTTGCTTTGCGGTGACCCAAGCGGGTGAAGAAAAAAAAAAAAAAAAAAACACAGAGGCGCTCACACATGTCGAACATGTGTCGGGTGCCACACAGCCACGAGCTGGTGGGTGGTATCTGCCATTAGCCCACTTCAGGCCTTCAGAAGTTCTGTAGGAATCATGGTAATGAGCTTAGTAGCCAGATCAAACAAGAGATGGGCGCAGGGTCTCCTCCGGGACTAGCTGTTTAGTTCAGCTACCTCAGCACTACTGTCTACTTTACCCAAACACAGACACACACACACTTGCGCGCATGTGGATGAAGTGGAACACAAAAGAGCCCGACTCAAAACAAAGGGATAATAATTCCACACAGAGAGAAATGGAGCTTGCATTTTCCAGCCCGATTTAGAAACCTTATCTAGACAAGGCACAATGGATGGCATTTGGGGAGAGGGGTTGTTTATTCCAGGCTTGACACTTTTTGCCAATTGCCTTGTTTTGTGCTGCAGCTTCATGCGTGAGTGTGTGTGTGTCTGTGTGTGGGTGTGTGTTTTCTTTTCCATTTTCTTGTGGTGCAACCCTCACTGAAGAAAACTCCTACCAGCTGGGTTGCAGAATTCTGCCCTCACTGCTGGGACAAAAATGCGCATTGATATCTGGTGCTTTTGTTGTTGTTGTTGTTGTTGTAGCCCCCATTTTAAATTATTAGTGCACAGAGCAAATTGTCCAACCAAGTTGAGAGCACTCATATTTATAGACCCCACAGGACTGGATGCTGCACTGGATGGGAATGAGGACACGGGAGGAAAATCTGGACAAAAATAGGAACGCTCTTCTCTCGGATTGAACGAGCGTATGCGGTTGAGTGTCATTGTGAACGCGCAGGGAAGTGGAGCGCACCAGCCGCGCTGCAAAACACTGTCTAATGTTAGTTTTATTTGAAGGACCTGACTTTTCCAACGCTGGGTTAAAATGATTTATGGCCTGGAAAGCTCCAGATTACCAAAATGGCATAAGAGATTATGACTTCTGCGCCTCGGTATGCTAGTAAAGTACTACTCTGTGTGTTAGATTTACGTTTTATCTAAAGGTCACCCGCCGTGCCATTATCGTTCTCGGCCTTTAGTATCACGGCCGTCGCTTAGACGCGCTTACAGCGGCGCACGCGTGCACCAGTGTCTGATTCAATCTAATTCTATCAGGGCAGATGTCTGACAGTGGACGAATCATCGCTGACATCTGTCCATCCCTTCCTGATCCTTCCTGATGCGAGCACATCAGTTCAGGCCAAGGGGGGGAGTGGGGGTGGGGGTGGTATCAGGGTGGACGCAAAGTTCTTTAATAGGTTGCGTCCATGTCAGAGAGAGGGTTTTTTTTTTTTCCTTTTCTGCATTTGGCTGTCACAGTGACCACTAAATGCGAGTTGCTTTCCCTATTAACGCCCCACACACACACACACTCCTCGCTCCGGGATCATTCACACATTAGATGCTCACACACAGACACATTCACAGATATAAACACACATGACAGGCAGACACACGTTAAGCTCACTGTCACAGAGACACACACACACACACACACACACACACAAACGTGGCTCTTTGGGCATCCAGCAGTGTGAAATGATATTCCATTCTGAGAAATCCGGATTTAAATGCATCAGGCCAAATGTGTTTTGACCTTGTAAGTGAGGATTGTAAAAGCACACAGACACACACACACACACACACACACAAATATATCCACATGCACAGTAAAAGTTTTTTAAAAAGAGAAATTAATTTTTATGACAAAAAATCTATAGGTTAATCTAAAGTTCAGTGGCCTTGTAATGGCCTTGAATGTCTCGCAATTACCAAGTAATGTACACACGAGTGCAAGCAAGACTGGAGACACTCGAGGCGCTTCAGTGAATAAACCGACATCCACCGAAGGAACGTTGGGTTAAGGGGGTTCAACTCTTTCTTTTCTTTTTCTTTTTTTTCAAACCTGAGTCAATCGCAGCCAAAAGACATGTTCATCGTTTGGTTATGCCGTTCGTCTGTTTATGCACATCCATGTGCGACCGTGACATCACGGCAAACCAAGAACACGCTTCCTCACACCCACGGGGCCGTACTTTTTCTGTCTGCCTCTCCTGCCGCTTCTTTGTCTGGTTCTGTTCCTCCTCCTCTCCCCGTCAGAAACGTATTCATGTAATTAAGCTGCTAATACACCGTCAAAGAATTGTCTAATTCAGCAAGGAGGAATTAAAGGAATCTGGCATGAGTCATTAGCCAGTCAAGATGTTCTGTGGAGGTTTTTTCAATAAGGGATCTGGAGAGCAATGAATCACTCATATGGTGTGAAGCCATTCGCCACAGTCGTACTCTACGCTCTATATTTGTATGCCTGCACGGTGTTAATTGCCATATGTGAGCATGAGAAATCATGTGTGGGTGAAGTAAAAGAGAAACAATCCGGTGCAAGTAATCCATCCGAACAATCAACCAATGCAGCGAATTACGGGCCATTGTGAGCGTTTAGATGTTCCGGGCGAGGTGTTTAAAAATGTTCGCGGCGCTCCGAGGAGAAGAGGGCTCAAGTCCTCAACTTGCTCTGCGAGGGAAGACAAATGAAACCGCTCAATAGCTCATAACGGCAGAATGTGAGGGACGGGCTGGCAGACTGTAAAATCTGCTTTTGCTGAAGGTGTGATGGGAAAATGCCAGCCCTCGCTAAACACCTAATAGCCTGAGCTGGAAGACGTTTCACTGCTCATTGACGCTTTGGAATTGGGTTCTTTTGATGCACGGTGCGTGACACACATACCTGTTAGCATCCTGGGCGCAATAGCCACAAATTGTATAGGAGGATTCCTCAGTGAGCGCACACGTATTGTTCTGATCCATCTAACATGTGTATTTCATGTTTCAGCTGGGGAAGGAAAGAAATGTAAATTAGTTTGGAGGCCATTATTGACAGCCACAATAGCCTAAGCCAGGAGAAAAAGACTCCTCTTCCTGATGAACTCGCCGTTCCGCAGCTTCGGCATCTTCTGTTGGGAGACACAGACAGAAGGGTGCAAAGGGAGCGGGGCAGAGTTCAGGCCGCAGTGCACCCCAAGATGAAGTGAATAATTGAGCGAGGAGTAAACACTGCCAACAACCTCAGAAGCCCCCCCCCCCCTTTTCAAAAAGAAAGGAAAAACAGAGCAGGGAGCGAGGAAGCGAGGGGGGTAAAGCAACGGGCAAAGAGAAAAGGGGTGAGAGAGAGCTACCCAGCTCCCCTCTGGAGGGAAAGCTGCTATTGAAAAGCTATTAAACTTGCATTTAGCAGGATTGATTGGAAATGAAGAGGCCTATTAAAAGAGAGGGACAAGGGGACAATAGCGTGTCTCTGGCCACCGTATGTTGCCCTCCTTTCAGTCCCTTTCTTCATTGTGGAGGGGGGGCGAGTCTGTCTGTTTAAGCACTCCCACCAAGAGAAGCATTTCGGGGGGGCTTAGCATGGCTGAATAGAACCCTCTTTATCTTCCCCTGTCCCCCTTCCCTTTCCATTCTCCACTGAGCAACAAAGAAATAGAAAAAGAATAAGGAGAGGTTTTTTTAAGCCCTCTTCCCAACTCACACAGACACTTAGATAACCAACCAACTGCCTCCCTCCCTCCCGCTCCTCCCACCTCACCCTATGGATTAGTTACCTCTGGAGCGCTGCCATCTTTCCTTGCCAGTAGGGTTTGTAATACTCAATCTTTTGCACGGTGCCTCAAACAGTTGGAACAGAGGATCCCACCTTCACGCCACGTTTCTGTGTGTGAAGGCGGGCCAGCCAATCCGGCGAGACCGCGCGTCGCACTTAAACACAGCGGCAGAACGGCAGCAGGTGTCCCTGCAGACTCTCGGCGCTCAGACGGATGGCTCCCCCGGGGTCTTTAATGGAGTTTGGATTGTTTAACATGATTTTTTTTTCCCCTCAAAAAGCACGTTGAAAGAGTGGCAGACACCCCCCCCCCCCCTCAAAATAAGTTATTTCATGTAAAGCATGCACATAACCATATGGCCTTGGGAAAGAGTTAAATAAGTTATGAATCACAGCTGACGCTTTCTGGAAGAGGCTGCATTCGTGGGGAAAACGCATATATATTTACCCTTCTTTCCACTCTCAGCATGTGGGAAAGCAGCAAATCAGTTCACTCGAGATTGCTCTATTTTACTTACTTTTTCTCCTCATATTACTTACAGCACACTTTCTTTTGCTGCCTGGCCTTGCGCACGTTTCATTCTTCTACAGCAACATTCTGCCCATCTACCTTATTTTAGTATTTTATCGCAGTTTTCTATGAATCGGTGAAGATTGTGAAGCACTAGAGATGTTTTATTCACGTCTGTGCCTTTCTTCCTGTCTTTTACAGCCACCACACATGCTGCCTACTTCTCCCAGCAGCCCCAGGACCAGGTGGTCATATCTGGTCATTCAGTCACCCTGCCCTGTGTCATCGTGGGATATCGTGGGATGGTGCAGTGGACCAAAGACGGCCTGGCGCTGGGTGGAGAGAGAGACCTCCCAGGTATTATTCCATCCGCTCACTTCTTCCCCCCCATGTTTATATACCAGGACCCTTTATAAATCTTTCTCTGTCAAACACGTGACACAGTGTGCAGACGCATCCGCCACCACTACTGCACATACCAGACTTTAATTTGATGCTTAGCATTTTAAGGGTCTTGAGGGAAGGTAGATAATCAATTGTCTTTTGTCACACACTGACATATAAATGTGCGGCGGGGTAGAGAGAAGGTGGAGAGTTTTCCTCGTGACCCCAGCCACCCCCATCTTTATTGCATCTTTGTTTAAAGGACAGGAACCCCCCCCCCGCACACACACACGCACACGTGCATTTCAAAACCCACGCAAAAGAAAACAGCTCAGTTCCTGGCTTGGCGAGGTGATGCTCCCTTTCACTTGCGTCCTAAAGATTCCTGCCACGCTTTCCCTCCCCTTTGTTCCAGCCACAAGTCTGTTCGTTTGGTAGTCTTTTCATTATGCGCTGGGTGTCCGTCGGCCGGCTTTGTCTCTGACTCTGTTCTCTCTCCTGGCTTCACGCAGGCTGGACACGCTACTCCTTAATGGGTGACCCGGTATCAGGCGAGCACAGCTTGCTGATCGATTCAGCAGAGTTGGCGGATGACGCCGTGTATGAGTGTCAGGCGACGCAGGCGGGGCTGCGCTCCCACCGCGCCAAGCTCACTGTACTAGGTAAGATACACACGGCTCACGCAGGATCCTCACAGCCATCCCTTTGTGCCAAAGCCTGCAGGCTGGCAGTGATGGGGAACAATTGGGGAGTGTCTTAATCCCAGCATGGCAACGTGTTGACATGAAACATATGTAAAATACTGTAGAAAATGGAGAACAAAAGCAAGCAATTTGGACTCTTTTAAATCAGATCTTCATGCTCCAATTAAAGCTACACCAATCTTAAATCTACTTTTCTGGTTCACAACAGTTGCTAAAAAGCAAGGGTAGACTGTAAAAACACCAAAGGATCCAGCCAAGCCAGTGTGCTACAAGTAGGGGTAATCAAGACTATGGATGTCTTGGATAATGTGATTGCTGTAGTCATAAATGACTCGCACGGCTGCATGAAAGTCAGCGTCTGCACCGTTAGCACATTTTACAGTGAGCTACAACATTTGTCAACAGCGGGCCATTTTTTATTTTTTTTTTTTTTTACATTAACATGATGTGAGTGATCTACTTCACGCAGACCTTCGGAGGCGCGGGGGGGGCTGAGGTGGGAAAGAGGGCTGGGGTCTCCTGGGAATTAGAATCAGCTAAGCACTGCTGGCATCTGGTGGCCCGCAGAGGAACCTCACTCATTAATTAGACCCCCACCCACCCCCAATTGTCCACGCCAGCGCCCGAGAGCAGAAAGAAGCAGCAAAGAGAGGAGGGAATCGAGCGCCAACGCAATCTGTTGCGCGAGTTCAAGGTGTCAGAGGTGGAAATAAGCCCAGAGAGGTGATCTGATCACCAGCGGTACGGGAAGAAAAAAAAAAAAAAAAGACTTTTCTGAAGGAAAGATTCAGAAATCACACCTGTGTTCACCAGCCCACCTCTCTGAGCAGCGCGAGGCAGTACAGTCATCACACGCCCACTCACGGTCAGAAAGATGCCCACGTATAGGTACCGAAGAAATACACATAAGTAGCAACAAAACCACGTCTCTGGACAATAAGTTCTTATTCCACTGTGCTTGGTTGATGAGCATATGCTGTATTTAAGCGCAGTATTAAAAATGGGTGCATTACTCAGGAGGATTGGGTGAAGTCATATCGCGAAGTGAGGGAAATGTTCCTGTGCATGTGTGTGTAAAACATTCTGGCCAGATGAGACCGAAGCAATCCCACACAGTCAAAGGAGTCAGCAGCAGGAGTGCAGTCAGGGGAATCGGCATGGAAATTAAAATCACCTGGCACTCGGATTCCATTAGTGTCCGTGCCGTAGCAGCGGAAGGACCTCTGACAATTCAGATACACAAAGTGAAATTGGTTCGGTGGAGGGAGCAAGAAAGGCCGGCGCAAACCCCTGTTTACGCCTTCTCTTATTGGTCGGGGGGAAAGACGCCTTCATCAGGGATGGCATGCTTGGCGTGCCAGTGGTACGTGAGAAACCATGCAAATAAATGAACAAATAAGCAATTCGGTTGAAACATCACTCTGCAACAGTAAGAGCAAATGGAGTAATAATGTTACTCCCAAGAAAGGAAATAAATCACCTTGGCTTTTTTTTTTTTAAACCCAGAACCAGTGTGGCTGTGCTTTTTCATCCTGAAACTGCTCCTTGTTTAACAGACACATGGCCTTGAGGAGATATTGTTTGCTTCTTTTGCTGTTTCAATATATTGACGCTGAGCTAAGAGCAGCAGAAAACTCAATATCAGGGTGACTTCTTTGTGGCGTCGCTAGCCTTGAGCTGTAATGACTTTCTTTCCCTTTGTTGTTTTTGAGTTATATACTTGTCCTGCTTTGCAGTCCCCCCCTTCAGACCCCATGGTGGAGGGTGGCCCCGTCGTCCGTCTCAAGGCCCACACGCCGCACAACCTCACCTGCAAAGCCTCCGGAGCCAAGCCCGCCGCTGAGATCACCTGGTACAGAGATGGAGAGGTCATGGAAACTGCAATTTATTCCAAGGTGCGGTGAAAAGCAGATCTATGGCCAGCCTTATCACTCAATCACCCACAGCGGAATCATATTACAAAACCCAACAGCGGGGTGAAAATAAATTTAAAGCCTTTAAAGCCCAGGATAGAAAGATTCCTCTTCCGGGTAGAATGCTTCTTTGTATTTTTTTTTCTTTTTTTATTTTTGTCATCATTCTTCCATGGATTCACAGCCTACAACCCTCACCCCCACCCCCCCTTTCATCACCATTCTTTCACACAATTTGTCTCTTCACCCTCTGCAGTCCCCCTCCCATTTTCACTCAAGCCTGGCACACACACGCACGCACACACATCACATCCCCTCACCCCCCACCCCTCTAACCCACTCCACTCCCCTTTGCTCGCTAATGCAGCGACACTACAGCATAACTGGAGCATGCCAAAGCTCAGACAGGCATGAGTGTTTCATACAGTAGAGTTTCGGCGGAGGAGAAATCACCCACAACAATGCAGCAGCACAATGGAGATGCGCCGGAGCGTGAGCCAGCCGCGGCTGGGAAAGTGTCACATTTTTCATGCTCCCTGACCACGCTAAACGACGCTAAACGCCACATTTAAGGACGTGAGGGTCTGCGGCAAGAGGGGAGGGAAGAGGGGATCGGGAGTGGGGTGGGAGACGCGGGGAGAGGTAGTTAGAAACGGGAAAGGAAGACGGACCTATCTGGAGGGATGGCTTTGTTAAAAAGCAGAAACAGAAAATTAAGAAGCCTGGAAAGAGAGAGAGAGAGAGAGAGAGAGAGAGAGAGAGAGAGAGAGAAAAAAAACACTTTTGCCAGGTAGCAATAGCAAGTGATGTGATTTGATCTAGCATAAAAATGCTTTTCTGAGAATCGGAGGAAGTGAAAGCATCGATTTGACCGTCCAGGGAAGAGGCTCGGCTTGCCCTTCCTTTCCAAAGAAGCGTGACACTTCTTCCTCACTGTCACCTCCCCCCCAAAAAGCATTCAGTCACCGCAGGCATCAGAGGCTTTTCTTTGTGTGTGGGCGTATTAGGAAGAAAGCAAAGGAGCACTGAGCCGTATCCTTAGAATCTACACCTTTCCTCACTTAGGCGTATTGATTTCTGCGAGCAGTAAATAGATTTAAAAGATGATGACAAACAAGGAGCGCTGACGGGGGAACACTCTTAGAAATGTGGGAACAGCACAATATCCCCTGCTGCATCATAAACCATATGATTTATCTGCCATAGTAGACATCATGATCGCAATTTTAATACCTCACCCAGGAAGAAAATAAGAGTAACTGTGGCATATCTGAGCCCAGGTCGAGTTCTGCTGGATTGTTATGGAGACTAAATGAGCTAATGGTTCCTCCGTTGTGCGACTCCACAGACGCCGATGGAGGATGGGAAGAGGGAGAATGCTGTCAGTCTGCTTCCAATCATCCCCGAGGACAGCGACACTGGACGCACTTACACCTGCAGGGTTCTTAACTCCGCCGCCCCCGCCGGACGACAGACATCAGTCACTATTAACGTCCAGCGTGGGTGTCCCACATACCATTTCCTGTAAATACATGTATACGAGCATGAGGAAAGCTTTATAATGACCACGCGAATCCTCTTTCCTGTAGATCCCCCAGCGGTAACGTTATCAGTGCAGCCTCAGACTGTGACCGAGGGGGCCAAGGTGCTGTTCATCTGTTCGGCTTCGGCCAATCCTGAAATCACCGGCTACAGGTATCCGTGATTGGTTCATTTTTCTGTTCCTTTAATGGGATCCAGTCGCCAGCGCTGGCCACGAACGCTAGCTGTTTGAGAAAACGGTTGTGTGAAGCGGGACTAGACGTGTTTAGTGTGGAGTCACTGGGATTAATGGCAGCTTGATTGGCAGCATTTAATTCTGATTGGCACAAGCTCCAAATCGGCTAATGGCCACTATGATACGCGTGATTAAATCCGTCCGGCGAACAGAGCAGCCATGTAATGCGACTAATCATGTGTCTCAGATGGTCAAAAGGAGGAGTCCCCATCTCTGAAGCAAATGGGGACAGCCTGGAGGTGACGGTGGACTACTCTTACTTCACGGACCCTGTCTCCTGCGAGGTGTCCAACTCTGTGGACAGCACCAACGTCAGCACCCTGGTCGATGTCCAGTGTGAGTGTGGCTCCACGGAACGATTTAATCTCACAGTGACTCGCTGACCGTAACTCTCTGACTGTGCCGTCTCACGCCAGTTGGTCCCAGACTCCTGTCGGAGCCCAAGCCCATGACAGTGGACACGGGCATGGACGCCGCCTTCACGTGTGCCTGGACTGGAAACCCCCCCCTCACCCTAGCTTGGACCAAGCAGGGATCTATCGCGGTAAGGCAACAAACGCTCCTCAACGCTGAGCGCGATCTTCTGCTTGGCAACAGTTTTTCCAGCTCGTCGACGAATCCTCGAGGCGGAAACCAGATCGCTGTTTGATCAGCAGTCACCTGTCATCGCAGTGTGAAATGTATATATCAAAACCACAACTCCAGAGCATCCCTGACACGCTGCACAACTGTCAACGGCCAATCAGCTTGCAGGAAACAACGATGCAGGATCTCAACGGGGAGTGTGAGCGTAAACAAAGAAGGCGCGGTGTCTGCAGGCGCTAATCTACTCCTTCTGTTTTAAAACGACAAAAGCGCTTAATTTTCTCAGATGTCCGTTTTGCTGATGTGATGAATGTGAATTCACACAGTGCCTTCAGGCATAACCCCCCCCCAAAATCAGAGAAACTTCAACCCCTCCCGTCTTCCAGCTCCCTCCGGCTAAACCCTAAAGCAGAAAACTGTCGCCCCGCGACAAATTTATATCACATCAGAGCACAGCGCGTCGCCGGAGCGGTCCATCATTTAGCCGATCGCCAAACCAGAAGGCGACGGTTTCATTGGAAATAGCAATATTACAATAGCCACGGCAACACATCTGCTTGACTGCACTTGAGTGTCCATTTCCGCAAAGTCAATTTCGCAGGTGGAGCAGATGTGACATTTCCACCTTCACTCGACATCGTCGCTGGTTAGGAACCTTTCAGCGTGCACTTCCCCATCAGTGGGGACATCCCGCAGGAGCTCCTGGAAACTAATATAATTTCTGAAGTGATGCTGGAGAGTTAAAAAAAAAAAAAAAAAAAAAAAACGGAGAGAGAAGAGAAAAATGGCTGTGGGAGTGGCAAAAACGATGCTGTCATTCCAAACTGTGAGCACTTTCAGCCCCTCTGGGGGGTGGGGGGTGGGGGGCAGGCATTTTTCTAAACCACCCACGGCCACTGGCCCCTGATGCAGCCATGAGTAATGGATTAATTGGGTTACTCCATAAGTGTGTTGGAATGAAAAAAAAAAATGGAGAGAGGAAGCAAAGTAGGGGGTGGGAGTGGGGGGTGCGGAGCGAGGGAGAGGGGGGGGGCAGGGGTAAATGGATTAATCACAGCGTGATGGAATGACAGGATCAATGAGCTAAGGAGTGACTGAGTAGCGGCTCTAAAGGCCAGGGCCCGCTCACACCGCGGCGCTCTCGGCTCTGTCCCCGCAGTTTAATTACAACAATCTCCTCAGCGGCGCGGTCACTCAGCGGTGGCCGGAGCGCTTAATGCCGTGATTAAAGCTCTTCACAATGAAATTAAGCCCAAACCACCGGCATTTGTTACAATGGGCTGCCCACCTCCGCCGCCTCCACGGAGAGCGGGCTAGTCGGAGCAGTCTCCCTCTCCCCGACGCCCTCACACTTACACCTTCCTCTCTTGATTCCTCGCTAGGTGCTCAGCAACAGCAACACCTTGCAGCTGAAGGATGTCACCCAGGACGACGCTGGAACATACACGTGTAAGGCCATAGTGCCCCGAATCGGAGTTGCAGAAAGAGACGTCACTCTAACTGTAAATGGTGAGCTTTTTAATACATTTTCAAGCTATTTTGATATATGAATCATTAAAATGCGCAGCCTTAATTTGATCCATCCATCATCTTTAATTAAATTATCCACTCCCCTCTGACTTTTATACTTCATTTGTACTTTGTACTTGATACCAGGCCCGCCTATCATCACAGCGGACGCCACGCAGCACGCCGTCAAGCACTCCAAGGGCAAACTGGAGTGCAGAGTGGGAAGCAGCCCTCCACCTGATAAGATTGTAAGTCAGCTTCCTGTTTGTATTGCATGTCCTTCCCTTGCGGTTTTGAGGTGGACGCTCTAGCCACACCCACCCGAGTCCGATCGTTTGCGCGACTTTATCCGTGACCTCTCCTTCACGCCTCTTTTTTTTTCCACTCCGACCTCGCTCGCTGACAAACGCCGACGCTCGCACATATTTCCGGGCCCGTAATTGCGCGCGCGTTTGACTGGTGGGGACGGCCGGCTCGGTCGAGCTGCTGGAGATCGCTTTCCTGCAGATTTCAGCCAAACCGCATTCAATTAGCAACCTGTGAGGCTGACCCCGTTGAACTGCTTAGCGTATACCGGGCTGAGGGAGGATAATTAGGGTTTGAGGAGGAGTGAGAGACAGGTGCCCCGCTGCCCCCGGGCTACAGACAGTAAAGAGGAGCCTGGATTCACAGTGCAGCTGGCTAACCCTCCTTAGGCCTCACCTGTAGGGCAGACGTGGGAGGCAGCTTAAGTACAAGCCTGTGAGCTGCACACCTCAGAGGTCAGCAACGTGGAAGAGAAAAGCAGGCGTTCGGTCCACCGCGGCCGGAGATCTGAGGATCGACGCACGGGCGGGACAGCGCTTCGCCCACCAGCGAGAACATTCTTGAGAGGAAAAGCAAACTCACCGTTGGCCGCCCCTTCTCTCTTCTCCCTCCCCGCGCAGGTGTGGACCTTCGGTGACGTGACCTTGTCATCGGGCTCCTCGGGGCGCTACTCGGTGCAGACCGTCGCCAGTGACCACGGGGTCGTGTCTTCGCTGGTGCTGTCCGAGACCCTGGCGCAGGACTTCCAGCTGCGCTACAACTGCACGGCGTGGAACCGTTTCGGCACCGGCACGGCCCTGGTCACGCTGAGGGAGCAAGGTACGCGCTGACACGGAGGATTCATAATCCCCAATCCACTGATACTGAAACTCATTTACTGTTGAACAGTTATTTATGTTTTGACTTACGGCTCATCTTTAACTCGAGCTTCACGCGCCCCCCCGGCTGCACACAGAGACATTCAGCTGAATAATGAAACATCGCAATCAGCCTGGCACAAATCCCTCCCTGAAAGCTGTAGAAAGCCAGATCGGTGCTTTCCCAGCTATGAAGGCGGCCAGATTAGGTGAAAGCGGCGCTGATGTCTTGTGCTTATCTTAATTATATTCCTCTAATCGATATGATTTAATCAGTGGATGGTTCCTTTAATGAATATGTTTGCCCCATAACATAGATATTGATTGCGGGGGGTCAAAAGTCAATTAGAGGAAGTCACACGTGTCTGGAGCTGGGCTCTCGGTTTGGCATCACAGTTTCGCATCTCCCACGGAAGCGATCTTAAAAGGCGGCAGCCACGCTAATTCGCCCGCGCTCCTGAGTGCATTTGTTGCAGAGGACACCAAAAATCAGGTCCCTGCCAGCAATTTACATTAGCCCAACAAAGCAGGCTCTCCAGAGAAATGAGTGGTGGTATCTCCTGGAATCTCTAATTACATTACTGTCTGTTGCTTCATCGCGCGTCAGACCTCGTTACCCTGCTCTCGGAGATTAGACACAATAGTCGGGCTTGGGGGATATCAGAATGCCCACGCGCGCATACGGTAGCTGCAATGAGGCCGGGGATTACTGCAGATGGATTCACACAGGTGCTGATGTTTCTGGGATTAGCTCGGCAAATGGGTACATCTTTACTTCTTCTGCTCTGATCTACAACTTCCTGCAGCTACGCTCAGCTATCTTTCATTAACCCCCCCCTCAACTCATCCCTATGCCGTTCTCTGTTACAGAAGCACTGCCCATGCTGATAATCGTCGGCGGAGCGGTCGGGGGAGGCTGTGTCCTGCTCATCTGCGTCATCACTCTGGTCTCTCTCTGCTGCAGGCACACAGGAAAAGGTGAGCTCAACGGTCAGTATGGGCGAGAGGGCCAACAGCCGCTTCACCGTTCACATTCAAGCCGTCTCCGCGTTTGAGCTCAGGACTCTTGCGATGCGCTCGAGTGATTTGTAATTTGTGCCGGGGAGTTTGAAACAAAGCCTCTCCTGTTTTCTATCCACTCAGGTAAAAGGTGCACTCGTCTCTCCAAGAGCGACATCAGAGTCCAGATTGTGCACAGCGATCACAACGCGCCGCGCAGCAACGACGACGAGGAGGACGTCAAGGAGCCGATGGTGAGCGTCTTTCCCGACTGTGCCTGCGCGGCACACGTGAACGGAGGCTCGGGGGGGGTTGTGACGGGATCTGATGTTTGTTTGGTTCGCTCACTAACTCCTCGAATGTGCTTGGTGTTCCCTCAGGCTCCCAACAGCAGCGAGTCTCCAGGGACATCGCGCACAGAACACAGCGACCTCCTGGAAGAGGAGGAGGATGAGAGATCGGACATCAAGGTAGAACCGAAACTACTTGTCACTTGAAAATACTCGAGAGGGAGTGATGAGCACAAAACTGAACATTGGAATCCTCTCTTTTTTCCTCTTCTCATAGGATCCGACTAATGGTTACTATAAGGTCCGCGGGCACGAAGACCGCCACATCCGCGGCAGCGGGTTCTCCGAATACGTGCCCAATTCCCGACCAGTCTACACCCCGTCGCAGCTGCCCTCCCCAAGCCCAGTGTACGGTCAGCACGGCACCCAGCCGCGTATATACGACTTCTCCCAGCGATACGCGACCACCACGGCGGGCAGAACCGCGTACGAACAGCAGCAAGCAGCCCAGCAGCAGCAGTCCGCCCAGCCGGCCAGCATTTACCCCACTGACCCGATTTACAGCGGCTCCGCTTATCTGCCCGCCACCTACGGCCGCGCCTTCACCAGCTACGTCAAGCCCGCCTCCTACGAGAAGATGGACGCGTACGACCAATCGGATCAGGCCAGCAAGGTGTCCAGCTCATCCCGCTTCTCTTACGCCTCCTCGCAAGTGTCCTCCCAGCAGTCCGACTACGGCCGGCCTTCACAGCGCATGCAGACTCACGTCTGATTGGACACTCGAGATGAGCGCAGGAGCAGCCGATAGCCGACCATCGCCATCTCCACACACGAGTGGGCGGGACTAACACGAACTGAGACTTTCTTTCCTTGGGCGGTCCGTGAAGGGCACGTTTGGACAGCGTTTGATGGGATGACCGACTTTTCTTTGTTGTAACGCTTTGACGAAAAGGTTCAGGACCAACCGCGCAGCTCCTGGGCTGGAGACTGGTGATAGCGGCGCAACATGTGGAGGTGTTCCGTCAAAGCGAGGGCCAAACAAGAAAAATTCAAAACCTTGGGTGGCCATAAACCTGCCTTGCAGAGTTCAGTTTGTGCCGATGCTTTGTTAAACATGACCTCTTAAAAAAAAAAAAAAAAAAAAAACCTTTTCAAGACTTTAACACAAGCTATGAAATATCTAAGGTAAAAAAAAAAAAACCAGATACAAAGAACCTGTTGTTGTCTGTCACATTTTGTTCCGTTGGCATGCGAAAGGAATTCTAAGCACATTTGTGTCTACTGTCAGCAAAAGTCTGAGCTTTTCTAGAGACAGGCATAAACTATTCTGCACAACAGGCTGGCTCCGCTGACCGACAAGCGCTGCAGGCGCCGCAGAGCCAGAAGAGCCTAATCAGCGACGGAACACTGCTGGCTTGAGCCGTGTTGCCGGAGCTTCTCCTGTTAAAGAACCCCGACATTTTGGACTTTACAGTGTCTCCTACTGTTGAAGAAAGAAAGAGAATGTGTAATTTTGCCTTCGCTGTAATGAAGACAGTATGGGAACAGTGTTGTACGATGACGGATTAGGTGAGGACGTGAAAACCCAAAGATGGTGATAATTGAACGGGGGGGGGGCCTGAGGCTGATCGGAACCGTCCTTATGCTCCTCCTGACTGTAAATTGAAGAGTAGTCTTGACCCGAACAATCAAAAAAACAAAATGGTGAAACGGTGGCAATCTTGAACTTAAATGTAAACTTGAATGCGGCGCAAACTTAAGCAGGCTCAGGTGGGGGATGGGGGGGGGCATAGGCAGTCCTTACGTGGACCACAAGTTCTACAACACAATCAAAATTGTCTGAAACATGTTTACACGAAACAGTACTACCCTACAACACCGAGTATCTGTACAAACGGCTGAGTCCATACTTCCTCTCTGTTGCATGCAAATGATGTGTCTAGTGGAAAAAAAAAAAAAAAAAGTCCTCAGCATTTGTATTCATGTCCATTTCACGTTGGAGACGTTGGTTTCTTCCACCTGGCCCTGTTGCATTCTGGATCCTGGATGTTTCAGCGTGGACGCCTGTACTGCCATTTGTTTGAAAAAGCCGTTAGCAGGCGGTCCGTCGAAAGGAAAGTGAAACATCATCGCTTGTCTTTATTTTTATATTTTATATAAGCCTTAATGTACAGCGTGTAAGCTGCTCTATTGTAAAGTATCTTTATATACATACATAATCTTAATTTGGACCCATGGATTTTCCTCTTTGAGTTCTTCATCAATCATTGAATGCAGTTACATTGCTTTTTTTTTTCTTGTTTTTAAAAAGGAACACAACTAATTTCCATTTGTTCTTTTAATAATGTATTAAGAGTTTTATTTGCTAAAAATAAGCTATCGTTGCTTGTACCTTTGTACACATATTTATATTTAAATAAACCCATTTCTGATAAACAACTGTCCCTGCGTAAAACTTGTGATGGCCGCCTGGCGAACAGCGGCGGACAAATAAGGTTTTCCGTGTCGCAACAATGATGAATACATAAATTAGTGCCGCTGTCTGTGTTGATTTTCCCGTTCCCTCAGCGGAGCGCGGCTTTTAATGAAGACAGATGAGACAGGAGAGCCCCCACTGTACGTGTACCCACCTCATAGGGTAATAGGATAGAGCTGTGACAAAGGCAGGTATTATCTGACAGTGTGAGTTTGTCTTGTCAAGTGCGTTCCCCAGGTAGGAATACTGCTGGCAGCAGGGAGGAGAAGCACTGCACGGTACACGCTCATTACAATTCTGCCATGATGGCGGATGCATTTATAATGAACATAAGAGTTCGCCCAAGATAAATAATACAGGTAATGCAATTAGGAACTGGAATAAAATGTATCGCATGACTTTATTCTCACGGCTCGTACAAAAACAACCAAACACAAACAAAGAAAGGTTATAAACGTCTGTGACCCAAGCTGCAGTCGTTGTACGTTAACATTAAAATGTGATCTAAAAGTCGTGCCCCCTCCCAATGAAGAAACTCATATTTACACTTTTAACAATCAAACAAGGTTATTCATTTTTAAACGAGGTTAGATGAGCATTGACCTCAACAGCTTCCATCTTCTTGATTGTTTTCCCTTCAATAAATAAATCCGAAAAGAACTGTGCTTCATACACATACAGCAAAGATGGGGCGGGGGATCTTAGCTGTAAAGACCATCGATTCTCATGGGGTTAGAGACAGACTGCTTCAGGAAAACCGCGGTTTACTGAAGCCTCTCAGGTGTAGGAGTGTGTGTGTGTATGTATGTGACTGACAAACATAAACACCCTGAGCTTAACTAGAGACCTGTGCAGAAGCCAGCTGGATCTAATCCTCATCTCCTGCTTCTCTCTCCTGCTTTTCTTTGACAAAATGTTCACACAGCAGGCGAGGCAAATAAGCATCTATAAATATGTAATAAAAAAACAGTCCGAGAGAGAGATCCTGCTCAGATCAACATCTCGGAGTACGTTGATCGTCAACATTCTCCAGAGACCAGAAGAGATGGTGCTTTTTGCCCGATTCAGCCCACTGACTACAAATCAGGTGTCTCCAAAGGAAATGTGAGCTTTTCCCTAACTCCAGTGAATGCATCATCTACCTTCCATGCTGTTTCTGATCTTCATTTATGCGTATATATTAGCCAGAACTTTCATCTTAACCTCTGATGTGTGTACTGCTACAAACTGACAGGAAAGCTGACAAGAGCTGCATTGGCGGCTGGGAGATGTTTTGCAACTGTGAATGATAAAATGTGGTCTAAAAAAAGTGGAGAAATACTGTGGTGCTTCATAACATGTTTGTTAATAGTAATAAAATACTATGGGTTAAAACAAGGGAACGATCTTGACATACGCACTTAGAAATCTGTTTGATGCTGAAATTTATCTTTGGCCTGGATCAAATCATAATAAACTGGACAAATGTCTAGTTTAAAGAAAATCCATAAGCTATAAGAATTATTGATATATTCTGCTAAAATTTTATTCCACTAAAATGTGTTGGGGAGTAACAAAGGTGCACATTTATGTAGTTTGTAAGAACTGTAATAACTTTTGGTCTGGTTTATGTGCATTATTGAGCGGTAGAACGTGGGGGAAATGGAGTTTGACGACAGAGTAAAGTGCTTCAAGGCATTTGAGTAGCTGGGGACATGCAGCGATATTCTCGCTGCGACACGCTAATCTTACAGAGACCCTCTCTGAATCAAGCTCAAATGCACCATTTCCATTATTTTGGCACGCTTATGTCGCTCCCCGCTCTCCATTCCCTTCCCTTCTCAAATCCCCGTCTGATCTTTGATCCATTTTCTCAGCTTGGTAACGCGCGTGTAAACCCCCGGCTTGTGTCGACGAGCGCAGCCCTCGCCCCAACTCACGATGCCGGCCTGGAACCACTTCCCGCTCTCCTCGAAGCACACCAGGGGTCCCCCTGAGTCTCCCTGATGATCACAGTCAGGGTGTCACACTGGGATCGGCAGTGGGAAACCGTCGCAGACTTGAATGTCTCACCTGGCATGCATCGACACCTCCGGCTAAGAATCCGCTGCAGAGCATCCTGGAGGTGACCTGGCCCTCCGTCACCACGTTACACACGGTGTCGTTGATGATCTTCACTGACGCCTTCTGCAGCATCTGTGCCTTTTGACCTGCCGGAGCGGGACAGAGGGGGTCAAAGCTCAGTCATGTGACCTGGGTGTTCATCACCAACATCAAAGGTGTTAATGGGCTGGATTAGTGTTAGCTAATGAAGGTTTAAGAGGCTTCCCAGGAGAGCCAGTGTCTGTCTTGATATATGGATATGGAAGAAGGCTTAATGGAATAGAGCAGATTAGAAAAAGATGAGAGAAAAAGGAGGGAGGGTTGAGCAGGAGAGAAGTATGTCATGATGGGAGAGATAAAGAAATGGGACGGACATTAAAGGAAAGGAAGGAGACAAGATGAAATGAGAAAGATGAAGGGAGGAAGCAGCAGGAAAGAAGATGAAGGATGGAGATGAATAGCTAATTGTGAGCAGGATGGGGGAGCAGCGGGATGTCTTAATTGTGATGAGAGCTGGACGTGCAAAAAAAAAAAAAAAAACACAATGGTGGAGTAGGTTGCCCGTCATTTAAATATTCAAAAAATAGTAAAGTACTCAGTTACAGTGAGGAAATGAGGAAAATAACTAGACTTTTCAGAAATAAAGATACCTCCTTCTCGCATTGCGCCCCAGCCTGTGACCCAGCAGGACATGCCTGCAGAGAACATGTGGGAGGAATCGGGTAGGCAGATTGGTTGGATAGTGTTGGTGAACTCCAGTGGCTTGCTGAGCTCCAGCAGTGCAATGTCATAATCAAAGGTCATCTGGTTGTAATCCTCGTGGGGGATAATCCTCTTCAATGAGCGCTGCTGGACGCCTTCTTGCTTATACTGGTCCTGCATGCCGCTGTAGGTGATCCAGTTGGATGCAATTTTGTTCCTGTGGTAGGATGCGACATCGCTCTGGTCACATGTGGCACAGCAACACACGATCCCTGCAGCTTATGCAGCTCTGGTGATACAGCTCAGGAAACGATAGGAGCCACAAACGATTAACGCAACGTCATTAGCAACTATCACAGATAAATGTGATCGGCATCCAGTGCAGCGTTTATGAAACGCAGGGCAGGGCAGGAATGTGCGGATTAAAAGGTACTAATGTTTTATAAAGTTATTCTTAATGAATGATCAAGCTGATGTGTAAATGTGAGCCTGCGACAACAAGGAAGTCCCCTCCTCAACAGAGGTGGCTCAGGTCTAACCACATGGTTTGTGCTCCACCTACAGGGCACTCCAGAACACAGCCCCGCTCTTCCCTGCAGGAAATGTAAATTTCCAAGGTTTTCTTATATTAACATCATCAGGCCTCTAATTTGTATAAAAGTGGTGCTCTCTTGGGCAAAGTTTGCCTTTTTCCCCAAAGCAAAAAAGCTTTTATGACAACAGTGCATAAACGAACGCCGTTAATGATAAAATATAATCTTTAGACAACAACAAAAATAAGGAAATGTGCCTCGATTATGCTTTACAGCATGATCCTGCACTGTACACATGTCCGGTTGCCGTGACTCACGCTGGGCTGTTGGTGATGAAGCAGTGGGAGGCTGAAAGGAGCCATCGCTCAGATATGATGGAGGCACCGCAAACATGTCCATAGGTCTGGAAGTGAAGGCTCACCTGCCAGGGCCACTCACCCACCTCAGCATTCTGCCCTCCAACAATGCGGTTTAGCTTGTACGGCCTGGTGCCACAGTCTGAAATTCAATGATATAGCTTATTAGAGAGAGCAAAAATAAAAAGGTTTTTTTTTGTTTTGTTTTTTTTTAAATGAAGTTTCTTTGATGGCACAATGACGGGCCTTGGCAGTGAAAATTACTGAGAATCTTTGGACTCCTAATAACATATTTTGGCATATTAGTGAAATGAAAAGCCACAATCAGACCCTCAGGCTTAAATGGAGTTAAAAACAAAAACTTCAGAGATGACAAGAACAGCTCTCAAAGAAAAATGAAATAAATAAAGGAGTAAAGGCCTGGGGCTCTTTTCCAACCGACAGCCCAGTGTGCAGTTCTTTTATTTTCCATTTGAGTGACAGTGACAATATTAGATCCACCTTTAGCTGCTCTGGAAAGTGTAAAAATGAGGATAGCGCTTCCTACCGCAGGCGGCCTCATCCGAGTTGTCGGAGCAGTCGCTGACCCGGTCGCATTCGGCGTTCAGCTTGTTGATGCAAACTTGGTTCTTGCACTTGTAGGTGAACTCGGAGCAGGTGGCTGTGGCTGCAGTCAGAAGGGAAAGAGTCGGGACCGCTTTTAAAAATGTAAAAATAGACCAGCTTCTTTCTATTCATAGCATTCCCAAGTCTGACCAATAATAAATGAAACGATCAGCTTTCATAGTGAGACCTGGAGACTGGGAGTATCGACTCCAACAAAGGTTTAATGTCAGCATTTAAAGAACTAAACTCAAATGCAGACGTGCCCTATAGGCATGTGCAAAGGAAAGAGGACAGTGAAGAAATGGGGGAATGAATAAAGGATTCAGCGCAGCTTCTTTGTGGCCGTAACTGAGCTGTCGATGAAGGTTAATGGCTTAATGTTTGTTAAGAGTTTATTCTGGCGCACATGGCTAAAAAGGAGATTAAGGTCGTATCACATGGGAGCCATTTGGTCCACAACAAACAAATTAAGGTTTCTTTCCCAAAATAATCCAGTTCATTAATGGCTGGTGGGAGCAAACTCTAAAAACGTGGGTCTCGGTTGCTTTCACTTGAGCTGCGATGTGGGTGGAAAAGTGGCCAACCGATCAACCACAGGTACGAAGAGAAGTCCGACACGCGGCGATGCCTGGAAATGACCAAATCCCGCCACTCACGGCTTTGGCACGAGGCCTCGTCACTTCCGTCTTCGCAGTCCCTCTTTTTGTCACACAAGACGTCCTGGGGCAGACACACCCCGTCGCCACATTGAAACTCGTTCTTCTCGCAACCTGGAGGCGGCGAAACAGAGTGCGGATTCAGTGAAGGGATGGCAGCGGTGCGGCGGAGGCGGACACTGGCCCCCGTCTCCTAGTTTAGTTTATGTAGAACATGATTAAACAGCTGCTGAGGAAATTGGGCTACGCTGTGACTACAAACTCCATTAGTGATGAAATAATGACCGCGCAGAGACCGAGACTCGGTTACCAGAGCTTGGCAGCACAATTAGCATGGCATGAAATGAGGTTTAAGCCCCCTAAAGTGCTCTGTGACATGACAGAACTTACTGCATTGTGCTTCATCGCTCCAGTCTCCGCAGTCGTTGACCCGATCGCACACCCAGAGGTTTGGCTTGCAGAGCCCGTTCTTACAAGGGAACTGGTCCTTCTCGCACTCTGCAGCGAAGACAAACAGACACCGTCGACATCAGACGCAAGGGAAAAAGCTGAAGTTTACCAGAGCCTTTTCTATACAGCAAAAGTCGTAACACGCCGTAATTACAGAAAACAAATGTCAGGAGCCGTGATGAAGCGACAGGACTGATTAAGATAAGGTTTGCTGGGGTTCTGCAGGACTCTTAAGATTACGCGGCACTGTCATAACAAAGCCTCCTCCGCAGCCAGCTAAATCAAAGCCTCATTATGCTGCCGCACATGGAGACTGGAGGTGTCGAGCTTGTGATCCCGAGTTTAAATATGCCACTAAGTTGTAAATCACAAGAACGTGACGATAATGATCTCATCTTTCTGCAGGTATGGCGAAGGACTCCCGAAGCTCAGACTGTCTCGCAGGTTGGCAGACATTACTGATTGCTGTTGTTGTGCGTGTGCCTCACAGAACAGGCCGTCTTTAAATGAAAGGAGTGAGCACTCGCTCTCTAAAACTCATGTCTTCATGTAATTTCTAATAAGTATTTGCAGAAGATGTTAGTGTCATTGACATTTCCAGTGAGTAACATCCTAAAGATTAATAACAAAAGAACCAGAATGATAAAGTAATTATAGAAACGCTAAAACTCCTGATTAAGATATCTGTGAGCCGAGCTAACCGTTCCTTCAGTTTTTAAGCCACACTAATTAACAGGCTATGGGAGTGATATGAAAGTGGTATTGATTTTCATCTCTTGGCCAAAGCTCAAGAAGGAGCTTTTTGCCAAGAAATAAAACTATTCCCTTAGAAAGGAGCAGAGAGGAGGATATATGAGGCCGTATAAATACTAATGAGGGGAGGAAAAGATGGCTCAAGTGGAACTTACTACACTTCATCTCGTCGCTCATATCGCCGCAGTCGTTCCAGCCGTCACACCGCAGATCTTTTGAGATGCAGATTCCAGAATTGCAGGCAAACTTATCGGGACAGGCTGAGGAGGAAACGTGGAAAAACAACAGAGTGCAGGGGGGGAAAAAAAAGAGAGAGATAGATGGTGATTACAAATTGAGCACAAGGGAGTGACAGTTTATGCCTGCGACATCCATCATGTTGCCAAAGTTTGTCCCAGTTGATCAGAGCAATTATAAATCCATTTCAGTCAAACTGGGAAACTGTGCAAAGACCAGAGAGTATTGAAAGCAGAGTGTTCCCTGACTGACAGCGGCAAATAAAATGGACCCCGTAAACACGCTCTCTGTGATTAGTGGAGCCCTCGAGTTGCACTCTGCCAGTCTCTGCAGCTCTGTTGCTAAAGCTAAAACTCTATTTGTGTGTCATCCAGCCGCAGCAGCACTCTCCCTCAGAGTCGGCAGAGGCGTCTCGCTCAATAATGGCAGCCTTTGAGTGTCGCTGGTTGGTCACAGGGAAGCCATCTCAATATGTGCCTGGTGTTTGAGAGGACTGTTGACTCACGGTTGGAGGGATCGTAGGCGCTGTACTCGGCGCTGAAGCCCTTGTCGGTGTAGGACTCGTCAGAGTGGAACTTCACGTCCACAACGTTGGTTTCGCTGGTCAGAGCCAAGCTGGAAAATTCTCCACAGTACCTGTGGAAGGAAAAGGTCGGAGCTATTAGTGCTTTCTGGTTGCCTCAGAGACGTATTGCAAGAATCGCTGATTATTTTCCTTACACAATTTACCATTACCACCAAGAGAAATATCAAGGTTGAAACATGAATGTTTGAAGAAGTCAAGACACGTCACAAATAGAGAAAAGACAAACATGTGTTCGCACAGCTAATTAGAGTCAGGGAGACAAAACAGATCATTCTTTGTAATGATATGTGATGTGGGAGACAGCCGTATGCCAGTTATGGCTCCACGGCATACGATGAAAGATATATGAATTCATTAAATATGGATGATAATGGAAAACAGCTGAGCTGACAGCAAGTGAAAGTGTGAAACGTGTCCAAATCCCATCACAGCTTGTCCCTTTTTTCCTGTCGTGTTGTTTTTTGTTTTCCATTTTTCCCCTCAATCTATTGATGCTACAAAAGGTTGAAAAGCTTCAATTTAAATGATTCCGTGAGGAGGCACAAAAGAGGACGTTAAATGTGAAGCAGTGCACAGGAAGTGTGTATATGTGTGTGTGTGGACGTTTTAACAGTGGCAGTTGTGTATCACAAGCTGCCGTCGCACTTACTTTGCGCCCATAATCTCCACATAGTCTTTGTGACAGACGTTGATGTCCACCCCAGGCTCCTTCATGCGAAACATCGTGAACTTTACTCGCACCTTGTTCCCAGCAGGAACCTGCAGCACGGAGGCAAGTGGTTCACGACAAACCCTATTTAGCATGCATGCCACTGCCCCGCCCACGCATGAAGACATCCATCTATATCATGTAGAAATGAAAGCAGACAAGCTGCAGTGCATCCAAACAGGCCGTGGGTGAAGCAAACACACACACACACACACACGCACACACCCGCAGAGCAGCATCGGCGGGAGCTGCTGCAGCAACAGCGTTCTGATAGATGAAGATAGAGGAGCTACTGAACAGATTGGCTCCCAGAATGCTGCCTCAGCGTTCTTCTGATGGAGGAAAGGGACAAAGAAGGAGGGGGGGGCGGGCAAACCTTGATGGTCCACTTGCAGTCCACAGTGGGGGGATAAAAGCTGGGGTGAAGCGGAGAGGTGATGACTCCTTTGCTTGTGGTCAATACGCCGCCGCACTGTCTGGCTGCATAAACAAATGAGCAGAGCAGGAGTGAAGACGCGTCCACGGATGAAAGCAGGCTCTCCCGCGCTAGTTTGGATTACCTTTAGACTTTGGGATGGCCATGTACTTGGCAAGAAACCCAGGCCTCTGTACCTGAGAGTCAGTGATGAGGTTAATCAGCATAATGTTGCTCGATGACGTCACCTCCAGAGGGTTGGACGGGGGCCTTTGACCACACTTCCTGTTTGAGGAGAATCATTCTACATGATCATGCAATCAGAACAGTGCAGATAAGGTTTACCTCCATAATTCATTTTTAAAAAAGCAACAACAAAAAAAAAAGAAAAAAGAAAAAAAATCAATTCAGTAAATGAGATTAAAAATATATATATAAAAACAACATCAGATAAGCAGAGAAAGGTACACGAAGATAGACAAGGTAATTGCAGTAAATGGAAATTGCTTCGGCAGAGTTTCAAGTCAAACATTAAGTGCATTAGGAAACAGTTGAACAATGCTGATGGCAGAGCAGGTAGGCGGCAGGGGTGCGAATGTACCTTCTGAAATATGCCATTATGATTCTGCCAACATTATAGCTCTCATAAGCTTGGATAAAAGCCATCACTCAGTGGCTTGATAAAAACTGTATGCATGGCCTAGGAATGGATGTCTGCTAATGATTTCTGAATTTAAAATGGTCTGAGGTTACCCCCTCAGGTCACACCCTGAAGTTACACCCTGAGGTTACACCCTGAGGTTACATGTGGCTGCTTGTGCAGCTTCTCAATCGTCCTCCATCACAAACAAAAGTGCATATACACGCAGTTGTCTAGTGGGACCAGTCACAGATTTTCAGACAGGGGGGTCTTAAGAGCCAACTCAATTTTACCGAGGTCTCCAAAGTTACCGATCAGAGCGAGACGTGTCGGGCTGAAGGTTTCGGGATCAGAAGAGTAAATGTTGTAATGATAAATCTAATGAGAAGAAACAAGCAGAATGCGCAGTCCACCCACATCAAACACATCTAAAAATCCCTGAGACATTTCAGTCAAACACAGGTTGCATTTTGGTTGTTGACATTTGGGAATTATGTTGTGTTCTGATGGCCAATGCTACAAAAAACCAAAGCAAAACACGGTGACCCAGCAGTTGTGGCAAAACCAGGATGTAATATCTATAACCAGCTGATGTGCTGGTGAAGCAAACATAACATATAAAGAGTTACCTCTCAAGCAGCAGCACTGGAACGTTCCTCTAACAAAAACTTTTTTTTTTTTTTAGTTGCACCTGCAGGGAAATGTCTGATCTCACAAATCATCAGAAAACATCCATCATTAACTCTTAAGGTTCCTGGAAGCAGAAAACTTCTTTGTCTACAGGACACAAACTCAATGTACTGCTGGTAAACCTTTCCAAAATAGTTGTATAGCACTTATTAAACCAAAATCAGTGAACATACTGGAAGTTCCCATTACAGCATCCCGAACAACTAAATAAGTCCTCCAAAAGGAGCTCCTAGAGCTAAAATTGTTGCCCTTTCCAGCAGTGTGAAGGTGCCAGGAAGAGGAGCCAGTACCAGTAAATGTCTGGAGAGATCTTGTGGTTCCACTTACTCTGTGATGGCCTGAGAATCGTCAGGGCTCAGAGAATCGTAGATGGACACAAAGTCATCGGAACAGTCGTCCTCGACGTGGAAGAACGGGAAGGTGACAAATATGGCGTTTTCTTCCGAAGTGCGGATTTGCCACTGACAGCGAGACCTGGGGGGGTATTTCTTGGGGTACCCGGGCGACGAGAACGTCTGCTCCTTTTCCTCGGCCTCCAGACGAAAGAAACAGTCCTCTGGGAACAACAGCGTGGGCGAGAGGGTGTCGTGAGTGCATGTACATGCATCCTGGAAACAGCAGTCTGAAGCCTATTCGTTCAAACACGCTGCTCATGTTCTTAAAAACTTGTGGACAAACAAAAAACACATTCAAAGGTTTACGATGCTAAATACTTAAAAAATTTAATTAGAAGTGACACATCTGAGTCTAACATGGGCTCATTCATGCTTTGTGATGTAAATATATGCAAGGAAAGATTAATGTAAAGATATTACAGCTACTGTGGTAATGCGCTGTAACGTCTCCTAATCGCCGCGGGGCTATAAATCACCAGAGAGTGTGAAAGAAAAGTGTCAGCCATGGGCACCGACAAAAGCTTCTCAATCTCCGTCTGCGGCCGCACGTGCGCAATCTGGGCCGGACCAGCCGCGCGTTACAGGCGACGAGAGGGTGAGCGTCTAGCCATCCGGAAAATTACAAGATGGAGTGATTGAAAGGGGACAGGCTGTACTCACGGGCAGTGGGGTTCCTGGCCATGCGGAAGTCTGTTACTGGAGAGAGAGAGAGAGAGAGAGAGAGAGAGAGAGAGGCAGGAGGAAAGGTAAGAATGGGTCACTGGTATCAGGAGGTAGCTAGAACCCAACCTGAGCCGAAAATATTTGGGCTGCGCATTTTCCCTTCCATTTCCCGGCGGTTAAGGGAAATGGTGATGTGTGTGGCTCTTTCTGCTCCGTCTCACCTTGCCCTATAGCGGCGACCCATACATCTCTGTCCAACTATCTGGGACAGCGACATCAAATCATACCCGCAGAAATCATTTTAAAAGGGACCGAAAGTGGCGGGTGGCGGGGCTGGGGCTCGGCCGGTGGCCAGGATGTGGACAAATGTATCGTGAATGCTGAGAGGACAGAAGGAAGAAAAATGGTCGCCGCGAGCCGAGCCAAGGCCGGGCTAATAACATTAGGGGATCCAAACTGCATAAAATGTGCAATCTCAGATGCAGCACAAGCAGAGGGCTCTGGCTTATCTGTTATCATCTTATCAGCACAGCTCACAGGGAGCTCCTGTAATGCAAATGGAAAGCATACAGAATACCAATGCTGATATGAGATGACAATGACCTCATTTGGGTCTTTACTGACGGTACTGTACCGTTAAACGTCAGATCTGGAGCCAGCGCTGTCGTCCGCGCTGATGCGCCCAGCGGCGACTGGCCCACCTGCCCACCCCCCCCCCCGAAGGATACTTACACGAGGCGGTGACTTCTGTGATTCTAACGTCCCCCTGCGTGGAACGCTTATTCAAAATGCAGTTCTCCAACGTGTCCAACACTCGCTCCTCTGAGAAATCCGGCAAGTTCTCCAGCTCATCGCTGGGTATGTCAAACTGGGACCAGTAGTAAGCGATCACGCCCTCGCTGGTGTGGGGCAAGGAGTGAATGGACACAGAGTAAATTCTTTAACACGCTTAGACACCAAACGTTGGTTTTTACAACCTGTTTGCTGATAGAACACAGTAAAATCTCACACCTGAAGGCAGTGACCACAGACTTGGTGTAGTACTTGGACAGGAATGTGTCATTCCTGTACGCCTTCCCCATCTGTGTGGACAAGAAGCACATTCTACAGAAACTTTCCTCAAGATTTGAGGGTGTGCAGATGAACATGGAAACAGTCCCCCATCCCTCTGATGGTATTGTTAATCAATGTCTTCTTAAAAACTAAACCCACAAAAGACTGGGTACTTAATGTGAAAAGGTCATCGCGAAAATGGAAAAGGGTCTGCAGGAAAAAGGTCAGCAGCAGATAAAAGCAGAGAAAATGACAGTGGGAGAGGAAATGTTAGCTGTTAGCAGAGCACATTTAAAGCAACAGCCATTTTATAACCTAAGTCGAGGATTAAGAAGAGCAAAAAGGTGATGAAGATCAGCCCAGCAAGTGTTTAGTAAAAAATAAATCTTCAGCTTTGAGTGTAATTCTACAACTCTTTAAAAGGAAGGAGTGTGATATTCTATGAACTTGAGACTATTTTTGTTGCTTTTATCCATCAATCTGAGGGCTCAATAGGTTTGATTCACATAAACAATCAGCAGCATTAAATAGGGAAACCTGTGATGTTTTCACATTACATTACTGGAGTCCCACCCCCAGGGTGCACTGCTCCTGGGTCTGGTCTGTCATGTGAAAGCACCGCTGTCCACACAGACAGAGAAATCTGCCTCGTACGATGACCCTCTTTGTGCATTTCCCCAGGCATCAGGCAGCATTTTCTTCCACTCAAAGGGGCATTTTTCGACGGCATCTCTGAAATGCTAAGCTGCAGACACGCTCGTCGGTGACAGAAGGGACCGGCGCTCCGCTCAAAGCAGGTCACGGCGAAGCAGGGAGATGACAGAGAAGGGAAAGGAGGAGAGGAGACTTGTCAAAACTCACAGTTTCCTCCAGCTTCGCTGCCAGAGCCTTAAAGTCTTTGCTCTCGGTGTTCTCCAGAATCTGGCCGTACTGCACGTCAGCCAGCCTCATGTGCCCGCTGAAGACCTGCGTTGATGGGCTGAGCTGGCTGCTAATGGTGGCTTTTGAAGCGCCGTCTTTGACTTGGTGGAGAGAAGCAGACAAGAGTCAAGTGTTTGATCAGAAAACTTGCCGCGAGATGGCTAGCTTTGATGAAAAGGGGTGATTTTCCTTTTTCCCCCCAATGGGCCTCGAAGCACTTTTTAAAGTTACAGTGCAAAGACAGTCACGCACTTGGAGCAATTAGAACAGGCAGGCGAATCAAGAGGCAGTTTATCGAGACTTCAGAGGCTTAAAAATAAAGAAATAAATAAATCAAATATATATTAAACAGCGTGGACACTCAGCCATGCACATTTTTCTTCTTTGCATTATTAAAGAATAAAGTGGAGGCTCTTGAAAGGCAAACACTAATGGGGAATTACAACGTCCAAACAAATCACTCTCTCACTGTAATATCAAAGAGTGCAATTTTAACAGCAAGTTAAAATGATCCACTTTACAGTTTTTGATGTTAGTGACGGCAGGAATATAAATGCTGTCAACGTCTCCCTAAATTCTGTCAAGAACAGGCGCGATTTATGCGCACAAACGTCTGGGTGGTGTTCAACCTTTCGTCGCATTCTCTAAATCAGCCAAACACGTCAGAGTCGTTCTTCAAGTCTCATCAGCGGGAGACGGGGTAGGTGAGGGCCTGCTTACACACAAAGAGCCAAATGAGCAGCGCTGCAAGGCCGGCGAGGAGGAGGAGCCCCACGAGGACCCCGATCACGATGCCCGTCTTCTTTTTGGACGCCTTCTTCTCTTTGCTGGTCAGGAAGTCGATCCTCTCGTGGCGGCCATTTTGGCCCTGATGCGGAGAGACAAGCGCGCTCGTTAACGCTCTGCTGTTTGGGCCCACTGGCGCGGCCCGGCAGACGAGGACCGCGGCATTAACAGAAGCCAACAGGACAAGGAAGAGAGCAAAAAAGATTTGTTCAAACACTTCATATGCAGGCACGGTGGTACATGACGGTGGCAGCTACACTTGGGGAAAGAATAACGCTCGCACTTGAGGAACAGACATCAAAGGGGGGGTTTGTACAACACTGCGACATGTTCGCCTGTCCAGTGACATGGAAAAGAAACGCCTTTAACTGCTTTCCAAAAAAGGCAAGTTGTGACAATGTCTGCTGCCTGCTGACCAGAACATGCCAAACCAGTTTCTGTCTCTCTCTCTCACACACACACACACACATGCACACACACAAATACACATAGATGAAGAGTTGAGATTGAGCAGCTCAGTGTGTGCGCGTGTGTGTCTGGTATTGATGTACAGTGCGCCTGCTGTCTCAAACAGACATGCCGAGGCCAAAGTTTGAGGCCAGGAAGCAAAACACGGTGAACCAGATGTGTGTATCCTGGTATGTGGACGAACGGGGCCAGACGCCATTAGGAACGGGGATCTGCTTTAGTATTAAATCAATTTGTCAGATGTGCTGCCCCTTTAGACGGGGGCTCAATTACACGAGTCGAGATGATAACTCACGGCAATTAAGGCCTATTCTTACCCGGCTCCAGATTCCACACATGCTCTCTAATTGGAATCTCTAACAGCAATCATGGGCCAGGATAAGGGGGATCATTACAGATAGGGTCAGCAAGCGCTCCAGGGTCCCAGTCACCATGATCACAGCCTAATAAAAGCATTACACACTCTTCATCATGTCTCATTCTTCACACGGAGGAAGAATGGGATCCCACGTTCGAACAACGGGGTGCTTTTCAGAATCTCGACAGGAGCCCTGGTTTCCAAGACTGAGAAAGAAACAAGGTGCTGAAAGAAAAAAAAAAAAAATACCATTCGTGTTGCGCAAAAACAAACTCTGGGCTACAAATCCTGAAGAAGTCAGAATGTTGGTAATCACAAGAGAATCAGATTGTTTTGTAGCAGCGAGAGAATATCCGAGTAGTCGAACCTGTCTGAGGAGTGACAAATTGGAGCCCGTACGAGGTGTGGTTAGAGAAGGAAAATCTGATGAAGCTCAAGCTAAGTCACTAGTGCGTTGTTTCACACCTGAAAGAAGAATAACAAAATAAATTCTGCAGGAACCTGCCGACATCGTAACTCAGATGTCTGCACAGTTCTTGTTAAATTTAGGTTTATTCCTGCATCCTGTTTGTCAGAATGTGAAATTCTTATGAGCCTACCCCGATTACGTTAGCTGTCAGAATAGTTCTTCGCTCACTGAGAACTTTGCACAAAGTTACCAAACCAGTGATTTTTATTTCCAGAGAGATTAGCATATCAATTCTATTTATTCTACCGTTCACAAAATGGAACTTGGCGTGACGACAGAACTCTCATAAACCAACATCTTTTCCAAACTCACACTCCCAGATTCAGTTTTGACATTTTCTCTGGTCTGACGTTGCCTCGAGCGACATCACTTGAGGCATCATCAGATCCCTCTCGAGCCACAAAACTGAGCCAAAACTAACTTTTTAAAACGATCTTCCTTCTCATTAATTCCTATTCATGACTTTGATGTGCAAAACCCTCTGTGTCCAACACAAAATAGCAGCATCAGGCACAAGCATCAGGCGACGTTAGAATTTAAGGTGAGTACATCTACTTCAGGTTGAAGAGGCAGACGCTCACACAGAGGAAGCTGCGTATTGGCCCCGCGGTGTGCTGACACCTTACTGCTCTCCCTTACTGATAGAGGGAGACCCCGGATGGGGTGAAATTAAGATTAATCTGTCATCGCCCATGAGCTGTAAAAGGTGGAGCTTTGTGCCAGTTTTTGCTGCCATTCCATTGCACCCGCCTGCGACGGCCAGGTTAACGCCTCATTTGCTAGAGTTTCGTTTAAGTTTGTGGGAAACTGCTGGGCCCTTCTGGAGAATTACACAGCTCATCCACTGAGTCATCGCTGGGATGGAAGGAGATTCACAGGCTGTTCACCTGATACCTGTGACCTGTCGCTGAGTCATGGAATATTCAGAGGGAAAAAAGTCCCAAATTAGGCATATGTGAATGTGAAAACACTATAAACAGCATATCGTGTTGGACAGGAAGTCATCCCTGTGCTATAAGATAAAAGATGAGCTAAAGTAACCATGTGTGGGTTAGTTACTATGAAAGGCCGCACCATTGTTAATTTATAATTAAATCATAACTTGTGACTTCTTGTTCCTGTGACTGCAGGTCCAGTCGTGATAGTGAGAGACACCATCAATCACTCAATCCTCTTGACTCCTCATGAAGCCTCTTCGTCGGTACTGTTCCGACCACAGAGACAAACGGCCCAACAAGTCCCGCCGCAAAAAGACAACCGCCAGGGAGCGTCCTCGGCCGTCAACACCACGAGTCAAGTTCAGGACACGTCCCCCCCCGCGCCGGTTCTCCCTTAAAAAGGAGGAGGTGTTCAGGAAGGGGAACTGTGGTTAATGAGTTGTTGCTACAGTCGGAGCAGTCGGGCACGACACAGGAGTCAACGTCCGTGTTGACAACCCAGCTTCAGTGTCTCAGTATGGGTGCACCCGGCGAGCACCTACAGCCGCAACTGTCCCCATACGGAACTGAAGGAGGACGGAGGAGTCCAGGAAACATTTTCCCTTTTTTTAATTATTTGAAAATATTGTATATTTGCTACAAATCCAGCTGTTTACTTCTACCAGAGAGCAGTATAGGATGCCAAATACCCCACATTGTTTCTATTAGTCCTGCCTTAAATAACGTTGGTGGGGGTAGGTGGCAAGGTGAAATTCCAAAGCACTCAGGAAGCTTTGTAACCATTAATGAAGCTCTGTGCACAGTCAAGTTCACCTTTGACCACAAGGCATTATTTTCTGCCCGATTGACATCTTATCCATCTCACATAAGGCTGAAATATATACTAACTGGAATGATGTATTGAGTATTTACATATTCTATGCTCTCTCCTGCAGAGTTTGACCTCAAGGGTTATGTAAAATGAGCTTGAGGCGTTTTTTTGCTTCTAGAAGAAAAAAAAAAAGAATCAGAACGCATGCCTGCTGAAACCTATTTGAATAAATGGAATGCACTTTGTCTAAACAGTTTAAATGCTGAGATCTTCTATGAAATCACTCCGACTGTGGACCTGCCTTCAAACAGACGACAGTTTCAGTGATGCCAAACACAAATTAAACGGGTTTAACTAAGAAATCCGTCTGCAGGAGGGAAACGGTGTGACTCAGCGTTGAGCAGACACACATACACACCCACACCTACACACACGTACCCACACCTACACACACCACACACACACACACAGGAAGAGAGAGACACAGATAAATGACAATCTAAAGACTTGCTGCATACGCAAAGTAAATAACACTAACAGTTGGAATATTTGACCCTTGGACGAATGAACTTTTCAAAACCGCCTTTGTGACTCTAAAAGTTTTCTAAACACCAACATTTACCCTATAGCCTTTAATAGATTGTTTTTGTGTGTGTGTGCTTGTTTGTTATGTTTTATTAGATCAACTATTCTGATGACGTGTGTACTTACGTGGTTGTCATATCTGGCTGAATACATTCTCCTACAGCTCTTCAAATGCGACGTCGTCGCTGATGCGGTTTCTTCTGTTCCCTTCTTCTCGCGCCTGTATAAAATGATACTGCCTGGATTACAGGTCAACTACACCACCTACACCGACATGCACACGTCGACTTGTGGCCGTGTTAGTCCGAATTTCGGTCACTTGCTGAGTCTGACTCTGCTCCACTTTCAACCTTCCAGCGCACCTGTGGAATGACCCCGCCCCAAAGGCTGCAGGAGCACAGGTAGCCCCGCCCCCTGTTGGCCGATCACGGAACGACAGCGCATTCACACGAACCAGCTACTGCTTGTCTCGGAAAAATGAACTTGTTAGTAGTTGTTGCCATTAAAAAAACGTAATGAAACAGTGCATAGTTGAAAATGCATTAAATAATTGTGCAGATTATAAAAAAAAAAACATTGTGACATGCAAAACGTGAGTTTATTGGATGTTTTAATCGTTACAATTAGTAAATAGCATTTAAATAAGACACGGCAGCAAAAATAAGGATTACCTTTTTATTCTTTTGCAATCATGACAGATAAACAGCTATTGAAACCTGAAGAAAGCAGATGAATATTTATGGTCTGGACTATTCATGCGGACACTAACTGGCTGTGTGTGCAGCCAGAAGAAAAACACCATTAACGTCAGCCTTCACTTTGTAGTACATCCATTTATTGTAGTGGCCATAAAACATGTTATTTTATCTCCTTTGTTTCGTTGTCATTAATTTAAGAAGGTGAAATTTACTGACAGTCAGAAATTAACACAAACTGCAGGCTGACAGAAATAAACCATTAAATGGGTCTGCTTTATGCATGTAATCACCATGTAAAATCAACTCTTTCTTCATTTGAAAGATAGAATTCAGTTCCCTACTTGATGTTTTGTCTCTTGGTGGAGTTTTCGAGGACCTCGCTGTCTCGTTTCATGTGTCGTGAGCGCCACCTACTGGTCAGGTGTGAGTGCTGCGGCAGAACTCAACCGGTCCACACGAAGCTTGCTGTTGTGAACAACTGGACCTGGTAGAGTTCTGGAAGACACTTCGCCTCTTTTCCAAAAGGCTTCATCCCTTCTGAAATGGCTGGAGTCAGATCTTTCAATTTCACAGTGTGTTGTGGAATTTGTTGCGGGTGAGTTCCAGGAAAGGATGCTGGAACAAGTCTGCTGCTCCCCCGGGGTTTTTCACTGGGAGATCAGCAGTGTCTCCAAAGAACGCTGCGCATTCTTAAAATAGCGCATGATGGGGCACTTAATTTTAAAGATTAAACATTCGCTCGTGTCCTTGATGTCCTCTCTCTCCGCGTGGCTCAAGACATTGTAAAAGGCGCAGATAAACAAACAGCAGCGTCATGATTTTGGAATTCTTTTTCCAACTGTAAAGGAAGGAATGACCAAAAGTTCAAACCAAGTCGTAGATAGGTCAACGACCCTGCGAACGATGTTTGAGCTCTGACTCAGAACTGATGAAGACTTTTGGAGGAGAAGCGAAGCGTCTTCAAGAACTCACCCAGGTCCAGTTGGTCACCGAGAACAAGCTTTGTATCACCAATACCTGGGTGAATGAGAACCTATCAGCCAAATGGTAAAAGTCACTTCTTATAGGAGGAACATTTAGATTCGATTTGACTTATTTACAAGGTCTACTAAACAAGATAGATTTTTTTTTTAATCGCACTGACCTGCCGTCATTTTTCTCAATCATATTATTCACTCACTTAAGTCTTGTTGCAGGTTAATTTATTGACTTAAAATACATAGTCGCGTATACGTGCGTGTGCGCGCAACACCCTCTGCGTTTGCTTCTGCCGCAATTGCGAGACCATGCCGCTAGGTGGCGCTCTTCGCCGAGCTACAGCGACGGAGGGATGAGCGAAGTGCATGAAAATAGCTGCAGAAACAGGGCTTGGTCCTGCCAGACTTCATCCACACAAAACAGCGCGCAGGACGCAGACGCAGGAGATATCGCAGGAACTCTCCGTCTATCACTGAAGCTGATGTAACCACGTAGCGTTGGCTGGAGTCAGTTTGTTTCACTGTAGCAAGCCATTTATTCAGAGACTCGAAATAAGGACAAAAATGGGACATACCGCAATCCCCATATTAATGGCTTTATTGTCCTGCTGCGTGTGGAAGAACGTCGAGGTAAGACCGACACCGTGCGTCAGCGGCAATGGCGCATTGGTGTTCTGCTCTATGTGAATGTCTGCCTTGGATTAAAAAAAATAATAATAATAATAAATAAATAAAAGCTGTATTTGACTGGCTGATGGCGCTCAGCCGCCTCTATACTCCATCTTCACGACGCTGACATCTACCCATGTTCGGTGGCAGCCTTATTTATTCGATTTTTTTTTTTTCTTATTTTGCGAATGCATGCCTCATCTGCGTCCTTTGACAACTAAAGCCGTGACACGCACCCTCGTCGTAAATGCAGCGATGGCACAGGACGGCTGCGGCTCTAACCTGCGATTACGCACGGATCGTGCCGAACGGAGGCTTCATTAAGAGTTTTTGATAGCGCTCTTGGCTCGCTGCGTCAAGTCTGGGCCTGCGTCGGGCGTGAAAATACCTCGCTCGGTGCTGGGATGGAGAACAAATCCCAGCTCGTCGCGTCCCAAACAGGGCTCGAAGAAATCCCCCTAAAGATGAGCGCTGCAGCTTCAGAGCAGGCTGTTTTCTCATGAATCAGTCATTCAGTGCATTTTGTTTGTTTTTTTTACCTGATCTATTTCGTTTTAGATCAGCCTTTTCTTCCACTGGTTACGAACCTGGGCTTGACTTTCATATACCTTTGCGCACCCACTGCCAGATTGGGATTCAGGTCATTGTATTGTGATTTGTCTCCTTCATCAGAGGTAGATAACAGAGTCAATCCCAGTACAGATCAATGGGCCTGCCACCTGCTCCCACCTTCCCCCTTCCTCGCCACCATTTCCAGGACGTGCGCAGTTTGATGGGCCCGACCTTTCAGATCCCACTGTAACCTTTCAGTCATCCATTATCCCCTCCCTGTGAGACAGGCTCAGATCAGAGCTGTGAGTGTGCGTGATGCTTGAGAACGCCTGTGAATATGGAATAGGTGTGTGTGTGTGTGTGTGGGGGGTGATGAGTCATGATGTCCCACCTGGAGAATCACCACTGTGTAGCCTCCCCAGCCTCCTGAGTGGATTTCTGATGTTTATTTATTAGCCATCTTACACAGCGACTCCGTCAGCAGTCGTGACGTCCCTCCTTTTATTCTGAAATCATTTCACTTCTCTAAGAGCCTTAGAGGGATTACCGCTTTGCTGAGGAATAGGCTTTAGCTCCGTACAAGAAGACCTGCCTATGAAGGTTTATAGTGAAGATTACTCTGTGAGAGGGCTGGATTACACCCTGGTATTAGTCTTAATAAGGCTGTCACCATCCTTTAATTTACCATTCAAATAGCTGAATTTTGGAGTTGCACATTGTTGGTTTTTTTATCCTTTCTGGGTTAAATTGAAATTTTCGGGTGTCATATTAGCAGTGGAAATTGATTTGTTTTTTTTAATTTCCAGAGAGCATTTTTAAATAAAAATGACTCTCTATGTGTCCTTTAGCTCAAATAAAATTCCTAATCCATCCCATTCCCATGTTCTGATGATGTCATATACATCACAGAGAGATTATGTGTCATTTCATTTGTAATAACACATCCCTGCCCCACCAATGGTTTGCTGATTGACGTGCTGAATGAAAGGCCTGTAATCCTGACCTTGACGGAGCAGTGTAAGGTTTTGATGGGTGGTGTTCACTTTTTGTTTAAGTCACCTTCATGAAGGTTATATTTCCAGATGTTCCAAAGTCAATCTCTTCATGAACCTGTTAGAACCAGATCAATCTCCCTTTTTAAGAAAAAAAAAACACAAACACACAAAGGTGGCATCGTTCCTCCTGCAGCCACAGTGGGACACCTTGGTTTTATCCTGCATATTGCAAGAAAAGTGCTGCAACGTTCTCAGTCTCAGTGTGTAAAGGATGGAGGTCGCCCTGCAGCTTCACAGGAACGACCAGAGCCACACACGCGGTCTTGTCCACGCTGCTGTCCTGTGAAAGCGATGGCCCCAAATCCCCCAGGATCCTCCGGGCATTCTCGTGAATCGCTAACCTCAAAAAACCAAAACAAACTTTGGGTTGCCAGTCGTGCCATTGCCCATAAAATCGCATCGCCCTGCGCCTGCCGGGCAAAGTTCCGAAGCCAGACATCCTCAACTGGCATTTGTGGAGTGGGAAAGGTCGCGTGGCGGCCGAGTTGGACTTTAAAATACCAAACTCCTCGTGGTTATTTATCATTGGCAGCACGTGCCCCGTGCCCGACGTACTCCCTGACCACCTGCCGTAGCATTTCAGGTCATTCATAGCAAAAAAAAAAAAGAAAACTTCCAACAGACAAACACGCAGTATTAGAGCAGAAGCGTGGTGGTGTTGAACCTGTGCTCTGCTGCAGAGCCACGGGGTTGAATCACTGCAGTGTAACCCAGTGACTCAGTACGATCATCCTGAGAGGCTGCGGAGAACAGGATACGATCCTCTCCTCTCAACTGGGTATGTGTGAACGCGTCAAGCACAAAGGCAGGAAGGAGGGAGGGGAGAGGGTGGCGAGGGGGGGGGTTCTGGTGGGGTATTAGGATAATAGGATGCAGCTTGTAGTGTGGCTGAAAATTTCATGAAAATAGTTTGTCCCGAGTTGCTGCAGAGCGCTTTCAAACCCTATCACAGCTCCAGCAGCAGACCCCTGCTGGATCACAGCCACGCACATTCATGCAGCCCCCCACCGCCGCCGCCGCCACCACCACCACCATCACCACCCATCCCTCCCTCCCACCCCCCATCCCAATCCCATCTGCCTTTCACGATGGAGACACAAGAGGATTTGCTTAAAAAAAGGGAGAAAAGGATAAAGAGAACCAGATATCTCCCTCTCTCACACACACATGCACACACCCTACCAACCCCCCCCCCACACACACACACACACACACTCCCTCCTCTCCCCTCCCCTCCCCTCCCCTCCCTCCCTCTCTGCTCTACACTCAATTAATTTCAGAGCAAAGAGATAATCGGGTTCCATTAATGGATTCCTGTGTGCACGCTCTTTCCTGCCATATATCCCTGTGCCAGCGGGCACAAAATGTACACTTACATTGTGTCACATTTTATCCGCCGCCCCTCGTTTCCGATTTCGTTTCCAGCGTTTTGTTTCT
This sequence comes from Lagocephalus sceleratus, assembly GCA_911728415.1. Lineage (NCBI taxonomy): Eukaryota > Metazoa > Chordata > Actinopteri > Tetraodontiformes > Tetraodontidae > Lagocephalus > Lagocephalus sceleratus. The sequence goes on from CAJVRN010000126.1 coordinate 4,936,161, forward strand.
TTTTTTTGTTTTTTTTTTCTTTCCCGAGTGCCGCGCACGAACGGGAGCCCGGGCGAAAATCCTGCAGAGTCATTTTGGGACGAGCGGCGGATGGTGCTGGAGGGAAACAGAGCAGCAAATGCGCCTGCGAAACTGAGATGAGGCTCGGCAGCAGCGGCTTGTGTTTAGTAGTTCAGGCAGGTTATTTAAAGGCTTCTAGTTTTCTGTATTCAGAGAGGCGGGAAATTACAGTTAAGCCCCCCCTTCCCCCCGGGTATGGAAGTTCTTTATGTTTTCTTGCTCCTTTAAACAAGAAAAGTTTGGCTTTGCAAACTTCCCAAGGCTGATTTAACCTCACACCAGTTGCTGTAAATGTCTGGCGTTAATTCATATTTCATTCCCACATTGGCTGGATTTCTGCAGGAGACTCAGACGTCCTCCACCCGAGGACGCCCCAGCGCAAAACATCTGCAGCGCAGCGATAGCGATTGTCCTCCGTGTCAGGAGGGATGAAAAACAAAAAAATAAATAAATAAAATACCGGCAGGGGGGAGAGAGGGGAGGCGCGCGGGAGTCCGATGTTTTCCAGGTTTCGGGGTGGAGTGCGCGGTAATGGCACTGCTGGGAGGGCCGGGGCTCCATCTCTGTCATGAGCGTGTATCCACTGGTGGCCTTGAAATGAGACAAAAAAGCACCCCCCCCCCCCACCCACCCACCCCCTCCCACCGGCCAGGAGCAGGGGCTGCAGAATCTAATTTCCTTAACGGCCTCGGCTGCAGGATTTAAGAGAGTGGGCCGCGAGCCGGGTCAGCTGAGACCGCGGCGGGCAGCGGCGGCGGTGCGCGGGAGGGATTCAGACGCCGCCAGAAACAGATGCGCTTCGCCGCTCCTTCCTCCCTCGCCCTCCCCGGTTTCACCGCAGGTGGCGGGGAGGGCGGCGGCGCTGACGGACGAACGCACGCATTTGGGTCACAGCATTACATTCGGGAGATAACTCGAACAGAAAACTCCACATTCAGCACTAAAGACGGCACTCTGCAGACGCCGCATCAATTATTGAGGCCCCGCGAAAAGGCCTGGCTCTCTCCCGTCAACGAGGCAGTGCCACTCGTCACGCACTCGCTTGTCTCTCCCTTTTTTTTATTCATGTACCTGTTTTCTTTCTTTTTTTTTTTTTTTAAACCTCCTCCGCCCCTCCTCTTCCCTTCCCGGTCCTCGCAGCCTCTCGCCAGCAAAGACAAAAGAAGCTCCCCACGCCCGTAGCTGCCCTCCCAGCCCAAAGGCAGGCAGCCCCGGAGCTCACCCCCCCCCCACAGGCCCCGCACAGGGCCGCTCCATCTGCCTCCGCCACTTTCATTGGCCACTGACGTCTTTTCACCTTTGATGTGATCATCCCTGAATAATTCATGGCCAAAGTTTCTTTCCTGCCCTCTGCGCGCTGCGGTTTATGTATTCCTCTGATACGCTACGCCCGATCGCTTGTGCCGTACGCTCCGCAAACAGCGTGCAATTTGTGTGATTTGTCGGCTTGGTTTGAACTTGCGGCGATTCCCCAAAGCAGAATTCTGGTAATTGTTTATTTGCGCGTTTCCACAACGTTTTTTTTTTTGGGGGGGGATTTGTTGGAAAGGATGCTGGAACACGTCTGCAGCTCCCCTCGGGTTTTTCTTCTCACAGGAAGATCAGCCGTGTCAGCGTCTCCAAAGAACGCTGCGTATTCTTAAAATACTGCACAGATGGTACGCCCACACGCCACAGATGATGGCGCAAACTGCAGTAACAAAGGTGGCTGCTCTTAATCGTCGACTGGAAGGGTCAGCTCAGCGTCACCTCGCGTCCTAGGAGCGCCGCGTGCTCGACCCAAACCCGGGTTGAGTCCGCCTGACTCAGCCGAGCTGGAGCTCAGAGAGTGAAAAAAAAAAAAAACAAACACTCCTGTAATTAAAGGGAGAATCACAAATGGTGGTCCAAAGCCCCGGAAAGGGTTGGGTTTTTTTTTTTTTTGACAGATTATCCCAACCATTTCCCTTCACTCTGGCCCGTCTGTGGAGACTTGATGGCCTTAGGAAATGAGATAGAGCTAATATTTAATCTACTGAGCGATTCTGCAACACAGCCTGGCAGACTGCACAGCCAGCACACATTATCTGCAGAGCGCCCCGAGAGTGTCTAAAATAACAGCGAGAAGAGCTCGAGCAAGACTGAACACGCCACCCTGACATGATCTCGGATATTCTGATGAGAGGACACTCGTGCAACTGGAGGGGCACTTTTGAGCGGCAGCAGAAATATAAAGGACATTTATCGAGCTTACGCATCAGAGTTGGAGGTGAAAGACGACTTGTGATGAAGCTGACAAGATGAGCTCCTATTATAAACGCCCATTTGACTCAGCTAATTGAGAGCGATTTAATGATATGTTTCGATCGTGATCTCTATCTGTGGTGATGCACATGCGCGTCATTGGTAATGCGCACTTCATTATTGGTCTGATGAAAAGATTTCCCAACATCTTGATACACATAAACCAGTAGGAGGGTCTGTGTTTAAGAATACAGTGTAAACCAGCAGCTTAGTGGGATAAAGCAAACCGACCATTAGGTCACAAAAACAAAGATTTGTTGGACTCGACCAAACATGTGGGGACTTTTTCATGTGTGTGCGGGTGTGTGTGTGTGTGTGTGAGTGTCTAATGAGGGGAGAGAGAGAGTGACACGCTTGATATTCTGTAGGGAACCAGTTGCTACGGTAACAGGGTAGGTAGGCCGGCTCGTGTGGGCGATGTTACCACGGCAACCTCCCTTGGTGGCCAAGTGATGCTGAAGGGAAGATTGTGGTGGAGCGGGGCATAAAAATGTGAGTTTACAGGTTTGATGGGAGGAAGTGAGGACGACTGATCGAAAAAAGATCGAAGCAAGGGAGCGACGCGTCTCGTCCAACGCAGACTACTTTCTCACATGGACAGTCTGGAGGAGGTCGTCAGTCATCATCTCCCTTAAGGATATTCAGCTGAAGGAGGTCCTGAACCTGTGTCTGTGCTGCTAACACCAATGTATTTAGACTCATCTAGCCAATAATAACAATAATATGACCCTCCGTGCTTTCTATAAGGTTCATACAATGAATAACCTAAAAACCCTCATTTCCATGAGTCGCATCTGGCTCCCAGGAGAGCAAGATCTGTATTGTATATGTGCATAAATTAGAGGAAAAAATAGAAATGTTAATGTTTTAATCCCCATCCTCAACAACCCCTGAGTTATCACTGCTACCAATGCATGTTATATATTAATCATGCTTCAGTTAAAAGTATTTCATATACTACAGTCACTGAAATGAAGAGGAAAAACAAGGCAGAAGATGTCTGTTCCATCAAGGCTCAGAGCATCCGTGCATCATGTGAACTCGCACATCTCCCAAATGACTCAAGATTACATGAAAAGACTTTGACGGGTCTGAAATTTCTCGAGTTTACACCCGAGAGAGCTGCTTTACTTCAAACGGCAAGAAAACACAAAGCCGAAGCAGACCCAGATCTGCGGAGCGCTCGCACGATAACGATGCGCGATCCTACAAAAGAGCCGAGTGTGACAGCGAAGCCGGAGGGGAGCTGTGGCGCCGGGCTCCAAAGGAGGACGCAGAGGAAGAAAAACTCCAGCGCAATTGCAGAGGAGACGCAGTCAAAGGCGGAACGATGGGCCTGAGAGGCAGCAGAGATCCATGTTTTAAAAAAAAAAAAGGCCACAAAGCGTCAGAACTTCGAGATGCTGTTTTCCTCGTGTTTGGTGAAGGCAGCAGAGACAGTATGTCCTTAAATGGTTCAATTATTGCCATCTTTTAGCATAAACATAGCCCTGGTTAGGCTTTGGATTGTCTTAATCTACTTAAGACTTGCTCAAGGACACCGTCTTGTTGCTACAAGACCTCCAGACAACCCTACAAAAAAAAAAACAGTACCAAGGCTCTTGTTATATGGTGATTCCATTATTTAGTTTCCCACCTTTTGTTCAGTGAATGATTTAAACCACACGGAGCTTAAAAAAAAATGTTTTCCAATCGCACTGTTGCTAATAGAAATTTAAACCTGCGCTTGGCAGGTGAAAGCAGGTATAAACACAGATTTATAGAAGCTGGTGTGCGTCCTGTTGGTCACAATCCCGCAGAAAATCCCAGATTGTGTACCAGTTGTGTTGATATCAGGATGTTTCCGACGGGCCCGCGGTGCTTAAATCTCCGCTAAGCCTTTGATTCCTCCAATCCCCCCGAGGTAGCTTCAAATATCTGCAGGCAGCAGAGTTTGACAGTGACACGTCGGCATCCCCCGTTTCGTGCGCCTTAACAATGGAAGCGCGTCAGCGGAGTTACGTAACGGGAGAAATTCATCCGGCGCGATGCGAGAAGATGAAATCATCCCGTGTTTGGCCGTGTGTGTAATCTAAGAAGGCTGTGCTTTATACAACGTTATTACGCACTTGCTGGTTTCCCACATGTCTGCCGGAAGAGGTGACGTAAGGAGAGCTGGGAGAGCGAGTGGCGATGGCTTGTGGCTTTCTTTTTGTCTTTTGAAACCTTCTCAGCGTGGCGTCGCTCAATCGGCCCAGTCAGAAAAGGGAAGATCCGCACCACTGTCTCATTATCGGTGCTCAGCTAAATATTTCTGTATTTCCTACTCCCAAATATTCCCGTCACAAAATGGTGCCAAATGGTAGGGCGTTGAACCAAACACTGAGAAGCCGACATGACGCTTCCTGTCATGAAGGAAGCCAAATTCAATATGGGGAAGGATGCGTGCATGGTGTCACAAGTCACATGACTCCTCGCGTGGCTCTCTGCTGATATGGAACTACGAGCTTGACCATATATCATCAAAATGCGTTTAGCGCTAGGATTATTTGATTAGAGACCTTTACCGGAGAGCAGACTCCCCTGGCTGCAGCGGGGAACATATATGCTGCACTCAGAGAAAACGGAGTCTGGCGCTGGTGCACCAAGAACAGCTCCCAGTACACGACCGCCGTCGTGGCGCAACAACGCCATCTGACCTGTTCTGTGTTCTCCGTCAGACTTGAAATGAATTCAATATATTTGCGGTGGGTCTTGGCTGCTGTTTTAGACCTGGATGAACTCCGGCGATTACGGAGCCATCTGCTCCCAGCGTGCCCAGCTGGAGTCTGGACCGCCGTAATCTGGACGGATGTACGCCGTCTCAGGGAGGGTCGTGACGCTCGCAACAGCGGTAAGCCGCTGTCGAAAACTTTCGGACCAGACAGGGCTTTTGGCGTGCACTGAACATGTGGTCTGCAGGAGGAGGCAATAAAATGATGCATGCAGCAACAATGTAACATTTCCACAGTCACAGTCTCCTCTGAATTTAAAGTGATGTCATTACTCAAGAAGACCGATAATGAGAGTCGATGTGGAGCGCCAACCTGCTTTTCGGTTCCCCGTGCATGAGTCTGCCAGACTAATGCTGCTACTTTTCTAATAAGTGCACGCCTCACCAGGAAGAGGGCTGATGGGGCCCATGAATAATTAAACAACATGATTACAGTGATGAATGAACCCAAATCTGTCTGACTATTTAGCACTGCCCCAGGACGCGAGGCCAAACAGGGGAGTGTCCGCCATTGTTTGACTGAAGAAAAGGAGGGGGGGGTGAGATGGGACAGCTGAGCACAGCCTTGAGATATGTGGAGGGAGGGGTCCCCGAGCGCAGGGTGACACCCATTTTTCAGTCATCAGTGGTGAAGAGAAGCACAAAGACGTGTGTATGTTTTGTGTGTCGAAGGGTTAAATAGCTTTAGGTTGATTTGCAAACGGCTTTGTGCTCTGAAAGGATGATGGTACTAGTCCGCGGACCATTAGAAGATGTAATAAAGGGCCTTAACCAATCAAATTCCACTTTAACTACTTCAGTTTTTAAAAAAACAAAACAGCCAGAACCCAGGCCAAACCTCCCCAAACATCACTGCCAAGATGGTCATACTGGAGGATGCTCCAGGCGAGCGTCTCCAGACTGTTTTTGATGTCTGTCACGTGCGCTCAGCATGAACCCGCTCTCATCTGCGCAGAGAACAGGACACCAGCGGCGAACCAGCCAATACTGACGTGCTCTGCAAATGTCACTCAGGCTGCACAGTGGCGGGCTGAGGATGAGGACGAGGACGAGGAGCCCCCCTCGTGGAGACTGCTTCTGACAGCTCAGGCCGAGGCGTGCACACGAGTTGCCTTCTGGCTGTTGTTCCGTGGCTGCTCCTTCTGTTCCTCCTTGAACAAAGGAGCAGATAGCGGTCCTGCTGCTGGGATGTTGGCCTCCTGCGACCCCCCCTCCCCCCACCACCACCTCTCCTGGTGCACTGGCCTCTTTCTTGGTAACTCCTCCGTGTGCTCTGGACACGCGCACACGTGGCTGAAGCCATTCGTACGAGGGTGTCGTGTCTCCTCTCCACCTGTGGTCTGTCCCATTAGCACAGCAGTAGGTAAAATCGATGCATTACGGCTCCCTGGCCACACTGCCTCACCGACTTCGGTGTATATTGGTTACATGGGGTTGTCCAGATCCCAGTTGCTATTTAGAGATTAACTGGTCTGATAGATCTGGCATTTATAGTTAATCACCATGTATTAGTAATCCGCCTGCCATCCATACGCCAAACCAGAGTGTTTGAAGTGCATCTTAGAGATTATATAGATTAATATAATGCAGACATATGTATCCGACTCATGCGGTTATGATGTAATGGAGGAGAAAGACAAACTGACACATAAATGGATTCTGAAGAATAACTCACTCTTGTCTTTAAAATAATTAAATAAAGGTTGCATGGAAGGTCTCTATGCGGTACCCTGCTAAAGTACCACTAAAAGGCGCGTCTCGGCTGTGATGGATTTATACTGTAGCCTGGTTCTCCGGTCTGCCAGAAACGTGTAAAAGGTGACGAATGACAGGGCGGGCCCACCGTCTCCGCCTCCGCCGCTCCGGCCGGGCCTGTCGGAGCAAAGGGATTGCACCATTACAGATGATGAAGTCATCCTGCAACATCAGGGCAGAGCAGGTGCTAAAACTTTAATTAGAACAGGATGAAAGATGCAGGGACGCATGAGCGTTCCACCAGAAAGGATTCCAGGCCAAAGTCATCCCCACTGAAAAGTGCTGGTGGTACGCTGCAGAGTCCCAGCTTGTTGTTGGCTCCTGCTTGAGCGGAGCGTCCAGCAGCACCGTTTCCTCCACTGGAAGCATATTCGCGTAAATATAATTAACCATTATTATATTTCTGCTAGCTGTTCCGCGACATCTGGTGCAGATAGCGGCGTGCTCTGGGCTCTGTGGGATCACTTAGTTTCCTTGTGATGTTGGAGCAAAGAAAGGGCAGAGAGCCAGTGAACGTTGAATATCAGCAGGTCATTGTTAATGATCCAGTGCGCTCTTCTGCCAGGCTTCTGGGATGTCCGCCTGTTAATCACCAACAAAACATTGGTTTTAATATGGAAGTCAAGATGGTTTGAAGAGAACTATAGCTATAACAGCAGCTATAATTTAAAAAAAAAGAGAAAAAAACAGGTACATGGAGACACATTGAGGCAGAAAAGGTCAGTTCTTAGCTATGAGTCATCACAACAGAGGACGGTTGTCGGGTTTTTAATCTGTATCAGGTGAACACAAATGTGCATCTGGATCTAAAGTATGGCCACAACATGACCTGTTTAGGGTTTTAGGGATTGGGATTTAGGGTAAATTCAATGAGAGTAACATCAAAGGAGACCAGCCTGGCTGATATATGACAAAATAACAGAGCTTAATATTGACATTGCCTCTGCAATAAATCAGAGGTCATACAACCAAGGACTAAACATGCAGCTGGGGTCAATGAGGTTGACCTTAGATGCCTCAGATTCGTTTAAAAAAAAATAATAAAGAAATCAATCTGGATATGCTGAGGACTCCAGAGAAAGCATCAGAGGATCACTTCAACTGATGAGATATTTGGGTCAAACCCAGAAATATTAACGTCCTCCTGAAACCACAGAGGAAATGTGATCGCGCATGTAAATAATTCACAATGATACTCCAGGTTGGGTCGCCATCGTCGCCACGGCAATGGCCTGATGCTGTAACAGCCTGCAATGACGGCCAACATGAATTACACGGCCAAAGGAATTATACTGAAGTGGGTCAGAAATAAGCAGGAGGTCGCTGCTGTGGAGGGAGCGAGCAAGCACACCGGTACAAGTTAAAACTGGAAATGTTATTAGGAGTTATCATTCCACAGAGATCTAATCTGGCCCCGGATTGGATGCTGGAGGCCGGCGCTGCAGCCTCCTGATGGACTACTATTGATTGGTGGGAACGCGGCGATACAGTTGCCCGGCATTGATTTTCTGCAAATGCAGTAGTGGAGAGCAGGTGGAATAAGAGAGCAGCAGGGGGGGCAGGTTATCTTCTCAAATATCCGGAAGTTGTTTTTTTTTTTTTTTTTTTTTTTTAATCATTTGCACGACGCTGACCTTCCCAGAGTAAAAGCGATCTATGTAGATGTTAACTCAGCAGCTACACTAGACACACTCAGTCTGGTCGAACACTACACTTAACCAATAACGGCAGCTCTATTCAGCACAGTCGGCAGCTTAACGCAGGACATCAGGGCCCTGTCCGTCCTTCTGAAACACACAGGCTGAAAACAGCAAGGTGGGGGGGGGGGGTGTGATGAGTTAATTTAATTAAAGAAACATATGCTTTGGGGAATGGTCAGCATGAAAGTAGATCTTTAATTTGTAAAAAAAAAAAAAAAAATCTGCTAAGACATGCACAAGTGTAACCTCCTCTTTGAGTAATTAAAATGCACACGCTGCTCAGGGCTGATCATATTTATTGTACATTTACTCAATTCTGTATGAATTTTAATTAGAACTTCAAACGCTTAAGCTCCAGTCAGCCAAAGCAGGGCTTCCCTTTGATCAGGCGTCACTCGGCCCATTTTTTTTTTTTTTCTCTGCAGCTTCTTTCCTTTGGGCAACTTCCTCCTAATTGGCTCATCTATCGTCAGTGGCTGTTTCTCTGTCTGTCACTGCAGATGAAAGGATATTAGCTGTACACACAGTGGCTACAGGGAGCGGGATGCCTTCCTGATGACTCTCTGGCACATTAGCGCGTGTTTGCTGTTGTGAGCGTTACCGGTGGTGATGCAGGAAAGTCTGCAGAGTTCTGTGTAAACAGCGATCCACTTTTCTACTTTGTCATGATAGTTGAGGACCCCCCCCCCCCCCCCCGCTGCTAACCCCACCTGTTAAATCCATCAGGGCTGTTTTCAAGGCCCCGGCTCCTCCTTGCCTCCCTCCTGCTCTCCATCCGTCTCCGTGCTGCGTTAATGTAGTGAAGTGGCTCATCGGTCAATGAGCTCGTATTAACACCTGACTCGGAGCCATGGCTGCTGTTTGTTCCTCCGTGCGGGGCTCCCCTGGGCCGTCCCCGGGCGGAGGCAACATATCCTCTGATCAATAACGGCAGCATCCTAGAAGGCTGCTAATGAAGAGTAAAAAGAGCTCCTTTGATTGTGCTTGAACATCTGCATGACGCATTCCAGCTCTTGCTGTTTTACTCTGATTCGTCCATTACGTGGGGGGGGGGGGGGGTGGGGGCGTCGGGTTGATTTTCACCTGATTCTCTGGAGGATCATTTAAAGCTCACCGTTCATGCTGAACGTAGTTTCCCCTTCGCTCCCGCTTCTCCATCTTCTCCTGTGATCACGTTTAATTAGTGTATTCACCAATGGTCTGCCCAGCTCTGCTCGCTTTTATTAACTTGTTTTTCTTATGTCTTTTGCCGCCATCTTGTCCACGCCGCAGGCTCTCTCCATGACCGAGGTAAATGGACCGGATCCCCAGTTGGCCGAGCCGCAGATCGCCATGTTCTGCGGCCGTCAGATGCTCCACATGAACCTCCAGACTGGACAGTGGGAGCCGGACCCTCAGGGCCGCCAGGGCTGCTTCAAAGACCCCAGTGAAATCCTGTCCCACTGTCAGGAGGTGAGGTCTCAAGCCAGGGGAAACCGTTTCAATCCACTCTTCCGTGACTGCTCGGGTCGTCCCCGCTGCCTTTAAAGTCATTTAGCATGAAATACAATAGATAGTTGCAAAAGGATTGAAGATTCATATGCTTTTTTTTCTGTAATATGGTCTGTCTGACACCTGTCCTATCAATCTATATATTTAACATATATAGTTAATGGATGGTGGCCCCCTTTGGAATATTTCAGTATTTCATTTCGCCATCCACGCTTCCTTCTCCTGATATATATACTCCTTATTACGAATCAATCAATTATTTAAATCCTGCAGTCAGCATGCACCCCTCCTCCAGAAATGAAAGGTAACCAAGTGCCATCTGGAGGTCAGAGTGGACATCGCTGCTGCGAGCAGCAGCTCCAATCGACTGTAATGTGATTAGCTGGCTGCAATGTATCCGTGATGGGCTTTACACAAAAGCCATTGCACCCGTGATAAGATTGTTTCAGCATGCACTCAGATCGGCCCTGCAACCTTCTCGCTTCATTAAAACTCTTCTGCGTTTCCTGCGGAAAGGCGAAATACAAAGCAACCCGAAATAGCAGATGTGAGCATCTGGAAGGCAACTTGCATGACCCTCCCCCCACCTTTGTTAGTTACATTTTATTTTCCCCTTCACCCAAAAATCCCTGAACCTCTCTAATCCCCTCATCTTCAATCCTCTTGGTGTCCGTCCATCCATCTGCGTCTCTGCACGCTCTGTCTGTCCAGATGTATCCTGCGCTCACTATCTCTCACGTGGAAGAGTCCAAGCGACCCGTCACCATTCACTCCTGGTGCAGGAAAGGCTGGGGTCCTTGCCGGACGCACCCCTTCATTGTCCTGCCCTACCGCTGTTTAGGTAAGATCATTCAACCAGCCTGGCCCAAACAAATTCAGGAATTTAGTGGCCGGGTTCTGCTCTGGTTGTCTTGGCATAAACCGGGATTGCACCATATTTATATTAAGATTAAAAATACCCATTTATTCATATGAAAACTCCCTGTAATACATGTCAGTAAATATGATTTAATAGAACAAGCGATGGGTTTAGATGTCATGTCTACCTTCAGCCACCAGGGGGCAGATAAGCGAACAAAAGGAGGTTGAGTGAAGTAGAATGAGTGTTCTAGTCAGTCAATATAAAATGCATGTGTAAAATAAAGATGCTTTCAGTTACGATCTGCTTTATAAAAATCACTGCTGCTGCTGCTCTCACCTTTGGTTTGCACGTTTGAGATCAGCCTCGTGGCCTCATCTTTTCTTCATTTCCGCTGCAGATGGCGAGTACGTGAGCGAGGCCCTGCTGGTGCCTGACCGGTGCCGTTTCCTTCACAAAGAGCAGATGGACACGTGCAAGAGTTACGTGTACTGGCACAACATCGCCAAGCAGGTGCGAAGAAAGCATTCTTGCGCATGTCTCTTCTTCAGGTGTTTAAAGGGGAGTCAGGTTTTCCATGAAGGTCAGCGATCGTGGAAATTAAAGGTGTTTTCCCACATTTGCTGGAATTTCCAGTGGAGGGTTTGGTTCGTTTGGTATTCAGTCTGATGTGACACTGATGTGACACTGACAAGAGCTGTGAAAGGAGCCCGCGTTTTCAATTTACTGCTCAAACTACGCTCCAGCCTTCGCCTGTGCTCGCAAGCTGGAGTTTGTCACTGAAATAATTGCAAATACAAGCGGCTGAAATGGGTTTTCTCCGGGCTCAGCTGCGGACAGAGGGTATCTGAGGACCTCAGGCCTCCGAGATAAGAGCTTTTGCTCCTCTGCACAGATAGAATCCAGCGGAGGTGGTTATGCTCAGTGATATTTCCCAGTGGAGGTATTCCCAGCCAGGGGGAACCCAGGGCAGATGGTAGACATACCGGAGGGACTACAGCTCCCACCTAACCCTGCAGATCATCATGATTATCTCAGAGGGGGAGGAAATTGTTTCCTTGTGACCAAGAACTAAACGGGCAGAATAAGAAATAAAAGAAGCCTTTTACTGTGCGATGGATGGCCCTATCTGTGACCCGTGACCTCTCCGTGTCCAGCCTCAGCCTGGTGCGTTTGTATGTTTTTAAAGTTGTGCCTCATCTCCGCCTCAGGAATGCAGTGCAGCGAACCTGGAGCTGCACAGCTACGGGATGCTACTGCCATGCGGAGACCACTTCAGGGGGGTGGAGTACGTGTGCTGCCCTGGCCGAGGCAGCTCCGGCGACAAGGGGGAGACGGACGAGAGAGACGCGTCCGCTGGCCAGACCTACACATCGCAGGCTGCTGGAAATCTGCCTTCCATGTAAGGCGGCCTCCTGCGGGCGATGGCCTCGCACTTGCGTCACACACATTAACGACTTCCTCTTCCGCAGCACCAAAGAGACGGCGCCCACGCCCAGCCCCTCTCCCGACACGGATGTGGAAGAGGCCGACATGGAGGAGGAGGATGATGAAGTCTTGGAAGAAGAGGAGGAGGAAGAGGAGGAAGAAGAGGTGAACGAGGAGGAGGCGGAAGAAGAGGAGGAAGAAGAGGAGGCGATAGCCGTGAAAGACCCAGAGGCGTATGAATACCCCATTGACTCAGGTCCCTACCAGACCTCAGACTATCTGGACTCCTTCGACTATGAGAAGGGCAGCAAGCCCACCACCTCTGCTCCTGTGATGAAGGAAGAAAGCCGTGAGTCCGCCTCATTTCTTCCACCGTGGTCATGAGTGTGAAACCGAGGTGAAAAGAGACCTTTCGCCTCTAACTTAGTAGAGTTGCGTGTTAAGGTTTACAACTGTTAATCCCCCCTCTTGGCATATACATATGCATCTGTCTTAAATAAAGTCCATATCCACACCCACAGTAACCTCAGAGCCTCTGAAAATGGAACAGTTGACAGTAGCTGTGTAGGAGACACCCAGAAAAACAGTGTGCTACTTTTGCCTGATTGTCCTAAAACTCATCTTGATGGGCGATGTGGTTTTTTGTTTTGTAGGACACTGTCTGTGTAGCAGCTAGAACATTTGTTTCCTGTCTTTTTCATCTAGTAACGACACCCCGCCCCACAGACGGCGTCGATGTCTATTTCGAGAAGCCGGCGGATGACACCGAGCACGCCAACTTCCTGCGTGCCAAGACGGACTTGGAAGAGCGCAGGATGAAGCGCATCAACAAGGTGACTGTCACGTTGTACGAGCGAGGGGGAAATTGAATTTTCTGCTGGCGGGACAGGTGTCGGGGGGGCGGAATGTCAATCTGAGAGCCACAAGGGAGCGGACCTGTGCCAGTTTTACACACGTCACCGACACAGCGGCCCTCCCGACAGCCACATTTAGTTTAGACGCGAGCTCCGGGTTGAGGATTCATGAAGTAAATGAACTAAAATCTTCTCCCTTTAACTCCTCAGATCATGAAGGAATGGGCAGAAGCAGACAACCAATCCAAAAATTTGCCCAAGACAGATCGACAGGCCCTGAACGAGGTACTCTTTACTCACCGGGAGTCGATGAACGAATGAAAAGCAGACAACAGCTTCACTCCATCTTGTCTCCGTCAGCACTTCCAGTCTGTGCTGCAGACCCTCGAGGAGCAGGTCGCCGGAGAGAGGCAGCGGCTGGTGGAGACCCACTTGGTCAGAGTGGAGGCCATACTCAACAACAACCGCCGCCTGGCCCTGGAGAACTATCTCGCCGCGGTGCAGTCCGATCCGCCCCAGGTGAGTCCGGAGGTGGGCCCCGCGTCGGTTTTCCGCTGCGTCTGTCGGAACACGGGATTAATCTCGCACAATCTGTCGTCTGTCCCACCTTCTCCCGCAGCCGGAGCGCGTGCTGCAGGCCCTGAAGCGCTACATGGCGGTAGAGCAGAAGGACCGCAGACACACGCTCACGCATTACCAGCACATCGTGACCGTTGACCCCCAGAAGGCCGAGCAGATGAAATTCCAGGTGAGAAAGCTGCTCCGCTCGGAGCTCGGAGCATAAATGAATCATCCTGACGGATGAAACGTGTCCCGCAGGTGTACACGCACCTCCATGTAATCGAGGAGCGGATGAACCAGAGCCTGGCGCTGCTCTACAAAGACCCCTCCTTGGCCGAGGAGCTCCACGATGACATCCGTAAGCTGAGCTACGGCCCGTCCCTCCTCTGGAAGCGACCTCTGGGTAAATGGTTTGGATCTGTCCTCTGTCTCCCGCAGAGGAGCTGATGAAGGCAGAGAGAGGCGACATCAGCGAGCTCATGACCACCTCCTTCTCTGAGACCCGCACCACCGAGGAGCTCGTGCCGGCAGAGAGCGAGGAGGAGAAGGATGATGAGGAAGAAGAGGAGAAAGCCTTCCAGAACAGGCCCTATCCTCCCCGCATTGGTACTTACGACACATTTATTTACATGCTTATGCTTTTTTATAACCATAGCCTTTGTCAAACAGTCGAAACCACAGAATATTATAAAATAAACCATTGTAGAAAATTGATTCTTTATAAATTACTGCTGCTTCTCTTTATTTGAGGAAAAACACTTTTTTTTCCATAAACCCACAAATCCATCGCCTCTTCATTATTTAGTTATATAATAAGAACAAGCTGCTGTTGCTAATTAGAGTTTCCCCTCGTTCTCCCCTAAAGAATTACAGTCTAATATGAAAGGTGAGTTGTGATTTTACTGTTGGTAGTGACTGCACATTCGTCCTGTTTGTTCACACAAAAATGAGTTAACTTTCTTTCTGCGTCGCTAGTGTCTTCGGTGGATGAGTACGATTACACCACATCTGAGAGAAGCCCCACTTACGAATACGAAGAGAAGGTATGGGTGTTTCTGACTTTCGCTGAGGCTGAGAGACGCGTTGTCATTTCCTGGTTCTCACTCCCCGCCTCTCCCCTCAGATCAACACCTCCATGGAGCTCAAGCAGGTCGTGAACAAGCCCCCCGAGATCGAGCGGGACGAGCTGGTAGGAAAGGAACCAGCCCCGTTCCCATTCTCCCCAGTCGTGGCTCTCACCACTCGGTTCTCTCCTCAGCAACCCGACGCCCTGGAGACGTTCAACCGGGGCGCCATGGTGGGGCTGCTGGTGGTGGCCGTGGCGATCGCCATGGTGATGGTCATCAGCCTCCTGCTGGTGCGCAGGAAGCCGTACGGCACCATCAGCCACGGCATCGTGGAGGTACGACTCCAAGCAGCGCACTCTGAACACACGGGTTGCGAATCCGTGCCGCAGCTCAATGGTTTCTTATGCGCATGTTTATTTGCGTCTCGGTCGTTGTCTTGATAACCGAACTCTGGTCTTTCCCTCAGCAGGTCGACCCCATGCTAACCCCCGAAGAACGGCAGCTCAACAAAATGCAAAACCACGGCTACGAGAACCCCACCTACAAATTCTTCGAACAGATGAACTGAGCGATTCGGGCTGCCGACAAGTCATGCCAGACCCCCCCCAACCCCAAAACCCAACCCCACCCCCACCACCATCACCAGTACCAACACTCTGCCCAACTGACACACTTTCTTACAGTTTTGGAATGAGTGTGCATCACAACGTTAAAGTAACTGTAACAAGTAGGAGGCTGGTCACGAACCCATTGTAAATGACTGACATCTGACATCACCTTATCGTCTATAATGTGAATAATGAGAATCATCACCTGTAATTAAAGTATCGTTCTCAAACATTCACCTCATAGAAAAATTAGACAACCCCAGTGTCCCAGTGGCATGACTTGACATGTTGCCCCCCCCCCAGAAGATGAACACCACATCCATTAAGGCTTTATAGTATTTCCTTTTTCGTCTCTTGGTTTGAATCCTCCCACAGTTCGATATAATCTATCCGTGTAGACGAGTGTGACTTACAGCCTTGTTGAATAATGGTGCGATCTTTTCTTTGTTTGAGTTTTGAGCCAACTCAGTGAAAACTTCCAAGCTAATTATCAGATGAGATGTACCTCCATAAGCTGCCGTACCGTCGGGAAAGAGCTGTAAAAAATTAAGATTAGCGGAGGACGTGGAGGCGTGAAATGTTGAGGCTTCATTTTTTTTTTTTTTTTTAACCGCTGAAGGCAAAAGAAGGCCAGACTGGGTGAGGCAGAATTAATGTCAGCACTGGTCTTACAGAAAAAAACCAAAAGAAAACACCCGGAGAGCGCAGACCTCCGCCAAGCGCAACAATTCCTTTTGGCCCCATTTACCACAATGATAACAAAAATTTCAAAGTGATTCAGAATCCAGGATTTCTTCCGGATCACCCCCAAAATGACATCAGTTCTTCCTTTTCACATTTCCAACAAATCCTGAAAATGTCATCAAAATCGGTCCATAACTTTTTGAGTTATGTTGCTAACAGACAGACAGACAGACAAACGGCGGCAAAAACATGACCTCCTTGGCGGAGGTAATTAAACCAGTGAATGGGTTAATCCCATCTGCTGCCTAAGAAGTACTAAACAGGAAAATCAGAGGTGGATTATTTTATTGAAAGCATGGCAAACTTAGTGTAAGATGCTGCGGTACTTCTTTGTGTTGTTCTCGTCATTGCTTTGGAAACCGTCTAAAATGGGCACTGTAAATACTGAGAACCGACATCCTCCTTGCTGTAGACATTTCTCTAATTAATTTGCATCGATGTGGTAGAATAATGCATAAAACTAGTGCGTTGTGCTGTTTCGAGAAGGAGAAACATTTTTTTCCTAACATGGCTGATTGAAAACGGACTGTTGTAAAAACCAGCACAAGACAAATGACACAGTAACTTCTCTCTGAATGTATTTGAGGTAGACGTTGAGATTCCATCCTCTTTTCAGTCGTTACCCGAGTGGGCCGAATAGTCCAGCAGACAGACCACGCGCCCGATGAGCGTCTCATCACTTCCTGTAGCATTTTCCGCGTCGAGGGGTGTCTTGCTGGGGTCGGGGCCGCGCGTCCGCGTTTTGTCTGAAAGGCCGTCCGCGCTCAGGAGCGATGGCACCGCGCGTCTGCCGCTTGGACCAATCTGGACTTGACTAATGTCAGAGCTCTGTAGATGCTACATTTTCCGTCTCCATCGACATCTTTTTCACCCGTCGTGTCCATGATCATAGATACGTTTTTGTTTTTTTGTTTGTTTTTTTTAAAGGGGGGGATCGTTCCTTTTTTAAGGCTCGCCCTTGAGGTGGGCTTTGGTTTATCCTAAACATATTTTATTTATTGATTAGCGTTGAATGTTTTCGCGTTAAAAAGAAAAAAAAAAAATCCTGCGCACTCCCACAGGGATGACTAAAAGGATTTATATAAGTGTCCCGTTTGGCTTCGAAATGAGCGAGGTTCATCTCCAGAGCCTCTTGTCAGGCGGGTCAACTGCAGGGCCCGGCAGCGTCGCGGCGCAGGCGAAAGGGAGAGGTCCTAGCCCTTGTAAAAATCTGTACAGTTATGTTAGTGAATGAAACCGTTGTATGTTCACAGTTTAAGTCAGTTGATCTTGTAATGATACTATTGAAACCAATAGAGAATAAGCTTGCCTGTGTTTCCCAAACCACTGAAGGTTTCTTACCAGCATTTAGCAGATTTAGACGTGTTAGCCGTGCAGATCACATTTGTATGGACGTCCTCTGTCTGATTCCCGCCTTCTTTGTAGACCCCCTCCCCCCCAAATAATATAAACAACGTTCTTGAGATTTTAATTGCTGCATTATTGCCTTTTACAACGCTGTGTTTTGGATGTAATTATTCTGTATTTTTTTTTTATATGTAACTACCAGTCGGGTCGAGGGTCACGCTTTTCATCCGGTATGCAATTTTAGGCTAGTGCGAGAAAATACTGACAAGTTTCTAATGTTTAGACGGACCTGGTCTCTGCCCATTTGAAGAAGAAGTGGCACTAAGCACAAGTAGAACAAATTGACTCGATTTAGTGTGTGTCCGGGTCGCTAAAAGCCCAGCATCAAGTCCTGCAGTTCATTTGAAAGCATCCTCGTCCGTTTCTCCAAAGACCCGCTCCACGAATGAGAAGACAGATATTCCAATTCGGCAGATGTTCTCTGTTGTGTAAATGTATTTCGAGCAATCTGAGGATTTCAAACTTGTCAAAAAGTTATTAATGGTGTAATAAAAAAAAAAAAACAATCAAATGACCCATAAAAACGCTGCTTGTCCTCATTTCATTGCTCGTGAACATGCAGGTTCAGGAGCTTGACCCCGCTGAGGTTGATCATGAGTGAATCTGCAACACAACCTGTGGCAGGAAAGAGAAAAGGTCTAAGTCAGAAGGGGAAAACCTCATGAGTTGATCTGGAAAATGTTTCTCCCCTGTCCCCATAGGTCAGTTCTTTTGAAAAAGAAACCCAAATCATTCAGTTTAAAGGTTTGAATGACAAGGAAAATAAATTTAAAAATTCAAAGTAAACCAAGTCTTTTAGGCTTTTGATGTGATGTCCCAGAATGACATTGTCACAACTGGACTAAGAGTTGAGCCCAAATGCACAACGCAAGAGACCAAAAATGCAAATAAACAATCTTTTAATCTAAAGTACCAAATAAAAGGCACTCTTTCTGAGGAATCTAACAAACTACACAAAGGATCACTCACTAGGAGGAAAAAGGACAAACAAAAATGCTCGGTCGAAGTGAGGCGAATAAGGGGGGGGCAGACAAAGTATCAAAATAACCTGAGGCAGGACTATGCTCAACTAAACAAAGTAACAAAGGAAATCATGACCTGACTTAACATGAACTGTAGCTTCATGGACAGAACAAGATGAACTGGCACAGGACCAAGGGAGGAAACAGACTTTATCCACACACGAGGGAATGGGGGACAGGTGGAAACAATCAGGGCGAGGCAGACTATCAGACCAGTGGGAAATGCAAGGGGAAGGGGAAACTGGATCAAGAAGAGAGTAAGATTTCCAAAATAAAACAGGAAGCAATGAGGCAAGACACAAGACAAAAACGTAACTTAATTCCTTGGACATGAAACACATGCTGCATGAAAGGGTGTGTTTTGGCTCGATAGGGTCTCAGTGAATTTTCAAACTTCCTATTTCAGGGAAAACTTACAAACCTACAATTGACCTGAACGAAACTTAAGAAGCACTGTGTTTTCCCAGCTGAAACCTTTCATTTACAGTAGCATTAGAGGCACAATGGTGCATTCATGTTCCGCTTAGAACCAAGTAATTGCCATCAATTGGTGAACTCTTTGGAGGAAATGTATTTTAAGCATTAACCATGAATTGGACTGTTCATCCACGCACTCTTTTGTGTGTTTGGAAGAGCAGATTCCAGTGTTGCACCCAGAGCCTCTCCAACAGAGGCTTATCAGATGTGGACAACTCAGTGAGCAGGAACTCCCCTGACAGTAAGGGCAGCGTGGGTTGAAACATTTGGTTCACCCACATTTTACAGAGAACTGTTGCTACACCGCCGCCACCACCACCACCACCACCTCCCATTAACACCACCACCCCTACTCAGCACAGGGTAAGTTCTTCCAAACCATAGTGTGCATTGTGCTCCTTGCCCAAATTACTGTGAAGGCTGTGGCTGTACAGTGACTGTTTCTCATTCATGCCTCCAGTATGCAATACTCATCTTGTAACTCAGTCCTCTGAAGTCGGCGGCTCACATCCCGCCACAAGACAAGTCACACAGCGCCCGACTTTGCAGTCTGAGCGTGTTTTTTGGTCCGGAGCTGTGACACTTTGATTCATTCAGCTGAGCAAAACGAAACAACTTGAGGAGCCAAGGTTAAAAACCTTTTATTGGCACATCAAACACGTCACAGACATTGTGCATTTGATGGGTTGAAAGTTCACCACTGCTACTGTACGGACACCGAAGGTCGCTCTGATGAGCTTTTATAAGGCTACACACCTCGGTGAGTCAGCATCGATGGGGTGGGGGGGCTGCTATGAAATGGGGTGACAGTTTTGATTTCAGTCAGCCCTGCTTAGTGGTGTTGCCCGTCTCCTTCCCAAAAACATGAGTTGACATTTAAATGTTAGCGTTATGTTAATTTGTCTGAGAGGAGCAGATGATGTCACACTGTCCACCAGTCTGGTCACACACACACACACACACACACACACACACACACACACACACAGGCACGAATGACAGAACATGCATTACACATTGACTAATAAGTATAGAAAGAACAACAGTTCGTTTCCACTGTCATGTCAGCGCATCAGGATCACATTGCATCATAGCGTTAAGGAGAACACGTTTCTAACACAAACCTCGTGTCCTTCAGGGTGACAGGGAAAATAAAACCATTTAAATGTCACCATGTAGGCATGAGGCTGTCAAACATCAGCACGTTCAGATTCTATGTGTGTCGGGCAGCTTGTCCAGCAATAACAGGCTGATGATTTCATAGTTCACCCTCCAGTCACTGTCTGTAAATGACACCGCAGCAGAGCCTGGCCCCCAGACTTTGGCGCTACGTTGCCAAAACACACCGCAATGCGAAACATTTGGTCGTCCACTTTCATCAGTCATCGCTGCCTTCGGCAATGAGTCAGACGTTTTGGGAAACAATTGTTTGAATTGTACTGAGCATCATGTTATTTTTGAAAATAAAACCACAGCATCAGTGTCTGACGATGACACGTGCATTGCAGTTCAAACCGAGATCCACATTTAAATATCTACGCTGTCTTTTGACCTACAACTACTTTTACTGGGTTCACACGCCTTATCAAACAATATGCTGATGATAGTGTACATTACTAAAAATCATCAATCAGTATAATACTTTTTTAAGCACAGCCACAGAAAAACAAATATTTATCCTTTTTTTTTCAAAATTTAATATATTTACTTTATATTATGGGATATTTTGCTACTGAGCTCAAGTTCAACATTTCAATTTCAATAAAATAAACTTATTCATGCTGGTGACACCATAAGCTGCTCTCTTTTGGACAGTAAAAGGGGTCATGGGATGTTACATGGACTTAAATTATAATCAGATTTTAAAAATTTGACTCTTCAATCGTAATCTCCTGACCTGATTATTCTGCCCAAGCGAGTGAGGGGGTCAGAGATAGACGCAATAATGAGCAAATTTGCCTCTCATGAAGTTCTTCAATGCAATTTCTCCCAGCATGTTTGCGCCGCATCTCTCGTTACACTTACATTTAGTTAGTGGGTTCCATAATCAGAATAGGAAACACAATATTTATTCTCTTTTATTCCCCAGTAGTAAATTTGTGTAATTTTCAACTGTAGAAACCATATGTAATCATTGTGGGATTACATTATTTAGTTTCCAGCTACAACAACTACTGTGATGACAATGAGGAGAAGCTGCACCTCGGACACCTAGAGCGTAGGTCGAGGTGTGCTTCAGCTCTGAACTGACCACCTCTCTGTGGCGCTTGTTTTCACACATTCTATTTCAAGAGAGCAAATTTCAGAGAAGCCCTGGCCCCGCGCTCGGGTACCAGCAACTGTGAGCTTCCTGTCACAGATCTTCAACTTTGATGTGGCTTTTGTCTCAGCTCAGGACCGCTATTAATGGAGTGACCAGCAACTCAAACCGGGGTGGAGGAAACTGTATATACATACGCACAGCCAACACATGTGTCTCTCTAACCACTGTCCTCATTTCTCTCTGTCTCCTCAACACACACACACATACACAAACACACATAAATATTCAATAATATTCTAAACAAACTGCTTCCACCAGTTACATACACGAATTGTGAATCCTTCAAACCGGCCTCATGATCAGTGAGCCAATGAGAGCTCGACTGAGGAGGAGGGACAGGGACCGCTGACAGATGAGGAAATCACCAGAACCTGTGCCGAGACAATCATGTCACTTCAAGACACCTCACACTCATCATGTGAGGTAGATCATCAGTCTGCAGGAGCCACATTCACTGAGCACCAGGTAGGGGACTCCTTTTCATGCGTTCTTTGTTGTGTTTCTCTTTTCTTTTCTTTTTTTTTGCTCTTCTATCTGTAAACACCACAAACGCCCCTTCGCGCTCGCCACCTTCCACGTGTGCTGCGAGTAGCGCGCAAAGACACGCCGCTCTTTCGCCTGCACGCAGAGGTTGGCGTGCGAGCTCTGGAGGACTGAAACTCGTCTTTATCGCCTGTATGAAGCTTGAAAATGGATTTCCCCTGATAATCTGCAGCCGTGCACGGGGCTGAAGCTTTCCTAAGTGTGCCACAGCTGCAGGTGGCTGCAGAGCTTCCTCCACAATCAGCTGAACTCTCTGTACTGTACAGACAGCTGCAGCGGCGGAGCAGAGGCCTGCAGCTGACCTCAGAGGAGCGGGGCGTTTTTATCATATTCCTGAAAACAACAAATTGCTCTATACGCGCGTCTCATCTGTCTCATGACCAAGTTATTTGGGGCGTCGAGGTTGAGCTTTAATGACCTGCCGGCAAACAACTGAGCACGAAGAGTAAGAATCATCAAACCCTCTTAAATTGTGTTCTTTTTAAAAATGTATATGATGAAATGTGCAGCGGAATACGCGCACCATTATCCCCATGAGCTGCTCTGAGTAAGAATAACTATTAAATAACTTACAAATCATTTTTGACAGTGTTTCCGAGGTCGCGGCATGGAGCCATGGAAGGAACGCGGAATTAAAAAAGAAAAACGAAATGGGAAAAGAAAATACATATTTCTTGTCAGGAAGTTCTAAATAATAGTCTCAAATGTCAAATAATGAGGCATTCAACCAAAGATGAAGGAAATCGAATTTTGAATTCTCTTTCAGCACAGCTCTCCTTAAACAGCTGATTCCAAAACTGTTCATTTCTTCACACTCTGCAGACACAGAGCACACTAAGCTTCCAAATGTGCTGCAAAAATGCATTTTACTAATATAAAAATAATATTACTAAAGTTATCACTAAAAAAGCCGAACGCATAAATGTATCGGCAAATACAACGTGGCTCATTTTTGTTTTGTTTTTTTTGTTTTATTCTCAATTAAAAAGGAATTTTCTGGCCACTGTTAATATCCAATCAAATCAGAATCTACCTTTTATGTCATTTCGCATCTAAAACTGTGGCTGAACTAACGTAGGAGTGACTCTGTACTGTAAAAGCATCCTTTACTCATCCTTTTTCAGAACAGTTGAATCAAACTTGAATGGCTTTACAGTAAACAGAAAATGTTCGCCTCGCATTTAGTTTCTATTTCAACTCACTATCAGAGCTTACGTTAACAAAATAGAAAGAAATAACGACCTCTGTCACAGACGAAGACAATCCCCACACTCTGCGATCAGAGCTTACGAAGCAAAGGACAGCGACTTTTTCCACAGGCCGCCTGAGCCGGTCGAGTTCTTTTTACGCATGATAATCCAGGCACTTCTCAGCTAAAGGTGGCTATTTTCACATTCCCCGCCTGCACCTTGCCGCATTTTGATGTTTATCGGTTCAAATTACAACCGCACTGTTGTTCTTTGTCCTTTACTCGTGTTAGCTCTTAGTCGCGCAGTCATTAGTCATGGTTTCATGTGCTGGTTGGGCGCTGCGGCTTGACAGCGGCAGATCACAAAGCTTTTACAAATCCGACTCCATCTGCACACGCGAAGCAGGCAGACACACACACAATATCACCGCGGGGCTTTTCTACAGCCCGAATGAGAAACGCTTGGAGAGAATATACAATTTTGCCCTTCTAAACAGAAAAAAGTCCATTTTGCTATATAGACGACATCGATTTACACTTGCGATTAGGTTGATCTGATCAGTTTCCGTCTCCTCAACTGAAAGAAAAAAAAAAGAAAAAAAGGTTCCAACCACAAATATCTTATCTGTTTATTTTAAAAAAAACAAACCCTCAGAGCTGCCGTGTTCACATCCATTTCTGTAGTTACAGTACCTACAATTGTCAGGCAGCTTGGAAAATGTGGGCATGTTATGATCTATGACCTTTTCTAAACATTCTCTTCTCGGATATTTGATTACAGTCCCATAAAGTTCAGAAATGATCAGAATCAACAACACCCAGTGCGTGCACTTCCTGGAGCAGGCCGATGCCTTGCGCCGCTCGGGGCTGCTGTGCGACGCCGTCATCTCCGTCAGGAACCAGATTTTCCGGGCCCATCGCCTGGTCCTGGCCTGTGCCAGCAGGAGGTTGGCCGAGCAGCTCGCCCTGCCGGGCGACGACGGCCCCGTCCGCTGCACGCTGGAGTCCTTCTCCCCGCGCACGTTCAAGCAAGTTTTAGACTTCACCTACGCGCGGGCGCTGGAGGTGACGCGCGACGACCTGCAGCTGCTCCTGAGGGCCGCCGAGGTGCTGGAGATGCAGCTCCTGGAGGACGAGTGCAGGAAACATCTGGAACGCGCCCGCCACCTCGGCGGCGAGGCGGGCGAGCGGCGCGGGGGGCGCTCCGGGCGGGAGCCCAGGGGAGGCCCGGCTCCGGAGGAGAAGCCGGGAGGGGAGGAGGGCGACGTCGTCGTCGTCGTGGAGGACGTCTCGCCGCCGTCGGACCCGGCGACGGCCCCCGGCGACGGCCCTCGGCCCCCGCCCGAGAAGGCCGCCTCGCCCCCGTCGCCCGCGGCCCCGTCCGACAGGGTCAGCGTCATCTCCAGGCACGCAGGGAGCGACGCCTCCTTCCCTCCTCCCTGGACGTTCCCCAGCACGTGGAAGTCTGTGACCGCCCTGAAGAGGCTGGCCGACTGCTCGGGCTTCGTTCCTTTCCGCCCCCTCCAGCACCCAGACCGGTCGGCCGTGGCGTACCCCTTCGCCGGCGCCCCCCAGCACGTCCTCCCCTTGCTGGGCTCTCACTTTCAAAGCTCGGCGTCGGCCTACTCGGACTTGAACTCGGCCTACGCCCGGGGCCTTTACGCCGGATCGGCGGGCATAGGAAGCATTATCAAACAAGGCTTGCTGAAGAGGAAGAAGAGCCAGAGGAGGTCAGTGATCTCTCGCTCATCCACGTTTTTTCCTCTAGCAGACTCATCTCGACTCCCCTCGTGTGCTAAGTTGTTCCTTTACACGGCTGCCTGACTCATTGATCTCTGGGCTGACGTGCGCGAGCGGCGAGCCTTCTGCACTTTCCACCTCGAGTGGTTTCCCTTGTTAACCCGTCCCTGGCGGCCACGACTCCAATGTGACACGTTGGCGCAAAATTACACCGAAACAAAAGAGAAAACCCGTCGCAACCAAATAACAGATTGGACGCGTCGCAATGAGAAATGTGGGTTACGTTACTTGGAGTGATTTGCCCCATTTGTTTGCCGTGCCTCGCTTCTCGTACAGCCAGGGTGTGAAGGGGAGCCCCCTAAATTTCTCCCCTCCTGTGCAGAATTGTAGACTAACCACCCACAGGAGCTGATTTCGCTGTTTAGTCTCACCTCATCTTTGCCACAATGCTTGTTGAAAATAGTGATTTGCCTGCAGCGAGTCTCTCTTTGCATCGCTCTTACCTGAGGCTTTCGTACGAGCATCTTGCTCTGAAGTGTCGGTTCTAAATACATTGTGGTTACGGATGGAGAGGCAGCAAAAGGTGTTAAAAGATGTTATCTGTGTCACCGTGCTATAAATATAGATCTCTCCTCAGGCCACTACGCCTCTTCTCATACATATATGGATATATATTTGGAAGTCAAGCCAGCCTGTTGCATCATGATATCCATTTTCCGCAGCTACAACGATGAACCTGAAGCCGGCACAGATCCAGCAGACGAGCACCATCGCTGCAGCAAATGCCCCTGCGACGATCCGCGCCTGAGGAACGCGCCAGGTAACGACAAGCGGTTCGTTCGGAGCCGTTTCCTGCAGCCAGCCCCATCCCCCCGTGACCTCTAACCTCCTCCTATCGAGAGCTGCGCAGTGGAAAGTGATAAAGAGCTTTGTGGGTTTTTTTTTTTTTTTGGGTTTTTTTTTTTTTTGAGAACATGTTGCTGCAGGAGCAGGTCTGTGGTTAGCAGCTATAGCGAGATACGTTCATGCATTACAGTACATACTGTCCGTGCGCTGGTGTCTGCACAAAAACGATCTCAAACAGGTTCTTCCACCAAGCCTTTGTGCTACTTATTGTAATATTTAATACATTGCACTTAGACATTTTAGACACACACCTGGATTATATATATATGTGGATTGTATATATATGGATTATATATATATATATGTGTGTGTGTGTGTGTGTGTGTGTGTGTGTGTAAAATATGGTAAAATATGCTGCAAGGTGCATGGGAATAATGTGTGCGGTACAAACAGCTCATGTTATTGAAAAACCTCGGCGTCTAAACCTGTACTTTCTCACTAATGAGGTATTTGAACAAAAGAGTGTGATATATTTAACGGAAGATGTGCTAGTGATAACAGACAGGACTGGTGAGGCTTATCTTCCAGTCTCGAGGGTGTAATTGTTGTGGTCTCTTCTCTTGAAGCCCCCCTCCCTCATAGCATCCTGTGCACAGACCCAAATTTTCAGTGAAGCAGAAGGCTGCGCTCACACCTTTGAGATGTGCGTGGAGTGGCAGGAAAGCAGGCAGTTACCAACGCGGAACAGGATGCCGATCAAAAAATACACCGGCACCGCCACGAAAGGCGATTAAAGTGACGCATGTGCAGCGAGAAACACGCCTGAGTTTTCATCCTTGTCTCTTTCCTGTCTTACTTATCTGAATGATATGGATTTCATAATCGATGCTGACGTTTTGCTGGGCCGTCTGCTGTTAACGGAGCTGAACTATTTTGTTCCACTGAGGTGTGAATTTACCGTGGGCCCTTTTCTCTGCGCCAGATGAGTCCGGTGGAGGCCGCTTGGCTGGGAGCGCAAACGCGGCGCAGCAGCAGTCCCAGCAGCAGCCCCAGGAGCACAAGGTGGGGAAGCCGCACCAGTGCCAGCACTGTCCCAAGAAGTTCAGCCTGAAACACCAGCTGGACACACACCACCGTGTTCACACCGGTGAGCACATTCACATTCACTTACAGGAGGAGTAATTTGAGTACATTTAAATGGCCTATTTCATTCTTAATTAAAAAAAAAGCTGATATGATGCATTGTTATATCAGGTAATAGAAATGTTGGACTCTTGTTGGTCCATGTTGGAGTTTTTCTGTGCAGTGTGTGTGTGTGTGTGTGTGTGTGTGTGGGTGGGGGGGGTGAGATCTGTTGAAAGAGTAGGTTTTAAATGTTTGACTTCAGCACTTTTGGCTATATTTGGGGGATTAATATGTTTCTCTGATGTCTTTTCCAGCCCAACTGTCTTTATCGTTTCAAATTGTTTCTGCAGAAAGCTTCATTCTCTCTTCCAGACAGATTTCCTTTTGTGTTTCATACTTTAAATATTCACACCGCGTACATGTGGGGGGATTCGGAGGTTAAGTCCATTTCACCACCGTCGTTTCCTGTCTTCTGAACACTTTGTTCTCCGCTCTTTCAGGAGAGAAACCTTTCGAGTGTCGCCTCTGTGGACAGCGTTCACGGGACTACTCAGCCATGATCAAGCACCTACGCACCCACAACGGGGCCTCGCCCTACCGGTGCACCGTGTGCCTGGAGTTCTGCAGTAGCCTGGTCGCCATGCAGAGGCACGTCAAGAACCATGCCGTGCAGGATTTCCCCCCCGGCTGGAGCATCAGCAGCACTTACCTGTACAACTCTCACAACTGATACAAACCCAGATCTCAAAGCCTTTTAAAGGTTTAATCCTGCATATGCTGTCTAAAACCCCCATATTTACTGTATACCTGATGCAATATCTCCTACTCAAACAGTTTTGTGTTTATATTATTTTCGAAAAAGAGGCATTAATCACCAATTACATGTATGAACATGTTCTCAGGTCATGTATGAATGTTATCTTGATATCGGAACCTCATGCCCGTCAGATGAAACACACAGCGTTGGTCTCTGTTATCACTATTGCTGTGCCGCTTGTCTTCCTGGGTTCTCCTTCTGGCGCCCTCGTGTGGACAACTTCTGCATTCTCTTCTCCATCTGTGATAAATGCTCCACAGAACTTCAGGTTATTTTTATCTTTCAGTGGTTTTGTTTGTTTTTCTTGGGTTGTTTTTTTTTTTTTTTTGGTGTTACTGTAATGAGAATATAGTGCTGGTGTACAGGAGGTTTATCCCACCTCAGATATGAGGTCGTGACTACTAGCCTTGGCATTCTGCCCCTTAATAAAATTAATTCCACATGTGATGAAAAGTCAAGAATCTTTATTTGCCACAGATAATGATGAGGAAATTGGAGTGGTTTAATTTCATTTTTGTGTCCCGGAGGTCCTTGAACACACATTAACTCATAGTTGTCCAGTCATAACCCCTTCTTTATCAGCGATGGTGGGAAATATACAAATTATATGACTGGGTGTTCTAAAGTAATAGTTTACTTCTCACTAAAAGTAGTATTCATAATTCCCAGATTGGCATATGAGACTAATCTGTAAACTGAAGGATCGGGGGAATCACATTTAGAAGTTACTAAATGTGATTTGATCATATTTTTTTGTGACTTTCTCATGTGTTGCAGCGTTGTTGAGGCCCTCTAACATTGTGAAACATTGGTGGAGGCTTTCAATTCAGCCATTCCCAAATGAGAGGAAATTAAATACAGCTGTTGTCCCCAACATGACAACAAGGCTATGGCAAACTTGGGAAAGAAAGAAAATACATTTTCCCACTTTTATACAAAGGCTGAGTTCTGAAAATTGTCCTATGATGGTTCATAACTTTATTGTGTATAGTATTTTAGTCTTTATTCCACTTTATTCTGAAAGAAAACCACACATTTCATCCCAAGAGGAAATCATTCCTGGCCGACCGCAGGATATTATATTCCAATAATCCAAGACATTCCTCTTGAAGAAAAAGTCAAATAGATTGGCCTCTTTAGGACACTTTAGTAGGTCAAACTTTCTCAGTAGGAATGGTATTATTCAAGATACACACACTTGGGCTCTGAAAGGTTTTCCACAGAGTGCTCAAACACTTTTCTAAACTTTTGTGGTTCTCAGATTTGGCAAGAGGGGCCATGTTTTGCAGTAATTTGCTGTTTGCTGTGTAACTTCTGCCCCTGTGAGCGCCACGTAAGAGCTCAAATCCTATTTCATATGTCGTTCTAAGAGATCTAATCGAACCATCACAAGGTAGCTCATGCCACTTTTCTGGAATTCTATTTCCTCGTCAATGTTTTTGTTTTTAGTAATTGAAATAATCGAAGGTACAGGGAAAACCAAGCCAACGCGAAGCTCATTCTTGGCGCTTCTTGTGGTTGTTCATGAAGCCCAGGTCAAGAAGTGAAGAAAAAAAAAAAAAAAAAAAAGAAAGCCGTTTTTAAATGTGGTGAGGTGAGCGCGTTCCAGAGGAGGAGCCCAGACCTCTGCGCACTCGCCCGTTCTCCCATTTGCGCGCCGCGCGTCAAGGATGGTTCACGCAGGCTACTCGGATCGCTGTCTGGATCTGACAACGCGCTGGGATGACAACTCGTCCAAGTGCGTCCCCTGCCCCTTCAAGCCAGGCGGGTGTTTGGAAGCCGGCACGGTGCCCTGCTGCGACGCGCATCGCTGATAAACTCTCGTTATTTGTTGTTTTTGTTTTTTTTTTTGTATATCTGTATATACCGGTACGTCCGGCCCAGGATACGAAGTATCGCCGAACTGCGGGTACGACGATCACGGAGGGCGGCATGAGGTCGCCTTTAAGGAATGCCCAAACGACACCTTTAACGACGGCAGCGGCGCCTCCTGTCGCCCGTGCATGGTCTGCCCCCCCGGCCACCCTCCGATCAGCCCCTGCAACGCCACCAGCGACACCCTGTGCTGGAACACCCCCGTGAGTTTGCGTTGGTCGGCTGTTGCAGTGATGCATTGAATGAATGTGAACCTTTTAACCTTCTCCCTCTGCCCGCACAAGTTTGAATGCCAAACTGGACCCATTCCAAGTGAGTACGGACCTCAGAAGGAGAGCAGAACGATTTACATTATTCCAATGATTCTGATATTGTTCTTTGCTTTTTCTAACTTCCAGTTCAACTCGTATTCCGACAGGGTGACGCTGTGATCTCACTCGGTGGCTGTAATTTCAGGGTGACAATGGAGTTGCAGGACGTGAGCAAACTGCCCCTTCGACCAATCTCGACGTGCTTTGTAAGGGTCATGAAGCGGCCAGTGCAGGTTCGAGAGCAGCCTGACATTAAACAGGATGTCCATTATCTTTGCAGGGGCCGTCCCGCTGGTCGTGCTCTTCCTGGTCCTGCTGTGTTTGGTTTGGATGAAGAGGAAAAGAGGTTGGCGTGGCAGAATGGGCCTGTTTGGGTTGGAGTGGAAAACTGGATGGTTCCCAGGTTCCATGGAAGCAGGAATGAGGGTAATTGGAGTAATGTGTGTCATTTGGGTTTGGTTCAGGTCAGCACTCTGCGCTGGGCTTCACAAGAGGGCCGTCCTACACCAACACGGGCTTTTCTCCTCTCTCTGCTCCAGACGGCAGATTGCTGGAGGACACTCTGGGTGAGTGACCTCACAACTATATCCCTCCACAACTTCTCTCCATTTTGAGTAATCCCACCCCCCCCCTCCCCACTTCTACCTTAGATTCCACCGTCCTCGCAGCACCGATACAGGCCGTTCTGAACAACCTGGATGTTCTGGAAGACCTGCTGATCTTGCTGGACCCCGAAACCCAGGGGGTGAAGAACACCAAACACCTGGCGTCCCACTGCGGCTTCTCCTCCGCGTGGATCACCTACGCCTACTCCATGAGAAACAGCAAAAGCCCCCTTAAAGCCGTGCTGGAGCGGGTCACCAGCACGCACCCCGACTGGACCGTCGGGAACATCGCCAGGATGCTGTGGCTGATGGAGCGCAACGACGCCGTCGGCGTCCTCGCCAGGCTTAGGCCAGACGTGTACATATGTGATGAGACGCTGTAGTTTATTTACGTAAAAAACAAACAAAGCTGTTTTTCCGTGACAACGGGCCAGTAAATCCAGATTTAGCTAAACATTACCAGCTGCCTCCCACATGTCTAGTCTCACGTGCACTCTTTTCCATCCCCTGCTTGGGCAGGAGTATGCGTCATATTTTTACTTTAGCTAACTTTACATGAGTTCATATCCAGGTCGCCTGCTTTTAATCACCACAAACACACCCAAAGTCTAAAACTATGTACCCAATAGGCATTTTTTACTATATCTCTGAGCCCTCTAACACCATGCATCACGTTACATTCTCTATATCATTTTTATAATAAAAGTGGAAGTTCAAACACCGTAACATCTTTATTAAGCAAATAACATCATAAATAAAAAAAGTGCATAGAAAAATTAAACGGGTTTAGAAATATGTATACAAATATTTACAAACTTAAGGTTTATTTGTACATGGTAACAAAGACGTAAATTTAAAGATCACATATTTTCTCATTTGTATTTCTTTTACACTTACTTTAAAATAACCTACTATATATATTTATATATATTTATATATGCGTGTGTGTATATAACATACAGCTTTCTTAACAGATTCTGGGAGAGATGTTCGTGATAAGGTTTTAACTAGTGCTGCGCAGCCTTCATCGCAAACACACACAGACACACACACACAGACACACGCACAGATACACACCCCTCACACTACAGGATATTAAAACCGACGACACGTGAATTCTCATCCTCTCTTTTGCATCAGTATTCCCAAACATCTGCATAAACAGCTGAGGTAGAATTAGGAGTAGGGAGTGACTCTGCTCTTGTTGTCAGACAGATGATTGACAACTAAATCTGGGCTCCATCCCAGTGATTGGACATGCAAGAAAGAAAAGTGGATTAAGAACGATCTAAAACATGATGGGATTTTGATCCAATACCACTGAAAAGAAGAAATTAGGGTTTAAAAAAAAACAAAAAAAACAAAACAAAAAACAACATAATCTGATGATGGGCTTGGGGAGGCTAACAGTGCTCACGTGTCAAAACCGTCAGTAATCGACATTACAAAAAAATATAGTTATAAAAATTATTCTTTAAAAATTACTGCTTTAGGACAATACAGGTCACATAGGCCCGGGTGCTCGACACGACTGGCCCAAAGAAAAAAAAGTTCAAGTAAATTAGTGAAAGCAGGGACATCATTTGTAAACAAAAAAAAAAAAAGAAGGAGAATAGGGGGAGCTCTTCTAAGACAATAAACTGCCAACCTTTATACAAAGCACAACCATTAAGCATTAAAAAATAGAATTCTAAACAGGAATAAATAGAACGACCAATTTTGAACAGTGTGATTTTTTTTTTTTTTTTGCCTTATCACTAACAGCACTGAACATGGACTAAGAACATCATCTAACATTCGTTTTTAAGGTGCTGAATGTTTCCTCTCAGCTCTGTTGTACACCGTTTACTGCTGGCGGACTGTTCTCAACAGACCTGCGGCAGGAGCCGAACACACGTGTACACACACTCGGTGGTCATGCTTTCCACCCACCAGTGCTCTCCCTGATCAAGAGGATAGTTGCAGAAAGTTCCCCAAAGTTGCAAATTATCTTCTTTATCTTCTTTTTTTTTTGTTGTTGTTGTTGTTTGTGCAACAAACTACAGGACAGTAAAGTATTATTGCAACAGGCAATGAGCATCTGGTGTAACAGTAATAAAATATATCGTTTAAAAACTGATCATCGCAATTCTTTACTTTTGGCTTGGGTAGTGTTTGCTACATATACTGTACATCAAGAAAAAGGAGAAGTGTCTTTGAGACACATTTCTGTTTTATGAATACGAAATGGTCGCTCACAAAAAACCGTTAAATTAAATCAAAACAAGAGCAGGTGGGTGAAAAACAGCAGATGTGTGGTCAACTGGAAAAAAAGATAGAGGACAACACGCGTCCTACACAAACTGTCTCAGCAGGGTGGATAAACAGACAATTTCCTGATTATAGTCCAACCAGTCTTTAAATAGAGTTCAAAGCTTAGCACCATGTTTTCGATTCTCACAAAGGAAAAGTCTAAAAGGTCAAACAAATATTAATGCAGGTGGTGATGAGAGCCAAGATAAAAACAGAAAAATGAAGGACTGGGTGAATGTATGGCTCAGAAATGGACTTCACCGCCGCTGCTGCTGCTGCTGCTGCTGAGCTGTTGTGTTCCCATCACTGGAGAACCGAGCAAAGATCGAAAGCGGATTTAGACACTGAGCTCCCACCACACAAAATGATTTCAACAAATAAGGCTTGATCTGTGTTACTAAAACATCATCCAGACTGACGGAAACCCCCTACTCTTTGAATATCCTGTTGTCGTGTACACAAAACCACTTCCTCAGCAAAATGAGCTCCTCTACCAGCTGTAATCTGATCTCACAGGCACATGTACAAGTATCAGGCAACAAGTTTTTACATCTAATCTTCTATTAAGCCTTTCCTTCTTCACGTCGTAAAACGTCCACTTCACCTCTGAACCGCCAAATATTGCTTAACGGCATCGTAGTGGCTAATTCCCCTCCTGTGCGGCCTGCCCGTGGCCTCCCCAAGCCCAATCCAGTGCCACCTTATCTTAAGGCTTACTAGTAAACACGATCCTCTCCTTTATGTGCGAGGGTTGTTTGCCTCAGTTCAGGAAACGGCGACATCGCCGGGCCCCGCAGTTACAGTTGAGTTTGTTGCTGGCGTCTTCAATGGGGAATTTGTAATCATAGGTGAGCTCCTCCCCTCTGTAGATCTTTCGCAGGGCAAAGATGACGATATGCTTCCGGCCTTCCACATTGATCACTCGAGAGTAGCAGTTGGGTTCACAGGAGTGGTTGATGAACCTCGCAGCATTGCCATGCATCGTGGCGTCAACCACATCAAAGTCGTCGATTCGAAACATGTAGCAGCCGATTCCCTGCAGAAGGAAACGGTCTCAAGTATTATTTGCATCTGCGCAAAGGAAAGAATGCCTTTTCTGACACGGC